>CM067216.1:172204087-173404087 GCA_034190945.1 Octodonta nipae
ATATATTTTATTACTGTATGCTTGTATTTAAACATGGGTTAAGTGCGGATGTCAATGAATATACAATAACGATATGTTACAGGTAGCGTATTTTGAACACGCCAGTGTTGGAACATAACGTTTATATTAGTGGAAGCATCTGATGTCGATTCTGGTATAGGAGGTAAAAATTAAATATACAGAACTACTCGGAGAAGGAAGCGATTTGTTTAAATTAGATGGAGATAGTGGATTGATTGTCGTAGATAATTCTCAAAACTAGACGCTGAAGTTACTCAAATGTTTGCTTTAACTGTAAAAGCGGCCGACGAATACGGAAAGGGTTTTATGCCACAGCTCAGTACTTATAGATCTTATAGATATAAATGACCAAAAACCCCAGTTTGAGAAACTTATATATGATTCTACGTGAATAATGAAAGAAATGATTTTACCTTTCCTGCTTTCCTAAAAGCTACAGATAAAGATATAAGTCCACCTAACAACCAAGTCCATTACGAATAATAGGAATACCTGAGAATTTATATTTAAATAAAGAAACTGGTGAGATATTGGTAACTAAAACTTGGTCAGAGACGGAGCCAATTACACTAAGGGCGATGGCATGGGACGGGGTTGTACCAAGTCTTTTTGATAAATGTGAATTAAAATTTATTCTCCAGAAAGTAAACGCAAAAGCTATTTTTTATTGTCCCAGGAAGGAATCCCAATAAGAGAATAATAGAGGATACGCTAAGAGGTGTAGTTGATGGTAATATTTACGTCGAAAAAATAACTCCATATGAAAGTGAAGATAAGTAAGTAGCCCTCTATAACAGAGTTCTCCTTTTTTAATTATAGCGATAATTTAAAATATTCGTTTCATATATCCACCATTTTTAAGTAATTCTTAACCAAGAAGACACATATGCCTGTTAACGCAAATAAGATCACAGAATGACTATAATTCAATTTAACTATTTTATACGAATATCGAATGAAACTGATATTTTTTGCATTATGGCCATAAATATAGTAGTTGAACCAATGTCAGCATCTCTTGAACAAAAATCATTGCCATTATCAAGAGCAAAATGAAAAGCATATTAAAAAAAACGAAAATCACATTCTAGATGAAACTTGGGATCTCAATCTGCCTACTCCCCAAGTCTCACTAAAGGACTGATTTAGAATTACAAGGTTTAGATGGAACTCGGGTCTCAACCTGACTACTCCCCAAGTCTTACTTCCGTTTAGTTATCTAGTGTCATCTTATGACAAAATTTTGCTCATCAGCCCTTGAATACAGCGCTTAAACATTCCAAATAGTTTCATTCAATGTAAACTAGTTTGTGCAGCTTCTATTTTCACAGACGCCCCGATGTCATCACAGATGCTCTTTCGGTAAGCTAAGAAATGTCATTCAGCTTCCACGCCAAATCTGTTCTGTTTTTAAACTTCTTCTGCCTCTATAATTCTAGCTAGGTTAGGTTAGGTTAGGTTAGTTAGGTTTGAAGATGTTAAAAGATGACATTTCGCTAGAATTTTCTTAATTTTTGTATTGTAGTTGACGGAAAGTATTTATTAAAATAGCCATATTGTTCAAATTCTTCTTTAGCTACTTAATTTTTTTGTTGAAGACCTTGGTATTATGCCGGTAACTCTGGCAGTAATCGGAATAGTATTTTACTTCTATAGTTTCGAAAAATCTATACTTGTCTTTTATTATTTCTTCTCAATTCGAAGTTTTTGAAGTTGATAACTTCATCTTCTATTCTCATGTGTATATGATTAATTGATTATTTCGTGTTATTTTCTGGAAAGTGCTATTTTGCCAGACTTATTTTAATTTTTTTTAGTAACGTTAGTTACAAATCCAGTTTACATTTCTTTATATTCGATTTTTGCGGAAGACTGAATAGAAGCAATGCTTTACAACCTTTCCAAATAGTTCATTCTGTTTTTCATTATATATGATACACAGGTTCACGTTCACCATAGTTTAATTAATTTTTTCAACTTTTTATATCAATATCTCTTTGTAGAGCTTAGAATCTACATATAATTTGCAATTATAAGATTTTTATTTACTGTAACCCTAAATCTTGTCCAATTTGATTTATAGTTTTCAAAAGTATTCTAAAAGTAAATTAACAGCTCGATTTGTTTTCAATGTCAGTGAATACTCTTGAAACGAGTAACGTTAAAATCCTTATTTTTGGTCGTAGAAATAAGAATAAATCACATCAAACGGCAATGAATTTTTTCTATACAATATAAAGGACGACTTTTGTCATTCCAGCAAGTTAGAATCAGTAGATGATTTTACAGAAATTGACTGTTAATTGAACCAACTTCAAGTTATTCTGCTATATTTTCACATTGTTGTAATTGCTAAGGTATAAGAATGTGCAATATAATTCTTAAAGTTTGTATTGGGCTCTTTCTTTCTTTACACTATTCAGATAAAGCATTAAAATATTTAATCTTTTACAGAAGCGTTGTTGAAGTAACAAACATCCATCGAAGATCAAGAGTATGATGTCAATGGTATTAATAAGATGTTAAATAACAAACTGGAAGGCGGCTACACACCACCAGCTACATAAAGATGAAAAAATAGTAATTAGAGAATCCAGTAGCAGTAACCTCATACCTTTGCTCATTTTATTTTTCATCTTACTGATCCTTGCTTTGGTGGTATTAATATTATGCTGCCTTTATAAATCATGTCCATGTTATTCTTATTTTGCTACACATAAAGTTAAAAGTTCAGATAGCAAAGAAGCTATAGTAAAAGCTCATGTAGCTGGATCTGGTTTAGGTAAGGAAAGTAAGTCCGTGCAAGCAGTAGAGTGGTTTAACAGAAAAGAAGCTTGGACAGCGGATCATCACCAGGAAGAAGCCACGACTGTTCGGCAATATGATAGGGAAAAGACTCCTGAAGAGGCTATTAGCTATAACCTACATAATCAAAGACATATCCAACAAGATGATAGGGATCATATGTACATTCGTGAAGGTAACGCAGATATCCTTCGCTTGATAACAAGAGAAGGTGTTCAACAGCAGTCAGTTCCTTTGGCCGCAGGTCTTGCTATCCGGCAATGCACAGCGGAAAGATATGATCATGCAACATTTTATGGAACAACAAGTGGATAGACCCGAATATTTACCCAACACGCTAAATCAGCTGCAGTCAGAACGAGAGTTGATACAGGAATCACTCAGAGAACAAAATGCTTTATTACGTCAGATACTTATTGATCGAGAACTTCGACTAGAAACGCAATCCCTACCAGCTTGTACTCAAACTGATCATGATATAGGAACCAAATCGAACCAGAAGACTTTTACGTATCAAGAAGAGAAGTTCAACAGATAATGATCAAAGTGATGTGAGTGATGAGGAAATCGCTATTATTAGAGCTAAAGCTAGAAAAGAAACGGTAGGAAGTCTTACATTCACAAAAGGATCAGAACTCCTATTGAAGAAGAAGAAGAGATTAAAAAATCTCACAAAGAGAACTCTTTTGAAGAAAAACCCATGTTCAAACATACAAAAACAAGCGAACTCAGGCAGAAAAGGGCTTCTAGCAACAAAAAATTAAATGAATTACGTTCTTCCAAATTAGGCTTAAGAAAGGAGGTTTTGCAAGAAATTGCGGAATCATTAGAATTTAATAGAAGAAGCGATAGTGATGTTGATAGTCGGCGGAAGATAATTTAACAAAACAGTTCATCTGAGGATAGTTCACAATCAATGACTTCAATAATTTAAGGTATTACTCAGAGTCAGACCTCACACTACTCGCATCACAACTTAGACCTGATCTGTTTAGAAAAGAAATGGTTCAAGCGAAAAACGATACTGACAACGACACTAAAAGAAAACCTAAGGTAAGTAAAAGAAAAAAACAAGGAATTTCTAGATATATGGAGTGGTATAATAATAAACAAAAAAATGTTAAACAAGATTCTGCTTCAACATCTGAGGAAAGAAAAGCTGAGCGAGTTCCAAAAGCACCTGTTTCAGAAAAAAAGGTTTATCGAACAGAACAGAACAGTCAAGCAACACACCAGTTTCCCGAAGACCGCAGTGGTGAGCACTGGAGCAAATTTGAGCATCATCATAAAGAAACAGATGACAATGATTCTGGAATTGTTTTATCTAAACCTCCAATAGCAAACAAAAAGAGTGTGTTTACGATTGCTTATGATGATATGCAAACTAAGCAAATAAGACCAGCAGTTACTTTTCACAGTGAAAAATTTTTTTCCTTTTCTACCCAATTTGTTCATAAATTGTAAAAAAATATTGTTCAGTAATTTGAAAAATATAGTAAAATGTTCCTTTAATAAACATTATTTGAAATATTTTATTTGACTTATGGGCATCGAAAATTGTTATCCTATGTAAGTATTAAAACCACTTTTTAGTGGCAAAATATAGCAAAAAATTTATTTGAATTTGCGAATACAGTAACAACTCAGCAACAATATAAAAATAAATTATAAAATCTTCTTCTTCTTCTTATGTCTAACTATTTCGGATCTTGGCTATCAATATCACTTACTATAACTTTATTGACCGCAGTTTTCTGGAAAGTTGCGTAGTGATTAGGACGTGGGACGTACCACTGTCGTAAATTCTCCACCCAAGATATCCTACGTCTACTTAGATCTCTTTTTCCCTACACCAGATACAGAAGTTTTCTGCATTTTATAAAATTTCGCAACCTTTTTCCATTAGACACAGCACGTTCAGATTCGTGACATGGTCTACCATGATATTTTCAGTATCCGTCTATTACACACATTTCAAACGGTTCGATCTTTTTCCTACCAACGAAATCTCCAAGACTCCAATCGTATCCATGTGTTGTAGTCGAAGACCATGACCATTGAATATGGAGACCATTTTGACAAATAGCACTATGATCTTCTCTATCCGTTGTTTTATTTCTTGTGAGTGATCCCACTGATCATGGAAGTTTGTACGTATATTTGGTTACCAGTTTTATTGGTGGTTGATCAAATTTATTTACCCAGATGGAGAATTTTCAGTGAAGACCATATATTTTATTTTTCAGGATGTTAAAATCTAGACCGTATTTTTGCCTGGTGTCTTCTAAAGGTATCCCAAGAAATCTGAAAACGTCGGTGAAGAACCTAATATCTTTTAGGCATTTAGCATTTACACTGATCCTTTCTTCTAAATTGTCTAAAGCCTCCCCATAATATGTTTGGAACTAACATTAAATAACAAATGGGACACAATGCAGCCTTGTCGCACAGCTCTTTTTACTGTAATTTCTTCTGTTATATATTTCGAGAGCTTTTTTTTTTTTTTTTTGCCGAGGTGAAATCCTATTACGGATTGGCCATGCGCTTGGTTCAATCACGACATGCTGTATGTGAGGCTCCCGGTTACCCGTATACTCACTAAAACACCTCCAATTGCCCTCTAGGTACCTGGAACTATCAACGAAGATATTACGTCAGGTACCCCGGCCCCTGGTCCCTAACCTACCAGTTCCCTAATTTCAATCACCTCCCTCTCCTCTCTCTCTTTGTCCCTTACCACCCTGGCCAGGAACTCTACAATCACTCCCCACTTCCTCTCGCTCTCCATCAACCGTTCTACGACATTCCTCGCCTCTAGAGCGCACCCCAACTCATTCTCTGCTCGCATTCTATACCCCTGCCATCTTTCACACTCAAAGAAAGTATGCTCAGGGGTATCCACTTGTCCACAGTAAACGCACCACTCATCCTCCTTCCTCTTGAATCTGAACAGATACTGCCGAAAGCACCCGTGTCCAGACAGCAGCTGTGTCAGATAATAGCTGGACTGCCTATGTGGACAGCCAACCCACGCTTTCAGGTCTCTGACGAGCCTCCTCGTCCAGGACGCCGTTCCCGCATCCTCACTTCTCCATTCCCTCTCCCATATATCTAAGGATCTCTCCCTCTCTTCCTTTCTCACTCTCACTCGATCCTCCCCCCTCTCGACCCTTTCAAAGATCCTACTCCTTTCATCGACCTCGATTCCTATAGGAAGCTGCCCCGTGATGACGCACAGCCCCTCGTACGATACCGTCCGGTAAGCACACGCCACCCGCAGAAGCATCTGTCTATAGGTGCCCTGAATCATCCGCGCATACGTTCCCACTCTCATAACCTTTTTCCATACCGGTGCGCTATAGAGCAGGACAGACCTATCGACACTACACAACACCATCCTTTTCTGCCCCCGCGGACCCCCGATGTTGGGAGTATCCTCGACAGTGCCGCCACCACCCCCTTGGCTTTCTGGGTAGCCCTTCGAATATGCTCATTCCAGATGAGCCTATCATCGAGGGTGATCCCCAGACATTTAATAAATTTCCTAGGGACCACCCTCACCCCGGCCCAAGAGAAGGCAACGCCTCCCCTCTTCCCAAGGGGGCCCCTCAGAATGACGCATTCCGTCTTCTGAGGAGCTACCCTTAGATGGTTCCTATCGAACCACTCCCTGATGATAGCCAAAGACTCGTTGCCCTTAGCTACCATCTCATCCAGACCCCTGGCCCTCACGACGATTGACAAGTCGTCTGCAAAGGCCAGGCTGACGCAACCCTCTGGCAGAGCCAACCTTAAGATCGGGTCACACAGCAGGTTCCACAAAGTTGGCCCAAGGACCGAACCCTGAGGGACCCCCTGCGTAAGTCCAATCTCGGTGTCTCCCACCACAATCACTCTGCCTGTCAGGTATTCCTTCAGGACATTTACAACTCCCGCATCCATTCCCAATTCTTCCGCTCTATCCACGATTCCCTCCCATCTGGCCGTATTAAAGGCATTCTCAACATCCACGCCAATAACAGCCGCCCAAACGTACCCAGGATCCATAGCCAGTTGCAAGATTTTGCTCACAGCCTGTATTGTGGACCTTCCCTTTCGAAAGCCGTACTGGTTGTCCGAAAGACCTCCAGCCGCCTCAATCGCTTCCTCCACACGTCCCCTGATAAGATGCTCGTATACTTTGCCGATTACGTCTAACAGGGTAATCGGTCTGTATTTCGTAACGCCCCCTTCCCCTTGACCTTTCGGGATCAGGACAGTTTTCCCTCTCCTCCAGGTTTCAGGAAATCGTTGTCTCTTCCATAGTTCGTTCAGGATTTGAAGAATCCCTCCCGAATCGTGCCGAATGATCGCCCTCACCGTTTCTACGAACACTCCATCAGGCCCAGGTGCTTTACCCGCTTTCAGCCTTCCACATGCTTGCTCCAACTCGTTCTCTGTGAAAAGCCTCACCTGGCAGTCCTCTTGCCGAGTGAAGCCTTCCGTTTCATTCTGAACGTTAGGAAAGAGTTCCCTAACGATCCTCAATTTCTCATCCTTATGCAACTCATATGGACTCTCCCTGCCTTTCAATTTGGAGGTGACTATCTTATAGCCCTGCCCCCAGACGTCCCCATCCACCTCACTCACCAACTCCTCCAAGCCTCACGCTTGGCCTTTCCGATAACTTTTACAAGCTTCTTCCGGGCCTCCACATATCCTGCCTTTCTCTCGGTTTCCTCCCATTCTCTACCCACCCTTCCCCTTACTCTCGTCCATTCTCTCCTCTTTTTGTTACATTCCTTTCTTACATTCTCCAATGACTCATCCCACCAGTACGCATGCTCCCCACTTCCTCTCGTTCCCCCTCTCTCACTCCGCATCCCAAGCGCCTGTGCGCGCCTGAGAACCCCCGCCAGACCCGCATAACACCCCCCAACGTCCCCGCGGAGAATGTCATACGCATCCACCACAAGGTCCTCATTCACACCTACCCCGGAAGAGCCCGTCACGACATCGGCGCTTCACTGAGGCTCCTACGTCAAACGCGATGTACCTGTGGAGACTGAGAGATTCCTCAAGGAGGACCTCCCAGCTCCCCAGACCCCTCGCGAGCGACGGCGAACACCCAACGTCCCGAAATGTGGTGACCGCGATTCGCCCCTGATACAAATGGTTTTTTTGGCTTACGCTTCGCCCGCCGGTTATTCCAGGAACCCACGGCAAAAATCCTGTTTGC
Source organism: Octodonta nipae (assembly GCA_034190945.1). NCBI lineage: Eukaryota > Metazoa > Arthropoda > Insecta > Coleoptera > Chrysomelidae > Octodonta > Octodonta nipae. The sequence continues at coordinate 172,212,132 of CM067216.1, forward strand.
CGTCAATTCCCTTCCTCCCACAGGAGACCCTTGGGACAAATCCCTAATGGGCTGACCCCCAACAACGCTGTATGTTCGCGTTGAAGTCGCCGGCCACCAGGTTTTACTCCCCATTTTTGCCGTCGCTGCGGACCTCCTGGAAAATACAATCCTACCAGGGCAGTATACGCCCCCATCCCGATGTTCGGAGACAGGTAGCAGGCCACCAACCTCCAAACACCCAAAATCGACCCACCTAACATCCCCTCTCCCACTTTCACCCCTTTCACTCACACCAGTTTCCCTGGTTTACCACCAGGACCGCGACCCCATCCCACTCTACTGTCACACAGCCACTTGCCACCACTCGCGTAAAACCTAACGTTTTTTGGTTTCGGCCATAACCAAAACGTCCGCGGCTGATCCGGACGCCGTCTCAACCGCCAGATTATGCGCAGCCCTTGCACGCCCCACATTCACTTGAAGGAACTTAATACCCGCACAGGATTACTTTCCTTCCTCACCCTCTTTTTCGCTCTCTCTCCTTCTATACGCATTCTCTTTTTCCTCCTCGAGCAGTCTCCTCCTAAAGAACCTACACGCGGTAGTGTCCCATCTATGCCCTTCCTCACTACACAAATGACATTTGGGCTTACACTTACACTCTTTAGCAGTGTGTCCTCTGACGCCGCAATTGAAACAACACTGCCTCCGATCCTCCCCTTTACATTCACTCGCCGTATGCCCGAAGTCCCAGCACCGGTAGCACTTGTCTAACCGGACCCTGGGGCTTATGACACACTTCAGCCATCCCACTTTCACACTTTTTGCTTGCAACAGCACCCCCGCGCTGGCCCCTTCCACGCTGATGGTGGCCGTCTGCCTGCCCCCAACCCCTACAACCATCTTTTCCAACACACCCCTCCAGTCTCTCGGAGAGCTTTGCTGCCTGCCCCTTTTCGGTGACAAGCAACAATTCCCCCCGCTTTGTCTCCCTAACTGCTTTTATGTTAACGCCCAAGGAGGAGACGTCCACGGACTGCCTGACGAGACGGACGGTGTCCGCGAACGTCTTCCCCTCGGGCTTTTTAATGAAGACGGCGTCTTCATTAAGCCGCCTTCTAGCTACAGGTGGGGCAGCTTTCCCTTGCTGACCCACCTTAGCCCTCTCCAACTGTACCTTTCCCACCGCTTTCGGTGCCGCCACAGTGGCATATGTGCCACCCTGTCCATCCCCTCCCGCCTTTGGTGGGGGTTGGTATATTGTGACCTTGATGGGCGCACCCCAGAAGATCACCTGCACTGCCTTCCGGAACGCGTCCATCGAGATCCCCTCCCCCAAGGCGACCGCCAGCTCACCGGCATTCCTCCTCAAGAGGTCGTCTCTGAGCCTCTTGAGGAGGTCCAGGTGCTCCTCTGTAACGTCATCCGTCCCCTCCAGCTTCCTCATCACCAGCCGAACGTTGTAATTGTCCTCCGTGACACCGTAGACGCTACATACACTTTATTTACAACGTAGTTTTAAAAGGTGTCCTCCGACCCTCCCGGTTCGGGGGCTCCCTCGAGTAGGTCGGGATATCTTTCCCTCGCCACCCGAGTGAGGCCCCTAGTCCCCTGCTCCAGATCAAGACAAACGGCCACGTCCGTCAGGGACCGGTCTCTGAAGGGGTTTCCAGCAACTTTACCCACGCTGCTGAAAACCTCCTCAGGCCAAGTCTTCGCCATCACCGTCCGTATCTCCCCAAGCGTTTTGGCCCCCGCTACCTCTGGTGAAACTTCTCTCACCTCGCTCTCTTTCATTTCCTCTGCCACCGTTGTTTCCTTTGCGCCCGCTCCGCCCCCCTTGGCGAACATCACGGCCCTGATCTCCGCAGTCATGAGTATAGAACTCAGACTGCGGAGCCTTATTACCCCATATTTCAAGAGCTACTGTTGTAGATATCTTTAGCGTCTATGCGTGTATTCTCTGTTATTTGGGTTGCGAATAATGCTCCTCTGTTTCCCAGTGCATCACGAAAGCCAATTTCGTGTGAGAGTGATATTTTTCTCGCGTTTGTTGTATATTCTTTTGTGTATTATTTTTATGAAAATTTGTAGGAGGTGCTCATGAGTGCGATGATTCTGTGGTTTACAAAATTTTTTTGCGTTTGATTTCTTGGGTAAAGCCACAATTATTGATTTAAGGCAGTTCTTAGGAATTTGATCCAGACTGTACATGTTGTTAAATATTGTAGTGAGCCAATTTATCCCACGAACTGGAAAATTTCGGAATATAAGTTGTCTGGCCGCTTTTCTTTCTCTCACCCCTTTTCATTGCTTATATAACAGGGGTCTGCTACTACATGAATAAATTAATTAATTATCCCTTCTGTCCGCATACTTTCTCCACTCATTCCTTAATGGTATGGCATCAACCAGTCGTCTGTTATACATTCTGCCTTCTTGAGGTTCCACAACCCTGCTGCCTAAACTCATTTATACAGGGTAGGTCAGAAATAAATTGCGACCATCAATTTCATTTTTTTTAAATGGAAACATTTGTTTTTTATTTTATTTTTGAATTCTACATTGAATTCTAAGTGTTTTTCATGTACAATGTCCTATACCAAAAATTAACAGTTATTAAAAAAAGTTAAGAAAACAACAGTAAAAATAAGGTTTTTGTTAGTTTGAACCTATTTATTTACGTCTGGGTTTTATGATTGTTGGTGGTATTTTAGTCGCCCGAATGCAAACTCTTTTCTTAATGCTGGAGTTTTTAACACTTGTTTATTTCCATAGAAACTGTCCCCCTTATCTCCGAAACTATATGAAGTAAAATTTTGAAAAAAGCAAATGAAAGGGCTCATTATGGCGAAAACAAATATATTTTTTCACATTTTTAAAATAAAATATTTTAACGATATTAACAAAAAATATTATTATAAATTTTTCTAGAACTTTAATTTACATTAAATTATACAGAACAGCTGATCACAATAACATTTATACATAAGTTCTTCGTCGCACTAACTGACTGCCGCGATTATGGGTCGCTCCTTTATAAAACCTGCATCGAAAACTCTCGTACAATCTATCATCAATTCTACAGCTGCCGAGCTAACTCGAGAACAATTTTTTTCCTAAAAGTAATCGGTGTCGTACTGGAATGAAACAGGGCCGGCTTAGGTAAATTTCGTAACACTGCCCCTCCTTTAATTCTGATCGTCCCGGTCAGAAACATCCTCTCCATGGTAGGTAGCGAGTCGATCTAAATGGACCACCTTCAACTTAGCCCTTGGAGTTTCGACGGATCCGGTAGACGACGTGCATTAAGCCTCTTGACCACCTCGTATGGACCATCCCAGGCGGGTGTAAGCTTTGGGGATTTACCCTTGCTCCGTTGGGGGTTGTACAGCCAGACTTTGTCCCTCTCCTGGAACCCGACTGAATTGGCCTTGAGGTCGTATCGCGTCTTCATCCGGTCACTGGTGGCCAACATCTGCGTTCGGGCTAATTCGTGTATTTTCAGCATGTTATGTCGGAGCTGGTCGGCATAATCGTCGATGTTTTCGGAAGGTTCTTCGGGGGAGCCAAAAGCCAAATCGCAGGGTAATCGCAGCTCCTTTCCGAATAGGACCCTGGCTGGAGTCAGGCCTGTACTATTGTGTACGGCAGAGCGATATGCCAACAGGAATAGGGGAATATGCTCATCCCAATCACGCTGGTTATTGCTGACGACCTTGGATAGGTTCCAAGGTCCTGTTGATACTTTCCACCATTTCGTCTGACTGTGGGTGTAATGGTGTTGTTCTCGTTTTTCTGATCTTCAACATCGTGCAAATCTTCTGGAATACATTCGATTCGAAGTTACGCCCCTGGTCTGAATGTAGTTCCATCGGGACGCCAAACCTGCTGAATACTTGTTCTACTAGCACCGTCGCTACAGTGGTTGCCTCTTGGTTGGGTATCGCATATACCTCAGGCCATTTGCTGAAGTAATCTATAGCGACCAGAATGTATTTGTTCCCCCTCTCAGACTAGGGAAACGGACCGGCGACATCGATGGCAATTCTCTCAAATGGGACGCTCACATTGTACAGGTGGCACATTTGGGGCACCAAGCTCTGACGTCTTAGTAATTCACCCAGTAGTATCGCTGGCGAACTTTGTCTAGGGTTTTATTCATGTCCAGATGGCCTCCGGTAATCCCATCATGTACTTCGGTCAGGATTGCTGGTACCATTTTTTTCGGAACTATCAGTTGGGACTTGGTTTCTTCTTTCCCAAATTCGCTTGAGAATTCCATTGTCTACTCTTAGAGATTTCAGCTACCTCGTCCCATCGTGGCCTGGGCGCCCCTCTTGTTTTGAGTGACAAGATTGGTTCGATGTCTGGATCAGCCATTTGGTCCTGGATGCATTGTTCCGTTGTCCAGTACTTCATTGGCCTGCACTTGGAACTGCCTGATGAAGATACCCTCTCGCTGTTCCGTTTTCAGACAATGTCCGCATTCCACCTTGAAATCGTATTGCTGTTATTTCTCCATCCACCTGGCCAGTTGTCTTTCCGGTGTCTTCATGTCCAGGAGCCATTTGAGTGCGGCATGATCTGTTCGGATTAAGAAATGACGACCATAGAGGTATTTATGGAAATGGTCTACAGCCCTTATTATTGCAAGAAGCTCTTTTCTGGTGACGCAATAATTTCTTTCTGGTTTCGAGAATTCACGGCTGTAGTACTCGATCACCCTCTCTTCACCATCTTGCACCTGGGATAGGACGGGCCCCAAACCTGTGTTGCTGGCGTCGGTGTCTAAAATGAACTTGCCGGACTGTGTAGGAAAGGCTAGGATTCGGCAGGAACATAGTGCTGCCTTCAGTCGTCTGAATTATGTTTCGCAATCCTGATTCCAACGGAAGGTCTCTTTCTCAGTGGTCTGCCGATGTAAAGGTGCGGCAATGGTGGCAAATCTCTCAACAAATAGCCTGTTGTGGGAACAGAGGCCCAAGAAGCTTCGGACTTCATGCTTGTCTCTTGGGACTGGCCAATTACGGATGGCTTCTATCTTGTCCTCGTTGGTACGGATTCCTGACTCGGAAACTACGTGGCCCAAAAACTCTACTCCTTTTTGGAACATGGAACACTTCTTCCGGTTAAGTCTGAGGTATTCTGGAGAATACTTTGTCCAGGTTCTTCAGATGGTCGTCGAATGTCTGACCCATGAATAGAATGTCGTCGAGGGTTACTAAGCACGTCCTCCATGTTAACTCGCTCAGTACATACTCTCAAATGTAGCAGGTGCACTACATAACCCAAAGGGCATGACCGTGAACTTAAACAGCCCTTTACTGGTGGAGAACGCTGTCTTCTCTGTCGTTTTCGTGGAGACCAACCTGCCAATATCCACTTTTTAGGTCTAGTATGGAGAACCAACGGGAGTCTGCTATTGTGGTCAGAGTGTCATCAATTCGGGGTAGTGGATAGCTGTATTTCTTGGTGACGTCATTCAGGTTTCTGTAATCCACGCAAATTCGGGTGGTTCCACCCTTCTTTTTAACTAGCACGACGGCAGCAAAACATAGCTGATGAATGGCTCAATAACTCCGTTTTGAAACATGGACTCAATGTTTTCCTCGACTGCCTGTTGTTGGCCCAATGGTAGTCGACTAGGTGGTATTCTGATGTGTTGAGCCTTTCCGGTATCTATTCGATGCTGGATGATGTTGCTGCGACCGGTGGTTCTATCTTGACTGTTAAAAATTTGCCAGTGCTTTGTGATAAATTGCTTGGCTTTCTTCTGGTTCTCTGGTGTCAGGTGTGTCAAATAGTTCGCAAACTGTTGTAGGAACTCTTTACTGGGCCCTGTCTCCTTCACCGACGTCTGGTACTCTTCTTCGCAATTGATGATGATCTCTACTGGCTCGAAACAAGCTTCTCTTGACTATTGGCAATTCTGATGTCGTGGTTGGACAAATTCATGACTCTAATTGGTATATCTCGTCCGGTTTTAACTATAGCCCGTCCAACTAAGTAGTCATGAGCTGAGTGTACGGGCTCCACCATTCCAACGCAGTTCCCAGGATTGCTGTCTAGCTGCCCATGAATAATCTGTTCCGTTCGACCGGGAATTCTGGCTGGAGATTTTGCTACAATTTTTATGGAGGTCGATGAGCTGCTAACGGGCCGTGCCAATACAAATTCCTCATTTAGGAACCGAAAAACATCATATCTCGGGTCGAACATAAATCCATGCTGGCTATTTAGGTCCATACCCAGTATAAAATCGTCCTCAATATTCGCTACCAGGACCCTGTGCTGGATCATTTTGTTCCCTATCTGTAGCACGACATCTGCCTCATCGTGTATTGACATGGACTCGCCGGTGACTGTTCTGAGCTGGATGTTATTGGTAACTGACCGAATTTCTGATGCTCTCAAAACCCTGGACTTGGCAATGGACACAGCGGCGCCGGTGTTGATGGTGATCGTAATTGCTCGGCCATTGATGGTGCCCCTGATGACTAGGCTGCTGCTATCTCGGCAAAATCCCCGGATGAATAACGTTTTGGGGGCTGGTGGAGGGTTAGTCAGCATTCGCCTCCTTATGCTGACTGGCTGACGGTCCCTGGACATGTGGCTGTTCTGTTGGTTACATCTGGTCGGTGATCGTTCAGGTAGCCTGACTCTGCAGTCGCGTTGAAAGTGCCCTGTCCGTCCACAGCGGTACATGCCCCTCTGGTGCCAGTTCTTTGTGACCGTTCTAATAGTATGTTCAGACCAGCCAGCAGGGCTTGACATGGTGAGTCTGGCTCTTCCTGGTTAAAGGAAACTGCTCGGACCCTCGGCTTGGACATGTTCATAACGGCCTCTACATCTAACGCCCGAAGTAAAGCTTCATAACTTTTCTTGACGTCACTTAGTCTTAGATTTCATTGTACTTCTACATCTCTGATACTGTTTATGAAACTCTGTGTGGCCAATTGATCTTTGGTTTCCTCTGGCAGGTCTGGGTAGGACAAGTGTACTAACCGTCTAATCTCTGCTTCAAATTCTTGGAGTCTTTCACCAGATTTTTGCGTTTCCCACTGAGTTGGACTTGGTATACATAGCAAAAGCATTGATTGTCATATCTCTTGTATAAATAAGCGATGATCTTGTCGAAATTGCCTTGTTCATCGACTGGAATGCTTTGGAGGAGTTCTAGGGCCGGACCTCTTACGAAATTACCAGAGAAGTAGATTTTTCATGATTCTCCCATCCATTAGCTGTAGCCACGGCCTCAAATTGCCGTTTATACATGGGCCAAGATGAACTGCCGTCGAATGTGGGTGGTTTACTAAAGGAAACTTTGGTGTTTGGTGTGCTGGTATTTTCCTCGCTGTAAGTCCTATTGCATGTTTCTGTTTCTACCTTGTTTTAAATGGAACTGATTTGGTCTTGGACTGTGTTTTGAATTGAACTGATTTCAAATTTTAACTGGCTTTGGATGGAATCCAGGTCATCTACTTTGGTTCTTTGGTTTCAAGAGTGTCCACGGTATTTTTTATGGTCTTAATGTCATCATTTATCTCTTTTATATCTGACTCAACTATTTGCATTCTTTCATTAACTGTGTCATTAACTTGGCCTACTATTTGCATTAATTGTTTCGTGTCGTTTTAATTAAATTTGATCTTGTTTCTCTTTAAATTTCGAGAATAATCCTTCAATTAAATTGTGTTGTTCACTTTTCATCGTGGAAACTAGATTTTGTTGTTTTTCTTCCATCATGGTGACAAGATTTGGTTGTTCGCTTTTCATCGTGGAAACTACATTTTGCTGTTCGCTTTTCTAATTATGTATTACGTTTTTCATCAAAAGATTTTACTAACCTTTGTTGAATTTCTTCCTCATGTTGTTTCTCTTTTTTGTCATGTTTTTCCAGAATCTGGGCAATTTTTTTTTCAGTCCCTCCGTAACCTGCTTGACTATTTTTTTGGTAGTTTCGTCCATTTTTTCCATGCTACGGTTTTCCATAAATCAAATTGCGATTTTATCTGCACTTAATCCTACACTTTTGATCACCAAATTGTTATAAATTTCGTGGGTTCAATTAAAAACAAATATTCACTTTCACTTTTTTAGAACTATTATTTAAATCAAATTATACAGAACAGCTGATCACAATAACATTTCTACATAAGCCCTTCGTGGCACTAACTGACTACCGCGATTATGGGTCGCTCCTTTATAAAACCTGCATCGAAAACTCTCGTACAATCAATCGTCAATTCTACAGCTGCCGAGCCATTTCGAGAACAATTTTTCCCTAAACGTGATCGGTGTCGTATTGGAATGAAACAGGGCCGGCTTAGGTAAATTTCGTAACAATATAAAAAATGTACCCATTCTCCCCTACCTTATCTCCGAAACTATAAGAAGTAAAATTTTGGAAAAAATAGACATATAGGGTCTCACCTGAATTTTACCGGAAAAATAAGAAGGAACGTCTACTATTAATTTTGGGGGGAGGGGGCAAATTACAGAATTAAATGGAAAATATAAAATTAAAGTTGTTTCAAACACATCATGTAATATATCAAATGAAAGGGCTCATTATGGCGAAAACAAACATGTTTTTTTCATATTTTTAACATAAATTATTTTAAAGATATTAACAAAAATATAAAAAAATTACCCATTCCCCATACCGTATCTCCGAAACTATAAGACATGCAAATTTGAAAATAAATTAGGGATATAGGACCTTACCTGAACATTACTGGAAACATAAGGAGAAACCCCTAATATTAATTTTAGAGGGCAAATTACGGCATTAAATAAAAAACATAAAATTAAAATTATTTCTAACGCATCATATAATATATCAAATCAAAGGGCTCATTATGACGAATACAAATATATATTTTTTTCATATTTTTAAAATGAATATTTTAAAATATATTAACAAAAGTATAAAAAAAGTACCAATTCCCCCCTTTATTCCCCAAACTATAAGACCTAAAAATTTTTGTTGTACATGAAAAATAAGAAGAAATCCCTAATATTAATTTTGGGGGCCTAATATTTTTAACGCATCAAATGAAACAGCTCATTATGAGGAATACAAGTATATATTTTGAATATTTTCAAAATTAATTGTTTACAAGATATTAACAAAAATATATAAAAAATTCTCTTTTCCCGCTTTATTTTCAAAACCATACTACCCATAATTTTGAAAATAATTAGGGATACTGGGGCTCACCTGAAATTTATAAGAAAACCCCAACATTAAGTTTGGGGACATATTATAGAATTAAATGGAAACTAAAAATTAAATTTTCAAACGCAGCATGTAATATATCAAATAAAAGGCTCACAAATATATCATATTTTTAAATCATTTGTTTAAAAGATACTAACAAAAATATTAAACATCGAATTAATTCCCACATTAGAAAGTACACTATCTATAATTTGTGGTACGGAACCCTCAGTATGCGAGTCCAACTCGCACTTGACCAAATTATTTTTAATTGTAGCAACTAATTTCAGATAGAGAGAGAGATAGAGCTTCTTTCATTATTTCAGATACAACTACAGCTTTATCTGGTGCTTTATTGCTTCTTAGGAATTTCAGAACACAAAGAATGTCTGTGTGCTTATGTTTGGTTCGTATTCTAATCCAACATAAATTATTTCCTTTTCTACTTTTGGCAAATATATAATCCCTGATATCCAAAGAATAACAGTGAAGCGACGTTACACGCAGCACGACTCCCGTAGCCTAGGTTTCCCTGAAACTCCTAGATGTTGATGTCCATTTCATAATAGTGTTACCAAATTTACCTAAGCCGGCCCTGGCTCCATTCCGATGAGACATCAATCGATGGGTTATTAAAAAGTTAGACTGAAATTTCCGAAATGGCGCCAAACAGTATTCTCGACGCTGGGCAGAAAAAGGTAGGACCATCGAGAACGAAAAATTAACCTATATAAAGAGACATTAATTTGAGCAGTTAGTTAGTTTTAGTGGGTGCAGCTTATTTCGTTGTTATGATTTCGATGTAAATAATATCAGAATCAGCTGTTGGAAATATTTGATGTTTTATGTGTAAATAAAAGTTTACGACAATAGAATATTCAGTTATATAGACGAAATACATAAATAATTATTCAAGATTTTAATCAGTTGATGGAAACGCAATTATTGAATGTTCTCGACTAGAAACTATATACTGGCTTGCGTTCAATGGATTGTAAAATCTTGAAAAGCTGGCATCATGTAGGTCTTCACAGTATTTTTGTGTTTTTGGTATGATCTGTTTTTTGTTTCTTATTTCTTCCCTGTTTTTGGTTTGAATGCTACAATTTGGTGCCTTTCTTCTTTTTTTATCAGACATTGCTCGAGTTTCTCTTCTGGTCCCTGGTATATTGTCCTTCTTGATATATTTTCCTTTTTTCTACTTTCTTCTTTGTTTTCTCCGATATCTTATTTCCCTTTTTGTTTTTTGAGACGTTCTTTGTAGCTCTTATTAGTGTTGAATTTTTCCTTAACTTATTTTTGTACTTTTACATTTTATGTATCTTTATTATTCGGTTTTAGTATGTTTTATTTCAATCTTTTTTGTTTTTCTGCAATTATTTCTACATAATAATACCAAGGCTAAAAGAAGTATTCAACAGCTCTATGGAACAACAAACCATACCCGAAAACTTGAATAATGCGATAACAATTATTATATTCAAAAAAGGCAGTGGCAAATAGTAATAACAAACCGTGTAGATAATAATTTAGATCACTATTAAACTGTCAAACAGGCGGAATTCCTGAAAGGATATGGCACAATTGACCATCCACTCACAATGAAAATACTTCTGAAGAAATCAGTCAATATAATTTTCCTGTGTACATGACCTTTGTAGATAACGAAAAAAATATTTGACCCCATGGGACATAGGGCAATAAATGCACGTATAGACTGTAGGAAAAAAATTACTAAAGAACAGATATCAATAAGCTAAGGTCACAATTAGACAATATATCTGTCCACAGAAAAATAAATGTATAACAGTATCCCCCAAACTGTATTAGGCTTAGAGGCAGTCTTCAAGTAATGAAAACGGCAATTCTGGGAGAAAAGAAAGGCTCTTCCATGTAAATCTTGCAGACGGTGTGTTCCTAATGATCGAAATCTCAGAAAACCTTACACAAATGTTAATAGAACTAGAAATGAATTGAGTAATAGGGGGCTAAAAATGAATTTATATAAAACGAAAATAATGAGCATAAAATTCTCGGATTACAATAAATGGAAAATCAATAGAAAACGTCCAAGAATAGGTATATTTAGGATAAGGGGTAGACATTACATATGGAGAAAAAGCGTGAACTCTCAAGCAAAACAAGTAATAAACTAAAGACAACATAGAAGGCAATGGAAAGATCAATGTTGGGCATGTAACTAAAGGAATGGTTGGATCTGGTAAAAAACAACCAACCTTATTCAGACAATTTCCAATCTGAAATGGGGCTATGCTGGTCACTTTGGAAAAAAAAGATGGCGGATGGAATCGGAGAATTATTAGACGGAGACCAAGGGAAGGTAAAAGAGAAAGAGGGAGAGCTTCCATGCGATGATATGATGTAATCAAAAGAGTGGAGTGGAGGTGGATAAAACAAGCACATAATAGAGAGAGTTAAATATTGGGCCAAACAAGGCCCATATAAAAGTCTCTGATATTATTGATCTTTTAACCTCGATGTCTCGCATTGATGAAAGCAAATACTTCATTTTCTGAAATTGCAATTTATAAATGATTTGCAGACTTTTGTTTAGAAGCAAATTCATTCAATATCGTTCATTTTAGCTTTTTGCTTTTATATATTTACTCCAGTGAACTAAAAACTAATGTAATCACTAATCTTAACGCCCACCCCTGATTAATTTTTTACAATGTTAGTTTATATGAAAATATTGCTTTTTTAAAAATCATATTACTCACCAAATTAATATAAGTATATCTAATTGCGTTATGCCTATTTTACATTTAAACATTTAACACGCTGTATCTTGGTAACTAAGCAGTTTAATGGTTCATGTCCTTTTATCAAAATTTATCAAATTACAAGAGCTCAATTCGGGTTTATTAACCAGTTCACGTTCTTTATATGTTCATGTTTCCTGTATTACTTTTTAGTGATAGCGAAATGAATATCACATTTAGTGCAGTGTACAGTACAGTACAGCAATATCAACAAAATAAACAATTTTCAAAAAATGAAATGAAATTTTGTGTGTTTTCTAACGGTTGGTTATCACAAAGATGCTGGACATAGTTATAGCGTTTTTGAAATATAAATAAAATATATTTGAAATATGTAGAAACATTTATTCTTATCAATCTATACAGAAGGAACGCCTATGATCTTGTCACCCGTTTTATATTTCGGGTCAAAGAATCGTCCGGCATTTATAATGATACCACCTTGGCCGTGGTGGCACAGAACAACATGAAACATCAAGTAAATCTGTTGGTGCTTACCTCGCTGGTTTTCCAGCAAACGTTTGGTATTCCCAATTTAACAACAGGTAAGTGACCTTTCGAATATAAGAAAATTAAGTATTTTGTTTGTATTTATTTTCAAAAAAATGAACTGACAAAAATGAACATTTATTTATAATTTTGGTAATAATTTACAATAACAAATATTTTTGCAACTCTCTACAGAGTATTAAAGAAATTAAAAAATGAAAATTTTCACAATGACAATTATATATGAACTGAAGTAGCTAAGAGAATTTGCTGCTAATTTGTTTATACAGGGTAGCACATAACAAATTCTAATGATCATATGTAAATAATAAAGCTTGTTTTCAAATTGGATAATTTATTGTTATTGATGTTACAGAGATTAAGTCATAAGAGAAAACCTAGGAACTATCCCGAAATAAGATTGTTCAAAAGGACATTACCATTATTAATTTCATCCGTGGTTATTAGTAATCAGTAACTACTGAATTCTACAGAAGTACTAACGATACTATAATTTGATTTAATAAAATTAAAACGCTTTGTTTTGTGTTCGTTTTTATGTAATACGGTGGGATTTTAAAGTTATATGTTATGTTCCAGGAATATTCACAAATTTTTTACTTTTCGAATTACCGTTTCAAATTCTTACAATTTGAAAACAAATTTTGTTATTTTTATATGATCTTAAGAATTTTTCATATCAAATGAGCAGTAAATTCTCTAGTTACTTCAGTTAGTAATTGTCAAACACTTCAATGTCACATACTGTATTCTATAATTGTCATTGTTAATTTATATATATATATATATATATATATATATATATATATATATATATATATATTTCTTTAATTCCATTGAATTAATTTTTATTGCTATTAAGAACGGCGTTTGATTGAACCCTGAAAAGTTTAGATTATTTGAAATATACAGCTAGTTTTATAATGTTATACCCAAGAAATTCGTAAAAAACAAACACTAGTGTTTCATAAAATATGAAAATTTATCAACAATACTTTGCTGGACTACCAGCAAGCAGTTATTCTTAAATTGTTGGACATCCAAACTTTCTTCAAGGCATAGATAGAATTTTCTTCTTCGTACCACTAGGACCTAATTTTGTAAATTATCCAGTCATTTCATTGGTTTATTCCAACTTGATCTCTACTCCTGAGCATGGAGCTACTTTTCTATTTAGCTATTAGTTGTATTTTTCTGATTTTTTGGGATTACACCACAATAGCTGGAGACTTTCCATATATATATATATATATATATATATATATATATATATATATATATAGACTTATATATTTGAAATAGTCCAAACATTTCAGGGTCTAAATATGACCCCGTTTTCAATGGTAATAAAACATCTGAACAAGAAAATTAAAAGTTAAAAAGCTGGTAAATTTCGTGAATTACTAAATCATTTTGTAAGAACTGTAAATAGACTTGGCTATTTGACTCTGTTCTGACAAATGATGCAGTGTGCATAACGCCCACCATGGAGAAGTTGTAGAGAATAAAATCTTCAAAATGATTAATCTTAATCGAAACATTATTCCCAGAGAAAAGCTGAAGAAGCTTAAATCCGCTCCTCCTTCATGATAGCCACTTTCATTGCAACACTGGCTGTTTGTAGCATATTCGCAAGTTTAATGCACCATTGACTATTACTTTATATTAATTTCCGCCATAAAAACGAAAATTCAGAACAGAAAAATTTAAGAGCATTATATGAACTTTCAAAATATCTTTAGTGCATCTCGTTCGGACTAGCTTTGTTAATATTTTCCAAATTATTTCTATAAATTGATTAAATAAAAATTTTCTTCCTTGTTTGTTGTTTATATGGTATTTTCCAATTGTAAAGTGACTAGCATCGTATTATTATTACACCTCCGTCGTAAAATATTACAATATTCTGAGTTATTATGATTTCTGTTCTTTGATTTGTTTCACTCAAGAGAAAATATTTGGATTTTATGTTTTCCAAGGTACGCCTAAAGTCTTTTTACCCAATTTCATGTTTTCCAATCAAAATGGGCTTTGCGTATATTCTATTCAAAGATTTCCTTTATGTTCTGTGACCATTTTGGTGGCGTTGCTTTGCTGATCTTGTTAATTTTGGTATTATTGTTCTGCGTACAGTTGCGGCTCCAGATTCGGGACCCCTGTGTGCTACTCTCCCCGAAAATCCCAGATGTCGTACATTACATCTCACGTTACCACGATATAGGTGATCAATTTCTTCTGTAGTACTAAGGCTCGTTTTTATGCTTAGAGCATACACCTTCTGGAGGTAGCCCGCAATGCCCAAATGCCGCGCCAATGATAGAAAGAAAGGGGACTAGTGAGAGCAAGAGGCTAGTTCATTCGATTCTTAAGTGCAGCTAATGAGCTCATTGGATTGTATCTAGTGAAATAGCCTCTTACCCTCTGTTTCTAACATTGGCAATCTCTAAGAAGTAATCTAAGTTTTTATGTTGCCGGACTATACAGTTTTTAAATCTATTTTATATAGTTATATGTAAAGTCAAATTCAATAACGACCATTGTGTAAAAAATAATAAAATTGAATATAGGGCTCGTACAGCAGTTATTACAAAGCAAATAAATGCTAAAACGTATCCATGAATGTGGATTTAGAGTATGTTTAAACCGGGCGAATATAACTAGATGATGTTGGGAAACTGTTTATTATTGAAACAATTTTTAGGCAAAATTTTACAATATTGTTTAAATTAACAATCGCATGGAGGTAAAAGCGGATTCAGTATGATCCGGAACGGAAACAAAAATAGGTCAAATGGCGTTAACTGTAGTTCTCCCTTCTATGAAATTTAAGGGCCATAAAACATTAGGAAAAAGACCGATTGTTTAACTAGTGTAACATAATAATTCAAGAATAAATCGGTAGCTTATTGAAGTGCCTCAGTTATTCGGAAAACTGACGAAATGTTGGTTGTTCCTACAGTTATTATCATTTTGCCCGTTTCTCTAAAAGCTTGTCCACGAACTGCTTCAAAGTTGTCTTAAGTAGCAACTATTTATGAAATCTGAACTTCCTGCCAATCATTTGATACTGTAAATGGTATCTTGAGGTATGCGTCGGCCTAAATCTTAGCTGTATGTGCACAGACAATAATTTATTTAATGAGCTCAGCCCCGTGTTGTTGTCGTTATGTTTGAAGCTACACATTTAGAAGAAATAGCGAGACTAGTTTTACTAACATGTTTTTGTTGGTTTTATAATCCACGTACGATATCAACGATCACTTTTGTTCAATTATTATTATTAAATTCAGTTAAACTTTTACAAGCTGTTTGGTAATGCATTGAATCAGTCAATCGCGCTAACTGCTTTCCTATCTCAGTGACATCGATCCAGATTACATGTTAGATTAATTAGTAGCAGCTTCTTCATGCACTAGTGTCCAGATATATTGATCCGGCTGTGTAATTGGAGCTATTTCCATGAAATGGTTCTAAACGCTAAAGATTATATCTCATTATAAGTAAAAAAAAATCAAAACAGAGTAAGATGTTTGATGTAGGGTCGATCTTAGTTTTTCTAAACACTTCAACAAAATCAATATTACAATATTTTGTCATGCTTTATCGACTGCTAAATATCTTGAACAATAGACTTTGTCAAATTGACTTTACTAATTATATTATTCATAAACCTATATTTAGAATTTACAAAACATTTGTAACATATACACTTTATATTTATGGATTTTTGGGAATAACACCACACATGAGAAAAGACTATATATTTTAAAACTTCCTAGCGTTTCAGATTCTAAATCAAACTCGTTCTCAGTGGCAATTAATACAACGAAACAATATATGATTAAAGTTAAATCCAAATTTGGTATAAAGAGGTATCATTGAATCTTTATACGATAGAGCAAAAACAAACTGATATCAATAAATTAAATGAAGAAAAAACATTTATAACAATAGTACTCCTTCCTAACAATTATCCGAACGACTTCATTAATAATCACTATTGGCACCCAAGATTACTACGACAAGCATACCATACAAGATCTTTCGGAATGACTAAAAGAACTAGCAAACAGATTTAGTGATAAAACCACATTAAAACAATAAATACAAGATTTCAAAAAATAATAAGGCAAACTCAAAACTTAAAAAATATATAAATTATAAAATTTCTAGGCAATGAAAAAACTTTTATATGGGGGAAACCTCTAGTTCTCTAAATCTAGGAATAAAGGAACACACAAATTTAATAAGGAGCAACAATTGAAAAATAGATGTATCTCTAGATTTCCATAGTATTCAGTCGTTCTTGGTCGATAATCAAGGATGAAATTAGTAATGGTCTTGTTTATTTTTTATGCAACCCTTTTTCGGGATAGTATATAAGAGTATATAAGCTTTTTCCTAGGTTTTCCCTTTAATCGAATGTCTGAGACAACAGAACTCATTAATCGCATTTTTGGAGAGTGCATATTATATTAAAGTCACACCTAGAAGTGCCAGATAAAATTTTGTATGATTTTTTTTGTGAGACCTTGTCGATTTCTAACATTATTAATTTCTCTAATTTAACTGATTTTATATTGTCAAACATTTTACTTTCAAATTGTACATTCTCACTGCAAACAATTTATTTTTTTCTTTGCTAATTGCTATTGAGAACGGAGTCTGATAAAGACCCAGGACCGTTTGGAATTTTGAAATATACAGACTTCTCCAACTGTTACTGCAACTGGCTCAATTGTTTACACCTTAAATATGACATAATTTCAGCCGTTCTAAAACTAAAATGTCAATTTAGTGGTTATCAAATGCAAATTTTGTATAACAACTAGAATCTTAAAAAACACACACCTAAATCAAAAACTATAACAAGACACTGAATGGAAAATATTGACTTTGTCGGTGACCAATCCTATCTAATAAGTTCAATGACACTGTAACGAAAATAGCGGTATAAAAAAATACGTGATGAGAATAATTTTGATCACAGTGATGAAATTAAATGTTTAATATTAACATTTGATGCCATCGATGTTTTCAGCATTGTAAATTAAAAGTTTATAGGTGTAATAACTTTTTATAACATACTAGCAATAATTGCCATTGAAGGGAATAGCCACATGCTGTTCATAAGGAGTCTGCATGTTAACTTTACTGTTTCCAATAACATGAGCAATAAATCAAAAATTTATCTTTTTCGTTTTCACTTAAAAGATTATTTGTGTATCGTAGAACGTTTGCAGGTGAAAGATGTCAAGAAATGTGAGAACTGAAACTTTCGTATAAATATCTTTAATTATGAGGTTGTTTAGACTAAAACTAGTTTATTGTCAATAATACCTGATCTAAAAAACATTTCAAAGAACCAAAATTGATAATGATTTGAGCAACTATACTTATCTAAGTTAACGCAATATCTCGAAATTAACTAATTTACATCTTTACAAATTTCAATCAAATTTTCGTCAATGTTTGTCAACATTAATATATTTCACAATTTTTTACTTCTTTTCTGTAACTGATAAGTATTTGAGAATTGTAATACAATAAAGTGTAACGAATAATTTAGAAAAATTGCCCGGATTATTGTTTTTTAACGAAAGTCTTCAGCATTTTCTACAATATGTTCTCAATCGAATTATAACAGAAAGCGACTGACAACACTCCAGAGTTGGAGTGGAAACTTCCCCAAATACAGATAAGTATCACACAGTATACAAACACTATTTATACAGTGTGGAACAGCCAAATGGAATAAATCCGATAACGAATAAGGAGGACGTGAAAAAAACTCTTGGACACGATTTGTATTTTTTAATGCGCATTTTTTTCAACAAAAAAAAAATATATTGTGTGTCATGTGACAGTGGCCAATACCAACTTTCTTATTTTAAATGAAAGCCAGAAAATTCTAGATATAATTCATGTACAATATCCTACACCTATCTTCAACTGTTTCGGAAATATAGGTGTTTTCAGATTTATTAAAAAAAATTTATTTCACAAATTCGTTACATTACACTCAATACTTAATTCCCATTTAGCTCTTGATATTGAGATAGTAAGCAAAAACCTTTATTGCGTTCCTTTTTACTGAATTGAAAAAAAAAATAGTTTTGTTCATTTTCATAAACTCATAGCCTTAGCCTCTTGTTGTCTGCCTTCATGACAGTTTTGATCAGTATCAGTGCTATTGTCGTTTGAATTTCATTAACTGTACGTAATAATATCAGCAAAATGGTTCATTTAACAGAAATGCACAAAATAATTATTCTACAAATGATTGGTTATGGATATAACACATGGACACAAATGGAAGTTTCTCGTTTATTTCACGAAAATTTTCCAAATTTGCCGCCTGTATCCTAGGGAACAACTAACAAAATAGAACAGCAGTTTCGTGAGCTTGTTCATGTAAGACAGATAAAAAAAGTAGCTTCCAATGCCCTAAGTTATAAAACGAAATTTGATATTATGCTTGAGTTTCAAGAAAACCCACATAATTCTGGTCGAATAGCAGCCTCACTGTTCAACGTTAGCCACACATCACTTTTCGAGTATTAAAGGACAGGAAAAGGCATCCCTACAAAATGATAGCGACTCAGGAGCTCATGGAAGACGGTCTCGATAGGAGAACTTATTTCTGTGAACAAATGATGGTAAGGTTAGATAACAATGTGATCCAATTAGAAGATGTTTTGTTTTCTGATGAGAGCACATTTACACTTCACGGTCATGTTAATCGTCACAATTGCCGCTATTAGTCTAATGAGAATCCTCACTGGATGATAGAGTAACATACGCAATATCGTAGGTCTATTTATCATTGCCAATTTTGACAAACTTATATCCTGATCCAGTAAACCCACAAGTTCCTGCCAATACAATATGGTTTCAGCAAGATGTTTCACCGCCTCATTACGAAATCAATATCCGGCAGTACCTGAACCAAATTTTTGCAAATCGGTGGATTGGGAGGCGTGGATCGATAGAATGGCCAGCACGATCTCCTGATTTGACGTCATTGGACTACTTTTTGTGGGAATATGTATACAAAACTATACCCATCAACTCAGATGACCTAAAAAGACGAATCACGCTTGCGATTAGATCAGTCACGCTTGAGATGTTGAGTAACGTTAGAAGACACTTCTATACCAGGCTAGCATGTTACTACGAATTTCGCGGCGAGCATTTTGAACATTTCCTACATTGAAATTAATGTTTTTTCTTTTTTTAATAATTAGGTAATAAATAACCAGTATTACTTATTAGGTTTTTAGTGTAATGTAGCGAATTTGTGAAATAAAATAATTTTCTTTTTTTAGTGTTAATTTTTGTAATAAATCTGAAAACACTTAATATTTCCGAAACAGTTGAAGATAGGTGTAGGACTTTTTACATGAATTATGTCTAGAATTTTCTGAAGAATCCAAAAAATAAATAATATACAGGGGCTTGCATTTAAAATAAGAAAGTTGGTATTGGTCAGTGTCAACGCGTTTTTCCCAATACGCCCTCCTTTATTCGTTATCGAATTTATTCCATTTGTCTGTTCCACACTGTATACAGGAATACTGTAGAGAAGAATATCTGTACGGACAACCAGTAACATACATACAAAAAAATACACGTCCAACTGATAACCCTCTCTTTTTTGGAAGTCCGATAAAAAAGTTAATTTGTTATTATTTTCAAGTTCTACTCTATAGTTTGTTCTTTACTGTTAATGAAATTTAGTAATTTATGTAAATCTTCAAGAGCTAATCCGTTTTAAGAAAATTGTGCTCATATTTTTCCATAAAAAAGTTGCTGAAAGCAGGAGACAGAGAGTATTTCATGGCCTTGCCAAAATCTTGTTCGTAGAAGTCTTCATTTAGTTGAAAATATGTTATTTTTGTACAAAATGTTTAAAAAAATTATTGGAAAGAACACTACCATTGCTTGAACGTAAACTGAAATACTTCAAACGTTTCATAGCCTAAATCAAATCCTACTTTCAATAGCAATTAAAATTAATCAAAAATTAAACTTTCGAAGTGAGAAATTTGGCATTCACAATTTGACAATCTTGTAGACAGACGACATACATTAATTACTAAATGACATAAACAACAAAAAATAAACTATAGAGTTAACATTAGAAATTGAACAGAATAACAAATTATCTTTTTTAGACATTGTAATAACAAAAACACATCGACAGAAGTTTACAGAAACCCGACTCACACTAACAGGAATCTCTACCTTAACTTTACTCTTCCAAATTCAGTAGAAAGAAGTGTAATCAAACCTCTATATGACAGACAGAAAACCAATTGTTTCGACATCAAGCAATTTAATGAAGAAAAAACGTGTATAAAACATGTGGAGTCTGCCATTAATTACTCCAATTACTCTCCCAAGCCACATTGACTCTCAATATCATCACATTACTACAATAACATACCTTACGTACAGGGTCTCTCAGAAAGACTAAAAAGATTAGTAAACAAATTTAATATTAAAACCTTATTCAAAACAAGAAATCAATTATATCAAAAACAAAATCAGAAAACACAAATGCGAACTACAAAAAGTTACATTTATAAAATGCCTTGTGAATGTAATAAATTCTATGTTAGAGAAACCGCTAGACATGAAAATGATCGGATAAATGAACACAATTACATAAAAAAACAACAATTTGAAAAGAATAAAATTTGTGAACATGCCTTGGACCGTGGTCATAAAATATAATTTTTAAATTCAACTATATTACACAAAGAAGAACACAATACAAAACGAAAACTGCTTTAATTCTGTTGAAAACGATTGTATCGCTACTATCGCTGTAGAATTCAATCTTTCCTGGTTGCTAATAATTAAAGAAGAAATTACTACTGGTCAAGTCATTCTGAACAACCCAATATTGGGTAGTTCATAAGGTTTTCCTAGGTTTTCTATTGTGATTTTAATGGGATCACTGAATCAACAGCATTCATTGGTCAGCATTTTAGACATAAAATTCTGAAGAGAACTCTTTCAAATTCTTCCAATTTGAAAGAGACTATTATTATATGATCTTTAGAATTTTTTTGTGCAACCATGTATATTATCAAATTAAATTCTCTTATTTACATCAGACATCAGTTAGTATTCTCAAACATATTAATTTTATAATTTAAATCTTTTCATATAGTTTCTTCATATTGATATTATCAACCTAGATCCCAAAAACGTTTGAAAATATATAAAATTTCAAGAAGTATTTGCAGAATTATTTTTAAGCAAGTGAGTAAATATTGACGGGACTTCTAGACTTACACTAGCAAATGATAATTATTATCTCTAAACTATCATTTTCAAATTATTATCCATTTCACCACCAAAAAAACAATTTTATACGACAAGAAATTTAAAATACGGAGATATAAAAGACGCAGTACAAAAGTGGATTATTGATGAACAAAAACGCGTTGTGCGCAGACGACATATTGTTGATGTTGATTGCTCATCAATGAGGGAACAAGGTATCTGATTTAGCAATATCTCGAGAAAAGTCAAATGTTATCCCTTTCTCAGAAAATAAAAATATTACTAATATTTTAACATTAGAGCAGCAGGGGCGTTCAATTAATGCGTCAGCACAATGAAGGCTTGAATGCAAAGTTTCCTTACTTTTGCTGAAACAGCAGGTGAAGAGGATATTATAAATCTTACATAAAAAAAAGTACAAAAGAATGATGTTTCCAAAACAGGGCGTATATTTAAATTAATATATCTGTTTTAAACACGGTTATTTCGAATTTATTTTTATTTCTCACATTAAAAACAAATGCGTGTTTTGGGAATTGATATAAATTTATATTTATAAGTATTATTAATAGTTCTTTAGAATTAACCGAAAGACTTGAAAAAAGTACCTAAAATATAACGTTCAATCTCAGTAGGACATTGGCTATGGAATGTTTTGTTCGCTTAATGTAAGTGTAAGTTCTTTGATGGAATGTTAACGTTAAAAAAATTCTTGCTTCATATTACAATTTTCCTTTTTACTTATACAAATGCTGCACCGTTGAGAATCATTAAAATTATGCTTTCGTAATACTTGTACTTCCCCAGGTGAACAATAATATAGAACAGAAAATAAATAAATTCCGGAAGGTATGTGGTACAATAAACCAAAACACTTAAGATTAAAATGAGGAACGTACACAGCTCAAAGCTAGACAATTGCTATACGAACAATCCATGGAAACAAAACACAGTAACAGTGAAAAGATAAGACAAAGAATAAGATGATGGTTTGATGAGTAAATAACATCACATTTGAGAAAAAAGCTTCCATATTTCAAGAAATCCAAACATTTCAGTCTGACTTTATTGTTGATTCAAATTTTAATGCAGTTGAAAACGTACTCAGGTAAAGTGTTATTCTGAACCGTTGGGATTTTTTGTTTTTTTTTTGTGCCAGAGGAAGTCTAGATAGAGGAAAATATGGATATGGTAACAAGCAATATGCTAATATCTGAAATATGTCTATAGCTATTAGTTTTTTCGTTTTAAACCTAATGTGAACTAACGATAGACAAAAATGTTTTCCCATCAGATTCGAAGTTTGTGTTTTTTTGTGATTATTTCGTTCAAAATTGATCAATTTTTAATAAATGGAAGTTTTTAAAAATGATTGCTAAATGATTCAACAAATATAGAAGATACTAATAAGTGGTTTATACTTTCTGCATTAATTCATTGTTCTGAGAATTTTTTAGAACTGCCCTATGAAATAGAAGACGTCCAGCCTGCAGAGCCTAGTCCAATATCAAATGTCAGTATTACAAGAACGTTTGAAACAGAATCGGCAGAGGTTACACCCAGAGTTCTCTACACTGGTTACCAGACATGGAGGGTGTATATTACAAAAGACAAAGATATCGCTCTTCTGCAAGAATTAGGAAATAAATCCGGTAAGACTATATTAGAATTAACAATTCATTTTTTATAGAAATCAATTAATACAAGTCATAACCGACGAAAGTCTAGAATTATTTCTTACATGAACTAAATATAATTTTCTACATCAGCTTTCTCACTTTTTTTATGCATAATTCTTAACACGTTTAAAATTTCACTTGGTAAAATAATAATTAGTGTTATAATGCTTGGACATTGCCACCCATAAGAGCTGACCATCAAGTAGCAGTAGGTTATTTTCAAGTCTTTATTACCTCTTCAATATTGATTAAATTTTTACTTTCAGAAAAATAATAAGATATATATTTCCGGAAGTATTTTAGTTTTATAAATTCAAACTTAAATTTTTGTAAAAATTAAAAATAATAATATTCATAAAAAAGATGCAAAACTACACTTTACTTTTAACATCATTAAATTACAAAATTGTTAATATCTAAAACAAGTTGATATTAATGAAAACCCCGTAATTATATTGTAAATCAGAAGCCAGAGTTATCTTAAAAACAATTTTCTCTGTATTATTATAAAAAAATTTTCTTTACTTTATAAGTTAAATTTTAGAGCGATTAAATGAAAATTATGAAAATAGTAAAACTTGAGGTTGTTAAGTAGATTGTCACCATTTCAGAAACGGAACAATATGTCATCGCGAAAATTTGAAAAAATCAACTTTTCAGAAGATATTGTTCAATGGTTGGTTTTTCGGTTCTCTATCGAATAGACTACAAAATTAATTTTGTATTGCTAATGAATTAAAGTATTCCATCTGTAAAGAAAAAAAAACTGTAGAATTGCAACTCTAGTTAATGCAATTTAAATATGCTAAAGATCATTGCATATAGGTACAGTGAGGGAATGTAGTAATTCCCTGGGAATTATTTCTTGAACAGTTAGTTATTTCAAAATGAAATTTCAGAAACATGATATACCGTATCTTTAGTACTTTTTATGCATCCTTTTCAGGAGAGGGAGAATTCAGGCAATGCGATTTTCTTAAAATGGTATTTCAACCTCCCGAATGATTGCATTGTTCGAATTCTCACTGTCTGAATCGAATACATTGTTATAATATTTTAATTTTTCTAGAAATTGTGACAATTTAAAAATATAGCTAAATTTTTAATAGGACTACAATAGTAGTATTAATGACCACCAATAACCAGCCTTACCAATTAAATCTGGTTCATGCACAACTTCCATTTTATGTGCTTTAGTAATGAATTCACTATTTGAACTCATTATTGATAACCGAGAAGGCGACACAGTGTTTACAAAAGCCAAATGTTTGGGCTAGCATTTTTGGGGACCTTATTCTTCTGACTGAACAGAATATGAAGTTCTTGAAGTTGTGTTGTTGTTCAAGGAGTACTTTAATCAAGATATTGTACGTGGCCAGCTTGTTCACTGGATTTTATCCCGATTAATATTATATCAGAAGCTTTCAGAAACGTGAGAAATGGAATTATACAAAGACATTATTTGTTTTACATTAAACAATTACTTTAACCCCGTCGAGACTATCGGGACATATGCCCCATGGCTGGTTTAACTGTGTGTAATAGAATATAGTCCTCCAATTTTAAATGTATATCAGCGTTATCCGTTTTCAAGTTAGTATCAGAACGTGAAAAATATACAATAGACGGTGAATCAAAATTTAATGTTAATAACCAACGACTTTACTAGACGCCATGATACTACAGATTTACTTCACTAATAAGATCATCAAAGTAAAACAAACGCTAAAAACTAGAGATAAACAAGAATGTATTGTGCCCTGAGTTAATTCAGTTATAACGAGTATATGGGTGATACAGTTCTTACAGACTACATAATTGAATTCTAAGATTTTCACCAATAATCCCAAGAACTTTAAAGTGCAGTTCTACAACGTGGGTCATCATAAAAACTATTCAAAAACTGTTTTACACCATTTCGTTCAGTAATTATAATATTATGCTATTTAATTTTAATAAGGGTTGTGTTTGCCTCAACACAGATGCTTAATAAAATATTATCAGTTGTCAAATATGGCGACCAAAGTGTTTCAAATTCTTTTCAGTTAGCAAAAATAAATCCGCCACAAAAGGGTTAAATGGCAATAACTTTATAAACTTAGAAATGTGTTAAGTAAAAAGTAATTTTATTGAATATTAAATTAATTTAAAAATGTCTTAGAAAATTACATCACAATTAGAAAAATTACATTCGCTGCGCCACTGAAATTCTGGCTCAAATCATTAGTAAACATACTCAATACTATTACTCACAATTTTATGCATTTTTAAATCAATATAGCTTTAATATGTAAACTATTTTTATTTCAGAAATAATATTTATGGGAGGAAATTATACAAACAATGACATTCTTATAAAACCTAAATATATAGAAATGATTCAAGATTTATTCAAGAAAGAAGAAGTCAAGTATGAGATTCTTTTAGAAGATTTTCAGAAAGCAATTGACGAAGAAAATCCCCCAGTACCAGAAGAAACTGATGACCGCAAAGGTAAACAAAATCGATCAAATAAATAAATTGTCTTTTATTGATTCTATTATTTTAACGAAAAAAATTAAAATACGGCAATGAAGATACTGTTTATTTTTACAAAGTGCTAAGGTGATGTCGGCAGTTTCTACAAACAATAATTATAACAATTGGAGTGTTACTCGCGTGTAACAAAGAGTTCTAATCGGCTGCTGTTTTGTATAACTTTCACCCCAATTTTGATGCTACTGTTCGAATAGAACTGAAAACAAACATATTTTTTAGATATATATTACAATTATTTGGCACCGTAAATCTATTTATTATCTTCAATATATACAGATAATTTACGTTCAAGGATTCTAATATTAATATTCGAGTCTGCTAAGGCTAGTAGCATTCAGAATTATGGTTCATACATAATTTTTAGATTCATGTTAAAAAAGTTTCCAACATGCGAATTAGGATAGTTTTTCAACTAATGTTACTAATACGCTAATGTTTCACAAAGTGAATAGCTACTTGTTAAAATTTCGATCCATCAGACACATCCAAATTTTCAAGCTTAACTTAATTTTTCGAAGTTATTATGTTACCATTATCTGCAGAAATGACTGGCTATTGAACGCAAGATAAATTATTGTTTCTAAGCTACTCACAGAATGGAAATCTCGTGACATTACTGATTCAACTGATTCGCGTATCACTTGCAAACGATTTTGTGGCTTGCCAAGATTTGGAAGTTCTAGGGGCTCCTTCCTTGAAACTTCCAAATGTCGCTATTCGATTCGGTCATTTGAGAGTAGGACAACTCAAGACGGGTTCTATTTACAAATTATACACTTTGAAGTTTCATAAGCTAATCTGTTCTATTGCTATAGTAGGGCCTACACAAGTTTTCTGAAAATTTTCACTCATTTAAATATAAAACAGAGGTTCCACATACTTGACTCCGAACACCTCTTTCCAGAAAGATTGAAAATTTTTGGGTGTCAAAAATTAAATCATAAATATGTATTAAAACAATGTAAAAAATACCCTAAACTAACCAATTATCCTTTTCCAAGAATCTCATACTCTAGATCAATTAGCTTGTAATAAAACATCTGTTCTAATAATCTTTTGAATATTGTTACTAATTGCTGATCTTTCTTTCATTAACGTATCAGACCATGGTGTGAAGTATAGTCACAATATACGTAATGTATCTGTTCCTAAAAGAAAAGTAAATGATGCTGCGTTTAGATTCATTGATATTGTGCAAATGTCGCCGTGTTAATTTAGATCTTCTCCGCGACTCCAAACTACAAAGGTGTCATTTAAGTGCTAAAAACTTTTGCTTCGAAGTTCTCCAGATAAAATTTGTTCAATTGTCATTTGCCTTAATCTCTCATATTTATCTTCGTTTTGAAGTATATTGGCTTCTCTACTTTATAGTTTCCAGTTTAGAATTCAGGTCTTTATTCGTTAGATGTTTGCTCAAATTTGTGCTATTTCCTTTCTGTACATTTCGAATGTTTTTTTGTATTGAAGTCTGCACTGATCCATGATACACATCCTTTGTTATTTCTTTAAGAAAAAGAAGTTCTTTATTTGTAGAACTGCATACGTCCTTTATTATTTCTTTCGTCTTAAATGAAGTTACCCATATAATATATATATATATTTTTGGATTAACTTGTCCCATAACTAGAGTGTGCCTGATTCTGTTTTGAGTCTTAGAAGTCACTTACCATTTAGTCTTGGTCAGTCTATAGCAGGTATGGCAAACTTTTTATACGTGCGTGCCCAATATGTATTATAGCTATTTTATGTCCAACTTTTGGTGTACCAACTTCTAAAATTAAAATATTAATATTGTTTTTTTATTGTATTTTGACTTATGTTGCATACTGCTTTCACCAAGTCACTTTCAGCAATGTATCTGCTGTGTTGGGTTCGATAGTTAGTTTCTGTAACTACCTTTTAAGAAATCTATTTAATAAAATAATGACTAACCATAAATAACCGAAAGTTGTTACTTTCTTTAAGTTGAAGATTTCGGGAATATAATTCCAAGTTTATCTTATATTCTGCGTTCTTTTTAATTGTATCCAATAACCAGTCATTTTCAATAGCTTCCAAGTCGCTGCTTAAAGCGACACATGTTGGTTTGGATATAAAAAAATACTGAAAATCAAATCAATTAATAGCGTTTCTAAATTTTCGAAGTATAGGAACCAGAAATTTATATATTGGGTTTATCTATATCTGACTGGATCAGAATATAAAATGATTTATCCAGAATAAGCCTGTGAATTATTATAAATATGAAACACAATAGAATAATCCGAGACACGAGAATGTATCAATAAAAATTTAAAAATTTTTGTCAATTATATATTAAATATCAATTTAAAAAACTGTCACACAAGATAACATCTTATTTCCCCCCCGAATCTCCGTCTCACTTTCACCGTGCGCGATTTTGGTAATTGTTTTCTTTGAATATGAAGTTCTTAACCTAGTCACAATTATATCATTTAACAAGGGAACGGAGAGGATGCGTAATGCTGCCAGCAAAAGTGTTCCGTTTGGACACCAATTCTTTATAAATTAAATCATTCTATAGTTTGGCCCTAAAACGTAATTTATGGTTGTTACTTTTACACTTGTATGTCACACAATAATCTATGCTAACAATGCAAGTATTGAATGCTCTTTCATTCGGAAATCACAAATTATTAATTTAACAAATTAAGGAAATGGGCACAATTCCGCCTAAAAACCGGCACACTTTCATATCATTGCTCAAGATGTACATTACCAGTCCACTCCCTTAAGTCTTGAAATTTGGGCTAATTCAGAATACAGTTTGGAAATCGATAACATATCAGAAATTTGCCAGTCACTAGTTGAGAGCTATAAAACAATCTGTGTTATGAGCATTAACTTGCAGCATTATTATTATAAGAATCTCCATTATTGTTCGAACTGATTGACATCTAGAGTTATCGAATTTATTTCTTGACAGTTAAAATACGTTACAAATACAGTTTGTGTCAGAATAAATAGCCGCAGATATACAATATTATTTTTAGTTTTTATGCTTCTTGTGATTGATACATGGACAAGTTTGGGTTTCCATCTTTTGTTGGATGTGTTAGATTCCGAGAAAAAAGAAATTTGTAGCAAAATAGAGAAAACATTTTTTGCCTGCACAATTTTCAGCAATAAAACTATGTGTTTTATTATATTCCGGACATAATTAAGGTGATAGAATAATACAAAACTAATTATAGGGGATTAGACAATGAATTGTATTTATTTCATCTGCACTGGAGATCTTGTGCTTCTACTCTATAGCACAAAATATATCTATAAAAATCTTATATGTAAAAATATTTCAGATGCAACTCATATAATGTAAATTTATATTTTGCCAGGTCATCGAATGACATGGCAAGCTTACCACAGAACTGAAGATATTAACGGGTTTTTGCAGTATTTGGCTGAAACATATCCAGAACTTTGTAGCATTAGGACTATAGGATACTCAGCCCAAGGGAGACCAATAAAAGTACGTATTATAGAAGAATTATTTTACAAATTAAATTTATTGCTATAAGAATAAGTTGTAAGATCCCAATTCTTCGTAGTTACCCTGCACTGGTAACTATGATGGTCTGCGAGGCTGTATTTATGTTTTTCTTTGTTTTCCTTTTATTCTCATCTCACTCACTTCCTCTTTGAACCTTACTAGGTTTTCAGAATGATGCTATCACTGGATTGAGATTGGATCTATGGATATCTTACAACTTTTTCTTCTGATTCTTTTTTTGAGAGACTATTATTATGCATAAACTCAATGTTTCAGTTGTTAAAAATTTCAAACGGGAGACCTGGTAATAAGGCAGTATGGGTAGATGGAGGAATGCATGCAAGAGAATGGATTACTCCAGCAACTGTCACTTATATCATCAATCATCTCACTTCAAATTTTGAAAATGAACCCCAATATGTTCAAAATATTGACTGGTATATGGCACCTTTAATGAATCCAGATGGTTACGAATATACTCACACAGTTGACAGACTTTGGAGGAAAAATAGGGCCAGATCTGGACAATGTTCAGGAACTGATCTCAACAGAAACTTTGGGTAAATGCTTATTTTAACTTATTTACAACAACTTTTATGTCAGAAAGCATGAAATAATTTTCTTAACATAGAAATTTATATATATGTATAAACACAAGATTTGTAGTTGTCTGCTAAACGTTGTTTGTGGCATGTTCTTGATTTATTGATCAATAAATATAAAGCCATTGACAACGAAGTCAGAATAGACTTTGAAACGTTTGGTATTCCTGCAATATACGTAGTTTTATTTCTATTGTGGTGTTATTCCCCAAAGAAACATAAAAATAAACAAGATTTGTACCCTAACTTTTATTTTTGCACGCGACGCACGTTTCAACAGCGAAGCTGTCATCATCATGGAGTAAAATAAATAAATAAAAGTTTGATGTAAGAATACAAAACTTTGTGTTTATACATCTGTGACACAGTTTTTCCAGTTTTCCAGTAAAGAAATTTATAACTAATCCGACATGTGTGATCTGTTTTGATTATTATTCATTACATAAAATGTTTAATTCTGCAATGTACAAATCCAATTTTGATATTAGGTCTGTGACCTTTAGCCATTGCTTACAGACTAGAGAGTTTCCTTCCTCTCTCTTCCAGCATTACGATTCCACTTGTACATAAGCCCATAACTCAAACACTCTATATTATCTAAGGATTATGTCTATTTTATGAAATGCATTTTAAATTTATATGAAACTTAATAGACTAAAGTTTCATATAAGTTTAAGACGCAAAAACCTTGTGCCGTACAAAAATATCGATGCTGGAAAGAAATTTCATTTTCCAAAAATTTTCTCCGTTGGAAAAATTATAGAAAACTGGACGGCATGTCTGATTTTAAATAATTATATTTATATAAAGTAATATTTTACTATGCCGTATCATTGCTCTGGCTCTGACGCCAATTTTCTTATTTCAACCCCTATTCGAAAAAAATATTAGAGACACCCTAAATTAAAAAAAAATAGAAAGTACAATATAAAAAAAGTACAATATAAAAATATACCTTAAATAATTGTGCCGTACATTTTTCATGGCACATGACCTCACTTCAGGGAAGTGAATATTCCGCCCAAGGGATGGATATTTTAATAAAAAGTTCCTGTACGGCATTTGTGCTCTTATCGAATTCATTGAAAATCAAGTATTATAAAAATGTTGCCATATAATATCGTGGCACTGAAGGAAAAAAAGAACGTTTACACGTAACTGCAATTGTTTGTTCGTATAGTAACGACCAGGCACCTTTCTTATGGAAAAAATTAATTCCGTCAAATTGTTTAAAATTTTAGTATGTTGTAGAAGTTGACATTCTGACAAAAATAGTGCATGGGTTTAAACAGATTGATAGATGACTAGTTTTCGAGATACGGAGTGTTAAACATTGAAAATGCCGCATTTTTGTTATCAGATTTCCAATGATAGACGTGCTTTTTGGTTATTGGAGAATTGTACATTATTGAACATAAATATTTTACAAAACAATTGCCATACGTTTTGGGTGTTTACAGGGTATTTAAAAAATACGTAAGATGTGATTTTGGAAAAAATCTTTTTTTTATTACAACGTTAAAAACATAAAAAGATGTTACTACACAATTAATATCTCATTGAAGTAATAATTTCTTGGATGTGCTTCATATAATATACAGTGTGAGCCATACATATAGCTAGAGCAGGCATACATTATTTTTTTCTATTAATGAGTCACCCTGTACGAGTCATTCGTCCTGCAATTTGAATAAGACATTAAACAGATATATTATCCGTCTCTTTATACTCAACGGGATGTAAACTTTGCAAAAACTTACATATAAAAAATGTATTTTTTTATACTACTCCGTAGTTTTAAATTCTCTCCGTCGACTTTATATGTTATTACATTTTTACGTTAACAAATGTTCAGTGTTTTACTGAACAGAATATTATGAAAATTGTATGAATAGCTTTCGAGATATAGAGTGTTAAACTTCGGAAATGTCACCTTTATCCTAACAGATTTCTCATAATAGATGTGTTTTATTTCCGTTTATTGCAAAAAACGTAATTTGCACATTGTTTGATATAAATATTGCACAAAAAATTAATATCAATTATTTTATTACAGGGTGTTTCCCATATACGTAAAATGTTTTTTTAGAAAATTCATTTTTTATTATAACGTTGAATAGTTAAGAAGATCTAATTGCTCAGTTAATATAATGCTAAAGAAATTAATTTTCGGATGTGTTCATACATTATACACCGTGAGTTGTAAATATTGCTAAAGTGGGCATCTGTTATTTTTTCCATTAATAAGTAACCCTGTGTAAACCATGCGTCCTCGAATTTTTATATTAAATTATACAAATCTGCGACTCATCACACTAAATTCTACAGCTTTGTACAAATTAAAGTATTGTAGTTTATACAGGGTTACTCATTAATGGTAACAAATGGTATATGGCCACTACAGCTATATTTACAACTTACACTGTATAATATATGAACACCTCAAAGAACTCATTTCTTATTAATTGTGCGATTACTCTTATGTATTCATCGTTGAAATAAAAAATGAGTTTTCTGAAAAAACATGTTACATATATTGGAGACACACTGTAATCAATGATAATTAATGGTAATTGTTTTATTCAATATTTTTGTCAAATAATGCGAAAATTTTTCCTGCATTTCCGATTATTAACACCCCCTATATCTCGAAAACTAGTCATACTATTTTAACAATATTCTGCTCAGTTAAACACTGAACATTTGCTAAAACGTAACAATGTTATGACGTACAAAGTTTAGGGAGAGAATTTAAAACTACATGGTAGTATAAAAAACTACCTTTTTTCAATATGTACAGTTTTGCAATGAGTTTAACATCCTGTTGAGTATCAAGAGACGGATCATATATATGTTTATTGTCTAATTAAAATTGGTTTTACTATATGCCTTCTCTATCTAATATTTATTGCTTATGTATATTATATAAAGCATATCCAAGAAATTATTACTTTAATGAGATATTAATTGTGCGAAAACATCTGTTTTCAACGTTGTAATGAATAAAATGATTTATTCCAAAAGCACATGTTACGTATTTTTTAAATACCCTGTAATCCAGCAAAATTTATAGCAATTGTTTTGTGAAATATTTATGTTCAATAATGTACACGTCACAATTTCTCCAATAACCGGAAATAAAGCACATCTATCATTCGAAAATAATGCGGCGTGTCCGATTTTTAACATCCTGTATCTCGTAAACTAGAATCTGTTTGAGCCCATAGACTCTTTTTGTCAGAACATGAACTTCTACAATATACCAAAATTTCAAACACTTTGACGGAAGTCCATATTTCCATAAGAAAGGTGCCTAGTTCTTTGTTTATTTAATAAAAATGTATTTTTTATTTTTTTTTATTAAGCTGTAAATATTTAAAATCCAATGAATACAATTGTTTAATGTATGATGACGTAAAATTTATTTAAAAAAGGGAGTTAATCAAGCCGAATGTAAAAGTTAAAATCAATTGTAATTTTTAATATAATTTTTGAAAATAGTGCACATTTAAAAGTAATTTAATTTTCTATTTTTTACGCTTTCTGCAGGTTCCAAAATATGTTCGATTAACCTAAATTTTTCCTTCAAATTCATCAGATCAACTCAAATATTAAACAAATTGAAAATACCACTTACATTGGCTAAGTTTGACATTAAAAATGTACGGCATGCATAATTTTTTTATATTAACCTTTAAACAATTTATAACAGCAATAAAATTGAATATAGAATACTACTAGTAGCTGTAAATGAATTTTCAAAATTGAAAAAATTATTAAAAAATTTCATTTATTTATATTCAATTATTTTTTTCTGGTGCCAATAAATTTGTACGGCACTTTTGTATAAAGAATGTAATATGGAATAACTTGCTTTCAAAACTTTTGCCGTTCAGGCAAATATGATTTTTACCCCAAAACTTCAATAGGACACATAGTCAGGTATAATTTTTTTAAATCGGGGCCGTATATTTTCTAATAAATTTTTCGAATAGGGGTTGAAATGGGAAAATTGACGTCAGAGTAGAAGCCTTTAGAGCCAGAGCAATGATACGGCATAGTAAAATATTACTTTTAAATAAATATATTTATTTAAAATCAGACATGCTGTACAGTTTTCTATAATTTTTCTATCGGAGAAAATTTTTGGAAAATGACATTTTTTTTATTCTTTCCAGCACCGTTATTTTTGTACGGCACAAGGTTTTTGTGTCTTACTTCTCCAATATCTAGCTTAGTTCGAAATCCCGTCAATTATAATTTAATTAATTTACCGGGTTCGAAAATAGCAAGTTTGACTTTCCGCAGACAACCCATGTGCCACGGAAAATTGACGGCATAGTGCTCCAACGTTTTCTTTTACACTGTAGTATTTCAGTCATGGTGCCGAAAATGAGCTCTTAGTCTATAAGTGGGTTTCATTTCGATTTATACGGTTCCTTTAGTTGCAAGTAAGGTTTAATTTATATTCTTTCAGTAGGTAACTCAAATGAATTTATGAACACTAACTTCATTGAATTATGAGGCAAAGTGGGTTATAGAATCTAATAATCATTTTATGGATGCTATCTATAATACATGTAGTCATATTGCATTAATAACAATTTATTTCAATAACAATTTATTAGATAATAAACCTTGACTGCAGATATCGATGGGGTGGCGACGGAGCTTCTAGGAACCCTTGCAGAGAAACATATGCAGGATCAGGACCCTTCTCAGAACCAGAAACAGCCGCAATTCAACAGTTTATTACAAGTAATATTATTTTACCGTGATAATTATTAAAATACATAATTATATACAAGTAAGGAACTTACGAAACACTTTTAATTTAGGTACCCAGGCCAAATGGAAAGCTTATGTATCGTTCCATGCTTATGGTCAGTATATCTTATATCCCTGGGGTTATGGGAGGGTTGTACCTCCAGATTATAAGGACTTGGAAAATGTAGCTCGCAAGGCGGCTGCTGCTA
This sequence comes from Octodonta nipae, assembly GCA_034190945.1. Lineage (NCBI taxonomy): Eukaryota > Metazoa > Arthropoda > Insecta > Coleoptera > Chrysomelidae > Octodonta > Octodonta nipae. Next base: position 172,247,239 of record CM067216.1, read on the forward strand.
TTGCTTCAGTTGGAGGCCCTTATTATACAGTTGGACCATCTGGAAGTACTCTTTATCCTGCTGCGGGTGGATCTGATGACTGGGCAAAGGCCACCATTAAAATGAAATATACGTACACAATAGAAGTTAGAGATACTGGCAGGTGGGTTTAAAAATTGATAATAGGTTTCAGTGTTCCTGAAATAATCACATCCCACAATTTTTATAGTCACTTATTAGATTTAGTTATTATCCAGAAGTGTACCAACTGATTTAAAAAAAGCTTGAATTCAGGTCTGGTTAAATAGTAATTTAAAATACAAATAATTCCAATAGAATGTTTAATTGAGAAACGGTGATTGCTGAACAAGATCCTAGAAGAGGTAGATATCTGTCCTATAAATGTGTAGAGACTGTTTCAGCGGGAATATTTTTTAACATTTTGGCACTTTCTGTTATACCGAAATGGCTACTAACTTTGTTATTCCAAACACTGTAAATTGTGCTTCATTTTGGATTCAATGGAATTTTTCAATACACACCTTCTTTCAAAAATAAATATATTACGAATTTTAATCTTAATTCTATAGGGACTGCAATCGAATGATTAACAGAACGTGTCGAGTTTTTTTATCATTAATATATTCATAAGATACCTGCAAATCATTTTTTGAGTATGATTATTTTTATTTTGCCTTTCATTATAACGATTCAGTACCCACGCCAGATTTTATAATGCAGCAGAACTGGGCACTCTATCAAAGTAAATTTCAACCTAGGAGGTCGACCTTTTAGTTATTCATGTTGATTGCCTTACCGCTCAACATTATTATTATTATGTAATCTATATATATATATATATATATATATATATATATATATATATATATATATATATATATATTTTTAAAAGTTCTACTACTAGGGAATCATCGATTAATTGAATAAAAATACAAGAGATGCAGACAGGAGATAGACAACTTCTGTAACAATTTAAGTACAACAGTCTTTCTGTTGCTGTGAACTCCGACACCCGTGGGTAAGATAGATAGATACAGCAACGACACGATGCAGCTAAAACTGGGTGCCAATTGCTTCAATTGATGAGTAATGATATTGCAATAGGTTTGGTGGGTTAAATTTCACAAATATTTACAAACACTTTAAACGTCTCTTACTTACAAAACACTATGACTAATACTATCAGCTGGTGTTCTATACGTTGCTTCCAACTCAAAACTGATGGCATAAACCAGTCGCCGTCTTATATACATTTCAATCAGCCCATGATTTTTTCAGTTTTCATTTACCAGTCTAGGTGGTATTCGAATTCAAAATCACTTCAACCTTAGTTTTTTTACAGCCATCGAATTTTCGGCACCGCCATTGGTTACTCTTTCCTATTTCAGCCGTTTTTTATGTTTTCGTGTTCGCAAAGTTTTTATCAGGATGATTAACTTCTGGAAAGTTTCTTAATTTTTGGCCGCGTAAATTGAATGTTACAGCAACAGATTATGCCATTATACATGCATAACCAGAAAATTCTTTAAGTATGTAATTCTTGTGTTCATTAATTCGTACGTTTAATGGTCTCGATGTTTCTCCAATAAAAAATTTATTGCATTCACAAGGAATCTTTTGTATGCAGTTTTTTGAGATCTGAGTTCGATTTTAGTGATTTCAGTGTATTTCTTGTTTTGAATGCTGTTTTGACATTAAATCTGTTACACACTCTTTTAATCTTTCTGAGAGACTCTGTATATATGGTATAGTTGCAACTACAATGTGGTTGTCCTGAGTAGTAGTGTTACTAAGAGAAGTTCCGGGTTGATTCTGATGGTTTGTGTTCTGTTCAAGTCTGTTTAATTCTTTGTTGATACATTTTAAAGGGTAATTGTTTCCAGTAAAGAAACGACAATTTGAAAAATCGAAAATTTGTGAACATGCTTGGAACCTAGGCCATAAAATACAATTTCAGAATTTAGCTATACGAAAAATAAAAGAGTCTGCTTTAATTCTTTTGAATGAAGACGATTGTATCGCTTTTAATTTTGCCAAAATCAATCGTATCTGGTTACCGACAATTAAGGAAGAAATTAATAATGGCCATCTCCTTTTGAACAACCCAGTATCGGGATAGTTCATAAGGTTTTTCCTTAGTTTCGCTTATGGCGTTAATGGGATCACTGAAATAATATAATTCTTTGAACACATTTTTGGCGAATTAAAGTCGTACCTAGGAACGCCATTTATAAATTCTAAAGACAACTCTTTCAAGTTCTTCCAACTTGAAAGCTGTTTAACTGTAATACATGATCTTTGGAATTGTTTGTGCTACCTGTAAATATAGAAACAACAAATTTTTCTTATCTCAACCTAAATGTCATATATCAAATTTTCATTTTGCATTTTATATTTTCAATACATGTTTAAAGCCATTGAAAACGAGGTCAGAATAGACCTGGAAACGTTTGTTATTTCCCAAGCAAACATAAAAATAATTAGTATAGCTCCTATAAGTGTTATATATAGTACATCTACCAACTTCTTGTTATTGTTGACTAGCTTACATTTTAGCTATCACAACCTTGCAGACATTATATCTTTTTCTAATCACCGTTACAATATATAGACTTAAGAAATACGAGAAATAATTACAAATTGACAGTTGTTGGTAGGTACCTTTAAAGTAATAAAACAAACAAAATATAATTTGGTTAAGTGCGAGTGGACATACTAAGGGTTCCGTTCACCTTCAAGATTCTTACATTCCAGTTTCAGACAAGCAGCGAATGAGTGCATTTTCTTATATTTACCCCAATATTTTTTAAAGGAAGCGTTTTAAATTTATTTTTCACACATAGACTTTTTATTTTAGCTGCTACATGATTCGTTTGATTTTTATAAAAATATGTATTTAATTTTCTAATTTGAGTTTAATTTTACTAATAAACTTTTAGGGAAGCCTTTTATAATCTACTGTCTGAATTTTAGGCTCTGTAGATTGGAAGATAAAGATGAAAATAGCTCAAGTTTTAAATAGTAAATTATTAAATCTTTTAGACAAATTATTTAAAAATACAAATAATATATTTTTTTAAAATTTTTAGATAGTGTAGTTTCTAAAGTGGAAATGAAGTCCATGTTTAATATTTTTGTTAATATTTTTATACAAATGAATTAAAAATATGATATATTTATAATTCACATAATAAGCCTTTTCTTTGTACCCAAATTTAATATTGGGGTTTTCTACTAATTCTTCTTATAAATTTCAAGTGAGCCCCAGTACCCCTAATTATTTTCAAAGTTTTAGGTAGTATGGTTTCGAAAATATAGCCGGAAATGAGAATTTTTTATATTTTTTTGTTAATCTCTTGTAAAGAATTAATTTTAAAAATATGAAAAATATATATTTGTTTTCCTCAGAATGAGCCCTTTCATTTGATGTATGCATGATGCGTTAAAAAATAATTTCTATTTTCCGTTTAATTCTATAACTTGGCCCCCAAAATTAATATTAGGGATTTCTTCGTATTTTTCATGCAAACAATAAGCTTTAGGCCTTATAGTTTGGGGAATAAAGGGGTGAATGGGTAATTTGTTTTTTATATTCTTGTTAATATATTTTAAATATTTATTTTAAAAATATTATATATATATATATATATATATATATATATATATATATATATATATATATGTATTTGTCATAATGAACCCTTTGATTTGATATATTATGTGATGCGTTAGAAATAATTTTAATTTTATATTTTTCATTTAATTCTGTAATTTGCCCCCAAAATTAATAGTAGAGATTTCTCCTTATTTTTCCGGTAAAAGTCAGGTGACGCCCTATATTTCTTTTTTTTTCAAATTTGCGGCTTATACTTTCGGAGATAATGTAGGGGGAATGGGTAAGAATTTTCATATTTTTGTTAATATCTTTAAAATCATTTATTTTAAAAATATGAAAAAATATGTTTGTATTTGTCATTATGAGCCCTTTGATTTGATATATTACGTGATGCGTTAGAGACAATTTTAATTTTATATTTTTCATTTAATTCTGTAATTTGCCCCCCAAAATTAATAGTAGAGATTTCTCCTTATTTTTCCGGTAAAACTCAGGCCTTATATCTCTAATTTTTTTCAAAATTTTACTTCTTATAATTTCGGAGGCCCCCCAGAAGTAGCCCTAAAAACAAAATTTCTTCATTAACGATATGTACTCCTGATCGGGTCACCAAACTATATACTGTTACCAAATTTCAACCTTTTCCGTCCAGTAGTTTAGGAGAAAATTGCTGTGATGTGAAAGAGGGAGAAATCCAGAGTGATATTACCAGGGTGTCCGTATATTGTATATACTAAACCCTAAAAAGGTACTAATTGATCTAACATATAAAATGGTATATGTTTCTAATATAAGAAGGATGTTAAATTGGTAGTTGCTTGGCACTGACCAGTTAATTTGTTTGTATTCATCCCTTTGTGTGTAGTTGCTCTTGTCGCTCAATATTTCGAAGATAACTCATAAGCAAGCATCTGAATGAAAAATACCAGATTACGGGCTGACTTAAAGTGTAGTAACACAGGAATTAGATTTAGATACAACACAACTTCTATTGAGACATTTTTTTTTACTTCAAAAAATCCGTAGGAAAAATGAACAAATATCTGCTTTTCCTGCCTAGAAGAAAATAGATGTCGTCATTTTTTTAACAACCCACAAAGAAATTTAAAAATGCGGAAAGGACAAAATCAACTGATATATCGGTTTGAATATTTTAGCGCGTATTACTGCTCTAAAAAGTATCATGTCTAGTATCTCTTAAATCACCACCAAGTGGATTTTTCGGGAAATAAATTACCTACATTTACTACATCGGCTGTTTTCAGCTTTCGACACGAAGTGAATTATTCAGAAAGCAAGTCGACCTTTTCCAAAGGAACAAGGTATTTTTTCCGTTCTCCGCACGAATCCTACTGACTCTCCGTCAAAAAATGTGGAACGTTTTATGGGAAACATTTTTTAAAGGTAACAGAGGCACTTGCTGAAATGTATGTCTTGAGTTACCGAAACCATTCTAAATTTGGTATCATATTAGGGGTTTAATCTTGGTTTTGACCGTCAAAGTATTCAATCTTCGGTTATCTAAAATTAACCACGATTATAGAGATACAGTGCTTTCGAAAACTAACTAATAAATTCATTAGTTCTCAAAGTGAGAGTTTTTCGAAAAAATAATTTGACACGTCGATTTTGTTTTAAACAAAGCCACTGTTTGAGATACGAACCTTATTTGAGACGTAATAGTTATTCGAGATATTGCGTCGTCGACAATTTTTGACATGGCGACCAGGATAATTGAAAGAGCGCGTCATTCTACGTACACATCGTCAAAAATATGATTACATTAGATAGGTTACATAAAAAATGCAAAAAAAATTAAAGATAATGATTATAGTGAATGTTGAAATTGTATACCGTTGGCTACCACACAGTAAACAAGACGATTAATAATTTCGTGTTCAACATGGTCAATAATATCAGGAGGTATACGATGTACCTCCTGAGGAATTCTCGGTTGTAATTCTTCTATATTCGCCAGTCTATTAACGTATACTTTACTTTTTAAGTACCCTCACAAAAAGTAATGTAGGGGTGTTAAATCTGGCAATCTGGCTGGCCACTCAATCAGCTCCCTTCTCCCTATCCAACCATTTGCGAACATCTCAGCTAAATAAGCACTGACAGGTGCTGCATAATGGAGAGGTACACCACCTTTTTTTTGAAAGAACATGTCATTTCTCGGAAGATCACGTTTCTCCTTTGGATACAAATTTACTATTTCAGGGGATTATCGGTATACCGATAACGGCAGTTTTGCTTGTTTATGAGGCCGTTCAAATAGAACGTAGCCTCGTCAGAAAAAAATACATTGTTTACGAAATTATTATCATTCGTGCATAACTCTTGCATTTGCTCGCAGAATTGAATTGGGCAATTAAAGTCGTCTTCACGAACAAGGCATACCTTGTAAGGATGATATTTTGCGCTCTTCACAATTGAAATTAGAAGTCACTTCGTTAAGTATTCAGTGATTATTGTCTTGCATTACCAACAAAACAGTAAGTTGATCTGTTGCTCATTTTAATGATCGACCGAATTCAGGTAAATCACGAACATTTTCAAAGGTACGGTATTTATACTCAATATTGCTTACCATGCTTTGGCTTGAACAAATCAACTACATGTATTATTCATAAGTTAAATATACAATTACCGACACATACTGATCTGATTTCATGATATGGTTAACAACCTTACATGAATCAGACTCATATTTTTCATTATAATTACATTCTAAATATGATAAAGTTTTTCGTTCTCGTTCAGTTAATTTCAAAGAGGTTTATACGTAGAGTGAATTAGGTATGGGCGTTATTGTAAGTTGCAGTGTAATAACAGTAGTAAAGAGAAGTAATAAAGAAATATCAGGGACATATCAGCGCTTGCTATGTCTCTACCCTACCAATAGTAGGCGTCACCACTGACACTGACCAATCAGGAAAGACACGCTTATTCTCTCTCTCTTTCTATTAATATTGCATGAATTTCGCTAGTTCACGTGCTCTACACTATTAACCTCTTTGGTTAATTTACCCGTTTTGTTTTTAGTGACGAAGTCACTACTCAATAAAGTGTTCAAACACATTGCTTTTGGCGAACAAAAGATATAAAATCGTTGAGAAAAATAAAAAAAATAAAAAAAAACAAAAGTTTTTATCCGACAGTCATAAAAAACATTGTCGGTTGGTAGGTTAGTGTTTAAGGGTGCGCATGGAGCTGCGATAAGTAATATGAGCGTCGATACTAGCAAAGCGAAGAAAATCTTAACCTGTTTACCACACATGTGTTTATACTGGAGCAGCGCAACAAATCGTTCTTGAGTTACGACCAACGATAAAAGCGGCGATAATCCATCAATGCATTTTCTTTGTTTAATCAGTGAAATTGTTTGTCAGATCTCCATTGTGGGATCAAAAAGACAAAAATCACCACAATAGATTTGTTTTGGACAAATTGTGTAATGAAGTGACTTTGAAATTAAATCTAACACTTATGCAAACTGTTTATGGTCTGGTATATCCTCAGTGGGGCAGTTTGATTTTGAAACTGTATATAAATATTTGAAACAGATTTTTGACATGTTTGGGAAAGTCTACCTAGAACGCTGGTCTTTTTCAACATGGGAGATTTTACTAGGGTTTTTTTTTTAAAATAAATATTAATAATATTTAATTTAATACCGAAATGAATGATTTATAATAAGCCGTTGACTTATTATGTTTTGAAATAATGTTTCTATTTTTTTAAACTATTTATTTCTACTTCTAAGATTAGCAAATCACGTCCGAGTTGATCAAAGTTTCATGACAGAGTGACTTACACTGTTAACAAAAAAAATCGGCTGAAGATAATAAGAATAAATAATCTAATTCGTAAAAGGTAACAAAGATTCAACTTGCAATATAAGTATTATTACAATCTCAGTTTTTATTCATGATTAAAGGGTTGATGATATCATAATTAATTATTCATTTTATGAATGAATTTATTGCTCGGAGTCGCTCAATTTAAACAATGTTTTAACTGCTAAAATGCAGTGTATTGAGAGAACTTCACTGTTCGCTATTATCGAAGCTTCAACATGAACGCTCCATACAAGCAGAAGGTCAACGTATATGCTTTGATCGTTACTCTCGTCGATGCTCTTATCACTTATCGCAGCTCCACCATAAACGCACCCCAGACAACCATAATTTTTGACGATGTGTACGTAGAATGACAGCTTTTTTCAATTAGCATTTAAAAAAATTGTCGATAACCTCACATCTCAAGTAACGATTACGTCACAAATAAGGGTTGTGTGACAAAGAGTGACTTTGTTTAAAACAACATTGACGTGTCAGAGGAGTTTTTCGAATAATTCTCACTTTCAAAAAACATTTTTTTAAAACATATAACCGACTTCCACCTATAACTAAAAAGCTAAAAATAATTATAACAAAATACAACTCTAGCAAATAAATAACACATTCAATGTTGTTAGGTACCTATCCAAGAAGTAAAAAATGTAAACATTAAAAGGTGCAAATTAATTTCCCAAATTTGAAGTTATTCAATATACTCTTTAAAACAAGACCATATTCATACAAAACGGTTCACCACAGGAGAAGAATTCAGGTAACATACATACAAAAAAAAAATACGCGACGAATTGATAACCTCCTCCTTTTTGAAAGTCGGTTAAAAATAATGATTTTTTTCGTTACTTTTCAAAAACACTGTATATTTAATATCATTGTTTAAGCACCTCCTTACATTTTTTTTTGTTGGGGGGTTAGAACAGCTACTGTATGCACTAGGTCAAGACGATCAGAAACAACAATAGGCATGTTTTAACTGTATAGTAAAATAACCGCATAAAATTCACATGACACTTGTGCTCTTAAATGAATCTTTCTTTAAAATTACACATGGAACTCCTACCTGGGTTCCCGTGATACATTATGTTCAGGCATGTTGATAATTAACATATTTTATAAGTAAATGTTTTACGGTTCAAGAACAGTATGAACAGTGTTAAAGAGCTCTTTGTCTTTTTAGGAATAAACCCAACCTTGCAAGAACAAAAATCGTCAATAATGGTGATTAATTGTTTCTTTGATATAGCTTGAGACATGTTATCTGATGGACTTCTAAGAGCCACTTTATGTTGTTTCTTTTCCGCTCTTGAATTATCCGTTGCAAAACTGTTAATGCGTCTATATCTTTGAGATTATCTTTTCTGTTACGACAGACGAATATATTAACAGAAAGTTTTCTACCCCGACAAGAAAGCTTTATATATATCACACTCAATGCCGTTTCAGCGAAGTTATCTTCTTCATGTAGTAAAATAAGAAAACTTATCATTTTCTCTTAATATATAATCATAGTCATAGTCATAATCATATATTAAAAGAAAATTAAAAGTTGTTTGCTGTTGAAACGGCATTGAGTGTAAAAAATTAACGTGACACACCAAAATTTCCACAGTTTCTCTAGTACCACATAAAAAGTCTGTAGAACTTTCAATTTTGTCCTTCTCACTTGCCAATGTGCATTTTGTTTGGTGAACAAATTCGATTAAACCAAATCGTCTTTCATTTCTTTCGCCTAGTTCACGTCATCCTTTGCCAAATTTCATTTTCTCCTATTTGGCTACCAATTTTGACACGGAGGTTACCTATGAGTAACATAAAGTGCGCTATTTCTTATTGTAGCGTAGTAGGTATCTGTGATTAGTGTACTTGGATTGTATTTCGGAAGTTATACTAAGTACTTTTGTTCAAAGTCTTATTTTTTACTTATTTTTAGACTGATTTAATGATTGATTATTCATTAACAATGTTAATATATTTAACTCATTAAGAAAGATATATATACAAGGTTTGTTAACCTTGAATTTACTTTTATAAGCCTGAAGTTGTAGGAACTCCGGTACTTTTCTTTATTCGTACATTAATAAAGGAAATACCCTTAAAAAAATTGTCGGCAGAAATTGTTATATTCGTTTTAATTAATATCGTGTTCGGATTTTAACTAAGGTAGAGAAAGTATATATTCTTTAAATTGTTAATTCTTAACCATCAAACCTAACAAATATACGGCCTTCTGTGACATTAGAGATAATTCGGTCTCCCCTAAAAACTGACAACTGATACATGTTTTTAAAATCATTTTTAAGTGGTGAAATTTCAACTCACTAATGGTGTTAATACTGACGTTAATTCATTTTATTATAATATTCATTATATTTGTCTTCTACATTTTTAGGTATGGTTTCGTGCTCCCAGCGCATTTCATAAATCCCACGGCAAGGGAAGCTTTAGCAGCTTTGAAAGTTATTGCAGAAGCTGCAAGTCAAGCCTAATTGTCTTTATAAGAAAATAAAATTATATATAAACTATTAAAAATAAAATGTGGTAAGTTAAGATAGTTTTGAATTTTATTTCCCATTTGAAAAAAAAAGAACTAACTGGCAATTATGAACAATAGGTGTTGGAACTGAAGATGATATCCCTTTAATAGAAATACAGGGTATAAATAGTTTTGAGTGCATATATTTTAGGTTCTTATACTACTATTGTTTATTGGCCCTAATAGCCAAGGAAATAAAAAATACATATCAAGTGAATTAATGCCAATGAGGCAATCTCGCCTGCCGACCAATACCAATCAGCTAGAAGAGACTTCCTAAAGAAATAATTTCGTCTACGAAAAAAATGAACACAATATTATTGAGTAATAATAATTGTTTTGTTGAGAATTAGATTTGTTTCGGTAAATAAACAATTGTGACATCTTCCTGATATTTCTTATTAATTTTGTTCCTTGATATCAACTTTTGGAAGAAAAATTCGTGAAATTTAGTTAAAGTACTGAAGTATCAAAAGCCATTTCTGATATTCACATGTTACTTACTATGAAATGATCTATTTTAACCGCTAAATAATTCAAAAACACATTAATTATTGAATTTAAACATTTGTGTTAGATACAGAACTTAAAAATAAATATACTCCATATTTATTATTTTCAACACAAAAAATGCACCTAACACTAAGATTTAATTCTGTATTTGTAAAAATTTAGCATTTTCCACAAAATTAAACGTTCCACTAAAAACTGCAAATCAAACCGCCACAAAGGCACAGTCATAACATCGAAACAGAATTCACCCGATTCACCTTATCAGCAATCGCCCAAGTTGCCATATCTTTAGACCGATATTCAGCGTACGTAGCATTAAATTTATAATAATATAAAATTGTTTTTCATTCCTAATTTAGTTACTATTTAACATATGAGAGATCAGAAGCATTTTGAATATAAGAATATCTATTGGTGATGGTAAAAATCGGTGTAAAATTCGTAAAATTTCCTTTTTCTTTGACAAAATCATTTAAAAAGTGGTGTAAGGCTTTTTCATTTATTTTTATCTGAACTATTATTCCTTAAAATATTTCCACTTATACCGTTTACACCCTGTATATGTGAAGTTGTTTCCAATCCCTAACATAATTTCCACAGTGAAACATTTATGTACAAGTATTGACAACTAAACTGAATTATACATAAGAGTGGGAATACAGATTACTTGTCATATCTTAAGAAATCAGAATGTAGCGGCCCTTTAGGACATTGAAGGGTAGAAGTAGTAATGGATTGTTAATGAACTCATACCGTCCTTCTGTTATCGTTGACACAAGGATCAATAGAAATTATGCACTCACCTGATTTAACATCCTTTATACTTAACCTAACTAGACATTCTGGAAGTCGCTGAAACCAGATGGCCCGACTCCGAAACTTGTGCTGTCGAGGGCGGTAACTACTCTGGTAATGATGACAGAGACCACAGAAATGGGGTAGGAATGATAGTCTTGAAGAAATTGACAAAATCAGTTGTGGACCGATCGCACCCCCATGATACGAGTTAAAAGCTAGACCGGTGAACCTTAATATAATCCAGGTGTATGCACCACCAACGGATGCAGCAGATCAAGATGTAGAACATTATAATGATGTAAGGGATCTACTGAAATTAGCCAAGAAACATGAGGTAAATATAATTTTGGGCGACCTAAATGCTAAACTGGGGAAAGGTAGATACGAAAATATCATTGGTCTCTTTGGTCTGGGTACAAGAAATGAAAGGGGCTACCGCCTGCTGCAGTTCTGCCAGGAAGCAAGCTTGGCAGTGACTAATACATGGTTCCAGCATCACCCTCCCCTCCTGTATACTTGGAAATCACCGAGAGACCAAACAGAAAGCGTAATCCGTAACCAGATAGACTACATCCTCATAAACTCCAGTTTTATATCTTCTATAAAAGCGGCGCGCACATATCCCGGCGCTGATATACATAGAGGTCATATACTACTGATAGCTGAACTGAGACTATCGCTTTCGAAACATAAAAGGGGAAACACCAAGACGCCAACTGGCACTGGATAAATTACATCATCCAACCGTCAAAAACGATCTAACTAGCCAATCAGAATTCGCAGATACAGACATTATCTCCCAAAATCCAAGGAGATGACGTTACACAATCATGGGAAAGAATAGCAAATGTCCTAAAAACCACCTCACAGACTGTTCTAGGATACAGATCTAACAAGAAAAAGCAAAAATGGATAACAAATGAAATTCTACTACTCATTGATGAACGTAGAAAAGCCAAAAATAACAAAGACAAATACAGAAACCTGCAAAGACAGATAAGGTAGAAAATTAGGATTGCAAAACGAATGGCTCAACAAAGAGTGCAGTGACATAGAACAACTACTACACAAACATGATGATTTTAACCTCCATAAAAAACTCAAAGAAACCGCTGGGGTGTATATAAACCGGGGCTTAGGAATAACAACCAAGAGATAGTTCTCAACAATACAAAATATGGGAGGATTATGTAGGGAAAACTTTTTTATGACGATAGACCGGATAAAGAACTCATAGTCGGAAGTAATCTCACTGGACCTTCTATTACGAAAGAAGAGATTGAAAATGCTATACAAATTACGAAAAATAATAAAGCGGCTGGACCGGATGAGATCCCACCAGAAATACTCAAATTTCTAGATGAGAGAGGCATTGCAGTCCTTTTCAAATTGTTTAACCAAATATACGACACTGGTCACTACCCGGAGCAATGGTTAACTTCGACTCTCATCCCCCTATCAAAAAAGATCAGCGCACGAAAATGCGAGGAACACAGATTGATTAGTCTCATGAGTCATTCCCTAAAAATATTCCTGAGAATAATACACCGGAGACTCTATAAACGGTGTGAGGATGCCATAAGTGTCTCACAGTTTGGATTCACACAGGGGTTAGGCACCAGGGAAGCACTAGTAGCGACGCTGGTATTAGTACAGAACTGCTACGACCAGCGAAAAAACGGATGTTTTATAGACTACGAAAAAGCTTTCGATAAGGTGCAACACCATAAACTTATGCAGCTTTTCAGGAGACTTGATTTAGACCAGAAAGACATTAGATGTATTGAAAACGTATACTGGCATACTAGCGAAGAGCCTAACCAATCAAATCTGTATCTGTAGGGGACTAAGGCAGGGGTGTATACTCTCGCCGCACTTGTTTATTAAATACTCAGAGGCCATCTTTCAGGACTCGCTAGAGAACAAGAAAATTGGAATTAGAGTCAATGAAGTCGGGATAAATAATATACGATACGCTGATGACACAGTCCTGATTGCAGATAACATGGAGGATTTACAACAGTTGGTTGATGTAGTAGGAGAATGTAGTCAAAATATGAGATTTGCCATTAACACAAAAAAAACAAAATTCATGGTTGTCACGACAGAGTTGGATGAGTTTCGAAAGTCCAGCTTAATATATAAAGGAAAACTCTTAGAACGAGTAGAAAAAATTAACTACCTGGGAGTATGGATTCATGAGGAATGGTCATCGGACAGGGAAATTAAGTGCAGCATCGAACAAGCCCGTGGCGCATTCCTGAAATTTAAAAAAGTCTTCACCTGTAGCGATTTCGACCTTGATCTTAGAATGAGATTTGTGAAATGCTACGTCTGGTCGGTGCTCCTATACGGTGAAAACAAATGATATAAACAAATTGGAAGCTCTCGAAATGTAGATATACCGCAGAATACTTAAAATACCATGGACGGCCAAAATAAGAAACGACGACGTGCTCAGACGTATTAATAAAGAACGAGAACTCTTCAACACTATACAAAAAAGAAAGACTGCATACCTAGGTCACATCATGCGTAACCATAAGTACCAGCTTCTCCAGTTAATTATCGAGGGCAAGATCGAGGGCAGAAGAGGATTGGGACGGAAGAAAATGTCGTGGCTGCGGAATGTAAGAAAATGGACAGGCATGCGTGATATACAGACATTGATCCACACACCAGTCATGGAAAGTGTGATCGCTAACATCCAGTAATGGATAAGCAGAGAAAGAAGAAGATACTTAGCCGATTGAGCGGAGACATGACATGAACCTAGTATGAAAGCGTTTGTCAAACATATTTCATATTAATTTCAATGTGGCTGACGTCCTGAAAATGGTGGACGGCTCAAGATGGCCAGCGTCCCAAAGTGGTCTAAATTTTTTCAAATGAATGGAAAAGTCAATTATTTGGTCATCTAGAAAAACTAAAGTCAGCAACGCAGTTGAAGCAGTTGCGAAATTACTTTTATGTTTTTTTTGGGGAATAACACCACAATAGAAATAAAACTACGTATAACTTATATGTTTCTTTTGTGAATAACACCACAATAGAAATAAAACTACGTATATTGCAGGAATACCAGACGTTTCAAAGTCTATTCTGACTTCGTTGTCAATGGTTTATATTTATTGATGTGATTGCAAAATATAAACCCATTGACAACGAAGTCAGAATAGACTTTGAAACGTCTGGTATTCCTGCAATATACGTTGTTTTATTTCTATTGTGGTGTTATTCCCAAAAGAAACATATAAGTTATCAAGAATATGCCACAAACAACGTTTAGAAGACAAAACTACGTATATTGCCCAAAAAAAACATAAAAGTAATCAAGAATATGCCACAAACAACGTTTAGAAGACAATTAGTTGCGAAATTATACCATTAACAGAAAAGTACAAGACCATAACCGAATAACCCTTGGACTCAGTTAATGCGATTAGTACAGCAGATTAGATAAACATAAAATAGAGGGCACCTATAGATTTCAGTAACACCCAAGGGCTATCAAAGGCAATGCCATTTGAAGGCGCCAAAATATATTACATTCTAGTGAATAAAAGGTTTACTGAACAACGTATTGGGTACATTGATTCCCCGCCATAAATAATCCAAGGAAAACAAAATAATGTATTGATTTTTATTATAAATTTCACTTTTAAAACTTCGTGTAAATACTTTATTTTTCATTTTGCACTTTGTTTTCAATTAAGATATGGCCTAGGTGGACCAGCCTATTTTATATCTAATTTGTTCTGAAACGATTTAGTATTGTTTTTAATATAGTCAATGTTAAAGTTGATACTCATTTTCACATTTATGTAAACACACACTCTGTATATTAAATATTCTTTCATAGACTACGAGGACAAAAACAAAGCAACTTTCAGATAGGTCCGGCCAGTATGTAAATCACAAAACAAAAATTTGAATGAATGAAACGTTCAGATAGGTCCGGTCAATATCAGTACAGCTCGGTGTCTCCGTGCGGCGTACGAGAACTGCTCCATATAGTTTGCATTAGCTATCTTCTATCTCACGCTTTAAGGGTGTTATATCGTATCTCATAGAAGCTATATAAGTTTCACTGTGTACAAGCCGAAGTGCACAGTAATATATTATTTCAGGCGAAGTCTTAATACAAGTTTGGATTAGAGCTTAAATTGTTTTTTGATAAATTCATTGGTATTGAAATGATATTTACTAAACATTTTGTATTGATGTTTAACCGTATTAAAAGCTTATTAAATTTGGTGGTTCAGCGCACGAGTGCACTTAAGGGACAGCCGCCCCGGGTACATTATCAAAATAATCAGACATTACTGTCGTGGTAGCACTGACGATTGTGCTGTGGTTTTACCCCGTCAACAGGTGACAGATTTTGGTCCACCATTTTCTTACTTCTGCTTCGAAGGGGGATGGGGGAATGTGTTATTGTTGAATAATACGAGGCGAAATTTGCAAAGGGACCTCCTGGCTAATCGGGAAAATTCGAGAAATAGGTGTTTTGCTCCGATTTTCTCTCATCTGCCATGTTGGCTAAATGAATTCTATGATGCAACAAAGAATCAACATAAGCATAAAGTGCCGCTTGTGGCCAATGGGTTCCACATAAGGACGTCAGAAAACGTAACGTGAAAGCTGGTATCAAGAGGACAAGTAAGATTAAGGAACGGAAAATATTCTGGAAACTTGAACGATTCCTGTCCTTAATTTTACCTGGCCATTTACAAACCTTTTGGCAAGTTTGGTTTAGTCAACATGGCAAAAGCCAGAAAGTCGGAACAAAACATCTTTTTTTTTCGGAAAATCCTAACCAAGATGTTTGATACGCGGTTCAAATTTCGCTTCATTGCATCCAACATTAACACACTTTGCAACCCCCGTCGAGGCAGAAGCGAGAAAATGGTGGACCAAAATATGTAACCAGCTGAGGGTCTATTTATTTAGCACATAAACTTCGCTGCGTTAAGCAGAGTAATAGCTATTTGAAGCGTGTATTAACTAAAAAGGCCAAAACAAAAAATATCGTTTATTTAATCTATGACTAATAGAATAGCTAATAAAATGTAATCAATAGCCAATTGTAGGTATACTTACCTCTGCGGATGTACCACATATATGCAGCATACAAATTTCACATCAGTAAACCTTTATAAAAGATGTACATTATTCTTCCTGTATTGCTGGATATAGTTTAATAAATGGGAATTTGAATTCCGTTTTATGACAACCAAACACACCCATAGTTCGAGAGTGGGATTGAACTCACCAGAGCAAAGCGAACTTAATTTCGAAGTTTGCACTATCTAATCCTTTGATTTAATATTTTATATTAAAGTATTTGTTTTTAATGTTTGTTAATGTTATGTTGTTAGGTATAATCCAATATTTAACGCCAATAACGAATATCTAAACTTATTTTATTCTTTTAGTTCATGAACAGGTTAAATTGTTGGTTTTAGTATATATTTTTTTATTTTCCGTACATAATTACTTTGCTTAACCTCGTCTCTCGGCATTTTGTAATACATGTAGTATAGTAAATCCGAAATTTTCTATGGAGTTCAAATACGGGATAATAAATGCAAGACAATAAACGACTTTATTGGTCCAGTACTATAATGTACAGGTTACTTTAATAGTACACCAGAATAAATCTATTTTCTATATGTGTTTCATAAAAATATGAACCAGGTGCTTCAAGAAAAACTTTACAATTTTCTATTATCTCCTTACCTTTTTAAGAGCGTATTAAGGAAAATGAAACGGCAAACTCATCTTATGTTAGCGGGAAAGCAAAAACATTTGAGAGATGAAATTTTCCTTGCAACACTTGTAAACCTGCATGAAAAGCTTACAATGAACATTTCAAGTAAATTACATAAAACCGATTAATATTTTATCTAGCTATTCACATCAAATTATTTTGCATGTGTCAGTAAAAACAATTAATTTAATTTAAATTAGGATAGAGGGATTATAATTGTATGTTATATTGAAAACCCGGTGACCTTTAGTACTAGACGAACCTATGATGCTTTTCAACTAAATCGCTTTAGAAAAATATGTGTATAATCGAAGTTTTTTAATAAATCAAAACTTGTTCAAAAAGCCCAAGCGAATCGATGGATACTCCAGATATGTATAAAAATTATCAAAGTGTATAGATGACTACTTACACTCTTGATAAAGCTCTAAAGCAATGAAACATATATGTCGAGTATTTTCGAATAAAAAAATTCTAAAACATTTAAAACCTATAATTGACGAACATTTTTCGTTTAGTTATTTGAGTAACGTTTCATAAAAACCCCAGTGCAGACTCTATTTGTGTGCCTGTTTTGTGGTTTCGTATTTATTTCTGGGTTTAAAATTTTTCAGTTGCTACCTTAACTTATAACAACAAATTTAATCAATTACCTTATTTTAGCTAGTTTGAGGAGAAGATAATAGGTCATTATTATTTAAATTTTAGGCTGCTATTTGATTAAAGCTTTTATATATTTAGTTTTGTGTAGTAGTTACAGTAAAAGCCAAACATCTGTTAAAAATTGCTAATAATATTATTCCGAAAAATCGTAATTAATTGATTAAAATACCCATAGCATGAATTTAATTTTGTTAATTTCTTACTGACTATTCAAACAGCATTTGACTTTAGAAAAATTTTAAATTTAAGTATCAGGGAGCATAAATCAAATTACAGTTCCTTCTCTATTGCTTTAAAAACTTGGACCACCTGTTGTTACAAGGGAAATTAGACCATCACCCAGGGTGTTTCAGATTTCTTTCATGAATTTATTTACAACTAGTTTCCTTACGCAATTTTATTATAAAGATAAAATAAAATAGAAGCCAATTTCGCATTTAATTTTGCTAAGAAAGTTAAAAAAAAAGAGATTTCACCTGGAAAAACTGCTTTAATGAGCACGGTAGATACGTAGAAGTAATTAATTTTAATTTCGATTATATAATTATTTTATAATATTATTTGAATTGTTTCTGAGCAGTAAAAAATGTTATGAATGATTTTAATTTAAAACTTTTTTGCTTATTATTGATAACAAGCTCAAAATAGTTCTATATATGTTATTATAATCAAATATAGTGTTGTATATTATCACAATCGGAAGTTGAGTTTTACTTCTAAAGTCGCTAAATTTGTTTCTTAGTTGTTGTAAGCATAAAATAGCACTTCCGTTTTGAATGCGCTAATTAAAGGGTTTTAAAGAGATATTTCCATTTGTTCTTAAAGAAAACAGAATTCATAAAGAATCGATGTATGTTAGTTTAAAAAATTTAAAAATTATAAAACTAAACTTGTGCCACTTGGTTTTTTACAAACAAATTACAATATTTTAGCAAATGAATTATAAGATTTATTTATATTCCTATTGAACATTATATTCTGGTAAATACGACAGTTCTTTTTCATTTTCCACACATTCCAACGATTTGTCCTCAATTTCATACCAATTCAAAGCTACTTGACAATTTTCAGTAAGTATATATAGCACCAAACTGTCGTTCTAATATACCATATTCTTTCGCAACCATGGTTAGAGGTGTGAACAATTTTACTTAGGCGGATATTATGTACCATCTAAGTATTGACTAATATAACTGCAAATATTCTATTCAGAACATTTTAACTTCCGGAATTTGCTAGTGTAGCTACCTCACATATAAGTCAGAAAATTCTTTATAATACATCCAATACATGTAATAATAATTATAATAAAATAAATAAGTAAAACATAGAACTAAATAAATGCTTATAAAGTTGTAATTTAGTCACTTTGAAGTATTTTTGTTAACAGAACAGTTTAAAAATGTGTGCGTTTGTTTTGCTTGTTATTGACTAATAGTGTAAACGACTTGTCGTCAAACAATGAATAACACATTTGTTAACAAATTATTAAACAACTTAAATTTTAGGTGCAAATTTTCAATTGTAATAGGAGTTTACCCTTGAATTCTCAGTAAATATAATTCATGGGCTATTATTTATAGATATAAAAAGACATTTGAAAAGTGAACGAAATAAATTTACCTATCTAAATTTATTTCCAAAATAATTGTTTTTGATTAACAATAAATAACTATTTTCTATTAGCGTTTGGCGCTCTGTGAGTTTAACTTAAAATTAACGTAACTTATAGTATTTACTAGAGCTTTCGTTCAAATTTTGCATTTTAAAATTTCGAATATACATTTTATTTGATCACTGTTAAACGGATACAACTTCTATAAATCAAAATATTTTAACAACTCTGAAAGGTTACATTACAGACTTGCTTTTATTAAACTCCAATTCTGCTTCTACAGAATCAATATCGTGCTACTGTATACAAACTATTCACTTTTGTAGAGGATTGAGCGACGTGGAAGAAAATGTAATACATTGTTACATTACGAATCCCAGTTGGCTCTGTATCAACAACTGTTCTCAATTTCGACGAGAGCGTAATACGAAATCCTACATCGAAATAAGAGTTGGTGAATCTTTTAGGCTTTACATTCTGAAAACCTAATTTATCACACCGTACCGTGAATTTAGTGGCATGAAATCACAAAGTTTTAAAGAAAGAAGAAGTAGATTTCATCTATGTTATCTCATTTTAATTAAAATACTGAAATAAAATACTTTGAGAAACAAACAAACTGTGAGATATCATTGTTCAACAAGAAGTCGTCAGTAGACAAACAATCCATGTTAATATAAAAGTAAAAAACGATCAACTACTTACAGTTTTGTACCATAAAAAATGGTTAAAAATTATTTTTTACACACTTGAAATTGTCACAATTATTTTAAAATAATTGAATGGAAATTTTTCACAAATTTGATAATTTTAAGTAATTTCAGAATGATTGTAAATGCACATTTTTGTTACTGGTATTCATTTGGGTGATCCAATTTGTTCCCTTATTTAACGACTTACAAACACTTTCTTTTTTTTATTCGTTCCGTCTTTTAAAATAATATTATCAATTATAACAAGATTAGAAACATTGATTTGTCACTAAGTCTACTTAAAACATTATATCGATTTTCTTTTGTTTTCACTTCTAGCATCTGAAATGTTTCGCAGTGTAAGTTATTCACAGACACAGTGTATAGTATACACACAATTTTTGGAATTTTGACATCAGTTTTATGGTTTGTCTTAAAACCCCTATTTATTATGTTGTACTTAAAGATACATTAATTTTTTTCGAATAAATCAGTAACATTGTAGGTATATAAAGTTTATTGTTTGTGCCAAAATTTCAGTTTGCATGTTTTTTCTAAATTTTCATTCTTACAAAGCACCTCGGTTTCAAGAAACTTATCTTGTGAGAAAACAAACTTTACTCTCCGTCTAGGTTTACTATAGATTATTATCATATAATTATTGTTTAGTTTCTATAGTAAATTTTAATTTGGCCTCTTTGCTGTTAATATAGTTTACAAAAGGATACAAACCGTATACTCTATATTCTCATATTGAACAACATCCTCACTAACGCTACTAGACATAATGATTAGCGATATAAATAATTAAAATACTAAAGAAAAACTTTAGCTTTTTAATGTTTCAGTATGTTCGAAAACTCGACATATGTTACGTCTTTTGAGGGCTTTTTCTTAGAGTACAATTGTAAGACCCCATATAAGACGTCGAAACGTCATATAGTTGTAAGATGGAGCTCTAAGTGATACATGCTTTAGCATCTTAGTCAAGCATGTCTTTATACTGTTAATTGGTTAATGCATTATTTTGTAAGTGCCTATTTTTATACCTTTTTGCTTTGCCAAATCCCTTATTATTAAATCCACCTTGACATTGAACGCTAAAATTCCTGTTCTGAAATAGTTTGAAATACTTTTATAAACATGCGTGCATAGAAATCGTTCCACAGTAAACCCGAAACTAAGAGTTATTGACAAACTGTTGATATGATTACATATCTGTATTGTAGGTACTGTTTGAAAACCAATTAATATGCCTTTGACATGCATTCAATTTTACCGAGGGTGCTTATCGCTTACATTCATAGCCACCAATAAACAAATGAAACGTATTGGTGTGGCAATTGAAATTTGGAGAATATTTTCGTTTTTCATTTCATAATTTGATAACTTATTGGTGTGTAACAAATACTATACCACAAAAAGCTGCACATGTAATTTGAGGCATGTAAATTACTCGTACTACATGCCTCAAATTTCAGGAAAGGCAAATGAGTCAATAAAAACAAATTTAAAAAGTTATTGACTTGCATCCACCCTCTTACCAAATTTACCTGCCAGCAATATATTGTCCGACTACCTGAGAAACATAGACTGGCTTTAGAACTGCTAAGTTGAATGTGTGGTATTAAAAAACGGAGTAAATGTCAATTACCTGCTTTTCTGTATTTAATAGAAATGTTATCTATAAGATTGGACAATAAAATAAAATCTGATAAATTGAGTCAGGGTGCTAAAGATATGAATAAATGAAATATAAAATGATTTGGTGCAATGCAAGTTGTAGTTGTGAACGTTGTAAAAGAAATACTTATAGTAGAATTAGATATACTTCCAATATTTTGAAAAATAAATGTGCAATTATTTTGTCACAATACTTCGTCTTCGTTAGAAAAGTAGCTCTTAAATTAGTTTCGATTAGTTTAGTAGTTAGATTTAGCTTGTCTTCAGTAGTTATTCGTAGTATCCTATGTCCACGAGCGTGGAATTATATATTGATATTAACTAAACTTTAGCCAGTTATCCAGGACACATGCTGTGTGAATAAGTCCACCATTTGTATTAACATTCCAATAATCGGCTTTCCAAAACTTTGAAATTTACTAAGATTCGTTTTTCACTGTGATTCAAGCTCACAATAATCTGTAGCTAAAATTTTTCTTAATGTCAAATTTTGTAGCGGATAGAGTTTCATTAGGTAAGAGTTCATCTTCAATCAGAGCACCATTTTGTGGAAGTAGATTATTCTATAATGGCTTAACCATTAGAAAGCAATCCATTACCTCCAAAATCAAAATAGCGAAAACAGTAGTCATGATCGGCTGTTACCATAAGAACGTTACTGTTATATCTGCTTCTACAGCTAAACGGAACACGAATTGCCACGTGTTTCCTATCAATGACTCATTCAACCAAGTTCAACGTTACTAGAAACCTCTTTCTATTTTTTACCACTCTTTTGAAGAAAGAGATATCAGTATTACTTAAATTTTGCAAAACTAAACTTTAATTTTCAAGTCATGTATTTGATAAAATATCTCTTAATTTTCTGGTCGTTAAACATTTTCTAATGATCGAGATCCTGTTGTAGAGATAACTAAAATATTCTTGCTGAAAAAAACACCCAAATGCCCAATTCACAGGAACCTACATTCAGTCGTTCGGTAAGTATTAAAGAACCGGAGAAGCAACATGTCCTATTAATACTCCAACTAGTAGGCGAAAAAGGCATAAAATTGTTGTTTGATGTATTTGGAGAGCGAATTGATTATTGTTCAGCTAAAAGTTTCTTGATGAGATATGTGTTGTCTGCTCAAAATGAAATTCAAAGTGAGTTGATGCGTTGTTGACTTACAGCACAGCAACTATCGGAATCAGCATATTCAAATCGGCCTATCTCTGACCTGACGCAGTATACACACTTTTCCAACCCTCCTATTGTAGAAGTAAAGACACATCGTGCAATACAAATACCGTCCCTTTATATTTTCAAATGAAAATAGCTAATTAACGAATTGTCATATTCAGTCCTACAAACATCAAAAAGAACTTGAACATGGCAATATCCTTTCGGCAGCCTACGTTTTACAAAAAAGTAGTTGGAAAATTACACAAAAAGTTTTAACACCATCATACTTTTTTTTCTACAACCCAATAGCAATGCCATCTACCTTGTTCAAGTGTGAATTTAAACCTTCTAGGAAGCCACTCAAATACCCACAAAAATTTAAATGTATCAGCGGGATCAAACCCGAGACCTTCGCATTATTAACAATACACTCTAGCCAACTGAGCTAATGTGCTCTCTCATTAAACAGTCGCCGAGCGAGTCCAGCAGCGACGCATTGATTGAACAGTTATCGTCAAAGTTAGACAAATTAACGCTAAAATAATTTTAAACTATACCTATAAACCTTCTTCTTGAAATGCTCTATATATTGATGAAAACATAGTTAAATCCGTTGCGTATTTAAAAGAGAACGGTGTGGAGCTACTTTGTTTTATAATGTGTATAGATTTTGTAACATATTATTTTAATGTACATGAAATTCTGTTAAGGTAACTAAAGTATTTAAGTTGATAACGATTAACACTGTTTCCATCTAAATACCTTTCCAATTAGCGCATTGTACATGACCATTTTTTTAGATAATAGAATTGGTATATTAAGCTATCCTTAAATGATTTATACCATCCCAGACTTTTTTGTATTTCATCAATTATCGTTATATTTCAACCAATTCACACAAAACCTTGACAAAACACATCCCTAAGACTTCCTGATGAAACATTTCATCTATTGGCGAACGGCATGTAAATTCATTTAGTAGTTTTTGAGTTTGTCGCGACCAGACGCGGCGAAGGACTCTGTTTTAAAATACCAATAGATGTAGTGATACTGGCATGGTACAAGATATTCTGTCAGGAATATTTCACTCACAAATACTAATAATTCGAATATAAATATGAAATCTTGGAAACTGTTGAATGCGTCACATACTTCAGGAAATAGTTTTGATATTGATGTCTTTGAAAATAGTGTTGCAAAATTATGTAACTGTTATCTTTAATTTAATACGTGCTGTTTTTTGCCTTTTCAATTTGGGCAAAGCAAGGAAGTAAGGGGTTAATGAACCTACAATCTCTTCTTTTTGTTAGTTTCTTATCTAATATTTCTAAAATTTCTCTCGGTAGTAATATACACGTTCTTCTACTTCTCTTTGTTAAACGTCGGACATCCAACCAAAAAAGAAGAACAGAAATCTAACTAAACTTACTTCGAACACTCGTCCATTTACTTGGTTATAAGAATGCAAATTCACTTGTTGTTGAAAGTAAAATCATATCATTTGCACAGTCTTTTGTGTGTACTGGCTTCATGCTAATAGACCTTTCATGCAGTTCAAGTGCATCTTCGTAAAGTATGAGCAGTAGCTATTAGTTATTATACAGCTACACAAAAGTTACCTCAAGTCAATGTCACATTCCCCTATGTTTTGCATGCGATCTGAATTGAACATGGGAACAGCACAATCTCCTGATTTGACGTATACAAAACTAAACCCTCAACTTAGATGATCTAAAAAGACGAATCACGCTTGCGATTCAATCAGTCACATTAAAAGACATTTCTATCCCAGATTACTACACTGGCATTAATGATTTTTTGTTTTTTTATATTATTAAGAAATAATCAGTATTACTTGTTAGGTATTTAGTGTAATGTAGCCAATTTGTGAAATACAATTATTTTATTTTTTAATGTTAATTTTTGTAATAAATCTGAAAATACTTAATATTTCAAAACAATTGAAGATATATGTAGGACATTGTATATGAATTATGTCTAGAATTTTCTGGAGAATCCAAAAAATAAATAATATATAATGACTTGCATTTAAAATAAGAAAGTTGATATTGGTCACCGTCACATGACACACCTATATATTTCTATTTGTTGATAAAATGCGCATTTAAAAATACAAATCGACAAGTCCAAACCTTTTTCCCTACAAGCCCTCCTCTGTTTGTTATCGAATTAATTCCATTTGGCTGTTCCACACTGTATCGATTTGTAGAATTCTGCTTTGAATATCAGATTGGAGATGGTTCCTGCTGAAGGCGTTCATTTGCTAGAGGTGTACCAACTTACCTTGTACTTATTCTTGGGGGAAATCGTGGAAAGGAGTTGATTTTCCACTTGTACATTTGCTATTATACAGGCCTGTCGTACACGTGATAGAACATTTATGGAATAAGCTAAAACGAAGAATTTGTGTCAGAGCACGTGCGCCATCCTCAATTATTGTTACAATTGAAGAAAGTGACTTTCCAACTGACAAGAAACAATAGCTAACGATTAGAGGGATACTTAGTCGTATAAGTAATGTTATTAAGGAATAACTATTATTATAAGTTATATTGGAAAAAGTAGTTTCTTAAATAAAAGCTTGAGAAGCCGAAATAAATTGAAACAAAATCAAACTCATATCAAAGATTAACTTGTTTTTCAAACAGCATTGTTTCTAGAACAATATAGTTAGTTATCCTGAAAATTTTAGAATAGGCCGATTTCTATACACAAATGTTTATACCATATTACATAGGAAAACTAGTTAAGGAAAAACACAGGGCCCCTATCCCTTAAGTATACGGTATCAATGTTTGTCTATTGCCTAGTTATCTCTATAAATTGTCAATAAAAATATTTCAACAAATCTATTTTTCAGAAATAACTAAGGAATGAAAACCCGCAGGAATAACTGAGACAATTATAAATTGTTAATTGAAGACAATATCAAATATTCAATCCACTAGTTAAACTATGAAGTTTAGCAGTTAATGGATTAATAACTTCTGGCAATTTGCAAAACTTAAATGTTTGTTTGGTGAGTCGACAAACTACCAAAACAGATTTATTACTGACTTCCAAGTTTAGTAATACACAGCGAGTTTATTACTTGCTACATCCGAATTCCATCCAGACTGAAATTGAATGGAATTTGATTAAAAATTCTTTGAATGCCTTTCGGGGTCAGTCGGTAAACCGGAAAATCTACAAGAGTTAGGATGAAGCAAATTAAAGTGTCGCACTATTTAGAACAATTTCCATCCTCGAATTTTCAATGGAAGATTGTAGCCTCGGTCATAATCTTGTTGTCGAGTAGTTTTAGTTTTATTTGTGAAGGAACTACAATTTGCTGACGAGACCATCTCATTATACTAAGTAGTTTTCCCAACTTTGTATTTAAGTAATCAGACCGTTGAGAATAGTCGATATGTAAGAATTATAAGGGACACAAGGTCAACAAATTCGAACAAGAAATTGACTTTCTTAATTTTTCCAGACAATTTCTACCATTCTATTATTGTCACTATTGTGTGTTGTTATGTTGAGAACGACTGAATATATGTTTCTTACACAAGCGATTTGTAGAAAAACTAACAAAAATACGAGCTTCGATAGATATTTTCACATAAATTTTAAACACAAACCGAAAAAAGTAATTTAATTAAAACGCATTTTTTTAATAAATAAATATTTTTTCTGAAGTGGTACCAAATTGAACAGCAAAATTGCAAAGTACAACTCATAAATGTACTCCCCAGATTATTTTCATTTAACTTCAGAAAAAGTATTTAATTGTTGCAGAATTTTTTTTACTTTTTAGTTAAGTTACTTTTTTGAAGTCGTTTTTTGTTTTTTTAATGTATTTATTTTATAATTTTTAGAGATGTAATGGTTTAACTGGATGCAGTAGTCCATTCTAATTAACTTTTTCGAAATTGCCAAAAATAAGCCAAACATAAGGTATTTTACTTTTAAGCTACATTCACTATTTTGACCAATGTAGTTTTCTAAATATATGTATTAAGAAAGTTTTGCATATGATTCAATTTATGTGGAGCCACTGTATTGTAGAGGATTTGAGAATCTCCATCCTTTTTAGGTCTGCTAGTTATCAGACATTTTGATTTCATTCCAATTACATTCATTTAATAGTCTCTCCTCCACGATATTTTATAATACATCAGGTTTTTCATTTTATAACAAATATATTCATTATACAATTTTTAGAATATAGCGTAATTCGATGCAGTTTTCAATTCTAAGAAACTTTGATAACAATTTGAGATATTAAAAAAAGGTACTTCACCTTTAAGCAAAATTAATACTTGTATACATTTTAACAAGTTACATGAATATTGATTATACAATTTATAGTGTTATGGCATAATTAGATGCAGTTTGTAATTCTAAGTATACCTGTTTGATAGCAAGTTTAGATGTACTTCACTTTTAAGTAAAATCCATATTTGCTGACAAACCTCGTATACTGTTGAAAAAGTGGCATGTAATGCTTACACTATACGTCATACGTTACACACCATGCAAATCTTTTTATGAAGAATATCTTTTTCGCTAAATATTATTCATAAGAAAGTATTCCATTTGATTCCAAATTAAGAATAGAGACCAATTGATAATTTCCATCTTAAAGGTAGTTAACTGACAGCTATTTTGACTTAATTCCAATCTATTTTCAATTTATTACACCCTAGATTTCGAAGACACATTTGCTTTTTTAATGCTCTCGCCTCCACCAAACCTTATTATATTATATATAAATCCCATGTTTTTTTCAAAACATGAGATTTTTGTCTACGTTTCGATGACTTCTCATTCATCTTCGTCTGGACTTCATTGCTTGGTTACGTTGTACAACGAAACCTAGACAAAATTGTTTTTATCACAAAAAAAAAAAACAAAATAATACACGAGATTTCCGAAAAAACAGAAACATATACCATATTCATGAAAGCATCAAAACCAACCATTTCCCACAAAGCTACATCGGGCTTACCAACAGGCGCGTCAACCATCAAGTATATGAACATTCTTTGTCAGTTCGCAAAAAAGATCCCACTTCAGCTCTCGCGCATCATCATATGCAAACAGGACACTCTATCAACTTCGAAGATAGTAGGACTATCATATCTCTTAATTACCTTAGGGCATCTTCTATTCGCGAAGATATAGCAATAGAGAAAAGACCCCTCTGCCTAAACCGACGCGATGACAGCTCTCGCCTTCCTACAGCTTGGACCTCCATAATTGCCAGATTAAACAAAGCGACACGCCTGCCAACACCCAACCAATCACAACACAACCCTTTCATCACGTGACATCCGCTTCTAACCTACCGATAACTATAAATAAAAGAAGCAGAGCAGATTCACATTCAGTTCAGTTACCTAGTGACTCTTGGGGAGTAAGCAGAATGAGGCCCCGAGTTCGATCTAGACTATGAAACACTTTTTCATTTTACTCTTGATAATGGCTCCAATGCAGGAGTCGAAACGCCTAGCACTTAATAAATTCAGACGCGGTTCTCACCTAAAACCTAGCCTAGTTCATAATAATGACCGCGGAAGCCTTTCAGAAATCGTTTATTTCTTCATCAGTCAAAAACTACAATTAACAGAAAAGTTGAACTATAATATTGCGATTGAATTTAAAATTAACTTTACAGCGCCAATTGAACATTGGAAACGTTATCCAGTAATAGTAGTAAGAAAATGACAATGTCAAATTGAAGTTTACAGAGAAGTTGATTACAATAGAAATTATTGATAAAGAAAGCTGCAAATTGTTGGACAAAAAAAAGTTTAATACCATAAAGTTAGTGAAAATGAATTAACGAAGATTAGGATTGGAGTGATAAGATTTTGAAATTTTGTTATCAATTTCAAGCAAATTTCAATATATAATGTTAACGTTTAACAGATCAGGTTTTTTTATTTATATTATTATCAAAGCTATTAATATATACCATCTCCAAAAAAATTCTTTTAAATGAATTTCGCTCTGTTGCTAGGATGCTGGTGTTGTCAAAGTTTGCTGTATGACAATTATCAATACAATGACTAGTTAAAGCCGAAGAATCTTTGTTCAATCTTATATCGATTTTATGAGAAGTTATTCGATCTTTAAGTTTTCTTGAAGTTTGTCCAATATAAGTGGCTGGACAATTGTTACAATTTTATATATTACATTGGATTGGAGAAATCTTGGGATGTTATCTTTAACTTTACTGAACAAATCATTAACAGTTTTAAGAGAATTGTGAGAAAATTTAATATTAGGTTGATTGATAAAAATCTTCAAGATCTTGGGGTGATATCTTTAAGGTAAGAAAGGGACAC
Source organism: Octodonta nipae (assembly GCA_034190945.1). Classification (NCBI taxonomy): domain Eukaryota; kingdom Metazoa; phylum Arthropoda; class Insecta; order Coleoptera; family Chrysomelidae; genus Octodonta; species Octodonta nipae. The sequence goes on from CM067216.1 coordinate 172,276,512, forward strand.
ATATACGTAATTGGAATTCTGTAAATTTAAGTCATTACTTATAATAGATTTGTTATTTAATAAGGGATTAATTGGTATCTGATTTCTATGTGTAAATCTTTCGACGGTTAGAATTTGTGCATTATTGAATAATATTTTATTTAACAATTTTTTGGAGACACTATATATTGCAATTTGCTTGAAATCGATAACAAAATTTCAAAATCTTATCACTCCAATCCTAATCTTGGTTAATTCATTTTCACTAACTTTATGGTATTAAACATTTTTTCGTCCAACAATTTGCAGCTTTCTTTATCCATAATTTCTATTGTAATCAACTTCTCTGTAAATTTCAATTTGACATTGTCATTTTCCTATAGGTACACTTGAAATCTAAAAGTATTACCAATTATTAGTGGATAACGTTTCCAATGTTCAATTTGTTCTGTAAAGTTAATTTTAAATTCAAACTCAACTAACGTAAGTGTTTAGTATTTTTAACTTATTATTATAATTCAACTTTTGTGTTAATTGTAGTTTTTGACTGATGAAAAAATAAACGATTTCGAATGTTCTCAAAATATATATACTTTTATATATTGGCTGCTTCCTGATAGCATTCTAGAATTTTGTACTTCTATACAGCTCTGACTTCCTTTCTGGTTTATATATATATATATATATATATATATATATATATATATATATATATATACATTGTAAAATCAGATAGTAGAGATTTAATATTTATTTAATACACGGTTGGATATTGTGTTCTTATCTGGGTTACAAAAACTATAGAGCGAAAAATCCTTGCTAAAGTTTTCGCTTTAAATTGTAAGAATTGAAAATGACTTTTATTGTAGTGAGTTGCTAGAATTCAAAATTACATATTTTTATTGTAGTGAAATACCTTTTTAACTTTTGTTGTAGAAAATCATTGCAATAAAGTATATTTGCAGTTTTTAAAATTTTATTGTATGCGGTATTTTTTAAATACTGAATCACATTGATTCAGTTCTATTGGAATGTAATGATCTTTGATATTTATTTAAGAGCTTCAACGCGAAGCCCTGGGTAAAAGTTAGTACTAAATAATAGGGTTTGATGTTATGGTTTAAAAAATGATAGTACTTCTTCATATAATATGTGATGAAACTAATATTTTTGGAGATTCCATATTATTCTAAATAAGACGTTCAAAGTAAGCTTTTCATACTATCTGTATACCTATATGATATAACCTTATTATGTTAAAGAATAATAATATAATATAAATTTTCCAGAGCAATCTGAATGTAAACATTTAAAAATCTAAGTTATGAGCAAAGTTTACGATGCTATATGTCTTGACATATGTGATAAGTTGACCTCAGAATCCCTAAAGAAATATCGTATTTGTATGTTTAGTTTCAGTTTACTCTGAATTGACGTCTTTGTAGGTGATGTGGTTATTTGAGAATAAATATTAGTACATGTTACATACTGAGACTATGTAAACCTGTATTTCCAATTGGGTCCGAAGAGGGACGGAAAATCGACCTAATTAGGCCTGATAAAAATTACATGCAATACTATACACTAAAATAAAACTATTCCTACACATAATATTTGGTTCTGAATATCAATTAATAGCGTTTTGACTTATATACCTACAAACAGTAGCAGAAACATAGTATAAATATCATTAATTATTTAACAATAATATCATTTCAACACAAAATTGGTATAATTATATCTCGAGTTTAGAAGAACTGTATTACAAACATATTCAAACCTGTATTGAATAGGAAGATTACTGCATTAATTAAACTTGTAATGTTTCAAAACCCACACAGATAAAACTTCAAAAATTCTGGAGAATACGCAGATATATTTATCAAAATATCTAACAACTATTTTTGAGAATAAATAGCAATATATTACAGTCTTCTGACAATGTATAGTACGGTCTTTTTATATACTAAAATAAACTAGTACAACTACTTTGCCTTATAATATTTTTTAATAGATTATGCAGTAATATAATACTCTCGGCCCACAATACATTTTTCACGCATGATGTAGCATAAAGCTATAGTAATTAATATAGCTATGGCTATGCCCATTCCTATACTGACCCAAAATATTTCTTCATTAATGCCTTGGTAGGAACGACCTGAAACAAAGATATTTGGGTGAGAATTTGACGCAGTCAGCAGAAACCTCATATTAAATTCAAATATGTTAATATGGTATTTTTTTCTTGTGTAAAACAAGCATATAGCATATAGTTTTTCCAAACGGCTTTGATTCACTACAAAAATTCTAGAAAATGCACAAAAAAAACACAAATTGAAAAAAGATGTGGGATATTTTTATCATTAAACTTAAATGCACATACTTACATTAACTGACAACTGTTTAAAAAATTAGAGAGCAAAAATCAGTGCAGACAGTAGGGCTCGTCTATCTAATATATTATATCGTCAGTGGATTAAGTCTCACCTTTACCTCGATTATTAAAAAAAAAAATTTTAGGGCACGATTTTCTTTAGAATTACCCTAGTATTTTACAATAAAAAATCCGATGAATTTTATTCAGGTTCTAGCCTTCAGTTTTTTGAACCAGCAAAATATCTCACATATCCTCCGAGAATGTGATTAATGATAAAAATCTATTAAAGTTTTAACTGCTACATTAATAAGTTACATTAATAAAAGTACTAAATTCTAGTTTAATGTTCTCCTAAACTATTATCAATAATAGTTTAACCTTTTTTACGGTTCTTCTTCAGAAATAGAGTAACATTCTTCTACAATTCTCTAGTGCAAGTGCTTTCCCAAGGAAAAAAAGCCTTGACTCATAGAATGACCAGCGATATGACCAGATCTTACTACATTAGATTTTTTGTGGGGCCGAAAAAAATGAAGAATACCTGCGAGCGGCAGGGGCTGCTTTATAGGAACAATCTTCCGTGGCGGATATCGATGTTTGATCGTGGCATGTAAAAAATTGACGCCACTACTAAGTAGTAAAATAAATACCCTATTTAAAACGGATTTGTTTTGAATCTGAATTCAGTGGCAGATTTACAAGGTTAGAAATTAATTCCTTCTTCTACCGAATGTCGTAAAAACGATGGAACAACATGGTATAGAAATGGTAATCGTTCCTTGCTGTCTTTGGTAAATGATGAGAGTCTTGGCTTTTGGATGAAGATGTACGTCAGGCCGCTTGTTATAGTTGTTTCGGAAGGCGACTTGGTTCAAATATCAGTCGTAAAAATTATTTGTGGAGGCTGTATATTTTCTGGCACCGTTTGGAAGTTCGAATATGTGTCGACTGGCTAGACATTTAAAGATTAGATTGATAACCCTTTGTTAGAAGGTTAGAGCAAACGCCATTTTGAAGAAAAAATGTCATTAAGTAATGTAATATTTTAGGGTACATCTGCCGGGTCTTATATTGACCTGTCGGCCCTTACATTCACCTGCCTGGCCTTATATGCACCTACCGGGTCGTTTTTTGTATAGTGTGGCTGCGTGTTTCAAGGTTAGAAGAACTTTATTCTGGCCTGGGGCCATATATTTTTCGGTATGGATATTTTTTGTTGGGCCATATTCATGCATTGAGCTTATTTAACAGTTTAACCGATTCGGATATTTTTACTGTTTGGCTATTTGTTGCATGGAATAATTTTGCGATATTTTACCACGTATTGGTTCGATACGAATGGAACACTTGGTGTGCTATTTAAGGTTCAAGGTACACAACTGTTAGCTGGATGTTGCCACGGTTTGGAATTAGTTTTAGATAATTTTGGTTTCAGTTTTTGTTGGGGATAAAGTTTTAAAGTCAAACTATCATTTGGATGAATCCAATGGCTTTGAGTTTAATCAAAAAGATAAAAGTGTAGAGAACAGTACAGATAATTTTTTCTAGTCTATACATGATATAAAGATTATTAATTTTCAATTGTAAAAGTAAGGCATTACTGTTAACAGATTATACCTAATTTTTTAGACATGTCGTAAAATATCTTATTTCATGATAAATTTGTAGTCAGTTTTACATATTTTTTGAACATCTTTTTGAGATATAATTGGTTAAATTTTGAAGATTTAATGTTCTAAGATTTAAATGTCATAGAGTCAGTATTTTTGTCAATTTTTTTGTGAAAATATAGAATAGAGTGATTATAGATCTATATGAGGGTTTTGATAAATTCAAGTTAGGGAGCATGCTTCTCTACAAATAACCGGTAGGAGTTGAATAACTTTACCTCATGTCGATTTTGTCAGTTATAAGGTTTGTTTCATACTTCACGTCATTAAACTGTCTGGCACCCTTAAATAAATTTACATTTATTTTTTCATTGCCTAACCCACGACCTAAATGTTCTCTATAAAGATCTGTCGTTTTGCACATGTGAACCAACCAAGGCAGGTCATTATTTTGAAGATATTTGAGTGTATAGGTTAAATAATACCTTGTACTCCACAGAATATCGATAGAAAAGAAAGGATATCATACGACTCTAAGGGAAGTTTCTAGTATCATGTATTAGCTATATAAAGACAATTTTCGAGTGTAGTTGGTAATATTGTTTTCAGAAACGTCAATGTCTATTTCTGTTGTGTAAAGTTAAAGGTAGAAACAAGGGCGTACCCAGCTTTTGGTCTAGGGAGGGGCAAATTTGTCCTAGGTTTAATGACTCACGGCAGGATTTGCAGGTCCATGGGAGGGGGGGAGCGTCCCCCTCTGCCTCTCTTTCGGTACGCCCATGAGTAGAAAGTTAGTAAACTGAAGTATTCGTTAATTAAAGCCAAATATAGTACAAGGTTGTGTAAATGTAATCGGCATAGAATTAGTTAATAATCTTAGTGAAGAAGAAGTTATGGACAAAGCGATACAAGAAAATTACGAAAGAGTTGCGGGAAAACCCGATGAGAAACTGTCATCTAGTTTACAAAAACTTGAACACAAAGACGAACTCATACGTCAGGGAACAGAAAAGTTTAATTGAATTACTGGACGCAAAACTGAAAGAACTAAAAAATAACAAAGTTTGGTTAAATACAAATATTAGAAGGTAAGCCACAAGAAGAATTTTTTTTCACATAACGTCAGCATATCCAAACTAAAATTTAGAAAAGACTATTAAGATTAGTCGACCAGCTACACTAAAGGCAAAACGTTTTGTTGTAAAACCAGGTAGACAATTTAGAAGCATTGGAAAGGATACTGAGAAAAAGTCAGAGTATCGTCAGTGATTTCGTTGCAAGATGTGTTTTTGTTTTTTTAACAAAAAAGCTCAAAAAATTAGTACATAAATTGGGCATGAGAAGATCTATCGCTTCAGTTAATACAATTGTTTTAGCTATAAAATGAAAAAAAAACCATAAACTATTATATATTTTTTTCTAATTTTGGGTAAAAGTTGCATTATCTAAGATACCAATTAACGAAGTTGAGCATATAGTAGCTCATTTTGTTGCTTTTTCATTTCTCGTCAACACTGTCCATAATTGCAAAAACGGTTTCATGGGTGGATTTTGTGTAAAAGGTAAAAAACTAAGTTGTTACCGATTTTTAGGTTTTTTTAACTAAAACGCATCTATAAAAATTGTTGAATTTTATGTCAATTAGTCATGTTTTATCATTGGAATACGTTGATGTCGGTTTTGTTCTATTACTAATTTTGGTATATGACCTGGGCTAGAATTATTACAAAGTATACAAGTAAATCAACAGTGAGATTGCAATCAATTAATTTTAATCTTTGGTAGAAGGTACTGCAATGAATATTTAAGCCAAGTTTATCTGGTTCAGCTTTGCACCGAACCCAAAGTTCTGGAGTAGTTTTACAAGACCTGACGACAGGGTTCAGTGGTACGTAAATGTAAATTAATCAAGTTCCTTTGCATAGCTTATCGTCCAGAATTTATTGAATGGCGTTAGAGTCACTGAAGTTCAGAAACAAGTACTATTCAATAACGGAAGGAATTGCCACGAAGCCTTCCTTCTTGCGTGCATTAGAGATAGAGACTGGAGTAAACTGTCAAGACATAAATTATTGTTATTGAAGATGCAGTTTCTGTTTTATAAAATGATTTTAGTTGACATACATACGAAGCAGCAAATGAAATCGGAAAACGAAAATCGTAAATTTAAAGTTGCGTGGACCAAACCGTTCACGGTTGAAGAAAAGTTTATAGCCTATTGAACTTTGTTAGTTGTGAATGAAAATTAACACTAATGATCGAATTTGGAGAGACAGATGTGAGCAAGAAAGCATTTGATGAACTACAGTAATAAAATATCAAGTTCTGTATTAAATTTTTAGGTACAGTCGTGCAGCAACGTATTAATTGCAACTTTAAAATTAGTGGAGATATTACAAAGCGAGGCAAACGATGAAAATATTAATAGTTGTTCTATTTATGCATCTGAAAAAGCGTTAAAAGTTAAAAAGTGACAACGGTCTGCCAAAACTGGTAAGGAGTCATCAAAATATTTGCGAAAATAACTAATTAATACACCGAAGATCTTTAACTGGTTTTAATTTTCTCAATAGCTGTCGATAAACCGTGTGACAAATGGTATAGCACGTTTCACTTTGATTCGATATATAAAGATATATAAAGAAAAGAAATTGTAGGATTGTTGCCACTGAAAGGTCAATAAAATTGTTTGAATGAAGGGTCAAAAAGTAAAAAAAAAGAAGTTAAATTTTGAAGGACAAAATAAATTTCGCGATACTTGTTTAGCTTTAGATTATTCATCAAGGAGTTCTATTCTGGCAGAGATTTCTATAATATATTTGCATTGTTATAGAATTGGTCATTAATATTGTTAACATAGTTGTAGGCATCACCAATTTAAGTAATTTTTGGATGAAATAAGGAATGAGTACGCAAATATTCTGCTCCATGATAAGGTATGTATAAGAAGACTCAAGGTAAAAAAACTTTGCTTCTTATTATAACAAATTATCGCAATTCTCCTAGAGAAGGAGTTGACTATCCCGAGGTCAGAATCTAAAGCTGAAATTAGCCCCACCTATCAGATCTATTTCAAGATGTTCAGTTCAGTAAGACTTGTAACCATAGTCAATTAGTCAACAAGGAAGAGAACATTGAAAGGAGCAGACTTAGATAGGGCAGTGTAGTGATAAGATTCTCGGCGACCGTTACAATCTGTCCTTATGCTTTACCCCAGTACCAGAGTAACGAACAAAATAATCGAGACATTTAAAGAGGAAAAAAAGCAATTCGAATGACAAGGCTTGAACTATCTAGAGTCGCCGATGCAGATGGTCGAGTATCGGTAGAAAAAGAAGAATATCTTGGGGCAAAAAGTTTCTAGTATCTCTGTGGTAACTAAATAAGGACTATTTTTGATTGTAGTTGGTAGTATTGTTATCGCGAACGTGATTTTGGATTGAAAAATACCGGTCCCACTACTTCAAGCTTATCAACTGGTGTATTTGTACTAATTCATAGAGTATGTGGTTCAGAGTATCGCAGTTTGTGTGCAATAATATCCAATAAATTATGAAACAACAACAATATACTGCCAACTATAATAGAATATTTATAAAATTGCCAGGTGTTGAACTATAGTATTATATTTCTCAAATAACAATATCTCAGTCGTAAGATGTAACATTTTCTTCATTTGACACTACAAAAAAATTAATGGAAATTTTAACTTTTTATATTTACTGCAAAATTGTTGAAATTCCCCGATGGGTATTTAAGGCGCTTTTGTATTCTAGGCTCTTCAAACTAAACTTTCTATTAAATTTATTCCCAAGCGTTCCACTGAGTCGAAAATACGTTAAAATTTTGTAAATTTAAGACAGTGTTGAAGATATGAAAACAACACTCTATTGTTTCAATTTCCATATAAAATTTTCGGGCATTGTCATAAGCATAATTTATATACGTTAGCAGGGAAATAACACTGATAACTGTGCCGCGAGGGTCATAATGTTAAATGTCCCGTGAGTGTAAGAGACGATTTGAAGCGCAACGCGACGACTATTAATTTTAGAAATAAAAGATCCGAAAAACCTCTTACAAATATTAGTTTAATGAAGAACACTGAAATAAAATTGTTTTGGTCTAAACGAAATACACTGCGGACAATATTTGATATTTTTAATTTGTTTAACTTGAATATGGAAGATACATAATAAACAGCATTTATAATGAATCAGCCTATGTATTATTTTTTTAAGAAAAGTTAAGATTTTAGAGAGTTTTAGTACTCAACTAAACGTCTTTTTTTAGTTGTAATTATTGTCCTCCTTCTTCGTATGATTAGACTGGTTATTATTTTCCTAACATTTTCTCTTGTCGACCGATGCTGTGTACGGGCGCTTTTTCGGTGATAATCCCTGTCTTTTTTGACGTATCCACCCTTCGTTTTTTTCCTTTACATCCACCATGCGGGTTTTCGGTAGTAAATACCTAACTGGATGCACCTTAGTAAAAGCCTAACACGACGTGCCCATCCGATTGTTGAACCTGTCGATAGTCAAGTAATTAGAGAGAAAGGATCGCTAGTTTCGAACCAATTGAGACCATAACCAATTGTGAAGTGGCATATGAGATAGGGACAATAACATCTGAGCCAAATATGAAAATTATGGCAAGATTTGAAGTTGGAGGGAAATTCATTCAGCCGTCCAAACATAAAAAGGCAAATCAATTCGTCACAGATAACTGTATCAATATAAAAAGCGGTTGATTAAAATATTGCAATATAGACCGTGGGTTCAATTTAAAATTATAAAACTAATATTCACTTTCACTTTTCTAGAAACTTTTATTTACATCGAAGATACAACAGCTGATTCAAATATCACAATAACAATTTTACATATAAGCTCTTCGTACAACCAACTCATTCGCGATCGTGGCCTCCTTCCTTTATAAAACCAGCATAGAAAATTCTTAGGAAAAATCATCATCACTCCTACAGGGCCGAGTCTTTTCGAGAACCATTTTTAGTCTCAAAGCGTTTGTTGTCGTACTGATCAGTCGTCCCGATCAGAAACATCCCCTCCATGGTAGGGAGCAAGTCGATCTAAATTGACCACCTTCAACTTAGCCTTGGGGTTTCAACGGATCCGGTAGACGACGTCATTAAGCTTCTTGACCACCTCGTATGGATCATCCCAGGCGGGTGTAAGCTTTGGGGTTTACCCTTGCTCCGTTGGGGGTTGTACAGCCAGACTTTGTCTCTCTCCTGAAACCCGACTGAATTGGCTTTGAGGTCGTATCGCGTCGTCATCCGGTCACTGGTGGCCAACATCTGCGTTCGGGCTAATTCGTATATTGCCAGCATGTTATCTCGGAGCTTGTCGACATAATCGCCGATGTCTTGGGGGGTTCTTCGGGGGAGCCAAATGCCAAATCGCAGGATAATCGCAGCTCCTTTCCGAATAGGACCCTGGCTGGGGTCAGGCCTGTACTATTATGTACGGCAAGCGATATGCCAACAGGAATAGGGGAATATGCTCATCCCAATCACGATGGTTATTGCTGACGACCTTGGATAGGTGTTGTTCCAAGGTCCTGTTGAATCTTTCCACCATTCCGTCTGACTGTGGGTGTAATGGTGTTGTTCTCGTTTTCCTGATCCCCAACATCGTGCATACCTTCTGGAATACATTCGATTCGAAGTTACGCCCCTGGTCTGAATGTTATTCCATCGGGACGCCAAACCTGCTGAATAGTTGTTCTACTAGCACCGTCGCTACCGTGGCTATCTCTTGGTTGGGTATCGCATATGCCTCAGGCCATTTGCTGAAGTAATCCATTGCGACCAGAATGTATTTGTTCCCCCTCTCAGACTCGGGAAACCGACCGGCGATATCGATAGCAATTCTTTCAAATGGGACGCCCACATTGTACTGCTGCATTCTGCCCTTGGTCCGGGTCTTCGGGCCCTTACTGGCTGCACAAATGGCACATTTGCGGCACCAAGCTCTGAGGTCTTCGAAGTAATTCACCCAGTAGTACCGCTGGCGAACTTTGTCAAGGGTTTTATTCATGCCCAGGTGGCCTCCGGTAATCCCATCATGTACTTCGGTCAGGATGGCTGGTACCTTTCTCTTCGGAACTACCACTTTGGACTTCAGCGCGTTCCCAGACTCGCTTGAGAATTCCATTGTCTACTCTTAGAGAGTCCCATTGAGCCCATATCGATTTCAGCACGCCTGAGTATCTAGCTACCTCGTCCCATCGCGGCCTGGGTGCCCCTCTCATTTTGAGTGACAAGATTGGTTCGATGTCTGGATCAGCCATTTGGTCCTGGATGCACTGTTCGGTTGTCCAGTCTTCATTGGCCTGCACTCGGATCTGGCTGATGGAGATACCCTCTCGCTGTTCCGTATTCAGACAATGTTGGCATTCCGCTCTACATGGTCTTCTGGATAGGGCATCGGCATTATTGTGCAAACGGCCGGCACGGTGTTCCACCTTGAAGTCGTATTGCTGTAATTTCTCCATCCATCTGGCCAGTTGTCCTTCCGGTGTCTTCATGTCCAGCAGCCATTTGAGTGCGGCATGATCTGTTCGGATTAAGAAATGACGACCATAGAGGTATTTGTGGAAATGGTCTACAGCCCTTATTATTGCGAGAAGTTCTTTTCTGGTGACGCAATAATTTCTTTCCGATTTCGAGAATCCACGGCTGTAATACTCGATCACCCTCTCTTCACCATCTTGCACCTGGGATAGGACGGCCCCCAAACCTGTGTTGCTGGCGTCGGTGTCTAAGATGAACTTGCCGGATTGTGTAAGAAAGGCTCGGATTGGGCTGGAACATAGTGCTGCCTTCAGTCACCTGAATGATGTTTCGCAATCCTGATTCCAATGGAAGGTCTCTTTCTCAGTGGTTTGCCGATGTAGAGGGGCGGCGATGGTGGCAAATCCCTCAACAAAACGCCGGTAGTATGGACAGAGGCCCAAGAAGCTTCGGAGTTCATGCTTGTCTCTCGGGACTGGCCAATCACGGATGGCTTCTATCTTGTCTTCGTTGGTGCGGATTCCTGACTCGGACACTGCATGGCCCAAAAACTCTACTTCTTTTTGGAACAAGGAACATTTCTTCTGATTGAGTCTCAGGTTGGCGTTATTAATTCTGGAGAATACTTCGCCCAGGTTCTTCAGATGGTCGTCGAATGTCTGGCCCATGACTAGAATGTCGTCGAGGTATATTAAACACGTCCTTCATGTTAACCCGCTCAGTACATACTCCATTAGCCTCTCAAATGTAGCGGGTGCATTACATAACCCAAAGGGCATGACCGTGAACTGAAACAGCCCTTTACTGGTGGAGAACGCTGTCTTCTCTCTATCGTTTGCGTGTAGACGAACCTGCCAATATCCACTTTGTAGGTCTAGTATGGAGAACCAACGGTAGCCTGCTAGTGTGGTCAAAGTGTCATCGATTCGGGGTAGTGGATAGCTGTCTTTCTTCGTGACGTCATTCAGCTTTCTGTAATCCACACAAAATCGGGTGGTTCCATCCTTCTTTTTAACTAGCACGACGGGAGCAGACCATGGGCTGATGGATGGCTCAATAACTCCATTTTGTAACATGGACTTGATGTTTTCTTCGACTGCCTGTTGTTGCCCCAATGGTAGTCGTCTAGGTGATATTCTGATGGGTTGAGCCTTTCCGGTATCTATTCGATGCTGGATGATGTTGGTGCGATCGGTGGTTCCATTTTTACTGTTAAAAATTTGCCAGTGCTTTGTGATAAATTGCTTGGCTTTCTTCTGGTTCTCTGGTGCCAAGTGTGTCAAATGGTCAGCAAACTGTTGTAGGAACTCTTTATCGGGCCCTGTCTCCTTCACCGACGTCTGGTACTCTTCTTCGCAATTGATGATGGTCTCTACTGGCTCGAAACAAACTATCTCTTGACCATTGGTAATTGTGATGTCGTTGTTGGACAAATTCAGGACTCTGATTGGTATATCTCGTCCGGTTTTAACTATAGCCCGTCCAACCAAGTAGTCATGAGCTGAGTGTACGGGCTCCACCATTCCAACGCAGCTCCCAGGATTGCTGTCTAGCTGCCCTTGAATAATCTGTTCCGTTCGACCGGGAATTCTAGCTGAAGACTTTGCCACAATTTTTATGGAGGTGACTGAACTGTTGACGGGCCGTGTCAACACAAATTCCTCATTTAGGAACCGAAGAACATCATATCTCGGGTTGAACATAAATCCATGCTGGCTAATTAGGTCCATTCCCAGTATAAAATCGTCCTCAATATTCGCTACCAGGACCCTATGCCGGATCATGTTGTCCCCTATCTGTAGCACGACATCTGCCTCACCCTGTATTGACATGGACTCGCCGGTGTCTGTTCTGAGCTGAATGTTATTGGTAACTGGCCGAATTTCTGATGCTCTCAAAACCCTGGACTTGGCAATGGACACAGCTGCGCCGGTATCGATGGTGATGGTAACTGCTCGCCCATTGATGGTGCCTCTGATGACCAGGCTACTGCTATCTCTGCAAAATCCCCGGATGGAAACGTTTTGGGGGCTGGTGGAGGGTCAGTCAGCATTCGCCCCCTTATGCTGACTGGCTGACGGTCCCTGGACGTGTGGATGTTCTGTTGGTTATCCCTAGTCGGTGATCGTTCAGGTAGCCTCACTCGACAATCACGTTGAAAGTGTCCTGTCCGTCCGCAGCGGTAACATGCCCCTCTGGTGCCAGTTCTTTGTGACCGTTCTAATATTTTGTTCAGACCAACCAGCAGCGCTTGAAATGGTGACTCTGACTCTTCCTGGTTGAGGGAAACTGCTCGGACCCTCGACTTGGACATGTTCATGACGGCCTCTACTTCCAAAGCCCGAAGTAGAGCTTCATTACTCTTCTTGACCCCACTCAGTCTTAAATTTCTTTGTACTTCCACATCTCTGATGCCGTTTATGAAACTCTGTGTGGCCAACTGGTCTTTCGTTTCCTCTGGCAGGTCTGGGTAGGACAAGTGTACTAACCGTCTAATCTCTGCTTCGAATTCTTGGAGGCTTTCACCGGATTTTTGCGTTTTTCCACTCAGTTGGACTTGGTATACTTAACTCAAGGATTGATTGTCGTATCGTTTGTCTAGGATGGCGATGATCTTGTCGAAATTGCCTTGTTCATCGACTGGGATGCTTTGGAGGAGTTATAGGGCCGGACCTCTTAAAGAAATTACCAGAGAAGTAGATTTTTCTTGATTATCCCATCCATTAGCAATAGCCACGGCCTCAAATTGCCGTTTATACATGGGCCAAATAAACTGCCATCAAATGTGGGTGGTTTACTAACAGAACCTTTGGTACTCACGGTGTTCTGGTCTTTTCCTCGCTGTAAGTCCTGTTGCATTTTTTTAATTTCCGTTTCTACTTTATTTTGAATAGCACTGATTTCACATTTCACCTGGCTCTGTATGTAATCGATGTCATCTACTTTGGTTTCAGGGGCCTCCACATTATTTTCTTGGATCTTTATGTCGTCGTTTAGCTCTTTTATATATGATTGTACTATTTGCATTCTTTCATTAACTTGTGATACTATTTGCATTAATTGCTCAAATTGTAGTTGCCTTTTTCTTCAGTTTGGCCTTGTTTTTCTGCAAATTTCGAATAATCCTTCCATTAAATTTTGTTGTTTTTCTTCCATGGCAGTGACAAGATTTTGTTGTTCGCTTGTCATTGTAGAAACAAAATTTTGTAATTCTGTTTTACGTTTTTCATCGATATTAGTGACAAGATTTCCTAACTCAACTTTAAGTTTATCATCAAAAGATTTCACTAACCTTTGTTGAATTTCTTCTTGATGTTGTTTCTCCTTCTTGTCACGTTTTTCTCGTATCTGTGCTATTTTTTCGTCTAGTCCCTCCGTAACGTGCTTGACTATTTTATTGGTAGTTTCGTCAATTTTTTCCATACTACAAGTTTCCATAAATCAAATTACGATTTTAACTGCACAAACCTTCACTTCTAAAACCACATTGCAATATAGTCCGTGGGTTCAATTTAAATTTATACAACTAATATTCACTTTCATTTTTCTAGAAACTTTTATTTACATCGAAGATACAACAGCTGATTCAAATATCACAATAACAATTTTACATATAAGCTCTTCGTACAACCAACTCATTCGCAATCGTGGCCTCCTTGCTTTATAAAACCAACATAGAAAATTCTCGTAAAAATCATCATCACTCCTACAGGTGCCGAGTCTTTTCGAGAACCATTTTTTATCTCAAAACGTTTGTTGTCGTACTGAAATGAAACAAGGTCGGCTTTGGATAAATTTCGTAACAATATAGACAGCATGCTACAAAATGCAATTCTTGTTCTGCACCAGTAGTGCTAGTTAAGAAAAAGGACGGTACCATCAGATTTTGTGTCGACTACAGGTAACTGAATAATGTTACCAGGAAATACAGTTATCCTCTTCCTCGCATAGACGATACACTTCCGACTCTAGCGGCATCTTGTTGGTGTTTAACTTTGGATCTAAAAAGTGAATACTGGCATGTTGGGATGCTATAATAGGACACAAAAAATATAGCTTTCCCCAGAAGTAAAAAACTGATTCAATTTGCGGTCATGCCATTTGAGTAATGAAGGGCTCTTGCCACATTTGAAAGGCTTTGGGATTAACAGATGACATTTTAGGTATGGGCTACACGTTTCAAGAATATTTTAAAAATCTAAGAGAAGTATTTAGCAGGGCAAAAAATCCTAACCTTCAGCTCCATCCTGAGAAAGATTCCCTGTTTCAGAAGAAAGTACAGTTCTTGGTCACATTGTATCGTAAATAGAGATACAAACAAATGAGAACAAGGTGGAAGCAATTCGTAACTGGCCTCTTCCGAAAGATAGGCAAGAACTACATAGCTTTTTGAGATTTGCTTCCAATTACAGATGATTTTTAGAATGATTTTCTACCATCACCTCTCCATTACATAAGCCACCAGGCATACGACAATGCTTTCAGGAGATAAAAAACAACTCTTTGTGTGCAACAATAACGCGATTGGTGTAGTATTATCCCCGATTCAGGATGGAGAAGGAGATGTAATAGAGTAGGACAGCTGAGGATTTTCTAAATCGGAGAAGAACTACTGCATTGTTAGAAAAGAAATGTTGGCGATAATTAGAGCTGTTGATTATTTTCATATATATTTTTATGGTTATGAGAGTCTCATAAGAACAAACCATCCTGTTCTAAAATGGCTCCTGGGTATGAAGGCACCGGAAGAACAGTTGGGAAAATGGGTGAAAAAATTGCAACAATATCACTTTAAAATTCAACAACACTCTGGTCGTCTACATACCGACGCTTGGCCGAGACGACCTTGTCGTGAAGATTGCGGGCATTGTGGAAAATTTGAAAAGAGAAAAGGCATTACCGCGAATGACGACTAGCCGATGAAATGGTATAATCAGACATCACATCAATTTTGATAGGAAGAATGGGATTCGAATCGTGATTGGAGTTTTGATGTTAATCTGAGGAATTGTTGACAGAAAAGAAACGAAATATCAGTTGGTCTTACCAAAGAAAAGAGTGCTACACGATGGCATTTCTAGACCTCATGATTAAAACATTAGTCAAAGGATGATAACGCTTCCATTGCATAAACTGTTGAAATGATACTGCAACTAGTAAGGAAACCAAAAATGGCAAATTGTAAAAATGAAGCAATACAACGTGGGTGTTCCTTTTAGAATTTACATTGGCAAACCCGGGCCATTCTCAGAAACTAAGAGGAGTAACGTAAATATCCTGCGTACTGATGATTACTTTACCAAGTGGCCCAAATTATTTATTATTTCCAATCAAGAGGCAACCACTACAGCTGCGATCTTAGTAGAACAGCTGTTTAGGTGATTCGGGATACCAATAGAAAAATTATTTGTGGCGTCTACTAGTTTTTGTTTGTTTGTTGGGTAAATAACACCACACTTGAGAAAAAAACCTGAAAAAAAATTAAACGCTACAATGTCTTAATCTGACCTCATTATCACTGGCATTAAAACCCGAATTAATAAAAATATAATTCATTTTACGCTGCCATAAATTAAAATACCTTCGAGATTAATCATCCGACTTACAACTTACAAATACGACAAAAAACGATTCATGGCAAGAACGTTAGTATTTCATTCCGGAATTGGATACCATCTACTTGGGGAGCCCAGAAGTGACCGGCGAATTTTCGAACTGGCGACGATTATAAAAGCGATTGCCTTATGGGAAGTAGACAGAAGTTCAGTGGATGGCATCTTAAGCACATCAGTACGGTATTAGTTATTGTTTTGAATAAGTATTGTATTTGTTTTGGTAAAGTAAATACGTTTATAGTGAGCGTAATAATTTTATAATTGAACCCACAAAGCCTGAAATATTATAAAGTTGAAATTGAAATATAATGTCGACACGCTCAAGCTTCCAGTTGGTTCTGCAGCAGTCTTATCCTTTTCTTTTTTCAAGTACTACCTTACAATAAAAAGTAGAAACTTCTAAATTGACGCCCTTATTTCTAGCGTTAAATTGAGTGGATCAAAAAAGGTCAATTTTAAAACTGACACATAAAATTTAATTCAAAAACTTTAAGCTCATCGCAGTTAAAAGGTTTCTTTCATACAGTTTGAAATTCTTCTTGCCGATTTTTGCAAAAATAAAGATTTATGGAAGTTTAAACCAGTAGTATTTTTTTCTAGAAATTTAACTAAAAGTATCTCTTTACATATACAACAGCTTCTCATCATCAAGGAGAAATTCTTGGCCGGAGGCTTTATTTTCCTCTGACAAGACTACAATTCCGGAACGTTTGTTTATGATGGCACTACCAGAGCTATTAAAAGACAGGTCAGTGTATAACGTCGCTTACAGATCAAATTGCAAACGCCCTGAAAATGTTTAATTATGAATCAAGAAATATTATCACAATAAAGTACACTCTTCTTTGAAATATCTCTAGTAAGATTCTCAAGTAAAAGAATTCTTATTAATATTATTGCACTGAATTATGGTTATACCAAACACTGAGGTGAGACAACATAAAAACTTTTCGTGATATCTAAAATGTTGGTGTCTCACACGTCCGTATACGTCCGTCGTCCGCGAAGACGACCACCAACGTTGAAAATTGTTAGGATTCAATCTACCAGTGAAAAGAGCAAATGTACGGATAATTCAACATACAAATTTTAACGGTTGTTAGGTGTTATATCATTTAAAAACCTCGAATGACTGAACTATTGCGTATGTTTTCTTTCGGCTATTGCAGATTTTTATTTTATTAGTTTTTATTGCACTAATAATCTTTTTGGCCGGTCAGTTACTGACATTTCTTACTAAAAAAAGATACGAAACCGTGGATCCCTTGCATCGATTCGCGCTTTTGAAGTTACCGAACTTTGAACCTTTGACGGATCGAAAATATCCTTCATCCTTGCAAACTTTTTCGGTAGTTGAAGGAATAGAATGAATATATCCATTCACAAAAAACACATTTTAAAGAATGGTACGAACCCATCGTGGTGGTCATCTTTTGCAGACAACGGACGTGTGAGACAGAAGCATAAATGCGTCACTTTGAAAATTACCATTATTTGAAAACTATTTATTAATTTACTGTATGAACTTTGAAAGCTATTCGACTTGCTCCTTGCTGGTATACTGGATATTGACTTTTAAATTGTTGAAGATAGGCTAACAAACGAATAATTCAAATAACTTTATTCTCGTTCCCATAGGCACCTACAAACAAGAAACTCAAGCAGTGGTATTTTCTCTCTCTTCCTGGTTTGATTTGTTTTTTTTTTAATTTTGACGAAATCCACTTCATAAAAAGTTGTTCTCTATTTTGGTTCCAGTGTACATCCGTTTCTTAATTGGGGCTTTGAAACAAACGTTGAACCTGATGTTTCGACAAACTCTAATTGGGCATTTTCAAAGCCGAAATTCTGGACTTGGATGAAAAAAGTAGAAACTGCCTTGGTCTTTTATTTTCCGTATTCAGGATCGTAAATAGTACCTATACTCGTTGATAGAGTACAGTGTCATTAGTGATTTTTATTTCTTTACCTGTTCTTCTGTCGTGATCTCTGTCTGCCGTTCTTTATGGTCCCTGTTAAATGTCTTTGAGAAACTATCTTATACATATTTATCATATTCATAAGTTTAGAATAGGTTTATTATGGCGAACTTTATTGCCGGATTTTTCCAGGAGTACTTTCCACGTATTTGTAAGTTAATTACGTCGTCTCGTTTATTTGACTCTCCATTTTTTTAATTTCAATTGCTCTGTGATTGTCTACACCGGTGATTTCTTTTTGGGTATTAAAGTCTATGTTATCACCTGTGTTTAGTTGAAACAAAGTCGATGTAGTCTGCTTATTCCTGTCATTAATTTAGTATTTTTCGTGCTTCCCGCGTATGCCTTTTGACGGTCTTCAGGATTCACTATAGACTCCGTGATGATCTTTCTTGTTCGTTGAGATACTGGTTTAAGTTGGGCTCGTCGTTGTAGTACTAGTATATGTAGTATATAATCGATATACTAGAATAGCCTTGCTTTACTCCTCTATGTCTCTTGTTTTTATTACTCGCTTGACTTGAATTTCCTAGCCGTTTTCCTTAGCTCTTTTGTTACGATTTTGATTGTTCTGGAGCTGAAGTCTTAATTTAAATGAGCTGGGTGTTGCCGACTGCTTATATTTGCAATGGGTAATGGTGCGACTAGGCGTTTTCTGTAAATTATAAACTGAAGCGCCTGTTTGGTGTTTTACTAACAAGATCGTTTAAGAATGGAAGACGATTATCTTGTCTAATTCAAGGGTAAAATGGATTTTAGAGTATAAGGTGTTGATATATTGCAAACCGTTTCTTAATTTCTTGTGGCCAAATGTTAAAAATATCATCCATGCATCAGACCCAAAACGTTGGTTTAAATTTGGTATTTTGGAGGGCTTAGTATTCTAGGTAAATCATGAATAAAGGAGGCGACGCAATTCACTTTTCAAATATGTGGGAGGTACTTGTGGGAAAATTCCGCAATAATAAATATAATAACTTTTTAGATATGCATGAGAACGATTGCCAAAAACATTCATCAGAGACTATAAGCAACGATACAGACAGAGATTACGAAAGGAAATTAACCAGTAAAGCAATAGAAAGTACTAATAACAACGTAACCGAACTACGAATTACGACCCATAAAACGGAACATAACTTGTGCAGCCATTTTTTTTAAATTTTTTCATTCTCTTTCAGAATTTCACCATTCAAAATGTAAAATGCGCATTTGAAGAAACGCCAGGTTAACATTTCTTTTTAGACCACAAACCAAGAAAATATATATGGGAAGCAACTTAGGAAACCACATTGTTCCACCCGTGAAGGACTTAAATCAAACATGAAGTTCAGCTATTTAGGATATCAAATGAAATTTATCAACCAAATAATGAAAGTTAAAACTTTTGGACTGGATGCAGGTTATAAGAATAGCACAGTAGTCAAGACTGAGTATTAAGAACTTAAAACGTTAGCATAAAAACTATGATTTTTGCTTACTAATATCACAAGAAATGTGAAATACTCTGTTAGCATTAATATAGATGCACTGCCAAGCTTCACAAAAATAATAAAAAGAATTCTAAGCTTCTAAGTTTATATAGAATAAGAAGAGAAAGAAATGTTATGTAAACTATCCAAAGACAACAGGAAAACGTTTTCCCAGCGATATTCAATATCTTCGATAACCTTGCAGTTAAAATCGCGGAGCTCCACACAATTGCTATCTACCGAAAACTCAACCTGTTCATTGTTTCCAATTCTAATACCATCCAGGGATTTTTTTATGCACACTAATTATTCCGAGAGGCTGAATTTCGGGATTAGGGTGTGAGTGAGCCATTCAAACTTTTATTACTCTGAAAAGCGAAACCATCTGAAAGCTAATTAGGGTACGAGAGTTTGTTTGTTTAGTGAATAATAAATGTTTTGATTGAACTGAGATTTTCTATATTTTAAATAAAACTTGGTGAAATTAATTATATTTAAAGTGGGATGCATCTTATGACTATGATTAACTTTTTGCCGATTTGTCATAAAAAGTTATATTTAAAAAATAAACAAATTTAGCTTTTTCATTGTGAATACTATATGCATAGTTAGGTTTCTGCTGAATATTTTAGTAAATTCGTTAATAATATTGGTAAAGAACCGGATTTTAAAGATTTTATATATTTTAATATATTTAATGCTTACCATTATAGTTGTTAGATATTATTCCGCTAACTTTTCCAGCTACTCGGCCACCTACTGGCATGATGAAAGCTTATTATACTGGTTTCCTGCAACTTTTAAAGCTCAATACCTGAAATCAAAACAAAACTATAAACATATGATTTTATGTTAACAGGATTCTTTTGAATATATTGTTACGAAATTTACCTAAGCCGACCCTATTAATATATAACAATATTAACTTTTATTGATCATAACCAGCACATAGGAATACTTAGAATTCCAAATCAAAAATTACAAAACTACAAGTCAGAAATTTGTCCTTCACAAATTTTAAACACAGATTTAGATGCAAAAATATTACAAAATTAGTTTATCATGTAGAATATTATTAAATATCCACATTTTTGATTAAATAAAGAGACCAAAACTCTTTTACTATTAAATTACCTTACCACTAGCATAGACTAATACTTGCATAATAGAATTTTTTTGTTAGCCGTTCTTGAACAGAAAGTACGGTCAAAGTAAAGCGGTAACACTTTGGCAATTTAGATTGATATAAATCTTATTTTTTATATATTCAAAACAACATGATGCTCGTTTCCATTTGGAAGAGCATTAAAAAGTTATTTTCACATGTAAGCATTAACAAGTTGTAATGGTCAAAGTGCAATAGTAGCAATTGGGAAAAAATGCCCACATTACTGGTTGTCACATGTTTGCGAACATCCACGAAATAATGCTTGAAGAAAATATATATGATTGACAGATTCCAGAGCTGTAGTTTTCACAACAGATAAGTATTCAGAATATACACTACACATATTTGTACACAGCAAGACTGGTTGATCATATTATAGAGATTTCTTTCTCTTAGAACATCTGCGAGGAAGATTTTCTGTAAGAGATTACCAATAAGCTTTTTCAGAATTGATCCTACTTCACTTTTACTTTGACAAGTTTTCAGTACAGGAAAAAGTGGAGAGAGGAAACCCCAATGAACAGTTAAAATAATCAAGAAACTCCTCAACAATCATTTCGATATTGCATATTATGAATATGAATAGTATCGTTAATCTTGATAACAATGGTCTGCAACAATATCCTCCTTCAAAAAAGTATATCATGAATATAAAGTATTTGATTCTCTGAATCTGTTCCTGATGGCCGATTTTTTCTATCACGTCTAGATTTTTTATATGAATTTTTTTTCCAAAATATCATAAATTTAGGTTTGTTAATTCGTCTTAAGCGTTAAAATTATAAACAGTATATATATACAAATAGATTTTTGCTAGTCGTAAGAGAAAGAAGGAAAGTGCCCAAAGTGATTTCTATGGTAGTAGATATGTGCCTGCGCACAGGGGCGAATCCAGGGTTATCATTTGGGGCTGGACGTCACTAAAGGTTGATTTTAGCACAATAAACACTAAAAAAATATACCACTCATATGATATTTTGGGGGACGGGGACTTTAGCCCCTTAGCCCACCCCCTGGATCCGGCAGTGCATGCGCAGTATTCGCTGTGACTTTACAACAGTTAAATCCGTCCGTTTTCGCGGACAGAGTCATAGCTTATTCTGATTTTTCCGTATTTGAACCGCCTCATTTTTTCGAATTAATTTATTTATATATGTTAACCAACATATAAACCAAATTTTTCGACTTTTCACCAACACTTTTGTGGGACTTTTTCAAGGATGAGAAATGATTTAGTATATTGTAATGATGCTGCATGGCTTATTGAAGAACTGAGTTTTCTAGAAAATATATTTGAATGGAGACTTTTACTTCACAATGGAAATAAATACCAATCAGTGCTTCTAGCACATGCAATAAACATGAAAGAAAATTATGAAAATCTAGAGATATTACTTGAAAAAATAAAATATTCTCACTACCTGGAATATTTGTACTAACTTAAAAGTTATCTCTATACTTGCTGGTTTGCAAGGACGATACACCAGGTTTTGCTGTTTTTATGTGAGTGGGACAGTCGGGCGAGAGACAAATATTTACAAAATGAAAACTTGGCCACAAAAAAAAGCTTGACGCCGGGACATAAAAATGTATCTCAAGAACCTCTAGTGCCAAGTAACAACATTGTTCTGCCAACACTTTAAATTAATTCCTTGAAGTTTCCTTGGACTTCCATCGACAAATGCTGGATATGTGTTAGTACAAATTTTGGTTTAAACTAGTTGTGTTTTAACCAGTAAACACAATTCCATATGGCAGTTTCTACGTTTTTGGTTATAAAAATAATTATTTGCGACATTCATTTACATAGCAAATCGTGCCTCGGAGTGGCATGCATTGACCGTTATAATTTAATTGGATAGACGGGTAGGTGAGAAATTCAAATCTACTCTCGGGATAGGATGTGGGCAAAAAAGACGTATACGGTGAGCAAAACGTAGTTGCATGCAACATTACCTCGATAGCATATAAGATGAAGAGATTTTTCAAGAATTAGCGTTGCGGAAAATCAAAATATGTGACGTGTAATACAACTGAATGAAATGAAATTTTATGTTTGTTTCTAGTTATTGTAAAAATGGAACATAATGCTCAGAATGTTATTCCGGTCTATGTATACATAATAAAAAGCAATATACTTTCTGTGGGAATGTGCAAGACCTTCTGGATTTTTCAATAGCTGTGTATCTGCTGAAGACGATAGCAGATACACAGCTATTGAAACGATGTGAGATCAACCACTTCAAGAAGCTGGAAGTCCAAGGAAACTTCGAAGAAGTTACATTATCTACCAACTTCAGACTAACACTTTAAATTAAGTTACTTTGTGAAAGCTATGGGCAAGAATGGTACAGACTCTCATTATCTCAAAACAAAATTTCCTTGAATCAGGGACGCGAAATTGAAAGAAGGGATTTTTGTAGGTTCGCCAATACAAGAGCTTATGACGAATAAAGTTTTCAATTCGAAATCGAACAAAGCTGAAAAAAGCTTGGGCGGCTCTTGTAAAAGTGTGTCATAATTTTCTTGTTAATACAAAAGCTGACAAATCATTATGTCACTCAAAATTAATTTTTTGGACTGGCATTTAGATTTCTTTCCGGAAAATCTCGGTGCCATATCAGATGAGCATGGGGAAAGGTTTCATCAGGATATTATGCATGTTGAAAGACGCTACAATGGAAAATGGGCAGAAGCAATGCTTGCTGATTTTTGTTGGTCGATTCGCAGAGAAACTGCGATTTAAACAATGAAAAGAAAAAAATAACTTGAATTATATTACCATAATGAGAGACATTACTGATATTTCTATGACCTGTGGCTGTAAAATTAGCATTTTTCACTGTAAAACTTACATCGTAGTCTTTTTTCACTTTTTATAATTGTTGTTACTTTCATAAAATCGTTTTTTAATTAAATGGACATTATATTTAAAATCTATGTGCTGCATTTGTTTGCATGTTATGTTCCGTCTTTAGATCCCCAAATATAAAGTTATCATGTATGAAAACAAGAAGGAGAGACAAAAACATTTTTTTTGCAGACGAGTGTAATCAAGAACAACTAAATTCTATGAGCATAGAAATGATGAAATCGCTTTTATTTTAACATAAAGAAGGCAGATTTTTATTTTTATAAGTTGTGGTATCACTTGCATAATATTGTTGAATTTTGAAACTGCGTTTTAGGGCCAATGTCTCATTGTTGAATTAGTTCTTCTGGAATACTTTGAAGTAATTCTAGTGTAGAGCCTCTGTGTCATGGTATTTTCATGCTAGATCTACACGTTGGGCTCTCGAATTTATGTCATGTACTAGAACTGTAATTAATGTTCTTGAGCTGTCAATTTTTATGACGTGAAAGCCTCAATTCATTTGAATAAAGATGACAGACAGAAATATACAAAACTCGTTTTTTTGGTAGTAATGATAACAATGCCGGCCATATCAAAGATGATTTACCAGTTAAAGAAAGATGCGCCACGTGTATAAGCCAATTATAATTCCAAGATATCGAGGAACTCTCAGTACATTATAGCATAACGCCCTTGTATTAGACCATTTGTTTTCATGGTTGTATTTGAAATATATCTATAATTTCTTAAATTATTCACTAGGTAAAATTTTATTAGTTTCACTCCATTTTCATCTGCTCATAACCTTTGTTTAATCCCGTTAATTGATGTGGCTTTTTCTTTGATAAGAGTAAATTCGTCTTTGTTCGTTTTTTGGTAGTATCCAGAAGGTCTTGCACATTCCCACAGAAAGTATATTGCTTTTTATTATGTATACATAGACCGGAATAACATTCTGAGCATTATGTTCCATTTTTACAATAACTAGAAACAAACATAAAATTTCTTTTCATTCGGTTGTATTCCACGTCTTTTATACGCTCTATAAAGTTGAAAACATATTTTGATTTTCCGCAACGCTAATTCTTGAAAAATCTCTTCATCTTATATGCTATCGAGGTAATGTTCCATGCACCTACGTCTTGCTCACCGTATTCGTCTTTTTTGCCTACATCCTATCCCGAGAGTAGATTTGAATTTCTCACCTACCCGTCTATCCAATTAAATTATAACGATCAATGCATGCCACTCCGAGGCACGATTTGCTATGGAAATGAATGTCACAAATAATTATTTTTATAACCAAAAACGTAGAAACTGCCATATGGAATTGTATTTACTGTTAAAATACAACTAGTTTAAATCAAAATTTGTACTAACACATATCCAGCATTTGGAAAAAAATGGTATAAAAAATTCACACTCTCTAAATAGTTGAATATTTAATATATTGTAATGTGTGTTCTTTAATTTCTTCAACCATGGCTGCACCACTGTCAATGAAATTTTTAGTCATTATTACTTTGATAATCTAATTTGAAAAGTTCCGGGAATCTGGGAAGAAACCGTTAGATTAATCGAGTTATGTTAAACTCCAAGTAGTTCCTGAATTACCTTGAGATGAAACGAATGCATTTATGCCGCAGCTTTATCGAATTACTACCACGAAAGTGGATTTTGCCCGAAGCAGAGAAACTACTTCGAATATAGACATTGGCCTAAATATAGCGACGTATAGAATTTCAGATTTTTCCCAGGACATTTAGGATGAGCTGCTGGTTCAAATTACAAATTGGGTCTTGATTTCACAGTAATTTCTTATGAATTGTGCATGTTTTATAGACAGAGTTAACAAGCTGAAATATATTTATTGGTAATCCTCTATTTGGCGTTTCTTGAAAGGACATACGTTTCAAACGGCATAAAGAGACAAATTTTTGCTGTTTTTTCCATGTGAAGTTGCCATATCAGTAGAAATTCTGATATATTCTAATTGATTAAGGTTTTAAATAAATACAGACATGTACTATATATTCTGAAGGATACTTGTGGCATCTTTTTCAATGTCTAAGTGTTTATTGGGAAATAACACCACACTTTAAAGGAAATTGCTGTATATTCCAAACGTTTCGGGGTCTAGATCAGACCCCGTTGTCAATGGCTAAGAAACTACGGATTAAAAAGGTACAATTCCAAGATGTAAATTTAAATATTTGACAATGTTTATTATTTGATTTTTGACGTAACTAAGAGAACTTTATTTGTAATATACAGGGTAGCACAGAAAATTTCTAAAGGTCATATAATCATAAAGTTCCTTTCAAATTGGAAGAATTTGAAAGGGAGATCTTCAGAACTTTATGTGGCGCTCCTAGGTGCGACTTTCTTATAAGATAGTGCATTCGCCAAAAATGCAACCAAAGAACTTTGTTGATTCAGTGATCCCATTTCTTCCTTAATCATCGGCAACCAGGAACGACTGAATTCTACGGAGGTAGTAGCGATACAATCGTTTTCATTTAACAAAATTAAACCAGACTCTTTTAGTTTTCTTTTGGTGTTGTGTTCTTCTTTGTGTAATATAACTGAATTTTGAAACTGTATTTTATGACCAAGGTCCCAAGCATGTTCACAAATTTTGGATTTTTCAAATTGTCGTTTTTTTATGTAATTTTTGTGTTCGTTTATGCGAACATTCAGAGGTCTAGAGGTCTCTCCAATATAGAATTTATTACATTCACACGGAATTTTATAAATGCAATTTTTTGTATTTTGAGTTGTGTTATTTGGTTTGGTTTTTGATATAATTGATCTTAGTGTATTTCTTGTTTTAAATGATGTTTTGATATTATATCTGTTTCCCACTCTTTTAAGTCTTTCTGATAGACCCTGTATGTCTGCTATAGTTATTGTATTAATGTGATTATCTTGGGAGTCAGTGTTGCTTGGTGAAGTTTGATGTTGGTTGTTAGGGATTGTTTGGTATTCCATTTTGTTTAACTCGTTATTAATAAATTTATTTGGGTAATGATTGGCAGAAAGTATATTTTTTATAAACGTTTTTTTTTTCCTTGAATTTATTGATATTAGAACAGTTGGTATTTGCTCTGTCATATAGAGATTTAATGATACCTCTTTTTACTGAACTTGGATGATTAGACTTAAAGTTGAGATACCTGTTAGTATGAGTTGGTTTTCTGTAAACTTCTGTTTCAAATGTCGATTGTGTTTTGGTTATTAAAATGTCTAAGAATGGTAATTTGTTATTCTTTCAAGCTCGAGTGTAAACTGAATAGTTGGTTCTGTGTTGTTTATGTCGTTAAGTAATGCATGTAAATCCTCAAGATTATGTTCCCAAATTACGAATATGTCATCAACATAAGGCTACCAAACCAAAGGTTTAATCTGTTTTGAGAAAATTTTTTGTTCTTCAAATTTTTCCATAAAAATGTTGCTTAAAGCGGGAGACAAACAGGAACCCATTGCCATGCCAAAATCTTGTTGGTAGAAGTCATCATTAAGTTGAAAATATGTTGTCTTTGTACAAAATGTTAGTAGTTCCATTATTGTATTAATGGACAATTGAGTACGTTGATTTAGTAAAGAATCTTGTTCTAATCGTTCTTTTATTATGGGAAGTGTTTTGATGACCGGAACATTATTGTATAGATTCACAATGTCAAAACTTGCTAGTGTGAAAGTATTTTTATATTGTACATGTGATAATTTTTCTAAGAAATGTGCGCTGTTTTTAAGATGAGAATTAGACTTACCACTAAGTGGTGAAATAATTGTTAAAAGGAATTTTGAGAGCTCACTGCATCGAGAATTTATGGAGCTGACAATTGGTCTTAATGGAATGTTGGGTTTATGAATTTTAGGTAACCCGTATAAATGGGGCGGTTTAGAATAGTGTGGAGTAAGATGTTTACGTTGTTGTTCTGTAAATTCATGTTTATGATTGTAAAGTAAGCGGTATATTTTGTTTTCTATAGAAGTTGTTGGATCTTTGTTTAATTTTGTATATTGTCCTTGGTTTATTATGTTTTGAATTTTGGATTCGAAGTCAATTTTATTTAAAATTACCATAGCATTGCCTTTATCTGCAGGTAAAATCTTAATAGTGCTGTCATTTTTTAAAACTTTAATTGAATGTAATTCATTTTTCGAAAGGTTATTTATTGTATGCATAGGTTTTTCTAGTTCAATTTTTGCTCTTATTCGATACTCTTGAGCTTCACTATTGTTTAATTTGTTTGCAGTTTGTTCTATAGCACTGATGATATCAAATATTGGGGAAATTGCAAAATTAAGGCCCTTTTGTAGAATTGAGGTTTCAGAAGCGTTTAACTGTTTGTCTGAAAAATTAATGACAGTTTTTGACAGATCAAAATGTTGGTTTTTTACATAATATTTCGGCATATTTTTATCGGAAAGAAGTTGATGAAATTTACGTAAATGTGTTTGTTTTTGAGACCTGAATTCACTGTTGTAACTTATAAGAGTACTATTTTTAATTCTGTTAAATTCATTCTCTGGTATTCGATAAGCAAGAAAGTTCTGTACATACCCAATATCTTTTTCTAATTTAAACTTATTGTAACGATGAAATTGTATGCGGTCTCTAATGGCAGCGAAGCTTGCTCGTTCCAATATGCTATGAATTCTTCTCCCTACGTACGGTTGACGAAATCTTAATCCTTTGGGAATAATTCTCATCTCCCGACATCTGCACAAGAATGTCAAGCTATTCTTGGTTCGTGCAAGCTTCTTATACAAGTCCTCTAAGTCCCTAAACGCTTTGGTTACTGCAGTCCCATGGCTGATTTCTAGTTGTTTTCTGAAGGATACTTGTGGCATCTTTTTCAATGTCTAAGTGTTTATTGGGAAATAACACCACACTTTAAAGGAAATTGCTGTATATTCCAAACGTTTCGGGGTCTAGATCAGACCCCGTTGTCAATGGCTAAGAAACTACGGATTAAAAAGGTACAATTCCAAGATGTAAATTTAAATCTAAAATTAAATCTTCTCAAAGAGGATGCTTATCATCCAGCACTAAATATCTCGTTATCATTGCAGAGAGAGCAAAAAGTGAGTCCCTTCCCGAAAAAGTACAAATACAATTTCGCTAAAGGCAATTTTCTCTTATTATTCAATCTTTTAAGCGATTGTGACTGGTCAGACGTACTAGCATGTGATGATGTTAATAAAAGTGTAAATAGCTTTTACTCAAACTTGTACAGATGTTTGGACGCATCTATTCCTAAGTACATAGTCAGAAACGCGTCGAAGTTTAGAAAGTATCCTCCCTGGTTCACATTCAATTTAGTGCAAATGATCAGAAAGAAAAACCACCTACATGCTCTTAAAACGAGAGGTAAGGCAAGCTTATCAAATGTCAATGAGTACAGGTTATTGAGGTGTGATATTAAAAAACAGACCAGGACAGATTTTGAAAATTATAAAAAGACAATTGACAATAATATCAATAGAGATCCCAGTACCTTCTGGTCATTCTTTCGAGGCAAATCACATGATGGTTGTGTGCCACGGAGGATGACTTCGAATAACGTTAACTTAACCGATGAACAAAGCATTGCAGATGCCTTTGCACAATATTTTCATTCTGTGTTTGAACCAAGTACGATCGATCAGCAAGATCTTTATTATAGAGGGGGTTTTAGTTTTCCTGAAATAACTGATAATGACATTCTTTCCAGCATAAAAAGTTTGAAGCCCAAAAAAACAACTGGCCCTGATGATATACCACCATATATCTATAAGGGGTGTGCCGATCTGTTGGTTACTCCTCTAAAATATATCTTTAATCTAGCTCTAAAGCAGCGATGGTTTCCTGATAAGTTTAAAGAAGCAATTGTAACCCCAATCTTCAAAAAGGGGCGGAGGGAAAATATTCATGACTATCGACCTATCAGCTTATTAAACAGCTTAGCTAAAATATTTGAAAAAATTATATATAACTTCATACTTACCCACATAGCTGACAAAATTTCAAAATACCAACATGGTTTTCTTCCTAACAAGTCAACAGTTACAAATCTCTGTATCTTCTCTGAATATGTATCGGAGGCAATTCTAAACAAACAACAGCTGGATGTCATATACACAGATTGTGCGAATGCATATGATAAGGTGGATTTCAGTGTCTTGATAAAAAAACTGTCGGTTCTTGGTTTTTCAAGTGAAGTATTGTCATTCATAACTTCATACTTACTCGCACGAACCCAAAGGGTACAGATAGGTACTGTCTTCTCCCGTCATTATATTGCCACCTCAGGAGTACCGCAGGGTAGCATCTTGGGTCCTCTCTTGTTTTTGATTTTTATCAATGACTTACCCGATAGCCTGAAGACCTGCGTTGGGTTGTTGTTTGCTGATGATTTCAAACTATTTAAACCCATTAATGGCATAAATGATGTTGTTGCTCTTCAAAACGACTTAAATTTGGCGCTTAATTGGTTTAGAGAAAACAAAATGTTTGTTAATACCCAAAAATGTTGTGTTGTTTCCTTCTCCCGAAAATCAATATATCTATGGAAGACTATTACATTGGAAATTGTAAGGTTAAGAGGTGTAAAGAGGTTAAAGATCTGGGGATAGTCTTTCAAGATAACTTCAAATTCAATACCCATTTCAGCTATCTGATAAACAAGGCATACAAAGTTCTTGGATTTGTCATACGTAATAGCCAAAATTTGAGTGTAAGAACAACCATACGGCTTTATACATCTATGGTGAGGCCTCACCTTGAGTATGCCTCTAACATTTGGTCACCAAATTGTTACACCCAAAGTAACGAAATTGAAAAAGTTCAAAAACGTTTTCTGCGCTATCTCTATATCAAAGAGAATGGCATATATCCCTTGATGGTATCTTATAGATCAATGTTGGCAACCTTCGATCTCTGTTCTTTGAGTACGAGGAGAAAGACCCATGCTGTTATCTTTATATATAACATTCTAAATAACAGAAAATATTTCGATTGTGGCTTGATCAATAGCGTTAAGTTTAGGGTCCCCAAAATTAGCTCAAGACTACTCTCATCTAATCTCTTCTACATTAACAACGGAAGCCCTTCACTTATCTACTCAGTGTCTGCAATGATATGCTGTCCAATAACATAGTTCCTGACCTATTTAACATCAAATTTGGTGAGCTTAGGCGCATATTATTGCTGCATCAGGATGCAATCCCTTCATGATATTGGCATGTCTGTGACATTGTCAAATACTTGTGTACTGTTTAATCCTTCACATGTAAGTACCTATTTGGTGTTTGTAAAGAGAGAGAATAAATAAATGAATAAATAAATATTTGACAATGTTTATTAGTTGATTTTTGACGTAACTAAGAGAATTTTATTTGTAATATACAGGGTAGCACAGAAATTTCTAAAGATCATATAATCATAAAGTTCCTTTCAAATTGGAAGAATTTTAAAGGGAGATCTTCAGAACTTTATGTGGCGCTCCTAGGTGCGACTTTCTTATAAGATAGTGCATTCGCCAAAAATGCGACCAAAGAACTTTGTTGATTCAGTGATCCCATTAAAATCATTAGGGAAAACCTAGGAAAAAACCTTATGAACTATCCCGATATTGGGTTGTTCACAAGGACATGACCATTAGCAAGTTCTTCCTTAATCATCGGCAACCAGGAACGACTGAATTCTACAGAGGTAGTAGCGATACAATCGTTTTCATTTAACAAAATTAAAGCAGACACTTTTAGTTTTCTTTTGGTATGTTTTAAGTTATAGAAACAGTCTAAACGCATGCAATGAAATCCACAATTTGTCGAATTGTTGGAAAATTCTATTAAACACCATAGGCTGGACCCAGCCCTATAACAACTATAATTTCTAAAATTTATCAATAATGTTAACAGTCTTAGAATAGATTTGAAAAAGGCCAAAAATATGGCCGAAACGTCATCATTAAAACATATGAAATAAAAACAGTCTCGTCATTTGTAACTACCTAAAATCAAGAAAATATACAATCAACTATATAATATAAATAAAGTCGAAGAAAAAAGCATACAATACTTTATATATATATCGAAAACATTTATTACAAATTATAGGATCATAAACTTAATTTTATGCGTCATTTAGTGCAAGATGATGATAGTTGTCACAAATTACCAGTTAGAGAAAAACCGTAAATACGTACTTATTCAAATAAATAAGATACATCAAAATTTTTATTTATTTTACTTTTTCTTGCAAAAGTATTGCATTATTGTATCTGTCTCTACATATTTATATCCTCCAAAATACCTTGACTTGAAAGTGAGGGTCAAGTACAATTACTAATACTTGAAGTCATTCTACAGATCACTTCAAGCTTCCAGAATAGCTCTAGACATCAAACAAGATAATGACACTTAATAATCTCTCGTCTTATGAATAATTGAACCACTAGTAAAATAATGATTAATATGTCACATAGATATTTAAATTCAGATCTCAAGTAATGATGAAAACATTATAGAAATATGTTAGTATATGAACAAATCAGATATATAATTAGATGGATTATCTAGTTAAAACGATTGATAGGAGTTTTAGCCCTTCTTCAATTTATATAAAACGTAACAATCTTCTTTAATTCATTTTGTAAACAGGTCTTAAGGTATATTGCTGTTTGTTTCTGAATACTGATATGTTTAAAATATTCCCAATATTGTAAAAGAATTTCAAAATTTAATGATTTTTTCTAAATATTTTTAATTTTAAGAATCTTCCAATAACACCAAACGGATTTAACAAATATTTTTTAATATCGACACGTTATCTTTTCGAATAATAGGTGAAACTCCTTTAATTATGTTAAATTCAAGCTAAAAAATATAAATATATTCATACAATACAAACAGATGTTGCAAAATTATATACTTTTCCGCTACCATGATGAATATATTTCAATTATTATTACTTACAAATATATTTATTTCACATTAACTTATTATTATATACTAGAAAATCATAAATAAACAAATAAAATAACATTGAATAAATCAACAATGATTTTTTATGTTCAACAGTTTTGAAATAGGTAGTTCTTAATTTTTCTTTTATTGTGTTTGTGATTCCTATTTGCTTGTTATTTGTCCACTTATTCTATTATGACTGCCATTCTATTCGACTTTTCTAAAATGTTCCTCATAATTAGTCTTGATACCACCTTCACTCTCAACTAATCTGTCTACACTAACTATTGTTTTTATTTGCCATTTCTAATTAGGATTTACATAACTTTTAAAATTTGGTTTTATACACTCAGCTTTTTTATTTAATTAAACCTTTTTTAGTTAAAATTTATTATTAATTAATTAATCCAGAGTTGGATCAGTTATTATGAGCTCTCAAATGCATACTAGTTGTTATTGTACATTATCTTTGTTTCCTTGAGGTTTATATTTTGACATATTTCATTACTAACTTCAAGAAACAGTTCAGTTATTTGTAGTAGCACTTTTTTAACTTTCGGCAATGATCATCAATAGATCTCAGATGATTGAAATATTCACCTTTGTTGTACCATTCTAAATTTCGAAAAAAATTCATTATCCTCTGTGAGTAGGTTTGGTGAGAAAGTGTCACCTTGTCTGATTTCTCTATTCGAGGGAAATTCTGGGCAATTCCCCTCCACAGAACGATGAGTTCTATTACTACTTAAATTAAAGTGCCAAATATCATTGTTGGCAAACATGCCTAAACGAAGGAAGGATAACTATTTTCTGCAAACTTAATCTACTCTTCCATTAGGACGAAATGAAATAACTACATTGTTATTTCATTTAAAATTCGAATACAAAAGAAAAACGAGTTTTCCAAAATCGATTAAGTCAAACCAAAATCATTAACACTTTAATCAATAAATTCAAAAGTCATATTAACTAGGGACCAAAAATACAATGGAACCTTATTTTGACACAATTTATTATTTTAGAAGTCACGAGATAATAATTGTGAACTAAATCGAAAGGGCAAAAGAGAAGAAACCTTAACCTTGTTTTCGGAACAATTTTAATTTGATGTTAACAACTTTCTGACGCCGTGTAGAGTTCAAACAATGTTATATGACATCGCTTAATTTGGGATTCATGCAAGCGTCGTCATCGCCATAGGATACAATTTTCCGAACAAGATGAGTTCGTCGTGACCCTCTATTGTGTGTTGGCATAATAGGCATCATTTACATCAGTTTGCTTA
The DNA here is from genome assembly GCA_034190945.1 of Octodonta nipae. Taxonomy (NCBI): domain Eukaryota; kingdom Metazoa; phylum Arthropoda; class Insecta; order Coleoptera; family Chrysomelidae; genus Octodonta; species Octodonta nipae. The sequence goes on from CM067216.1 coordinate 172,310,350, forward strand.
TTTGACTTGCATTTACATTCCCACATTCTACACACTGCATATCATTTTCCTAAATTTTCCACTTCTATGCATTTCAAAATTCATCTACTGCATTCTGTAATTTTAGATAAAAGCTTAGAATATAATTTGTGTAACTTTTGGACGTGAATAATAATAAGTTCTTATACGTATGCAATTTAATTTTCTATGAATTTTGATTATTCGTACTTACAATATTTTAATGTGAGCAACCTCTCCAGTAATCTTTTATTACATTTAAGTGATCTACTGCAGAAAATATTTCAATTAAGCTCATTTAAGGGATTCCCTCCTTCAGAAAAACTTAAAGGTCCTTTGTTCACTACTGAAAATTCTAATCTTGAATATTCTGGAATCCATAGGATTAAGGAGAAGCTGATAACCTCTGTTTAGATGAGGAAACTATTTGAATTAGTTAGTTGGCTGTTGTTCGTACACATAAAATGATTACTCTTGAGATTCTCAGCCTTAGGCAGAAAGCCTAAAGCCCAAGTTACCTTAATTCTTAAAGCTTGCTAAATGCCGATAATATATTTACATGTATACAGGACAATTCAAATTCGACACTCACCATTGGGTGTTGCGTAATTTAGTGCTTGAAGAAATCGAGATTTTAAATTTACTATTTCCGAATACTTCTAAAGATATTCGAAAGAAATTAAAAATTGAAGATTTCTTTCTTTAGGGTTATTTTTCAATTTTAAGTAATGGTATATGCTGTTGTGGTCTTTCCGGATATAACTCAAAAAAAATCTGAACTTTTTTCGTACTGTTTCTATCAAATTTGTAATAAGCTCTTAAAATAATATCTTGTCTTTCTTTATTTTTGAAACACATTGTGTTTGACATATGTGTACTCTAATTTCGTTTGACAAGAACTTCGGAAGAGTAAAGACCAACTAAGATGATGGTTATTTTTATATAAATACTTTTAAGGAAGGAAATCATAACCAGTTATATATCAACGCAATCTAATGTTTCATCCTTAAGAAAAAAAAGTTGATGATGGCCCCGAATAAAAACGTTGAATGGCAGATCTGAAAAGGTGGTCGTATAGCTAAAAAAGTGGCAATGAAAATGTGTTTTTGATTTTGCATTCCCTATAAATTTTCTTCCTTACGGCGTCGGCTAAGGAGATTTTTTTTAACCGAAACAGAAACTGAAATTCGGTAACTGTTGGAGTTTAGGGCAGAAACTGAAACTTCCTTTTAATGCAATGCTTTGGTATATCTTTAAGTTTCTGTGCATTTTAGCCAAATGCGAATATGTGTTTGTGTTCGTACTTAAGGTTGACTGATTGTTAGTTAATTCAAAATGGTAGTTAAATAACACTTACAACACAACCAATAGAGCCATAGACAAGGCTGTAGCGAGACATTTATTCCGGCGGAGGGTAGGATTGATTACTCTAGGATTTTTTGGACATGGATGGTTAATTCGTTTAAAGTGAATCTTTTCAATCCCAGAGTGGGTCAGAGTTACACACCCTCCTCTCACCCCAGCACTTGGCCGTAAGAAAGTCGGTAAATGACTAACGCACAAGATTGAACTAAAACTGAAACTTTAAATAAATTTAAAAAATAATAGATAAAAATGTTTTGATATTTAATTTTTGCATATATTATGGAAAGTGCTCAATGCATGGCATTGCTTTCTGATGTCCATTTTTAAACCAATAAAAAATCTACAAACTAATTTTTTGAAATAGCAAAATTATTCAATGAGTACCTTTAAAACACGTTTAAAATATGCTGTAAGGTCGTCGTATAGCTATTAACTATTAACCTGTTTTTCCCGCTGTGAATTTACCATGGAATATGAATCAATGGATAATTCAAAAAACACTAAAGCTAATAGCAAAAATAAACACAGCTTATAAGTGGAAAGACCTGTAAGGATTTCACAAAAAGAAAATTTAGAAAATAATATCAACATTCAACGAAGTAAAAGATAAATAATCAATTCTTAATTATGGATATTAGAACCTGTGATTTGAGAATAAAATTTAAAGGAAATATTTCATGATTACATCCATGTGTAGTCATAAAAACTATGAAAAATAAATTAAAATATGTTATCAATTTTGAAGAGGTGAAATTTTTACAGTATTTGTAGGGTGAAAACTTATTGGTTTTGACCACACACTTTCCGAGAAAAATTATATTGTTACTTTGTTGATTGAGACAGGAAATAAATTCTGGCGGACGACAGTAGCGGTTCAGTAGAAGCGGACAGTTGATTTGCATTTGACTTGAAAATAAAACGTTTTATTTTTTATGTAAAGTAATTGTCTTACACCCCGGAGTCCGTAACCATATTTGGGGAAACTTGACTACAATAGAGTAGGAAAGGTGAAGTATGTGTTGGTGACAGCTACAGCAAAATCCTTGAGAATAGATTATACTAAATATTGAGAGGAATTAAGAGACAGAAGTCGAAGAAAGCATTTTCAAAACAATAAAACTATAAACCAGTTTATAAATTATATCAACAGGATGCAAAATACAAGGCGACCAGACCCCATAGAAAATGTAAATGTTAATGTCAGACCTAATGCCTCAAGTAATCGATTGATTAGCTATAATGATAATCAATACAAGTTCAAACACAGTTTTGCACCCTAACACCAAACCTTTATTTAAACACTCAAGGCTGTTTCAACAACTCTAAGTTGTCATCATCAACGAGTAAACCAAACAGTTCTTCGTGCAAGAAGATGGATTGCCTATGGGCTCACCGTTATCGCCAACATCTACATGGAATGGTTCGAAGATAATACACTGAAGGGGTGCGAGAAGAATTGGCTAAGGAGTATGGCGACGACACCTTCAGTATTTGGCAACATGGCAACATGGAGAGAAAGAACTATAGGCACTTCTGGAGCATTTGAACCGATCACAACCATCTATCAGATTCACCATGGAGAGGGTTAGAAAGTAGAAGCCTACCACTCCAAGATGTGAAGTGCCAAAGGACTAGGACCGGAATCGAAACAAAGTGTACAGGGTACACATACACAGGGTTGTACCTACAATCCAACTTCAACCACGCATCAACAACGAAAAATGTCATTATCAAAACACTGATTCATAGAGCCAAAAATATTTACAGCAGGCCAGAGGCCCTCAAAAAAGAACAAATGAAACTTAGAGAAGGCCTTTTGACGAATGGATATCCGGAAACCATCATTTGCAAGGCATTTGAACAACTGGAGAAACCGCCTAGGCAGGAAGAGGAAACCACGATAGGGACCGTATTGCTACCATACACTAAAGGCTTGTCGGAAAATTTAGCGATCCAATGAGCATGACCGGTTAAAGGTATAAATACCGCCGATAATCTGAATTTCCCATCATTCACCTGATGATGATAGCAGTTCCAAAGGTATTCAAACGTTGTGAGATCAATCATTTCAAGACGATGGAAGTCAAGGAAACTTCGAGAAACGAGTTACATTTTGTACCAGCTTCAGACTAACATGCAATATCAAGCCATAATAAAGATGGATATATTAAATAAATATGTAACAAAAATTGTAATTAAGAAAAAAGAATCCAGGATTATGTCATTATAAGAATTTGAAGAAAGTATAGATGGAAAGAAATAAATTTATAATGAATTAAAATTTGCCAATGGTACAAATAAAGAATAGAGATTTTAATTTTTAAAATAAAATTAAGAAATATAATTTTATTTTAAATGTGCAAATGGACCTGAAATTAATGTAGATTTTTTTAGATAAACATTATAAATTATAATAATAAAATACCTAATAAGTGACGTCATTCATTAAAGTTCCGCAAGCCACCTGACCAAATAAAGAAAAAAGTATTGTTTGATATGTAATAGAACTGAACAGTTAAGTTATTTAGGGACATATGGGGAGTGGGTAGATTGAGACACACCGATAGTTCGATCTAGACTCTAAAACTGTTCTGAATCATTCATTATCGTTTCTGGATACTGGCTCCAAAGCAGGAGTCGAAACTGACACCTCGAAGAGAGTATTCAATATCTCTGACAAATGAAGTTAACCTAAAAATTACATCGTGACATTCTACCCTAGGAATTACGGGTAATCGCAATTACATGGAACGGCTCCAGATTCGGAACTTCTATGTGCTAGTTTCCCAGAAAATCCTAGATGTCGGTCTTAATATCTCGCGTCTTCAAATTTAACGAAATGTATCAAATACATAAAGAAGTGTTCGAGAGGACATTCCATTGTGGGAAGCGCAACTCATGAAGGTTCCCTAACCAGAAACAATATGTATTATATATATATATATATATATATATATATATATATATATATGTCTTGCGTACAAAAGAATGACACCTCGAAGAGAGAACCTTAGTATAGTTAAAACACTTTTACTTCAAATGTAAAGAAAATTAAGCAGTAATAAATACTTGACCTTATTCTCATTAATGTGTGTTAATAATTATATATTCAAATCCCATATCAATTAGACAAATTTCGGAACATGTCCTCAAATATTCGGTCCCGCTACCTATCAGGACGGTTTCCGAAACCCATTTGATCCAAAATGTCATGAGACTGCCTTAATTATAATTCAAATGGGACTTGAGTTTGTTAATCAATCAAGAGTATCGAACTTTGCCCTGACAATTTTATTATTACAAAGATGATGGAGGGATATTTTGTGGATGAACGGATATCGTAAATTAATACTGAACTATTTGTCAATATTAAAATTTCCCTAACCCATTTTAAATTTCCAACAGAAACAAATTAGTCTGAAATTATAGAAATTTATGTGAGAGTTTAAAGCACCGTTACTCAAAGATTTTATTATGCCACATAAACTCTTTAAATTAGAACTTTATTTAAATAAGTATTTACAATTACGATTTAATATTTCATTCAATGAGCGTAAGAAAAGATATGTTCCTTGTGTTTACTACAATTAACAGAAGGTACAGGCAACAAAAAATGAAATAGAACGGAATATACCAAAGGTCCAGATTAACTCCTTAAAGACATGGAAAGATTACAAGTTGACACTGAAAAAGATCTGGAAATTTTAAAACAGGACGAGTGTTTATGGCACAAGTTGAAAAGTAGTATTATACAAGATTTTTTAGTAAACTGAAAGTGAATATGTTCTTGCGCCTGGACCAAAATATTTATTTTGGTTTGTTTGTTTGTTTGGGCATCACGTAAGAACTACTGAACAGATTGTCTTGAATATTTTTTTGTTCCAAAGCTTATAGTTTGACGTAAAATCTAGTATAGATTTTATCTCCTATATTGACATATGTAGTAGATATAGCGAAAAAACTTCTACGAAGTTTGGTAACACACAATTATTCTATTGGTTTCACCGCACGTACCAAGTATTAGATATTTGCATTAGCTAAATTTGTTTTCAAAATTCGGAATGTGCCATTGTAACTATCACGTTTCATTTAAAAAAATTCAACTGATATATCAAGGGTAATTTTACAGGATGTTCCATATTTAGAATAGGTGAAACATACAGCGGAGTAGAATTACAGGGGTTAAAACAATCTTTAAAAAAGTTATGTTAGGTGGCACATAAGCATCTGCATATTTACAATTAATGAGGACTGGAATTAGTTATACGGAGTGGTTCAAAAAAGTTATATTGGGTGGGCCATAAATACTTGCATATACCAAGTGGTTGAAAAACGAGTGTATTGGAATTATATTTATACAGGTTGGATAACAAAATGTTAAATTGTTTGGCACATAAGTAGTTGTATATACAATGTAGTTTAAATAAGGGTAGTATAGAGTTATAGTTTTAGAGGATGGATAAAAAAACCTTAGAAAAAAAGTGTTATGTAAGCAGTTAGGATATTTGAATTATGTTCTTGAGTTATTATAATTATGAAATCGGGTGAAAAATGTTAGAAGCAGTTGTTTATACAGGGTGGTTGAGATATAAGATGAAGTGGAATTATAGTTCATAGGGTCGTTAAAAAAATTGTATATGCATATGTAGGGTGGTTTAAATATGTAGGGAAGTATAATTACAATTAACAGTTGGGTTTAAAAAAAATAATAAAGAGATGTTATTATCTACAAGCTGTTCCATATACAGGATCCTGAAATATAGGGTGGCGTAGAATTATAAGGTACAAAAATGTTACGTTGGATAGCCGATAAGTAGTTGCATATACAAGGTTGTTGAAACATAGAGTGGAGTAGAATTATAATTATACAGAATAGGTAAATAAATAGTATAAATAATTTTGTTATATAGAGTAGAACATGTAGAGTTGCATATATGGAGTACCTGAAATATAGGGCGAAGAAAACTTAAGTTACACAGTGTGACTCAAACAAGATTAGAAAAAGTTGCATAGGAAGGGTAGTTTAAATGAAGTATGGAGAGAAATTATACTTCATACTGTATTTCAAAAAATATGAAAAACAATTTTGAAATTACTATAAATATTAATACCAAGATTTTAAATATATAAATTTTTAAATAGCTGAACTTATTTATATCTATCCAACTGTAGTAAGTATCAACACATTTTGGTAATTTGCTAAAATTTAAAAAAAAAACTGATATGTTCATGGATACTGGTTTTTAGAAAGGTCCTCAGTTACTTTCATAAGGTATTGGCCTAAAATTCAGGCACAATTCCGAGAACTTGGAGAGGAATTCAAAAGAAAACCGCAATATATAGAAGATAATGTCCAAGTGGTATTTTATTAACTGTTTCAAGACAATCTTACATTAAGAACAAGTCAAATTGCCCATAAAAATAACGTGAATAATAAAGATGTCTCTATACTGACCTAACCTAACAGAAGTCGATCTAGATCCAGAATAAAGTTTTGCGAAACATTAGTGATTACGCTGGACTGAAATGAGAAAAAAGAAAGCTTTAGATATATGTGTTTATCTTATCTACCTCCTCAGCTTCAAATTTGATTAGGGTTATTCCATTACCAACTAATTCAATTGCATTTATAATTAGCAGCATCATTTGTTGGAATTCTTTGTGTTGAATTTTTTTGCGTGTTCTTTTTATTTTTGCATTTTATTATCTAATAATTATATTAACGTATCTTGGTCCTTTTGCATCTTCTTATTTCAGAACTTTAATTGTTCTTGTGGAAGTTTCTTTGACACTTCAAATCTGGAACTGAGCTTACCCAAATTCCTTTCACCTTACTTCAAATTTTTTTCTTTAGCTCTTTTTATTGAACTACAGTTTATTATCCACAAATTTCAAAATATTACGGTTTACCCTGGGTTCAAATTACACCGTCTTTTAATTAATAAAAACTTATAACTTATAATATATATATATATATATATATATATATATATATATATATATATAACTTATAACTTAATATGTCACTTTAAAAATTCTAAATACAATCTAAAGTTTAAAACCAATCTAAACTGACTGAACTGAACTCGACAAAACCATGTGAGTAACCTAGAAACTTTAGGAATTTTCTCGAAATAGGAAATACAATAATTTTCTGTCAAGAATTATATCAATTAATTTCTACCTTGAAAATCTTCCCTTCGGAGTAATCATAACTTCGGTTACAATACGTATGTAAATTTTGTTCAAAATTAAGAATCATAGTTTTCATCTATTTTACTGTAATACATTGAAGATTGCAAATTAAATGAAAAGTTGCCCCTAGAAATCAGTAGGCTTAGGAAATGACCTAACAGTATATCGTCCCATGGCTAATTTACAAAATTCTTTCGTTTTGTAGAAATCTTGCTCAGACAATTCAACACAGATAACGAACTGATTACAACCTCTAATGCGGCTTCGCAAGTTAATTGATGAGGATTCTGCTGCACCGTTAATAAATCAATCAGCTAGGTATACTCCGCGTCAGTAGATCTACGTTTGGTATAATTGCTTATCACAGCTCCATAATTTGTTGACTTTGCTTGTGTTTGATTTAATGTTGGACATATGACATTGAGGATAAGTATTATTAGATCAATATATTGTTTTTATAGGTTGATTCCTTTAAAAAAATAGGAAATTTTTATAAAGATTGTTTGAACTTTTGGCCGTCTGGAACATTTGCCTCATCCAAATATGGATGTGTTTAAATCATTAAGATTACTGAAGAACAAAAAAGTTTTAGAGATTAGGTTCAAAACTAATTACTGCAAGAAAGAATTTTTCAAAGATGTGTTTATTTATTGAATAATAAATATGTGCTCTCCTTCTTTGCTATTCATGAAATAATTCAATTCATGCTGTAGACCCATATAATTTTGAGGATAATGTTTCAGCAGAAATATTGATTTTTTTCTTTCGTCACTTCAGTAACAGAACATCATAATGAATAACACCACATAAACTTGAAAGTCTGTATATTTCAAAAAGTCCAAACGTTTCAAGGTCTAAATCAGACCCCATTTTTAATGGTATTAACACAAATGAACAAGAAATTTAAAAAATATTTAAACAGTTACAGTATTTGTGTTCATACCATTGAAAACTGGGTCTGATTTAAACCTTGAAACGTTTGGACTTTTTGTAATATACAGATTTTCAAGTTTATGTGGTGTTATTCCCAAAGAACTCAGAAAAAATAAAAACCAGAGATGCCACAATTATCGTTCAGAAAACAATTAATCTACATTTTTAAAACAAAAGAAATGAAACTGATATTTTGTTGTGTTTTATACATTACGTCCTACTGCTTGGTTACATGGCTCACAACACACCATATATTTTACAGAGCAGTATGAAATATCAGATTTCATACTGCTCATACATCTTTCATAGTTACAACCTGGGAAAATTAAGTGAAAAGGTTTGAAAAGGTGTTTCATCCTATTACAGCGGTCATATTATGAAAGGTGAAACAATATTTTATTAAAAGGGTAGATGTGTGTTTGACAGAAGAGAGCACACATTACATGCCCTTATTAAGTTATTAGACTAAATGTTAGCATTAATAATTTAGTCCCTTTATTATGTTTATTATGTTTAGTCCCTTATTAATTCATAAACTGAAAAGACTGGTTACGAATGCAAATTAAATTGTCCGTCTAACAAGATATTTAGTTCGTTATTAATTTTTGAATAACATAAAATTTGTCTATGCTATTTTGGCCTATAAATTGGTCTTTGTAGAGTAAACTTTGCTAAATTTGCAATGAAAATAGTATGCAATAACTGAACAATCGAAATAATCTACCTATATATGTTCATATTTAGTTACAATACAGAATCAGTTTTTGATTCAGCGTTTTGTAACCTGCTAATAGACATCAACTAAAAATGATACAATGAACCACCATTGTGTAAAATTTGTGTGTGTGTTAATTTTTATTTATTCCCTGTGGTCAATATAAAAATGGGAAAGCTATGGAAATTGGGAACCGTAGATGTAATATTGGTTAAATTAAGGAAAAAATAGCACACTTTAAATACCATTTACATAGTATTTGTAATAGTAGGATATATTTAATCCACATTTTTTGGGTATATTGTTCTGGATTCAATTTTTATTTATTTGACACATTTCCTACATTTTTTAATACAAAGAAAAGATAAATGTGCTTGCCTGATCACTTTTTAAGCTGAACAAGGAGGCATTTACAGACGTCAGTAAGACATTTCTTTTTCGAAAAAACATCATTAACCTTTTTTAATAAGGCCAAATTATTTTATTTTTAAATTTAAGGCTTTTTTGAACTTGAAGATATGTAAGAATCATTAAATAATGTGGTCATTACACGCTTTAAGGAAACTGTACATGTTAGAGGTTTAGCGAAAAATATTCTTAATTAACGTTAACCCGAAGAAAGGTGTTAGATTTTTACTTAAAATAGCCTATCTCGTCAAATTTGGCTCAAAAACAACAACGGACAACTGATAACTGCTGAAATGGGACAGCAAGCAAACATTTCTTATCCACAAATTTGTCTGTCTGCACACACAGCGCAGGAGATTAAAGCCGATCGCTTCCAACAAGGTGTTTGTGCTTCATAGAGGTACATCCAAAAAATTATTTATTATTAAAAAAATAAGATCTTAATATTAATATTAATTCAGAATTCAATCAATTCAAATAATTTATATTTAAAAGAGAAGCGACTTCAGCTAAAATAAAAACCGTTTAGAAACAGTGTGCAATCAATCACTATTTTCAGACATATCTTCTTTATTATCTGAGTTAAGGTACAATTCAATTGAAAATTTTACAGTATTCTTATTTCCCTCTCTCTTTCACCGTCTCTAATTTTTATTCTTTGTCTATATTTTAACTTTTTTATTTGTTTTATTAATTGGACCACTTTCTATAAATGTAACTAATTCACTCTCTATTGCATCCACACTGTATATGTTTCTGTGTACTGGTCACCCCTATATAACTTATTTGTCTATCATTTTCTGAATCACCCTGTACAACTATAATTAATCTCAACACAAATATTACAACGGTCCTGATATCTTTAAAATCACCCTGTATAATTATAAATCCTCTCCACACTATTGACTCTTTCTATTTTTCTATTGTTTAAATTATTCCTGTATACCAATGATTTTACTTCGTCCCATATTCTAGTATTCCATTTATACAACTGCTAATGGTCTACCCTATATAACAAAATTCACCTTTTTGAGCCACACTTTATGACTATAATTTTACTGTACCATTTATTTCAACCAGCCGGTATATGCATCTGCTGTCTATAAGTATACCCCTTCCTACGTCATATAATTCAAATATCCTAACTGCTTATGCTTATATAACAAATTTTTGATACACCCTGAATAACAATAATTTTACCCCATACTTCAAACACCTTGTCTAATCAATTACTTATGTTCCAAACTATATAGCTTTTTTAAACCGCCCCGTATAACTATATTATACTCCACCTAATTTTTCAACCATCCTGTATATTCAACTGCTTCTGACAATTTTTAAAGTCCTTTGTATAACTGTAATTATTCTCCGTCCTATAACGCAAATATCCACTCTATATAACTATATATGAAAATTTGACATTTACCATGATGTTTACAGTTTTTTTGCATATATTTTTCCGATTTTCAGAAAAATGGTAAGTTTTACGTTATAGAAAAATATAGCTGGAACATATCTTTGCAGAATACAATTTATAATATTCAAATACCTTGAGCGGTTTTAGAGAAAACAGTGAAAATTCATTGATATGCACTGAAATCTAGTTCCTTATTGACTTTTTTTCTGATTTTCTGGAAAACCGTAATTTTCATATTATAGACAATTATATGTTTAAATTATCAAAATTGCCCAATCCGTTTTTGAATAATCACTTGTCATGCATAAAAAAGGTGCATTTGAATTGATAACCTCCTCCTTCGCTTAAAAAAATAGGCAAATAGATACAGTTTCGATCGCCTAACAATCCTCAGTACCTAACTTAATACCTTTGTTGATTCAACCGCCGCACAGTGGGAAATATCGGAAAAAATTCTACGCACGCGCCGATTTAAATCGTACCATCGTAATTTTTTTTTCATATTCTTTAAATATCCCCAACTTCACTATTCAGATGCAAAAATTACACTTTTCTGTAAACAAAGTTTCACATCGACTTATATGAACCATTCTCCTCAATATTAAATAATTGTATAGGAACTAATTTGAAGTAAAATGGTCTGAAAAATCTAACAAAATGTATTCATATGTTTTTTGGGTGCTTAAGTTCACAGCCACTCTTATTTTTACCATTCAAGGACATTTAAAGGTCGTACCAAGGTCAATTGAAGGTCAAATCGAGAAATAAGATCTAACAAATCTGAAAAAGTTTATACATTTATTTTTGGGTTCCGTGAGTTAAAATAAGCTGTTAGTTTCACAACTGAAGAATATCTGAGGTCCTATCAAGGTGGTATACAGGTTATTTAAAGGTCAATTCGATAAAAACGCTCCGAAAAATTAAAATGAAAATTATAAGTGTGATTTTGGGCTCGTTGAAAGAAAACCTGCTGTAAGTTTCAACACTGAAGGACCACTAAAGTTGTATCAAGGTCATACAAAGGTCATTTGAAGGTCATTTGAAGGTCATATCGATAAAATCTCTCCGAAAAATTTAAAAAATTATACGTGTGATTTTGGGCTCGTTGAAATTTTTTTGATCGATTTTCTTGATTTGCACTTCAACTGTACAACCTCTAGATGGCATTGAATGGTAAACATAAAAGCGTATTTGAATTCAGTTACTCCAAGAATATACCCATAATTTTTTTTTCAAAATCACACGTATAATTTTTAAATTTTTCGGAGCGATTTTATCGATATGACCTTCAAATGATCTTTGTATGACCTTGATACAACCTTAGTGGTCCTTCAGTGTTGGAACTTACAGCAGGTTTTCTTTCAACGAGCCCAAAATCACATGTATAATTTTCTTTTTAATTTTTTGGAGCGTTTTTATGGAATTGACCTTTAAATAACCTTTATACGACCTTGATAGGACCACAGATATTCTTCAGTTGTGAAACTAACAGCTTATTTTAACTCACGGAACCCAAAAATAAATTTATAAACTTTTTCAGATTTGTTAGACCTTATTTCTCGATTTGACCTTCAATTGAGCTTGGTACGACCTTTAAATGTCCTTGAATGGTAAAAATAAGAGTGGCTGTGAACTGAAGCACCCAAAAAACATATGAATACATTTTTTCAGATTTTTCAGACCATTTTACTTCAAATTAGTTCCTATACAATTATTTAATATTGAGGCGAATGGTTCATATAAGTCGATGTGAAACTTTGTTTATAGAAAAGTGTAATTTTTGCATCTGAATAGTAAAGTTGAGGATATTTAAAGAATATCAAAAAAAATACGATGGTACGACTTAAATCGGCGCGTGCGTAGAATTTTTTTCGATATTTCCCACTGTGCGCCGGGTCGTATGAAATTGTATTTTTATATATGTTAGGCCTTAATGAGATATAATTTAGTTTTCACTTGTACCTACTAATATTAAATTTCTATGATGGAGGTGATAATAGTGAACTTCGTATATTTGGGGACACTGTTTGAATGACTGGTCATGTATATCAAAAATTTATTTATTTAGTTCTTAAGTATTTTTCGAAAAAATTCTTGATCCAGAAAATTTTATCTATTCTATTGCCACTTGCAACTAACAATCTCTAATTATTTGAAAATATATATATATTTAATTAAAAAACAATCTACCGAAAGTGATTACAAGGGTGAACCACTGTGTAAGATTAGGGTTAAACCGAGTAAAATGTGGTAAAAGTCTGTAGGTAAATTCACTTCTCCATTTAATTACTTATACACAAGGCCGTAGCCAGAAAAAAAATAGGAATATTTTATTAAAATTTATGGATTGATTAGGACCGCGAAAGTTTTTTCTATTCATGTAATTCCAGTAAATAACAAATATATAGAATAAAATAATATATTTTGATGAAACAACTTACATCCTTAAAATTTAATCGTCAATCTCCCGCTGGTTACAGGGCAGCTCGACCTACAGGTTATCAGTGGTCCTCTGCCTTACCCTTGCTATTTATAGGGAGAGTCTGCATACCTTTGAGGAAATTTGCTATCTGATAAGTATTTTTGAACAGTGTTTGAATTATAAGGGAGAGCCCCATCTTGTTATAAACAAAAGTTACTGATTTTTGCTAGTATCAAGTTATTGTGGGACCAATTTCCAAAATCATTTAGCAGTAAATTTCGATACCACTACGACCTCAATGATCCGTGGTAAGAAATGAGTTGATTACCTTTTTAATCAAAAGGCCCACCTCCTATATTAAAACAGAAATAAAATTTTGTTCAATCGCCGGTTTATTATGGACCAATATTATACTTTCGGTACTAAATAAATCTTATGGACGAATCTTTAGTCGTTTAAGTACCCTTCAGAGAATGTTCTCTTTATGTCGCATTAATGAAATATTTTGAATAAAATCAAATATCAAATAGTATCCCCGACATGTTTGTTAATTTGCAGAAGTGCGTTGGAGATGGCCACCTAAATGGTTATGGTGATGACACAGTGATTATCTGTTCAGTTGAAGAATGGGAAAATGTAATTAAGCAAATCAATCTATTTTTACAAAGCGCGTCAATGGTTATGTGAAAATAAATTAACAATGAAATCAGTGGGAATAGAGTTTGTAAACCATAAAGACAAATTTGCAGATACTGTAGCTATTAGGATTAATGAAACATACACAAGCAGAGTTGAAACAGTCAAATAATATTACTATTAGTAGAAGATCCGAGCCTAAGTCGACATTCACCGAGCTGATAATACAATGAAACATATTTTATACTAAATTTAGTATATTAGAAAATATATTAAAAATGGGTTGCCTAAGAAAATCCTGGACAAACGATAAACGATTTTTAATTAAATGTTGGATCATCAAGATATTAAGAAAATTGTATCCTGAGTAAAAGTATAAAATTAGCAGCCGTTGGGTTGCCTATTATTTACCTGGCGAACTACTGGGTTGCCCGGTATAAACAGGTATGTCCATACCAGTTACTTTCACCTGATTGGATAATAGAAACAATTTTATATCAACATAAGACTTGTTTTCTTGGGAACACGTTAATATAGGGTTGTCTGCAAAAAATCGGTCCTGGGGTGTGCGAATTTTAAAGATTTCAATTTTAAAGCGAGTAGAAATGTGTAACAGAGAGATCCGAGGTAAGCATACCATGTAATAATAAAGGACCTAACATCGCAGTCGCACATGATGGGACCTCGAATATAAGAAAGTGCGCATCCTCGGTTTTTATACGACACAGAATGATAGCTATACTCTGGTAGTCAGTGAGCAATATTTTTGAGCAACTGACATTTAGTTAGTTCAACTTCGTGATATTTAATTTTTTTTAAGAAAATCTTACTATAACGAACAATTGTTAAAAGTTTCATCAGTAACATCAATTAAAGATTCGTCCGAGCCACACAAACTTGTAACCATTTTTTATCGCAAGTGTCATGGCTGTCATTCCCTGTCGTATAAATAAGACTTCGATGCTGGGTCCTTCATTATTACATGGTATACTTACCTCGGATCTCTCTGTCATAAATTTCGACTCGCGTTATAAATGAGATCATAAAAATCTTTTTTTTTAAATAATTAAAAATAACCTGCCCAGGAGTTCTTGAGGCAACCCATTTTTAAAGTACTTTCTAACATATTAAATTTATTATAAAATATGTTCATTCTATTATCAGCTCGGTGAAGGTCGACCTAGGTTCGGATCTTAGACTATATGGTCATCACCTTTAGTTAAGAATCTTAAAAAATTACTTTTCAATTTCTCAATAGTATAGCAACTTATGGCATAACAGCATGGAGCTCTGTGCACTAAAATGCAATAAAACCGACTTCAAAGCTTCAAAAATGTGTAGTTAAAAGAATATGCATATGCAATATTTACTAAAAACTCTATTATGAAAATATGCTGAATCACTAGAGATAAACACTCTAGTAAAATAAATAATTTGGTCAAGTGCGAGTTGGACTCGCATTGTAAGGGTTCCGTATCACCTTCAAGATTCGCTGTATTTAGTTTTCTAATTTGGCCCCCAAAAATTAACATTAGAGTTTTATTTTACTAATAAACTTTCAGGGAAGCCTTTTATAATCTACTGTCTGAATTTTGAGGCTCTATAGATTGGAAGATAAAGGTCACAATAGGTCAAGTTTTAAATTATAAATTATGAAATCTGTTATTCAAATTATTTAAAAATACAAATAAAATATATTTTTCAAAATTTAAATAGTAGTTTCTAAAATGGGAATTAAGTCGATGTTTAATATCTTTGCTAAACAAATGATTTAAAAATATGATATATTTGTAATTCACATAATGAGTCTTTTATTTGATATATTACATGATTCGTTTGAAAATTGAATTTTTATTTTCCATTTAATTGTATAATTTGTCCCTAAAATTACCATGGAGGTTTTCTAATAATTTTTCTTATAAATTTCAAGTGAGCCCCAGTACCCCTAATTATTTTCAAAATTTTAGGTAGTATGGTTTCGGAAATAAAGCGAGAAATGAGAATTTTTTATATCTTTATGTTAATATCTTGTAAACAATTAATTTTAAAAATATATATTTGTATTTCTCATAACGAGCCCCTTCATTTGATATATTGCATGACACGTTAAAAAATATTTTTTATTTTCCGTTTATTTCTATAAATTGCCCCCCATTATTAATATTTAAGATTT
Organism: Octodonta nipae; assembly: GCA_034190945.1. NCBI lineage: Eukaryota > Metazoa > Arthropoda > Insecta > Coleoptera > Chrysomelidae > Octodonta > Octodonta nipae. Next base: position 172,326,611 of record CM067216.1, read on the forward strand.
CTTCGTATTTGTCCTGTAAATAAAAAAAATTAGGTCTTATAGTTTGGGGAATAAAGGGGGGAATGGGTATTTTTTTAAATATTTTTTTAAATATATTTTAAAATATTTATTTAAAAAAAAAATATATATTTGTATTAGTCATAATGAGCCCTGTGATTTGATATATTACATGATACGTTAGAAACAAGTTTAATTTTTTATTTTCCATTTAATTCTTTAATTTGCCCCCCAAAATGAATATTAGGGGTTTCTCCTTTTTTTTCCAGTAAAGTTCAGGTGAGGCGCTATACCTATTTTTTTTCAAAATTTTACAGCTTATGGTTTCGGAGATAAGGGGGGGAATGGGTAAAATTTTTTATATTTTTGTTAATATCTTTTAATTAATTTATTTTAAAAATATGAAAAAAATATATTTGTTTTCGTCATAATGAGCCCTTTTATTTGATATATAACATGATGGGTTAGAAATAATTTTAATTTTATATTTTCCATTTAATTCTATAATTTGCCCCCCCCCCAAAATAAATATTAGGGGTTTCTCCTTAATTTTCCAGTACAGTTCAGGTGAGGAGCTATAACTCAATTTTTAAAATTTTCCAGCTTATGGTTTCGGAGATAAGGGGGGGGGGAATGGGTAAATTTTTTTATATTTTTGTTAATATCTTTTAATTTATTTATTTTAAAAATATGAAAAAAATATGTTTATTTTCGTCGTAATGAGCCCTTTCATCTGATATATAACATGATGGGTTAGAAACAATTTTAATTTTATATTTCCAATTAATTCTGTAATTTACCTCCCAAAATGAAAACTAGATGTTTCTCCTTATTTTTTCAGTAAACTTCAGGTCAGAACCTATGAAAGTATTTTTTTTCAAAACTTTACGTTTTATAGTTTCGGAGATAAGGGGGGGGGGAAATGGGTAAATTTTGGTATATTTTCTTTAATATCTTTTTAATTAATTTTTTTTAAATGTGAAAAAAATATATTTGTGTTCATCAGAATGAGACCTTTCATTTGATATATTACATGATGAGTTTGAATTTTTTTTTATTTTTAAATTTTTATTTAATTCTATAATTTGCCCCCCAAAATTAATATTAATGGTTTCTCCTTATTTTTCCTGTAAAGTTCGGGCAATGTTCTATATTTTCTATTTTTTTCAAAATTTTAGGTTCAGTAGTTTCGGAGATCAGGGGGGGGGAACGGTCGATTTTTTTAGTTTTCCCCCCAGAAGTAATCAAATCAAAATTTCTTCTTTTGCGATATGTGCTCCTGATCAAGTCACCAAACTATACATTGATACCAAATTTCAACCTCTTCCATCCAGTAGTTTAGCAGAAAATTGCTGTGATGTGACAGAGGCAGAAATCCTGAGTGATATTATAAGGGTATCCGTATACTGTATATACGGAACCCTAAAAAGAAGTGGACAAGAAAACAGTATTATCTGCAGCTACAAGTACAGTTAATAAATTGAAAAATGTGAGACTGGGTGATTATTGTAAAAAAAAACTATAAGGAAATGGATCAGTGAAAAATAACTGATCTGGAAAAATATATTGCTGTGTTATGCAAAAGCTGATAAAAATTGTACTTTATAATAAATCTAAATCTGGATGTAATAAGAGAAATGAAAATAACTGTTAGGCTAATTACATAAAATAGAACTAAATATTTTATGACCCTTTTATAGACTTCAGCCTGTCCAGCAGTGAGTAGAATACCTCAATGAAATAATCATAAAAGTCGGTCATGTAGGTACTTAAAAAAATCGGGCACATACACACTTGTGGGGGAAAATGCGAACCTTTCGTTTTAGATGTCGGTTAAATGAGTGGATAGGTACATAGCGCTCGCCCTGAATTAAATACATTTTATATGTTTCCTGCACTTTAACTTGGCATAAAACAACTTAGTCTTTTATATTGTCTTTCATCGCCTACATTTCGAATCTTTTAAATGTATTCCTGAGACTCAGTGCAAAATAACATTGCAAACATTTCGTTAGAACCTTTTATTACCAACTTAAAAAGATTTCTCCTTTGCGCCATAATGTTTCGGTTTATTTTCATTTTACCAGATGTAAATAAATTATTTTCATAATATTTCTCAGAAATTTAACGAACACGGGAATGCTGTAATTTGAAATCATAATCTATCAGTAAGGCTAAACTACGTAATCTGAATTAAGTTATGTGAAATATTCCAAATTATCGTTAATCATATTTCCAAAAATCTAAACCACTTAAGATTACTGAAGCTTTTTAACGGTGTCCCACACTTACACATTTGAAAATAGATCAGCGAAATGCATAACTTTACATTTCATTTGTTTCGACACTACACGACACGACCGACCGACCGGCTAACACCACACACTGCCTCGATAATGAAATACCCATCCAATTCAGTCCTCTGTGTAAAAAACAGGGACCAGGTAATATATTAAGAGTCTCTTCTTTTATAGAAAATCAATTAATATAGGAAATAAACCAATATAGCATCCGAGTAATATACAATACCTGCACAAAATTGGCGTAATAATCAAAGTACGTTTACCACTCAATAAAGGCACTGATGTATTACATATAGCCGGAACTTTTATATCCTCAAAATAACATAATTTAGTTAAAGACAGATGATCAAGAGTCTAAAGTACTATTTTCAATTCACATAAAATGAATAAAAATCATTTTAATATTGTTGTTTTCCTGCAATTTGTTTGGTGTATTGTTTAAATTTGATTGAATTACTTCATTGATTTTTAAACTTCTGCACCTTTTCCAAAATCTTCCGTGTAAAATAAAGACAGTATTCGTGATTTGTGTATAGACTTCCGAACTATTCGGACGCTTTTGATTCCGTCTTAAGACGGCCGCTTTTTGTTGATATTGTGTTACGATTTCGCGAGTTATAGTTCCGGTCGTAACAACCGCTAAACCGCTTTCATTTTGTTTCTTTTGTGGTTACAAGTAGCGCATCATTTGTTTGTTAAACCTGCATTTTTTTGTTTGCTCAATCATTGAACATTACGACGCTATTTTTGTGTAACGTGTTGTCCGCACGAAGCTCTAAAACAGTTCCTGCAGCTGCTGGGCTAGCCTCTGAAGAAAGAAGAACCAAGGAAACACCACCTGCAGGGCTTCGACTTAAAAGATCAGTGATTAACTTTTATTTGGTGATTTCATTTACGCGACGGCACGTGTTTTATTGATTGTTCCGCTAAAGGTCCTTCGTCAATTACATTCTACCTAATTCATACATTTTTTGGATATTATATGTAATGTGCCATCGAAGACATTTCAAATATTATATAGATTCAGTACTTCAAAATTTTAAAGTGTTGCTACCGTTGAATATACGTATTTAATTTATTGTTTTGTATAAATGTTATGTGTTTGTAATGGTGTTAGCTAAGAACAAAATGAACTTTTTTTGACCTCTTGTCGTCTAATACTTATTCAGATGAACAAAATTATTTACAAATACTTACTCAACATTTAAACTTTGCATATATAGTTAAATTAAGAATTAAATTCGGATTAATACTTGAGTCGTAACAAAATAGGGACAATTATTTTAATTCTTCTGATATTTATATACATTATTAAGAGCTGCCGCTCTACTTTTATTTATTTCGACATGAAATCTGTATAATTGTTTCCTCGGGTAAAATTTTGTGATATCGGTTGCTGAAATATTAATGCGAATGAGTACCAGTAGATTAACTTAAAAACAGGTTTTTAAGTGACAGTAAACTCGTAGAAGTAAATTATTTAATGATTAAAAACCTAAAACAAATAGTTAGTTTCTTTATTTTCTGGTAGTGTTATTTTTTCGAAAAAACTAATTTAATTATTAACAGTTAACGATAGAAAAGTGACCATTAACTATCAACTAATGGAAAAATAGGCCAATATGCACAGATAATAAATAATTAAATGCAAACCCAGTACACTGTGGAGAAAAAACATAATACAATTCATCAAAATTTTACCCCCAATATAAAAGATTCTATATCTACCCGTGAATATTGACAGTCACTGAGATTGTTCCGCTGGCTATATATCCCATGTTCGCACTTTTAATGCAATATTTACTAATATTTTAAACCAATTTCGCAGAACTGTAACAAAAATTCAAGATAGACACACTGAAGTACATTATATGGACATCCAAGTTATCATTAAGATATCCCAATCGGACTATCCTGGTTACCATGGTGCGTTTTGCAAAATATATCTCTGAATATTTAAATGACAATTCTTGAAAAAGTACTTATCGGACGCTATCTATCTATAACTCGTATAAACTTAACATCTTAAATTATCATTTGACAAAGGTTCTCGAGTTTTAAATACCAGGAGGTTACGAATTTATGAGTTTATCCGACATTTTTTGGTGAAAAAATCAAAATCAAGACTTATAAATGCATAATTAAAAAGTATTTCTCATCCTTTACAACTTTGCCGCTGACGGCATTGCAATTATTTCATCACCCTTCATAATATAAGCAAAAAAAAAACAAAAGAAATCCATATGTTTGTTTATTTTTTATAATTCAATATACTTCAACGGATTTACTGTTAAAATCGTATAAGTTATGTTATATAAACTGTTACTAAGTTGATGGTATAAACGAATTGCTGTTGAATTTTATGTCCCTAAATGTTTTTTATTTTGTTCTATACATTGGTGACTTATTTTTACGATGGCAAACAAATTATACGATATTTTGATTTTGTGATTTTCTGCAAGTAAAATAGCCCCGAAATGTTTTATTCTCTATTGTAGAAATACGAGAATATGAATTTATGGTGTTTCATTCTAAAAATAATCTGAAAGTAGGAACTCACTATTTACATACATCCATAACAAAGTAACGTTTCTCAAATAAGAAAACTCGTCAATTTCACAAAGAAAAACTACGGAGGATCTTTGGTGATTCTAAGCACGATCCAAATATTCGATTCCGGGGACGCCGCGCAACAGATAACAAAGTAATACTGTAAGGATAATACTCACAAACTCCCTCAACAAATTACCAGAAAACACGTTTTTCTTCAAGAAATAAAATCTAACATTCTTAGGAATACAAAAACCTCATAACTGAGGTGATAATAAATTTTGGCTCTCTAGCAAACAATATCAACGTTCTGACTTTTAATATCGTGAGTGAGGAAGAAGTTACAAAAAAAATAAAAGTTGCCGGAGGAATTGAGGAATTTTCAGTGGTTAACTCTTAGAGGTACAAGGAAATCATTACAACTAATTCTCCAATGAGGCTCCAGCATTTATTCTTAAATTAAGAAATAAGTGTTACCAAGTTAAATATGTTTAAGCAGGTGGTGCATGAGTACGAGAACTAAGTTGTTAGTTAGTTAGGCACCAATAATTTAAACCCGAATTAATTCATGCAACATTTAGATGAGTATAATGGTATTTATATACTGAACCCAAGGTACATCACTTTCTTGAAGTTCTCTCTGGTTGAATTTTTGACTAAATAACTTTGGAATAAATAGATAAATTTTATTCCATATTCATGTACTACTTCGACGTCTTTTTTGCTTTCGACTTGGGCAGATTTAGTAATCTGTACGGGCAGTAGGAATTTAGTTGAGTCAATGAACTTAATCGATATGCAATTTTTAATAGTTGGAGATAGAAACTTGAAACCTTTTGCATTTTCTTTAATATCCGTTCAATAACAAACCTGACATAGTTGAGTTAAACAGATAACTTAAAATTTAGCCTGAAACTGGTAGACAATGTAACTCGTTCCTCCAAGTTTCCTTGGATTTCTATCGTCTTGAATGGTTGACCTCACAACGTTTCAATAGCTTTGCATCAGCTATCATAATCAGGTGAATGAAGGGAAATGCAGTTTATCCGTTCTATTTATACCCTTAACTCATGCGTCTTTATGTCTTATAAAGTCCAATCAGCGTCGTCGGACCTGGCGGTTGGTTGTCGGTGATGCATAGCGGCAGTTACTGAAGAAGAGGTCCCCAAATATTTTTATTTGGAGGCTGGAGTCGCTAATTATATTCTCGTTCGAGATAATTTATGCTGTCTCTATAAATTTTCTCTTATATCAGTTCTCTTAAGGGTGTTAACAGCCCCCATATATAAACCCATATTATATAACTTGTAATAATAAGTTGAGTATTTTTTAGCTCCCTAGTGGCAAATTGAGAGTCAAACATTTTTTTAGTCATACCATTTTACAACCATCGCCTCTTTCAAGTAAATTAAGTGGAATGTATTTCTAAGAGGTAACCGAGATCGCTTTGTTATCAAAATTTACTCTTGGAAGGGTGGAATCCACCCCTATAGGTACCCCTGTATAATCCTTATTATGAACCAAGGGTGATAAAATAAATACGTTTAGTGTTTTTTAGCTCCCTAGTGACGAATTGAAAGTCAAACATTTTTTTAATCACACCAGACGGGTAGTTCTACCTTTGCGCAAACTATCTGTTTTTCAAGAAAATTTAAAGAAAAATATATCTGAGAGGTAATGGGATCGTTCGTTATGTATCTCCTGTCGAAATTACAATACATTATAAATTTCGTAGGACAGTCTGTTGTATGAGCTACTACAGTTCGAAGTCTTGCAAAAGATTCCATATTCGTTTCTGCTGTTTGGTACTTTGGTAAAACATTACCTTCCAACTTTTTGTCACTTGGTGGACATTTTGAAGAGTCACATTTTCAAGCTTGGATCTTTGATTCAAAATATCACGGGCTCATTCTTTTAAACATGGGAGGGAGCCCACATCTTTTTGATCGTGATAACATTATTCTTCCTCCATAATTTTTTAAAATCTCTCTATAATTACGATACTATCATTTGGACATTTTTCAATCCATTGAAATCTAGCTCAGAGAGACTCCAAATAGATTTTCCTGAAACTCCTGGAAGTCGGAATTCATTTCGCGATAATTCAGTTATATGTATGTACTTTATACATAATTAATTATTTGAGAATTCAATCAGTTGAGGGGAGCGCAACTGATGAAGGTTCTCGACTAGAAACAATATATTGTCTTGCGTTCAATGGATTGAAAAATGTCGAAAAGATAGTATCGTAATTTCTTTGGCAGGTTTTAGTAAACCTACGAATATGTTCGTGTGATTTCTATCCTAGGAATTACAGGGAAACGGCGTTACACACAGTACGACTCCCGATTTGGAATCTCTGTGAGCTAGATTTTCCTGAAACTCCTGGATGTCGGAATTCATTTCGCGATAATTCTCTCTATAATTGTTATATTGACTGGTTTATAGTTCTCATCTTCTAAGTGTTTAATCATATCATGGTAATGTATTTGTTTTGCCTCATTTATTTCTGAATAATTACAAATTCCTTTAATGATGTTATCAATGTTACAGGACACCTTTAAATTTTCCCTCTTTTTTAAATTTTCACTTTTTCGATGCGAAGTATTTTCCTCGCAAACGTGGAAATTTAACTTTTAAGCACTAACATTTTATAATAGTTAGCTCATTATTAAACATAAAACATTGTGTCAGAGTTATGTTCTTTTTTAGAAATATCTCCCAAATTCATAAAAGATTAGGAACTAATTGTGGAACTAATTTCTTGGGCTCCAAATGCCCAAGCTGTTTGCATTGTTGTTACTAGGTTTAAAAAAATTAAATATGCATTCCTCTGTATTTTCCAAAATATCTTATGTGCACATTTTTTTTAACATTATCAGTTACTCAAGTAAAACATGAAAATGTTTTTTAACCGACTTCCAAAAAGGAGGAGGTTATCAATTCGTCGCGTATTTTTTTTTCTTTTTTTTTTTGTATGTATGTTACCTGATTTCTTCTCCTGTGGTGCACCGTTTTGAATGAATATGGTCTTGTTTAATAAAGTATATATCCGGATTGGTGAAACTTCAAATTTTAGAAAAGAATTCTATTGGTAAAGTGATAAAATTTGTGAATGAACACATGTGTGCATGGAAATCAACCAATATCCCTAATAGTTTAGTCGATTTTTCGATAACTCCTTATGGATGTGTATAGTTTTTTAACGTTTAATCTATTAAGGAAGATCCTTAGGTGATCTCATATATTTTCCTGTAACGTGCAACTTGCAGTTTTGCAGAAAGTCGCCGAAAATTCCAAAATTCTTATCAAAAGGTTCATCTAAATGACATAAGGGACATTTCCTCATAAATATTTTAATTCCAACGTAATAGTGCGGTAATTTTAGGCACTGGAAGTTTTAATTGCGAATTTGAAAATTTTCTATGGACATCTCAAGCATATAGGTAGTAAAGCATAGTATTTTCGACTCCTCAAATCAATGAGTACCAAGCTCGTTTTGTTTGTATACCAGGCAAATACCTATTTAAATGCAAATTTTTCCATTTTGCGAAGACGGTGCTTTTGGTTGTCACATTCTCCCGGCCTAGTAGAAAATTCAGTGAGAACACATGTCAAACTATAAACTGCTATTTGGTGCGTTTATAGACAGTTTATATAACTAAACATAGTTATAGCAAACAAAATCACAAAGTAAAGTGATAGGAGTTGTATTTATATGAAGATTGAAATATAGGACGGACTAGCATGATAGTGGTCCGTAGGCAGCCGTATATACAGGATGGTTGGAATATAGGGTGGACTGGACGTTTGGTGGTATAAAAATGTTGGAAAAAATGTGAAATTAAAATTATATAGGGTGATTAAAAAACTTTTATGATGTGGACATAAGCAAATCATATACAGGATGATTGAAATATATGCTGGATTTGAATTATATTTATACAGTGTGATTAAAAAATTATTTCTTTCATAGCCCATAAGAAGTTGCATAAAGTGTGCAGATGAATTAATGTTACACAGGGCGATAATATAAAATGTTAAAAATATAATATTATTTGTGTCGTAGCTCACAAGGAGTTATATACTATGGTAGAAATATAGGACTCATTTGACTCCGTAAATATGGGATGAATTCTACTCCGTCTTATAGTTTACAGAAGGCAGCTACCAAATGTCCGTTGGCAGTCGTATGTACAGGATGGTTGGTACATAGGTTGGAGTGGAATTATCTATAGTTATACAGGGTTGTCAAAAAAAGTTGAAAAAAGGTTACATGGCGTAGTCGATTAAGGCATATATATATTTGGCTTGTTAAGTCAACGCGTACTAGTACATTTTGTTCGTAAAGATTTACCTATCAATTTAAATGAGAAAGTATCATTGTGTAATGTTGAGGCTTTTGATGTTACCTGGTTCTGTCTATTAAGGTTATACATACAAAATAACAAATAAAGAATGACAACTACCTGAGTTCAAAAAAAAAACTAAAAAGTTGAAAATAAAACTTAAAAAATATATATAACCGACTTCTACCTATAACTAAAAAGCTAAAAATAATTATAACAGAATACAACTCTAGCAAATAAATAACACATTCAATGTTGTTAGGTACCTACCCCGAAGTAAAAAATGTAAACATTAACAGGTGCTCATTCTGTACAAATTAATTACCTACCAATCTAGTATATTTTTGAAGTCGGTCCAAGCAACAATCAAGTTTGAGGAATTAGTAGATAAGTACGCAATGAAGGATTTTAGATTTGCTTGGCACCGGCTTCAAAATGTACTAGATTGGTAGGTAATTAATTTGTACAGAATTTAGGTAGGTACCTATCAACATTGAATGTGCTATTTATTTGCTAGAGTTGTATTTTGTTATAATTATTTTTAGCTTTTTAGTTGTAGGTAGAAGTCGGTTATATATATTTTTTAAACGTTTTATTCCAAATTAAAGTTAATAAAATCTAGAATATGATCAACGATGATCCAAGACATACTCAGTGCGTGAAGTAACATATTTATGAACAAATTTGAAAAAATATATTCAGAAGAAACTAAATTTTAGTCTGATGGCGTTATGTTAACAACAAATTCGTTATTTGGGAGCATAGTCTTGAAAAGTTACATAAATTATTAAATGACAAAGAACGTACTATAAAATTTACATTAGTAATAGAACAAAATAAACAAAATAAAGGGTTATAGAAAACCGACTCATACTAACGGGTAAATTAATTTTAATTCAAATCAGCCATACAAAATAAAAAGTAAAATATTATTCAAGCATTATATGAGCTAAGATCAGCTGTGCTGCTGACAACAAATTCAATGAAGAAAAAAAATTATAAAAAGTATTCTTGCTGCAAACAATCACCTTACAAAATTGATCGATTATCTTCTTACTTTTTGTATTTTAAATATGAACGCTTTTTCTTCCATCTTGATTGGTGTTACAAGCTTACTCATCTTATTTTACTCAAAACTTCATCATGTAGCCAATAACTCATTATTGGAAGATGGTGTAATTTTGTTACAAACATATATTAACCCCAGATTAATAGAGAAGTACATATCATGAAAATATATTTCAATTTTAGAAAATTTTCCTTTAGCACCTTCATTTGTCTTTAGGTATACTCATAGAAAATCTATTTGCCTTAGTATCTTCTTTGCTGATCGATGTATACCAATTGATTAATCATACCAAAGCTTTTGAAACTAATATATGATAACAACTTACTTTAACGAATGTCTGCGCATTTTAAAAACTCAAAATTCATCTTAATGCAGATGTCCCTATAATAATCTAAGTTAAAATGTGTCTTCTCAGTGACAAATGAGAATTTTCAAATATATAATTGAATTAGATATCATTTATCAATTTGTACGTGACATCCGTTTTGAACCGTTTGCTGTATACCAATATAAATGGAAAAAATGATTTATGTTGTTTATTATTTTAGCAATTTTCATGAAGTCTAGAGAAAAGTTTATTATATTATAAACGGCATTCTTTGTGAAATTAATAAATCGTTGTTACGGTTTTTCAGTGTAACAAATAAGTAAAATAATATAAACGAAAGAGTTATTCTAAAATACTGTGAATATTAATCAAATAGACAACAATGTACTGAAAATTGAGAATAATTTATTATAGAATAAAATTTCTAAAATATCTCACCGAATATTGGGTCCATGTTTACTCGCCCGAGAAAAGGATAGTGGCAACACACCGACTCTGCCGCAGAATTTGTTGTACGAAAGTGCCTGTTCCCGACTAAAATCCATACCATACTGAATAAGAGCAGACGCCAGAGGCCAGACTCCAACGTCCTGAATTGGCAGATCTGCGATCTGCGTGGTGCTCCTTCCATTTCATGCCAGAACGAGGTTGGTTGCAATTTATTGTTGTGGTCCTCGAGTACAACAAACATGTAACACTCGACTTAAATTGAGCTTAACTGAATATAATTATTTTCTATAAAATGTGGCTCGTATATTTCCGTATGAAATTTTTATCAAAATTTTGAATATTCCTTTTTGATTATCCTTGCCACTGGGGACGAGTAATATGATCTAGGCTAGGTGCGGGTGAGACCTGCGGTTAAATTTGTAAATTACTTAACATCTCGGCCACTGCTTTAGAGCCACGAACATGAGGAAAGAAAACTGGAAATCGAGTTCGAATTGGGAGCCTCAATTTGCCTATACCACACGTTTCATTAGAATACTAACAAAAGAAGTATTTCAGAGTTAAGATCGGACTGGGAGTCTAAACATGTCTACTAAGCCTACCTAACCGACAGAAAAATTATAAACACCAACTTATATTTGTTTTGGAAGACCATATGTAAGAAAATTTGTACCCGTATTACTTTATATTCCGAAGATATTAATTTCCCCGTAAAACAATAGTGACCCTCATTTCCCCCATTTAATATTTCAATCTTTCCAAAATGAGGTATCACTTACTAATTCACCTGTTAATCCTCATGGCATTATTTTAGGTTCCCGAAAAATAAAAAACATTTCTCCACCAAGATATTCAGTTGAAGTAAAAACAATAAACACCCTACTGTCTCACCCCATGGCGTAACAAACATTTTATCAAAAAAATAAAATATAGCCTATGTTACTCGCAGAATGTGTAGTTTTTTATTAGTGATATATATATATATATATATATATATATATATATATATATATATAAGATACAAAATTCCATACATAATTTCAATATACATTGATACACTAACTAAACTTGGACCCCCCTCTCCCGGTTCGGACGCGTGGCGCGGGATCCCGGGGCGCTTCATTTTGTTTGCATGGTGTAAAAGGAAAAAATAATCATCATGAAATGATCAAGCCAACTAACGTATTTTAAATGATAACGATAGATACCGTATTTGTGTAAATAGCTTTACAATTACGACTTTATAATTGCCCATTTTTTAAAGTATTAGTATGTTATCCTTAAGAGATAGACATATCCCATCCCGGACTTTTCTGTAGACCTATATAAGATACACAATTCCACCATGCATTATTTTGTTATATCTCAAAGGGTTTAGGTAGTGTTTTCGTTGAAAGCTCCCAGGCGGCTTATTTTTTCCGACAATTCAAACTAACATCGTAATATTTTAGCCAATGTATACAAAAACCAATCTATCCCTTGATGAAAACAGGATAAAAATCGGTTTTGTAGGTTTAGAGTTTATCGATAACAGACAGACAGACGCGGTTGAGAACTGTTTTATAATAGGCTTGTTCATAGTAGCGGATGGAATTATCAGCAACTGGCTCTAAGAACAAACATATTATGTAGTGATATACATCTATTTTTTTAATCTCTATCAAGCTTTTTCACGACACCTTTAACAAGACGTACCTAATCAAAAATGCGTGATGATTAAGTATCCATTTTTAAAATGTTATAGAAAGTATGTTTTAATAAATTCCATTAACTCCTTTGGTTTTTATGTAATCACATAAGTGGTTTCTTTTCACTTTCCAAACGGGAGGTTAGTTGTCGTAATACTTTTTATCGGGGAAATTTTATAATAATATACTGTATAATTTAATTACCACCAAGGTTAAGAAATAAATGAACAAATAACGCCAAAGTTCAAATATGATTTTCTTCTTATAATGCATCCACAAATATTAAATGTAGTAAAGTGAGCATCATACCCTCTATAAGAAAGACATCCTAATTTGATATGGCGCCTGGTTCAACAGTTTATTGATGTTAATTTGGTTAATCCAGATTTGAAACAGGTGCAAATATACTGCCACAGTTTCACTTAAATTAATTCAAAGTAAACTAAAACTCAAGTGCATCAACGAGACTAACTCAATCAATAACTCACAATCAAACAACTAATAATATAACACAAGAAAATGTCTGGAAGTTTTGTAAATAGTAGACATATTAATATCAAGCTGATATCAGAAGAAAATGACAATTCACAAAACTGACAATGATATAGATAAGTTTTATACTATTTATGGAATATATAGAGGCCGATCCAGGCTTGACGCCACTGAAGGTTGATTTTAGCACAATTAACACTAAAAAAGCATACCACTCAGATAATTTTTGGAGGGGCTTTAGCCCCTTAGCCCACCCACTGGATCCGCCAGCGTTAATATACATATATATATATATATATATATATATATATATATATATATATATATATCAGGGTGAGTTTTTTTGATGTTCAGTATGGGGATCTCGTAAACTAGCGGAGATAAAGCAATGGTTAAATTGGGAAAGATTTGCAGTTTTACTGGCCCAATTTAATGACACTTTCGGATTTTTGTAAAAAGTTATGGCTTACTAGATATTTTGAAAAAACGAAATTCTGTCGATTTAGTCAAATCCCTCTAGCTCCTTTGTTTTTGATTTGATAAAAAAAGTGTAGATATTAAAATTGAAGGGAATTGTATCCCGAATATGATTGTCATGTCCTCGTTTGCGTGACAGCTCTCATTTTCGAGATATGACACAAACTTATCTTTTTTGAATGGAGACCATAGTTGGCTATGACCTCAAAAAATCGGACATTTTTAGAGCTTTCAACTATATAATACTCGATATAGTTATTCATAAAAATAACGGAGTTATGGATGATTTTCTCTCTTATTTTCACTTTTAACGTAGGTAGCCATGAAAAAGACTGTTTGATGTTTCCTCATTTGAGAGTAATTCCATTAGTAGTGCTGAACTGACAGTCGATATTCACAAGTTTTCTTGATAAAATGGAATATTCTAACGAAGAAAAACTTAATATGGTGGAATATTATATCATATGCCATAAAAATTCAGTTCGTGCAGCTGAGGAATACTTTCATAGATATTTTAGTCGTCGTCAACCGGCCCTATGTACATTTAAGAGGCTTTACGATAGTTTACGTAGATATGGATCTTTTACTAAAGCACCAAAGGAACGTAATCAAATTAACGAAGCAGACCAATTAATTGTTTTGGCAATGGTAAATTAAAATCCATCTACATCAACTTTGGAGATTGCGGCCGAAGTTGGCACAATCCAACGAACTGTAGTTAAGGTACTGAAAGCGCACAAGTTCCACCCGTACAAACTTTCAGTTTCTCAAACTTTGCATGCTGCTGACGAACATACACGTATTTTGTTTTATACATGGTTTAGAGACATGTGCGTTGACAATCCCCAGTTTCCATTAAGGGTGTTATGGTCAGATGAAACTAAATTTACTAACTGCGGTATGTTCAATAGGCACAAAGAGCATATCTGGGCTAAAGAAAACACTTTCCATGTAGAACAAAGACGACCCCAGATAAAATTTGGTTTTAATATTGGTATGGTATCATAGGGTCTACTATTCTGGGGCCTTTTATCTATGACGAATCACTTACTGGGGAGCGCTACTTGCATTTCTTGCAATAGACTTTTCAAGACATGTTTCATAATTTAAATTTGCGAACTCGTTTAGAAATTGAGTGGTTCCAACATGATGGACCACCTGCTCATAACTCGTTATTAGTAAGACAACACTTATACAATATCTATCCAAACTCTTGGATAGGAAGATATGGCCACCCCGGTCTCCCGATTTGGCAGTTATAGACTTCTATGGGGTGCGCTAAAAAACAAAAAGTATACAAAAGAAAGTATGAGACAGTTGGTGACATATTATGTACTTTAATTTCTTAAGTTTTTAGTAAGTACCTACTTATTTAGTTTTTTCGTTATATCTGATATACCTAATAAAAAAATCGGTCAGTGTTTTTTGGAATAGTTATTAATAAATCAATCTATTTCATGGCTAACTACGTTAAAAGTGAAAATAAGAAAGAAAAGCATCCATAACTCCGTTATTTTTATGAATAACTATATCGAGCATTATATCGTTGAAAAAATCTAAAAACGTCCGATTTTTTGAGGTCATAGCCAACTATGGTTTCCATTCAAAAAAAGATAAGTTTGTGTCATATCTCGAAAACGAGAGCTGTGACGCAAACGAGGACGTGACAATCATATTCGGGATACAATTCCCTTCAATTTTGATATTTAAATTTTTTTGTAAAATCAAAAACAAAGGAGCTAGAGGGAATTGACTAAACAAAACAAAATTTTCAAAATATCTAGTAAGCCATGACTTTTTACAAAAATCCGAAACTGTCATTAAATTGGTCCAGTAAACTGCAAATCTTTCCCAATTTAACCATTGCTCTATCTCCGCTAGTTTCCGAGATCCCCATACGAATCATCAATAAAACTCAGATAATTCTCGTAGCCTTCTGCTTTCGCTTTCGAACTGACCTGAAGAGGGCAGATGTGACTCTGCCGAAACGTCGTCATTTTACTATCGATCCCGGCAGGGATCAGTTATCAACTACGCGGATGAATTCTCGGAAACCACCTAAAACATATATATATATATATATATATATATATATATATATATATATATATATATATATATCTATTACCTACATAAAAGGAAAAGAGGAAAAGATGGATGTATTCAAGCACACAATTCACAAAACTGCGAAAATGTCAAAAATGATAAATCTTAAACAATTTGTTAAATAATGGCGACACAAAAGGATCAGGCTTTATTAACTGGCTGGTTGAAGCTCAATTGATTGGTTGAACTGACAATTCCTACATAGTTGGCCGTTCCAGTCTGGTCATTGTTAATTTCCATGCAGTAGGAAGGCGAGTGCTTCCGTCACGTCGGTCAGTTAAGTCAAATGGGTCGTTTCTCTATTTCAACTGTTTTACGAATCGTCGTGACCCTAAAAGGATTGAGGTATATCATAGTCCGGGTCTCCTTGAAAGTGAAAGATTGTCTTATTTGTAAATGATGATATGCTAGAGCCGATGACTTCATATATTAGATGATTGATGCTTCTGTTAGCACGCCCGAACTAGGTAATTTTGCAGAAAATCGCGACAAGATATTTCGTAAACACTTCGATCCTCATTAGACCCCTTGTACTTCGTGGTCAGGGATAGGTTGGTGTTGACAAGTGTTTTAAGTTGATTTCGAATTAGATTTAGTGCTTTTTGTCTGTGGCAGATGGAATTGTGGTTAGTTTCGGTTGTAGAGATTTTCGGTTTTTATCTATTGTCAATATTTGTGAGTCAAATAGATCTAAGAACAAAAGTTTCATGACAGAATTTGGTGGTGTGATTGAATATTAATTATTCTAGTGAGGCTTGGATAGTAGGCAGATTAATTTGTGTCTCTTGATAATGGCTCCAAAGCAGAACCCGTAACGTCGATTAATTTATAAACTTAAACTCGGTTCTCACCCTGAACGCAACCAAGTTCATAATTATAACCCTAAAAGTCTCTCAGTACATATATATTGTATTGTAAACAACAAAAGCCAAAAGTTAATTTACAATGAACTAGTAGATACTGAAGAAATTATAACAAATAATGCAGCCTTGTGAGTAGTGGAAAAATAATATATTTCAAGAACCTTTAATTTATGTCAGGTTCGCTACTACCAGAAATAAACCAAAGGATCAAACTTGCATGGATGACATTCAAAAAGAAGTACAAAGAAAAAACTATTTGATCAGTGTGTTCTGCCAGTACTGACAGAACTGAATTCCAGGAACGCTAATTACACAAAAACTTCAATTTACACTAAGGAGTATATAAAGGGATGCATGATCAGAACATATGAGAATAGAGAGAAATAAATGTCAGGTGGGCAACAAAAATCAGCCATTGGTAAAAAGACCAAGAAAACATCCTATATAAGATGAGACTAGGATATCAGGAAAATAACGGGGAAAACCTGGTCCCAAAAAAAAACAAGAATAAAAGCGCAATGAAAGAAATCAGAAGCGAATATGTAAAAAAGGGTACACCATCAAATACTTGTAGAATGTAGCACGCTATGATGTTGATAATACTATAATAATTTACTTTGCATTAATATCTTATAATTGCTCATAATAGGATTTAATTGAGAAATTCCGCCACGAGCTTGTTTTTTTTCCATTTCATGTCATATATTTTGTTATTATTTTCATATTTAATTCGGGAATACCAAAAATGTTTGTAATTTTCGTTACTATTTATTATAAATAACGGAAATAAAACATACCATTCGAAAGAATGCCTGACCTACCACAGTAACAGGTCCGGAATACGACTATGGAATTCCAAACGTAACATGTACGAAAACAAGTATGGACTAGTATAGAAGTATCAACGTTACATGTACAAGAACGAATATGGAAATCCAATTGTAATATGTATGAAAACAAGTATGGGCTAGTCTAGAAGTCTGAAAATAACATGTCCGGAAACCAACAGTAATAGATCTGAAAATGAGTACGAACAGGTCCGGAATACAGATGACAATATTCGGTTAAGATAAATTGCCAAGTAGATTATATTTAAATGTTTGTCGATATGTCGAATATGTTGAATAGATTAATAATGAATAAAAAAAAATAAGACATGTTGTTACTTATGAATGAAATTTTAAGGTATTTTTTATCATAATTTATTGAGGTTAACAGGCTTAATAGTTAGAAATAGAAAATATAGAATGCAAACAAATCTATAGCAAATAGTAGTATCTATTGAAATATATATCTAAAACTTTTGTACGTCTATAAGTCATTGTTTAAGTGAATCCCTGGATGTTTTATATTGAAAATTGGGGTTGGTAGGTGGCACTGCGATAAGGTTATATACATTTTTTTGAACTCCTAGGCGATTGCGCTGATTTTGATGAAATTAATTGTTTGTAATTCAGTGAATCCCAGGATGATTTAAATTTACAAATAAATTTAGTAGATGGGGCTGCAATCGGGTTTTAGAAAAATATAGTATAGGAGGTTAAGTCCGGTTTTGAGTAAACTTTTTGTTTATGTTTGAATGGGTTAGATTTATAATTTGATCTTGTAGAGGGTGCTGCAATCGAGTTGTAGGAAATTATTTTTTTTCTCGCCTAAATGGTGGGCGGGCTATAATACTTTTATATGTCTAAAAACGGGTCTATTTTGGTAAATTTCACTTGTCATGTGCAAATAGCACAAATTTGTAAAAAAATTATAGACATAACCCTATTTTACTATACAAAATAATAAAATATAATCAAAATTCTACATTCTTTTTATGCAAATTGAGGTAACAATGTTGTTTTTTAGTAACGCAGTAGTTTTGCATATAAATTATTGCTGTCCCAGAGCATGAGTCTCAATTCATAAAGGGCAATCACTCGTACTTTTTCATAGATGTTACTGTACTTAAAAATCGTTATCGAAGATATACGTGTTGAATTTAATTAGGATTCCAATGGATAGTTATTACTTAAAATGTGTAAAAAAATAAAAATTATTTTACATTGTGTCCCCAACAAAGGATAAAATCTTAACTATCCTTAAAATAAGTGTAACAAAGTTAGAGTACTTAATTTCGTTAGATTTGTAGTAACTATTAAAAGGAACAAGACCCTTTGCGCGGAAAAAATAAGTTTGACGAATCAATCGCTTCACTGTCATCTGAGGAGGTAAATGGGTTTATTGTGTAACCGCTGAGTTCCCGCTATGGAACGGTAAGCCGTCCCCACACAGAATGCGTTATAACGCAACGCTCAAGGAACGTGTGATCGCCTCGTCGTTCAGCGATATGACTATGACACACACACAGCGTTATCTGGGAAAAGGATTTAGTACTGCGTGTGTGTGTGTTTCTATTGCAAGTAGATATCTGAATAGAAAGCAAAGAGTAGTTCGGATGAGGAGGAAGCTGTGCTTCTTCGAGCTTTGAGTTGTGAAAGGAAAAGACGGTGTTGGGTGCACAATATTAATAAAAACAGGCATGCACTTGGTGAATATCACTGTCTGTGCCAGGAGCTGCTCTCATACGAAGATCTTTTTTTTGTATATTCCCGCTTATCACGACAAAGTTTCAAGGACCTACATGATCTACTGCACCTAAAAAAGATTGAAGTCCGCGAAAACTTTGCTGATTATTTTGACAATAGGTCATAATTGTATAAGTTGAAGCGCCTTGTATTAAATCAGCATATTCTGTTGTTTTTTTGAATATTTGCTTCTGGGGATAAAATCGAAAATTCGCCTCATCGAATTCATAGAAAAAGACTGGCTAAACACAAGCATGCATGCATGTAAACCAATTTCGTATTAAAAATGTTAGGATACGTAATAATAGTAATGAAAATTTCTTGACGATATTTTTGTACAAATTATGAGAAGTATCATACAAATAAACAAACTTTCTCACGTGCTCGATTAATTTTCTTCACACATCTCGGTTGAAAAAGAGGCAAGTATCCCGCGTTATTTTGTATTTTGTGACAACCCGAAGGCCTGACGTCGCGTTAGAGAAGGTAACGCGACGTCATAACGTCGTGAGTGTGGCAGGGATGATGCAAACTTGAGTAAAACAAACATAACGCCTTAACGCGACGGTCCAAAAACGTCGAGAGTCGCGTTATAAGGCTTCGTGTAGCGAAGGCTTAAGTAATGAGGATATTTTATATATAATTCTCATGTGGGCAGTTATTTGGTATCGGTTTGGACAGAGATGTAATATGTCTTTTTTGTTTTTCCTTCCAATCTACATCTACAAAATATTTACCACTCCTTTAATGCTACACTGCCTTAGTATAATAAAATAACAGTTGTTGTATTGGTAATGCAGTTATATTAGATGTATTTTAAAATTATTAATGTAGTGTTACGACGGTTACATTACTTCTTTTATTGTAGAAAGAACCTCCTGCAATAAATGGCACCAGTGGAAAAGCAACGCCGTTTTAAAGCTGGACAATGTAAAACATGCTAAAGCAAAAAGAGAAAATAGGGCTTCTAAGCATATACGGAAGGCTGCGAATAAGAAACGACGGGAACCTCAAAAGCTGCGTAACAAATTATGGTGATGATAACGTTCGAGCACCCCAACTTCACCTAGGTCTACAAACCGAAAACAAGTAAGACGAGACAGATTTGCGTTACATAGAAAAATATGAAATTGCAGAAAACACTTATATAATGCAACAGAAGTGTAATCATTACAAAAAGAGATACCAAAAAGCTAAAAAGTTAACAAAGTACAGTCTCATCAGTCTGGAGAATCACGGAAGCAAGTGCCGTTATACAGTTGCGGTCCGAAAGGCGTCACACGGGTTATGACCTCTGCCCCCTCCCGCTCAAATCGTACAAAACAATTTGGTAAAGCTCTTGACAAAATTACGATATTAGACCAAAATCATTGTTAAAATTCGAAGATAATATACCTATATGAATTGGCATATTTAAAAAAAAATTATTATATACTTTTGTGTACCTACTTATACAAAATAGTTCACTACATTATAATTAATTAAAATTAAAAAAATATTTCGTGAAGGATAATAATTTCAGTTTTGTTGTCTTACGGTTTCAGTTAATGTATCTATATGTACGAAGCTAAGGCATATTCAATAAGCAAAATTAAATAACGTCCTGTTCCTGAATAAAAAAGAATATACAAATTTTCATGTCAGCCTGTTATAATTGAATTACAAATACAAATACAAGTCGAGTGTTCAACCACCCAAACGCCAAACCTTTATTTTAAACACCAAACTTAGAATGGGAAAGCACAGTATTGCACCCTAACACCAAACAATTTAGAGTTGTTGAAACGGCGTTGAGTGTTTAAAATAAAGGTTTGGTGTTAGGGTGCAAAACTGTGTTTTAACCAAACTTAAGAGCTGCTGAGTTTGTAGAACCGGAACACGCATTTGTAACAGGTACGTGTTTGGAACTGCAATCTGTTTAATCTGTTCAGAATAATACTATTTAATCTCTCCTCTAACATATACTCTCTGGGAAATGATATTAGAAAATTAAAGAGCAAAAGCAGCGTTATTTCTCTCTATATCGGTTATTTAACCTAGCCGAGTTCAAGAACATAGCAACCTCATATTATTTTTGTCTTGCTTTCTTTTGATTGACCGAGAATTCAATTTGCTTTCATGGTAAATCAAATACAATTTTAAAATAAATATGTTTAACCTCCAAGGACGGGAGAAAAAAAATATAGTGTTTTTGAAAATTTTATGCAAAAATAATCTTTGCTTTGCTATTCGTTAAATAACAGGATTAGGATGGCTAGGTTAAAGAATGATGTACTACTTTAACAGTCATAACGTGAAAAAAAATTATTGAGTTTTCTTGTTGAGCATTCTATATATTCAATTTTATATTTATATATATTTGAAAGCCTTTGTTTTTCTGAACGGATCAATTTATTTACTGCTTGAATTTTGGTACAACATTGCCTATGAGGGCACAATAATTAAAAAGAATAGAATATTTGTATAACAAAGATACTTTTAACACGCTTTTATTTTCACTAGAAAGGGTCGATGACAATAAAATTATTACATAACTTTTTTATAGTATCCTGACTGGGATCATCAGAATAAAAAGAAAATATCTAGACTCGTTTGCAAGTTATTATTGGAATTATTAAGAAAACGCATTATAATGGACCGTTTTTATGGTTTATTTAAAAACAAATGAAATTTTGAGTAAAAAATAATACAAATTTTTAAAAAATCCGAAATTAATTTTGAATCAAAAAACTTCGAGAAAGTGTAAGATAAATTATAGTTTAAACACGCTTTAATAGTAACTGAACTAAAAAAAAGAAAATATTTTTAATTATGAATAGTTTCTGTTACAGCAATAGAAAGTCCAACAATCAATTATGATTAATTTGGAATAAGATTAAAATAAATACTAAATTATTAACAGGATAATTCAAATCATAATAAAAAAACGTGGGGTGCTTTATACTAAATGTTACAATAATGTGAGTTGTAGCTGTTTATACAAATAGGTTTAATGTGTAGATATGTTAAATTGCACCCCACGCTTTTTACTACCATTTGAATTATTCTGTTAATAATTTAGTATTTATTTTAATCGTATTCCAAACTACTTATGATAATTTTTTAATTATTTTCTTCTTTGAGTTCAGTTCACTGTTAAAGTGTGTTTTTTTAATTTTTCAACCTATAATTTATTTACTACTGTATTGATTAGAATTGATTTTTGAATTAGTACCATGTTTGTGTATCAAAATCAAGCTAAAGTTTTAAATTTTCTAACAAATGTTTTCATTGTGATATATAAAATCAATAGAATATTGCTGTATACCTATTTAAATTCCTACATGCTTTTTAATACATTTTTCTAGAAATGTCAAATCTGTTAGATTTCAAATGATATATTTATCTCACATTTAGACTATGGAGTGTAGAGTGAAAGGAGGACAAACTTATATGGGAATAAAACTGAAAAAGTGTCCAGCGAACGGTTTCAAATAAGAAGTTCAAGGAATGACCAGAATGGCGCAAGTGTGACCACAGGGTATGTTATGAAGTTAATTGTCAACGGATTGAAATACACATTTAGAAGTGAAGCGGCTGAAAAAGTGAGAATGATGTAAAATTATTAGTAAAAATCGTAAATAAAACGTAGAAAATCTGTTATGTGAACTTCTCTTTGTAAATGGTTTTTTGTAATCTCTGCAAGTGATATGAGTTTATAATGTGTTAATTGTGATATAAATTAATAAGCGTGTGCCCCCGTTTTGACTTTTTATAAAACGGAGTGATTTTATAATTGTTATTTTGTTATAAAACTTTTTGAAACAGTTAAACATTGGGAAAAATTTGTATATTTGTAATATTTTTATACTTATTAACAAATAGAATAGATAGATAGAAATTATTTATTTTTACATTATTGTGTTCATATTACATATTTTTTGAAAAGTTGGTGTTTCTACTTCCTTGTTCACCTCTCTCTGGATAAAAGGTAATTAACAATTCTTTTTATCACTGAATAAACTGCTATAATTATGTTATCTCTTCTGTTATCATTATGGAACAAATTTCACTTTCATTTTATTCTAGAATAGTTTCTTTTTCAAGGATTCTAACATTTTCACACACTGGTTTTCCATACATTTTTTCTTGCCTCCATTAACTACAATTAAATGACTATTTTTCGCATATTTCTGCTGTAGGTCTATTTTAAATATTTCCAAAGGTACGCCTGGTAAATGCCCCTGGAAAAATATCTTCAGAAGTTTGTTGAAGTTCTCGAGTTGATGAACAATGCCATAATCAGTTTAATAATTATATAATAATGGGTTCTTCAGAGTTTAAATTGTTTAGGATATTTATCTTGACTCCTAAAAAAATGTGCAAATAAAATTTTGCTTTTAAGTCATTTTTATCTATGTACACGGTATTTCATTGACTTTACACTTTATTAATGTTAAATATAAATCTGGTTGTTGAACTGTGATGGATAAATTTGCATTTTTGGATGTAAATTCTTCACATTAACCTAATTTTATTCACGTGGGTTTTTTCGCAGAAAACTGATTTCTACGAACAAATTACCCGGTCGGTACTAGTGGCTCCCCCAAATTGAAACCATTTTGTGGACACTTTTTCTTACACAGAGTGTGTCCTCCTTTTACTCAAACCTCCATAATTTAGACACATATAATAATAACGGAACAATTATAATATGCAAAAATGCGAAGGCAGTTGCAAGTCATTTTTCCATTTGTAAATCTAAAGAAATTTAGCTTGTCATTAATTAGTATTTAATAACAAAATTAGGAATCTGAATTGAACAACATAAAAATTGCATTGTTAACTAATTAAAGATTAACATCTTTTTTCTATTATTATTTATTAATAATTTGTAAATATCAGCGTTTCATTTTTATATAATAATAAAATATGAAAGTGTGATGAAAGTGTAAACAAAGGAACATACTACTATTTACTTATGTTTTAAAAGATCAGTGAATACAGAGGGCAAATTTCTAATCTAAATGGAATTTAGCTATTCCATTTTATGAAATTTATTACATAAATCCATATTATGCTAGAAATAGAAATATGTTTCTGCTTAAAATTAAAATTTGGATTAAGATTATTTATTTTAAGGATATCGTTTTACAGGTACAACCCCTTAGCAATTTTTCGAATGGACTCGCCCAGAAAATTTGAAACGGCCAAATATTTTCAATATATGAATTTATACCTTAAATTTTGGAAAAGTGAGATGAGGGGTCTTTAGATCAACTCTTCTAATTTCCAACAGTGATTTATTCATAATGATAGGGTCATCTGGTGAGGTAATATAGCCTTTCAAAAAATATGTCTTCCATAGGATTGACTAAAATTTTGCAAAAACTACCGGGGCTACAGTATTTATTTTTAGAACATGAATTGTGTATGAGAATATATATCGCTTCAGTTAATAAGAATGTTTTAGCTATAAAAAAACTGTATTTGACGGCTATTTATTTTTTTGGAATTTCAAGTAAAGGTTTCATTATCTGAGAAATCAAATAACGAAATGGAGCGTATAGTATATAATTTTGTAGGTTTTTCATTTCTCTTCAACATTGCCCATAGCAGCAAACACTGTTTCATGGGTGGATTTTGTGTAAAAGGTAAATGACCTGAGCTAACTGGGAAATAGCCACTAATTAGACAGTGATTTTTCATGAAAAGATATGTTTTAGGGTTAACTTTCGCAATATTATTTGCTTAAGATGAATTTATATGAGGTACTTTACTGATTGGCTGTAACATTACCTAGGAGTGGCTACTAGTGTCTGAACTGAAAAAATTGTTATTTCAGTTGAAATGTTAATCGATATCGCACTATTTCATTAAAATTAAATTTTGATTATACTTAAATAATGGTATTTATTTTATGTGATGCTACGAAGCAGAAACCGCAGGTATTTTAACACCGAGTGCAACCAACATAAAGCGAGTTCCATGTCCATGTAATTTTACACGCATTGTACTAGTGAAGCCGATTTTTTTGTGTAATTATACTTTTTAAGAAACTTAATTTTCACTTGATCCTAGGTAGACAGTCCAGTTAAGTAATCTAATTGCACCATTGCCAGAGTAAAGGAGCAGAGCCCATGGAGGAACAAAAGAATGAAGGCACTAATGCCACAGTGTGGAACTCGTTAAATACTTTTCAGATAAGTCAAACTCATAGCCTAAAGGTCACGGGATCGATTCCCCATTGAGGTAGATTTTACTTACCTAAAAAATTATGTCTATTTCTTGTCTGATATTGCAGTCGTAATGGCTCGCAACCTATCATGTTGATAGTTTATTTCATACATCTAATTTTTTATTTGTTTTTATGTTGTTTTGTGGGAAATAACACGACACATGAGAACCAAAAATCTCGTTATCGAAGGGATTATATTCATATGTAATAATGAAATTGCATGTTCAGCCGTTTTCAGTGGCACATTTAAAGTTGGAATAACTTAAAAGAGTTGTCTTCCAAATACTTAGGTCAACTTTAATTATATTATTATGATTACTTTATTTACATAATAGGAGGGTTGTAACTTCACAAGTACCTGCCAATTTTATAATTTAGTTTCTATTGCTATTAGCATTTTTACCTAAAGAATAATATTAACCAAAACTTAATAATAATACGATATTCTCTTTTTTCAAACGAAAAACGGGGTGTAATTTGAGACAACTTCATTTGTCATCATAATTTTGATTTGTTTTAAATAATTTTGCATATTATTCCCCGGTTGGTTTTCGCTACATCCGGCTCAGAATTATACATTTAGATATTCTAACCAAAAAAACCTCTCGTCAATTTATTTTTATTGAGTATTGACTATTACCAAACAGATAAGATCAAAGAAACAAGGTAAATCTTTATGACAGGACGGAGTAAGAACAAAGAATAATAAAAGAGACTAGACAACCCGACACGTGTTATGTAAGTTCGTGAGGAGACTGACACAATATTTCAACGGATTATATTGCAAGACAACTGTAAATGTAGACTGAACAAACATGTAGTTTAAATTTCAGGGATGTAAATTGTATTAAATGCTAACTCAGAAGAATTTTTTTGACTTTGGTTAACATATCGTATGAGTAGAAAGTGTTAAGATTACTAATGTTATCAAATTTAACAAACTTGATCTTGTAGTTAAAACAGTTATTGTAGTTGTTGATAATCCTATAATAGGTTAAAATTGGAAATTAACGAATTAATTAGTATACATTGCTATATTTCCCCCCTTATCGTTTAAGGGAGGAAACCAAAATACTTTACAAAACTTATAAAGCCCAAAAATTCTTCGTGGTGTAGGTATGTATAAAAGGAATGTCAACATAAGCAGACGTCATAAGTAGATTTGGGGAGAGCCCGCTCAGCTTAGAACACATGTATCCCTGTAGCTAAAAACTGTATAGGAACCTCGCTGTCACTGTCGATCCACATATACCATGTGTCCCAAATAAAGACAGCTACATGGGAATTTCCGAAACGACAAGAGATGCAGGGTGGCTTAAATGTAAAAAAAAAGTTGCGCTATTCCAAGCCCAATCAGGCGCTGTATCGAAGTAAAAAATATCTCTACGAATTTCAAAATACCGAGAAAAAACGTGATGGTGGCCAAAACTCATGACCTTTCATTCAAGTGTGATATTCCATTTTTTCCACTTTTCAAAACCCTATAAAAAGTTATAGGAAAAAGGTTTCTATCAATTTTAATTCACCGTAATTAGCAAATGCGACAAATTAAATTATCCGACGAGCGAGAAAGAACGGTTTTTATTTTCTGCCAGGAGTAATTTAATAAAGAAAAGTATCTAGATGAACGGTATTTCTTTTCCATTTTTCAAAATGAGAAATCAATATACTATTCTATAGTACCGAACAGATAATTATCGCTAAATTTCACATCAATATGAGTAATATTTTTTAGCAACTGATTTTAAACAACACGTTCAGTACTTTGCGGACATACTATGAAATCATAATCAGAATATTCGAAGTTAGTCAATGTTGTCATGTACCTAAATACAAAGTAAAAAATAAAAACATTAAAAGGTGTTCATTCTGTACAATTAGTTACCTACCTATCTAATATATTTTCGAAGTCAGTGCTAAGCAAATCTAAAATCCCGCATTACCTACTTATCTCGCACTTTATCAAACTTGATTGTTGCTTGGCAGCTACTACAAAAACATACTAGATAGGTAGGTAATTAAATGTGTTATTTAGTGTTTAGAGTTGTATTTTGTTATAATTATTTTCCATTTTTGGTTATACTTGGAAGTCGGTTAATATTTCCTTTAAAAATGTTTTATTTTCAACTTTTTCAACCTAACCTTAATAGAAGGAGACCAGGTAACATCGAAAGCTACAATATTATAGAATAATACTTTTCATTTAAATTGACTGGTAAAAGTTTTATGACATAAAACATTTTTAAAAAATATATAACCGACTTCCACCTATAACTAAAAAGCTAAAAATAATTATAACAAAATACAACTCTAGCAAATAAATAACACAATCAATGTTATCAGGTACCTACCCCGGAAGTAAAAAATGTAAACATTAAAAGGTGCTCATTCTGTAAAAATTAATTACCTACCAATCTAGTCCGTGCCAAGTAAAATCGAAAATCCTTCATTGCGTACTTATCTACTACTTTATCAAACTTGGTTGTTGGTTGGCACCCACTTCAAAAATATACAAGAATGGTAGGTAATTAATTTGTACAGAATGAGCACCTGTTAATGTTTACATTTTTTACTTCCTGGGTAGGTACGTGACAACATTGATCGTGTTATTTATTTGCTAGAGTTGTATTTTGTTATAATTATTTTTAGCTTTTTAGTTATAGGTGGAAGTCGGTTTTATATTTTTTTAAATGTTTTAGTTTCAACTTTTTAGTTTATTTGAACTCAGGTAGTTTTCATTCTTTATTTTTTGTTTCGTATGTATAACCTTAATAGACAGGACCAGGTAACATCGAAAGCCTCAACATTATACAATGATACATTTTCATTTAAATTGACAGGTAAATGTTTACGAACAAAATGTACTAGTACGGGTTGACTTAATAAGCCCAAAATTTATTTATGCCTTATGGACCACGCTATGTAACCTTTCTTCAACTTTTTTTGACAACTCTGTATACCTATAGATAATTCCATTCCACCCTATGTACTAACTAACCTGTACATATGACTGCCCACGGACAAGCATAAATTTGTTAGCTGCCTTTTATAAACTATAGGACGGAGGAGACTCCATCCCATATTTATGGAGTCAAATCCGTCCTATATTTCAACCATAGTATATAACTCCTTGTGGGAGAATTTTCATTTACATAGGTATTTGCCTGGTATACAAACAAAACGAGCTTGGTACTCACTGATTTAAGGAGCCGAAAATACTAGGCTTTACTACCTATATGCTTAAGATTTACATAGAAAATTTTCAAATTTGCAATTGAAACTCCCAGTGACTAAAATTCCCGCACTATTACGTTGGAATTAAAATATTTATGAGGAAATGTCCCTTATGTCATTTAGATAAAATTTTTGATAAGAATTTTGGAATTTTTGGCGATTTTCTGCAAAACTACAAGTTATATATATATATATATATATATATATATATATATATATATATATATACTCTATTAAACAAGACCATATTCATACAAAACGGTTGAACACAGGAGAAGAAATCAGGTAACATACATACAAAAAAAAATACGCGACGAATTGATAACCTCCTCCTTTTTGGAAGTCGGTTAAAAATGACCTGGTACGCGGTTGACTTAATAAGCCAAAATATATTTAACTGGCTGACCCGACAGACGTCCAAACGTTTTGTAAATATTGCAATTATTTGGACCGTTTTAATGAAATTATATGAAAGAAATCATTTATATACCTGACAAAATTACACAACTTAACCTCTGAATAATATGTGAATATATTTGTATACTTTAAGCTTAGATGTGTTAAATATACAGTTAAAACTGATGTAATTAATAGTGAGAAAGAAAAAACTCAAATTCCAAATTCCAAGATGAAATTAATCAACTTTCCAGAATTTATTTCAACCATCCTGTATATATATATATATATATATATATATATATATATATATATATATATATATTATAACCTAAGAACGCTGACTAAACTGTCACAGCGCTTGTAGTTCTCACAGATGTTTGTCTGCAGGTAACTGAAAACGACACGTGTAAGCTGAGTCAGCTGGGAACTTGTTGCTTGGAGTTTTCATATAAGTTGATGGAATAACTTATATACCAACTCCCATCCATAATAAAAAGTTGATGCTACAGCATCGACGGTTAAGGGAGGTTCTGCAAATCAATATCCTTGACAGGACTAAGAAGACTGTGGAGCTCTACCTTGGGCAACCACAATTGCAGTTGTTGCGATTGTGATGATAGTAAACCAGGACGTGTGTTTCTACAAGAATGGTTGGTCTATGAGCTCTTCCAATTCCCTGTAGTATTGGCTAAGCTTATGGTTGGCGATATTCAGGTCTCTGGCATCCAGTCCCTGTAGTCTCATGGGTTTCAACTTTGGAAGTTGATCGATGGTTGGTAGGTTGTCGCAACAGTTGTACGGGATATTGACTGGGTGACTCTTAAGTGTGATGTTGTCAACGTTGTTGGTGGCATTGCAACTTGGTTGGATGGTCAATAGAAAATTTGTCGATATGGATTGGGTAACGACATCTTCTCCCTTGCACTTGATGTTGATGAGCAACTGTCCGGAAATCGAGATTAGCCAAAGGTTCAGGTCAATCTCTTGAATATTATATTCTTCGGCTTATAATATTACAAGTTCACAAGTTGATGGAAGTGCTGCTGGTTGTCAAAGAAGCTGTCCTTCACAAAGGGCTTCTTTGTCTATGGTGTGTGGAATAACCTTGTAACAGATCTTATGTTCTTTACCTAATGGCTTACAGTCACTCAGGTCTTCGAAAGATGCGTACAATAGCGAATCGTCATCTCTCGCGATATATTTTAATTTTGTTGGAAGAATATGGTGAAATCCTGTTCGATTCTCCAAAACTGGGATAGGATACAGGCGGTACAGTGTATAAGTTTCAGGATTGACTAAGGGAATTTTTAGTACAAAAACAATTTTAGTATTGATCTGAAAAGCTTCCAATTCTATTAGATCGATGTATCGAGCAACATTTGAACTATAGGTTGGAAGTGGTAAGTTATTTTCATGAAGTGACTGTGATATTTTCTGAAGGGAATCGACCAAATCTACTGGGTTTATAATTGAACTATGTAAAATTTTTAGACGGGCGAAAGAGACTGCAATTAATACATCGTTGAGAGTATCTTTAATGTATACGTAACTTTCCATTAAGCTTTCTCCAAATCTAAACATTGGCTTGAAGTTCATAAAAACCAAGATCGTCTGTAATGAACTCAATTGACCTCCTAATTGCTTCAATATTTTCCGATAATATTTTCTCTTCGGACTGAAATTTAAGTAGTGTGGTGCTAAGGATCTTAATGACCGAAGTTGTTACAGATAATGGTCGTTTCATTAAGTTTTCAATTTGATGTTGGTCTCTAGTAATTTTGTTTATAGAGTCACTAAAGTCTTCTCAATCTGTTGCATCTAAGTTACCGGAAATAGATTTCCAAATTGATTTCAGTCCGTTAATGAATCCGCGTCTCTTTCTGTTGGTATTGTAAGTCTCAGTGTCAGCGAAAATTTCTGTATATTTGATGTTAACAGATTTAGATATTTGTTTCAGGAGGCTTACGTGAGTCTGTACTTTTGATTTCGAGAATTTAATGTTAGTTTTGTTGTCGTTAATAGTATCTAAAAGTCTGTTCAGTATATTGTCTTTGTTTAAAATAGCGTCTCGAAAGGGACTTAGATCTTTGTAAACAAGGAGTGTCCATTTCTCATTAGAAATTTTAAGGGTGCCTTCTTCATGGAAGAATACTCCTATAGTATTGTTAACCGGTGTAATGGAATACTGTTGAAGGTTACAACTGAAAACAGTCCACAGAATCTGAAAAGAATGGATTTATTCAAAATAAGGTTTTAGTCTGTCAAAGTTAACTTTAGTTATTTGGTTTGTTTGCAAATTTATGACTGGCAGAATTCTTTCGTATAGCGGTAATTTCGAATTTGTTTTCAGCTTTGTGTTTGATCTGGGACTCTTTTACGTAGACTTTGTCGCCTACTTTGTAATTGGGTTGTTTAGTAGAAACGTGTTGGTCAAATCGCATTTTAGATTTTTCATTCTGTCGGTCGGTTTTAGCACGGGCGAGTCTGTAATAATAGTCCATTCTGTTATTAAGGTCTCTCACGTATTTGGAAGTAAGTTTTTCCTGATTGCAAAGGGTTTCTGGAGGCCTACTAGAAGTGTGCCCAAATATGAGTTCGTAGGGCGTGAAACCGATGGTTTTATTTTTCGTGTTATTATAACAGATGATGGCATAAGGGAGGACGTTAAATGGATGTTCGTCTGGATGTTCCGCTGTATTTGCCCTTATCATTTCTGCTAAGGTCGCGTGAAATCTTTCAATAGAACCGTTTGACTCGGGATGTTAAACGCTGGAGAATGTCAGTTTCATGTCGTATAGTTGGCATAAATTCCGCATTAAGGTGTTATCGAATTTACGTCCATAGTCACAATGGATGCGAAGTGGAGTTCCGTAATATTGAAAGAAAATCAGAAGGGTGTTTACGACAGTCGAAGCTGTTTTGTCGTTTATGGGGTAGGCTTGCCTAAATTTCGTGAGTTCGTCCCTAATAGTCAGTGCATGATTTCTAGATGGATATTCGAAGATGTCAATGTTAATACGTTAAAAAGAAGTCTTGGGTATTTGCGTAATAACAAAAGGTGCACTTAGGTTTTTCCTACAGAACTGTACCTTTTGGCAAGTTTCGCAGGATTTGATTAATTGTTCTAGAGTTTTAATTAGGCCGGTCCAATTGTATTTTTCCCTAATACGTCTAATGGTTTCGTTAATGCCACGATGGAGGTTGTTTTTACCACAGTGGTATTGCTGTATTATTACAGGAATTTCGTCTTCGGTGGGAGTTGTAAAAGCGTTGTGGCAGATTTTGAGTTTGATTTCTTTGTCGGAGAGAATGAAGGATAAAATTTCAAGAATGGGAAGTTCTACGTTATTTTCTATGCAAAAGTACAACTAAGTCCTTTCTATGCCTGACAGTTTTACTGGCTAAGATATTAAGAGTGTCGTTACTAAAATTAAGTTCTTCTTCGAAAAAGTCTTGAACAATTTTGTCGTGTAAGTCATTAGTTTTATTTTGCCAAAAGAATGTAACTATGCGTTTGTGGGACTTGTCTAGAAGTTGAGAATTGGATACTTCAATTTTAGAGTAATCGATTATTGACTCAGTTTTGTAGAGTTGACAAATCGATTAAACTCAGCGGTAATTCTTTCGTCATGTTCGTCGTCATTGTCAGAGTTTTCAGGTTGTTGGGAGTCAGTTTCGTTGTTAGCGAAAATTTTGATTTTGGAAAGGAAATCAGCACATTGCTTGAAATGGTTGATTTTGATGCGAGAAAGAGCATCTGCCCTTTGGTTTACTTTGCCGGGCTTGTACTCGATCTTATAATTGTATTCCGCTAGCTTAAGGCGCCATCTGGCTAGACGACTGCCAGGATCTTTGATCGAAAAGAGCCAAGTAAGCAGGTGGTGGTCACAAAGAAGTGTAAACCTTCTCCCAAAAAGATAAGGTCTGTAGTGCTAAACAGCCCAAACTATGGCCAACAATTCTCGTTCGATGGTGGAATATCGTGTCTCTGCAGCACAGAGGTCCGAGAAGCGTATGCAACAGGGAGATCATTTCCCACCGGGCCTTGAGAAAGAACCGCTCCAAAAGCAAAAGCACAAGCATCAGTAGTGAGCAGGAAGGGTTCTTCAAAGTTTAGATATATCAGGATTGGGTTCTGTAATACCCACCGAGACCAAGAAAAGATTTGATGTCTTTCAATTCATTCAACCTTTGAAGGGTTTGCTTTTACACCTTCTCGTGTGATAAGATGGCCAAGATCTTTACGAAGAAATTCGCACATATTAGGTTGAATTTTTAGGTTGGACTTCCGAAGTCGTTTAAAAACTTCTGTCTCTGAAAAGTAGAAGGTGCATTTTTTAAACAAACCAAATGGCATACGAACGAATTCGTAATGACCATTTTCGACAGAAAAGCCAAATAAATCAATAAAATATGTAAATCAAATATATCAAATGTCAATAAAAGAGATAAAATAAATATATCAAATCAATTCAAGTAATGAAATAGATCAATATTTCATTCAAATCAAATATATAAAAATCAAATAATAAAATCAGTAAAAATCTCAGTAAAACTCAATCAAATCGAATGTATTAAATCAAATTACTAAAAATCAATAAAATAAATCAAATAATATTTACTTAAAACGAATGACGATTCACCATTACTTACATCAACAGGAAGATTGTAAGCGCCGTGTTCTACGTTTGATTGCAGGGAGGACTTCTTCCAGGTTCGTTGTTCCGTTAAGGAATAGGAATCCGGCGCTACCAGTTAGAGTACTCGTGTTCTAGTAACGTTAGACGGATTCTACTGACTGCTCCAATTTGTTATATCACACTTTCAAAATTTCTCTTTTTAAAAAAGATTTTATTTATTGTTCCACAATACTTTTAATAAAAATAGTAACTTGAAAATAACAATAAAACTTTATAACAATAAAAAGACAAAATTACGTGGTAAACTAAACTAGACAGAAGTGTAAGTAATAATGAATGATGATTCAAGGCAAATGTACAATTTATAACCTAAGAACGCTGACTAAGCTGTCGCAGCGCTTGCAGTTCTCACGGATGTTTGTCTGCAGGTAACTGAAGACGACACGTGTATGCTGAGTCCGCTGGGAACTTGTTGCTTGGTGTTTTCATATAAATCGATGGAATTACTTATATAACATATATATATATATATATATATATATATATATATATATATATGCCACTCCTTTTGGGCCACTTTATAAATCATTCATTTCTCTAATCTTTTTTATTGTAACCCGGTACAACAATATTTCCTCTCCACCCTATATTGCAATTTCGGCTAAGCAAAATAAATAGCATTTTTAAATTATATTGTATAACTATAGTTCTAGTTAGCACATATTTAAACCACCCTGTATATAAACCTGTAATGTTTAGAAAAATTCGTAACCGAAATTAATACTAACAATAACAAATAACTTTGCTACTCAATAGTTTCAGTGAAAGTGATATAACACCTAACAACCGTTAAAATTTATATGTTGAAATGCCCATAATTTGCTCTTTTCACTGGTAGATTTAATCCTAATAATTTTCAATGTTCGTGGTCGTCTTCGCAGACGACGGACGAGTACACTGAGGTGTGAGACACCAGCGTTAATTCTGGGAATACAAAATTAGTACAAATAAATTATGGCAAGTTCCACTATTACTTTTAAATATATGCAAGAACCAGAGTATAGAATAAATTGTATCTGTTTATTTTTAATTAAACAGAAAAATTCTATAATTAAGTTACGCCAAATGATTACTAAAATTATATAGGGTTGTCAAAAAATGGAATTTTATTGTCATGTTATATCTTATTTTATTTATAGACCCATTTAAATTAAAGTTGGCTTATTTACGAGACATTTGATAGTGTCAGCGTGCTGACTACATATTGTTACGAGAATTCATCCGACAGCTGGTGCAATCGGCCATCAACCAATTCGTGGAAGGGCCATTATTCCGATACTTCTGGGAATCCGAAATGGTTCGTCTCACAACAGGCCGACCGCTGGCGTAACTGGAAATTCCCTTAAAGCTTCCAGAACATGAAAGAGTTTCCCGATGGTTCGTGGACTTACCAGACAATTCGAAGAGAAATATATAAATATGGACAGCTGGCGATAGGAGGCATTCAGTTTTCGACGGTCGTATTGTATAGTTAAGATAAATTGTAAATAGTAGTTTCTGTGAATATAAATTGTGTTAAAGTAGTGGAAATAAACCCAAGAACTGAATAGACCCGGGTGTGAAAATAAAAACATCACAATATTTTTAAAATAATTAATAAAAACAAAGTGAACTTAAGACAAGGAAAGGTAGGTATGATAGCTAATTTCTCTTATTGTGCAAAATTAACTAGGCGTAATCACAAATTTTGCTTCGTTGTGTATAGCTACTAATTAGAATTGACAGCTGCGAAAATGATACTAGCTAATTACGATAAAATTTGTATCAATACTTTAGTAAATATAACTTACAATTTTGTCAAGAAATTTCACCTAATACAATTGCCAGCGGCAAAGGAGGCCAGATGCCAAAAGAGTATAAGAACGCAAGTACAATAATTATGGTATTATTATTTGGATTTATCTAACTGATGGGGTTTTATAGGTTGTGTCCCACATAAACACACTTATTGAAAATAAAATTAGTGCGTTTCAAGCGATTTTATATTGTGTGATCGCTCAGTTCTTTTGATTTCGCTCCCAATTTCAGCTTGTGCCTTTTTACTTTGACGCAACGCACTGCCCTCAACGTACTGTCCACACCGCGCAAAGCTCGTTTAAGTGGGACACAGCCTTAGAAAAATATTCTGGGTGTTTCGAATTTGGCAGTTAGCCCTGACAAAGGGCCTGGAGCCTGTCTGAGCGATCCACAAATTGTGAAATTTAAACTTGGTCCTGAAGTTAAAGTTAGGACACTATTAAGTGTAGAAATAGGAGAGATATTCTAAAGAAATGGTTTGCTGACGCAAAATATTATATTATAAATATATTAACAACAGCATAACAAAAAAAAAAACACCTACCGTTTGTTTAGAGAAAGGGATAAGTTCAGTAACTATGTAATGGTGTCTGCGGAACTCTCAAGAAATTATAGTTTATTTGATTTTTATTGAGCAAGGAATCAGGCTAAACTCGAAAACTTATTGCGGTATTTATTTACATCACTCGGTTTGAAATTGTAGCAGGATTTGGCTCACCATATATCGTCATTAGCTTGCACCATTGTCGCAGCTGTCAATAATTCGAAATAGCAGCGGTACCCAACGAAGTAAAATTTATCATCAGGAGATTAAAACATACGTACCTTTATAGTGTAATAGGACAGTTATTTTTTGACAGATTCTTAAGAGCAACCTCGCGTTGTATTTAGAAATATTCAAGCTTTCAAAGTGTTATTTTTAAAGCTAGACAGAATGAGCCAAGAAAGTACTAGCATGTTTTAAAAGTTTGCCAAGGTTAAGATACGTCTGAAATTTTGTTCTTAAAACTGATTTAAGAAAATGGAGTGAGCACTCTGACACTATTAATTGTCTTTTAAACAAGCCATATTTATTTAAAATTTGTCCTCAAATAAAAATGTTATAAAGTGAAAATAAAATTTCATTTTTTTTGGACAACCTTATATAATACTATCTTTTCGAGGTTTTTCAATCCAATGACAATATATTGCTTCTTGTCCAGAACCTTTATCATCTCTAAAAGATTGTATCAAAATTTCTTTGATTTCGAGTCTCTGTGAGCTAGTTTTCCTGAAATTCGAAGATCTCGAAATTCATTTTGCCATAAAACACCATTTTATGTTATGAAACTAACATAACTTGCTTAATTTTATTTCGCAATTAAATTGTTGCTTAATTACATCTACATGTGCGGATTCCAGAAGAAATGTGAATATGTAGTTAACACAACTAGTGTGTTTTTCATTATAGAAAGAAGCACATTCGCAAAAAATTCGCCTATATAACCGCGAACACGAATATTCGTTACATCCCTAATACATATACATGTGTTTTCCGATCTCAAATTCCTCCGAGTCAACTGGAAAACCAATCTTATATTCTGTGCGACAGCTATTTGATAAAAACTCCCGTAATACTGGCTCACTTCTGATAAAAAGTAGTAAAGTACAAAGGAGTTTGTTACACCTCTAAAATTGAATATAACTGACTCAAGTACTACATAATTTGTTTAAAAGTAAGTTGAATTTTCAATTTAATAGTATTTGGGTGATTCTCAGCTCTGATTTTTTATGTCTAGTACTTTATTTATAATTCAACCAGATTTTTTTTATTCAGAAAATTATAAATATTTTACCGTCGACATTGTATATTAAAGCATAAGTATGAATAATTTACAGAAATATACCCAAAATATCAGTACCGTGGCATATCGATTTTCGTTTTTCAAACTAAATGTAAAAATTTCTATAGAGTCGTCTATAATCTAAAGTTTAGCTTTTATAATTAAAATCTATTGTATAATTCATCAAATTATGCTGCAAGTATACCCCAGTATTGATTGGTATAAAGGAATAATATATTTAACTATTGTTCAACTTTGTTTTATTCTAAGACTGTTATAAAAATTGTTTTTTCAATTCTACTGTTAATAAATGTTAAAGATTGTGAAAATCAAAACAGGAAATACATCTCTCTGTATGATTATCAAAGTCCTATAATTTATCATTTGTTTAATTATTTTAAGAATTTAAAGAGAATTATTATGCAAGTATTTTGAGTATTTCATTTTGGTGTCAGTACCGTGGCCGTGAAATTTCTAATATTTGTTCTAGTTTCCTTTCTACTGAAGTTGTCCTAGAATAACGTTACAGGCTTAATTTTGAATATAATAAAAGTTCAATAGCACCCAGATCAACAAGTTTTGAAGCATTTTTGATTAAAAAAAATGTTGATTTTTAAAAATCACAGTTAGCAAAGAATCACCCATTTACAACTTGAAAAATATTTTAAACAAATGTAGTCATTTGAAAATAATTATTAGCAATTTGTATAAAATATAACATTAGAAATGAAATAGAACATTAAGTAGACGATTTAATACAGTAAGTAAAAAGGTATTTACAAATGAAATTTATAGGATAAAAATGCACAGAAGAAGTTTCAGAGATATTGACTCTAGTAACCTCAACCCGAACATTCCATTATTCCGGAGATTTTTACGAATAGAGACAAGAAAGGAAAATCGATCTCAGCTAGTCTTATAAAGGTGAGTGTAACATACATGGAATTTAATCTTATAGGAAAGTATAGAAGCTGAGTTACTGTTAAAAATTTCGTAATAAAACGGCAGCCAGTTTTTTTATAATATCAGTGAAATAACTGTTGCAAAATGTTATTAATAAATTAAAATTTGCCTTATCTAATTTAAACACTCTGATATATTATGCTGAAGGTATTTTTAACCGGTTTCAAAAAAACGAGGTGTTTCTCAACTCGTATATGTGTTTTTTGATCGTTTAAATTGGATTTTGTTGTAAAAAAAATTGACAAACAAGAAAATCAACATCAAAGCAAAATTTTTTAGAAGGAAAGCTCGAAAACAAACAAAACAAAGCGACTGACAACGACTCCAGAGTCGGAGTTGAAACGTCTCCAAACACAGATAAGTATCACACAATATAGAAAACACAATTTATATCCAGGAGTACTGGTTGATCATCTGCTGGACATCTCTTTCTCTCAGACTAACTGTGGAGAAGAATTTCTGTATATAATTGCCTTACTATACTTTGTATTCCATATACAATTTTCAAATACTTATCTGTTGTAGGGAAGATTTTTGAGGAGACAAAAACCAATGAACAGGCAAAATATTTTATTTATTTAGCTATAAAAAAGTGATTTTAACAGATTTAAAAGACATACGCTGTGAAATATTGTTTGTATTTTTTAGAACTGTTTTAGTCCCCTAGAATGATTTAAAAAGGACCATGGCCCGTTAGATGTACATCGAAAAATTGCTGTAATAATATTAAGAGACTTATATTTTTAATAGTACGATTTTATTGAAATGAGTAAAAAATAACAAAATATTCTATTTGAAATTTGAATTTCGTGTCATTTTCAGTTAAACCTGAAGAGCTCGGAAAAACATGTAAATAAATGGGTACTTATTAACAATACCAAATATCTATGTAGCTCTATAACTCTAGAAGATGTACTTTCTCTAATATCTAATATCTACTGCATACAAATGAGTAATATTTTCTACAAAACCCACCAAACTGGGAAGAGCATAGCAGTATAAGGTAGTCTCTCATAGTTGCTACTCAACCAGATATATACGCCATATACTTTCACTACTAGTTATTTCTTGCCCAAAGAAACAATATTATCCAAACAAAAAAAATGATAAACGACCCGAAAGCAATAAAATGTAACATCAGTAATGCTTGTTTGAGTTTAACTGTAGTTTTATATGGTGTTAAGAAATTATTGTTTTAGAAAAAAATTGTGTCAAACACAAATTTTACCATTACCTTTCATTTTTCAGCGTTTGCGTCCTACCAAACCAACTGCTGACAATATCTTGTAACAAATGTGTTTGCAAATTGAAAGTTTGTTTGGTAAGGTAATGAATTGATCCAAATTGAAGTTTGTAATCACCTTTAGTCGAATTACCCGCAGTGTGACGAGGATTTCGAAAAATAATAAGGTGTAAGTAAATGTGTGGCTGTTCACACAAAATGGTTTTGTGAAATGTAAAATTGTTGCCTTACTTATAATTTTGTAGATATTACTATTGCGTCATGCAACAATTTGCTCGGGTTATTGTTCACTAGAAAGATGACGAAGAGAGCCGATGTACAGGAACCTGAGTTCACTGAATTATTGAAATTATTTAATATTTATTTTTAGATACATTAATGTAATAATTCATCCGTGAAGACGACTTTCTGTAAGTGATAGCCGGTGCCCAGATACGTTTGCGTTTGTTATAAATTTCTCAATTTCGCCTAATACAAAAAAAAGCTGAGAAATTCCAATATACAGCAGAATAAATATATTTTTTTAATTTTTATGGAAACTAATGCAATAGAGTAAATAAAAATGTCTAACCTATAACTTGTATTACTTACTTTATTTTCATAGATGAATTCTCTCACTTTATATAGCCGAAAACATACATATATTTTGTAAAACATTTATAGTTTCCAACTAAAGTAGATTTAAATTATATTTGCTATTAAAGCTATTGTTAGATGAATTTGAATTCATCGTTCACTAGCGTCAAGCGAGAAATTGTTCGACAGGTAACTTTTCGCACTCAATCGGTTCATAAAAATTTTCGATACTTGATCCACAAATAGCATAGATTTTAGCCTTTCCCCTAATTTTTCAAAAAATCTGAACGTTAATAAGCACTCATGCTATTCTTAAAACTCTTGACAATTTTGTTTTTTTTTTTTTGAAGATTTTTCGTAGACAGAAATTAAAGGCATTCCAGAGAACTTTCTTCTTAATCTTACAAAGTTAAAATGTATTAAAAATTAAGGTGTTATTGAAATTTGTTTATAAGGTTCTTATTTGTTAACTGATAAAAAGAGATGTAAAGCAGTGCAAAAATAAGGTAAATCGTTTTAACCTTTGTACATGATAAAGGCAATTTTCCCTTTCTTCTAACGAACAAATGAATTGTTGGTCTCCCAGTGCACCGATTTATATTTTCAGCTTTTCCGGATTTAGGTACTTGTCCTCAGTTTTGTAGAAAATTTCATTCTAAATAACTTCTATTAATAAACTTTTTCTCCAATTTATAAAATCTTATTTAGAAACAATATTTTTTTCAACTGTTATTTAATTTTTTAAAAATCCACAACTTTCTGATACACACATATAGTATTAAACTTTAAAAATTGCAGTGTCTATAGTTCACTACTGTGAATAAAACATTTAAAAATATATATATAACCGACTTCTACCTATAACTAAAAAGCTAAAAATAATTAAAACAAAATACAACTCTAGCAAATAAATAACACATTCAATGTTGTTAGGTACCTGCCCAGGAAGTAAAAAATGTAAACATTAAAAGGTGCTCATTCTGTACGTACCAATCTAGTATATTTTGAACCCGGTGCCAAGCAAATCTAAAATCCTTCATTGCGTACTTATCTACTAATTCATCAAACTTGATTGTTGCTTGGCACCGACTTCAAAAATATACTAGATTGGTAGGTAATTAATTTGTACAGAATGAGCACCTTTTAATGTTTACATTTTTTACTTCCTGGGTAGGTACCTAACAACATTGAATGTGTTATTTATTTGCTAGAGTTGTATTTTGTTATAATTATTTTTAGCTTTTTAGTTATAAGTAGAAGTCGGATATATATTTTTTTAATGTTTTATTTTCAACTTTTTAGTTTTTTTTAACTCAGGTAGTTTTCATTCTTTATTTTTTATTTTGTATGTATAACCTTAATAGATAGAACCAGGTAACATCGAAAGCCTCAACATTACACAATGATACTTTCTCATTTAAATTGACAGGTAAATCTTTACGAACAAAATGTACTAGTTCGCGTTGACTTAATAAGCCCAAAATATATTTATGCCTTATGGACTACGCCAAGTAACCTTTTTGCAACTTTTTTTGAAAACCCTGTATAACTATAGATAATTCCACTCCAACCTATGTACCAACCATCCTGTACATACGACTGCCCACGGACAAGCATAAATTTGTTAGCTGCCTTCTATAGAACGGAGTAGAATCCATCCCGTATTTACGGATTCAAATCCGTCCTATAATTCAACCATCCTGTATATACGGCTGCCTACGGACCACTATCATTCTAGTCCGTCCTATATTTCAATCTTCATATAAATGCAACTCCTTCTATCACTTTACTTTGTGATTTTGTTTGCTATAACTAAACACCCTGTCTATAAACGTTCCCAATAGCAGTTTAAAGTATGGCATGTGTTGTCACTGAATTTTCTATTAGGCCGGGAGGCACCGTCTTGGCAAAATGGAAACATTTGCATTTAAAAAGGTATTTGCCTGGTATACAAACAAAACGAGCTTGGTACTCATTGATTTAAGGAGCCGAAAATACTATGCTTTACTACCTATATGTTTGAGATGTACATAGAAAATTTTCAAATTCGCAATTAAAACTTCCAGTGCCTAAAATTACCGCACTATGACGTTGGAATTAAAATATTTATGAGGAAATGTCCGTTATGTCATTTCGATGAAATTTTTGATAAGAATTTTGGAATTTTCGGAGATTTTCTGCAAAACTGCATGTTACACGTCGCAGAAAAGTATACGAGATCACCTAGGGATCTTACTTAATAGATTAAACGTTAAAAAACTATTTACATCCATAAGGAGTTATCGAAAAATAGACTAAAATATTAGGGATATTGGTCGATTTCCAGGCACGCATGTGTTAATTCACAAATTTTATCACTTTACCAATAGAATTCTTTTCTAAAATTTGAAGTTTCACCAATCCGGATATATACTCTATTAAACAAGACCATATTCATTCAAAACGGTGCACCACAGGAGAAGAAATCAGGTAACATACATACAAAAAAAAAAAGCGAAAAAATAGGCGACGAATTGATAACCTCCTCCTTTTTGGAAGTCGGTTAAAAACGGCGAAAAAGTATGTTTTTAAACAAAAGTTACATTCATCTAATATCTCATTACATATTCACAATAAAATAACAGGTACATTTTACATTGTAATCATCAAATTATAACTACAAAACACTTTTATATAAATTACTTCGAATTGTTTTGTTTTTAAGTGATGGGACAATATAAGACAATGTTTAAGGGTTCGATTACGACATTCCCTAATGTGTCTGGTAATCAAGTACAATGCGAATTTTAGGTGTTTTGTTGTATCTGTGTTTGTTTACTTTAATTAAGTTTAATTTGGGGCTCGAAATGGAGCGTAATTACAAAAGCAAGAAGAACAATCTAGTAAATAAGGACGATTTAAAAAAGCTAGTGAAATGGTTCGGATAATACTGTGGCATGATTGGCAGCTGTGTTCGGTATTACAAAAGTATTTAAAATATTAGTAATAAATATGCTAATCATTTCAAAAGGATTATGAATATCGATGTTAAAATATTATATACTGAAATCCTCAAACATGAACTATGGCTTACCTCATCATCAAGCATGAATAAATAAATATGTCATTTCTTTAAAAAATTATCTAATGGAACCAAAATAAAATTGGTTGTATGGATGAAAGCCTTCATGGTGCGACTTAAAAATCTATTATTACAAAATTCTGAAAATACCACTTCATAAAGAGTATTGATATTTACAGTGCTTTTGTAGAATCGAAAAGTGACGTCATTTTGCCGTCAAACTGTATTACGATGATACGAGTTATGAGTACGAACATTTCTAAAGTGACGTCTCTTTTCGATTCTAATAAAGTTTTTTATTGATCGGATTCCCACGGCAGGTCGCGTCTTCACATCAAACATTCGTACTGACTAATGGTATTAGTCAATCTTTGCCGTGTTTTGGAAATATTTTACTGAGTGCCTCATTTTATTTCAGGCAATGAACTGTTTGTTTATTTTATCAAAATGCTTGATGAACCACCCAGTAAAGACAATACCATTCACGACTTTATCGATATAGTAACACCAAGTTAAAAAACGGCTTAAACTCCAAATATACCCCAACATCAA
Source organism: Octodonta nipae (assembly GCA_034190945.1). Lineage (NCBI taxonomy): Eukaryota > Metazoa > Arthropoda > Insecta > Coleoptera > Chrysomelidae > Octodonta > Octodonta nipae. The sequence continues at coordinate 172,370,418 of CM067216.1, forward strand.
TTCAGGATTCAAAAAGCCTGACATCTTCCACTTGTCAAGAATTATTTTAAATAGAACAATTTTGAAGTTGTAGGAACCGCCTTTTTCATGAACTTTCTATTTCTGAAAGCAAAGTTCTGAGCAATTATATTCTTACAATATTGAACTGATCTGTGTTGTTAAATGTTAGTAGTACACATGCAGAAAATTTTCCAGAACTTATTAAGGCTCACGTACAAATCAACAAAGCATCAGCTTTTATTAAAAACGGCATTAAGCCATTTAATTGAAAATAGGCCATTAAGTAAATTAATTACGTTACGCGAGATAAGAAGAGCATACCCTAAAGTTACTTATAAAAATGACACCGGTTGGATTTAATAGATAATAATGAATTAAGTGAAGAAGAGTTTGACGTACAAAGTTTGGGTCCCGAAGATTTTTTAGTAAAATGAGACTGCAAGAAATATTTGTCTTAAGTTTCTGTAAGTAAATTTAATGGCAAAATGGAAAGATATCTACTCTTAGATTGTGAAAAACAAACCAGTATTTTGCTAATGTAGCCTGCATATTATTTTCCAGTAGGAATTATAAACTTTCATGATAACAAAAATTAATTTTACGAGTTTTAAGTTTGATTAATATCACTATTTTTCCAAAATACTTAGTTTAATATGTTTGACTAAAATTTTAACACTTTCGTATTTATGCTTTATATTTATTTCTTATAGGTATTGTAATTACAATATTTCTTGAATAAGAAAAAAAGTTAATTTTTACCCATTTTGTTTGATAAGTTTTTATATTTCATTGTCAGTTAGATTTATAACGACGTCTTAGTTCTTGTATTACAAAGAGGACATATAACTAAAATAATGCACTAAACTTAATTTTTGACACTAGGCCATGCATTTAGGAAGATTGTTAATGCTTAACGTTACCTACTAATTTTATTAACAATTTATGGTATAGTACAGAATGCTTAATATAAACTGGATATTATATTTGATCAATATGGTAAGTTTTTTTGTAATTAGTCCTACCCTAGCAGTATCCTAAACTGACCCTCTGGGAGAGCAGTTTAAAGCATGCATTTATTTAATCGTTATTATGACACATTTATGTTATGTTATATCCTTAGAACTATAGCTGTAATACTGAAAATTATTCGCTCCGCCCTTTACAGCTAGAGACACCTATTTAATCCAAAATTAATGGAGCGGTTTTTTTTCATATAAAGGTGTTGTGTTAACAAAAGAGGGTGGAATTTTGGATAAAACTACAGTTGAGTCTATAAAATAGGTGCTTTAAATAAACAATGTTAACCTCAAAGTAAGTAAATAAAAAATTATAACTTAATTATTATAATGCCAAACAAGTAAATTTATGCTATAGATTGTATTTTGTAATTGAATTAATTTGACATTTCATCAAGCGATGGTTTGAGATATTGCAATTTTTTATGTATTTATAAATAGAACGAATTATTACCCTTATAATACTAAATATTGTTACAGGTTTATAACATCGAATCCTGTATATTGTAATTTATATTGAGTTTTAGAAAATTATATACATTTTCAACCGCAAACTGGGAAAAAAACGAATGGATTTAGCTGAATCAAATCACATTTACCATGTTGTTGAGTGTATGAAGGATAAAAAAAGCGAAATGTCAGTAGTTTTAATGATTTACGATATGATTACAATATTAATATAATATTCCATATCAATAACGACAAAACAGTTATTAATATCTAATTGATAACTGAAAATCAAACTTTGATCTTTAGGGGTTCATTCTGTTCTAGCAGCCTTAAAATAAATTTCCAAATACTCAACGAAAAATTTGGGTTATGTGTACATTGTTTTTCTCACTGCTGCCATTTGTCATGTAGGGGCAATTTATTTACTGCAGTAAGAAAGCGGTCAAATTTATAAGCACTCTTAATTACCGTATTCTTGCATTTTTGCACACAACTCGTAGGATGGCCCACATTTGTATAAAGACCAACATATGGGATAGGCGATAAATCCAACATAATACCACTTAATCTGAGCGCTTCAATCGATCTACCAATCCCCAGCGTCTGCTAACGCACGGAGCCAATAGACTAACTTATCTTGTAATTAAATAACTTTCACAATATACAGAATCAGTTAGAACGTACGACCATTTAAAAAATATATCCCATAATACTCCCGTAAATACCGCCTCTGACGGCAAATTTGTCCCAAAATATTTACAGTTATACAAGATCAGGTATCACGTTATTACAAAACGGGATGGAGTGATTTACAAAAAAAAAAGATAAAAAGAAAAGCAGGTTTTCAAATTTATTTAATAACAAATGATCACTTTAAACAATACATCTACTGAGATATTGTAGTGAAATAGCAATTAATTAGAAGCGTATGATATTAAACTCTAATTTACAAATATAAAAAATGATGCCTTCATTCAATAGTAAGTTCTGCATTATGAAAATCTATTTAGTGTTAAAAATAAATATTTGGTACTTATGCGAAAACTGTTTTCACCTTTCTCAATCTCTGTAAGCTGCTGTTGGTAAAAGTTATTTATGATCTTAGATTGATCACAATTTAGTCTAATCAGTCTAAACGACAGTATCTTTATAGAGTGAACAACTCTTCTAAAAACTCTTTAATTGCTGTTAATAAAGTCAAATATAAATTTTAAAGTATATTATGGGATCAAAACTTATTCTCGCATACAAAATGAAAATTAATGAAATGTAATAATCGTACTGATGAGAATAAAAAGATTTCAAAAATAGTGTCGTTCGTAATGTTTGATTGAATTTATGTAAATATTAATATTTATTTAAAAAATTTACAATCGTTCAAACCATACAAGTAACTGCTAACAGCTACAAAATAATCCTAATTACAACCTCAATATGAAGTTAGAGATTGATTTTATAGTAAATTAAGAACACTGTTATCAGATAATTATTTTTGAAGGAATCATTCGTCTAGAGTGATGCCTGAGAAACATTAAATTTTAAAAATATTCTAATGTACATTATTTACATTTATACACAAAATCACCATAATTTTATTAACATGACCATTTTTAAATATTTACAGATAAAGAAATTGGCTCTCCATTATTAGTCTCAAATTCCTACAAATTAACAATTATTAGTTGAATATGTGACATACATATGTACATATTTTTTTAATGTGCTGTATTTGCTTGAGTTTTGAAAATTACCCCTACTCAATAATAATATTAATAATAGTTTATTTTGAAAACTGTATAAGAAAATATTTCTGGAATATCTGCTGTTGGCCTTTCTTCTTCCATTTACATTTTTAATAAAGTTACCTGTATTCTAAATATATTTAAAAATATTTACATTATCAAATAAATTATTGAACATATTTAGGGCCTGAACTGGTAGACATGAATTTAATAACATTAGGTACATGAAAAGAATAATTTTACAAATATTAAATTAATTTAAATAATGAGAAATATCTACATGTATGAAACAAATCCTATGAAGGGTACAACAACCGTATTCAACTTGGAACTTGGTCTGTCAATAAATTGTACTCTCAAGTATATAAGCAATATGATCAAAGAAATTTTACTTTCACAACCTAAATTGTAAAATACTGAATTAATAAAAGAAACCTTAGTTAACAAACCTTCAAACTATTGCTTCGTATTTGCTATTGAATCTTAAATTAAATGTGCAGAAAAAGTACAACACGTTTAGACTATTCAGTTCTAATTCCCCCTTATAGACTGAATCAAATTAGCTGTTAACCAATAAAATGGCAAATAGAACCTAAAATTGATCGTAACATAAACAATAAAAAAAGATCTTGTGTGTGATTGTTCAAAAGTATTCAATAATTTAATATTGTAAGAATTATATATATTGGAAAGACATCGCATTGGTAACTATTATGCACAATATTTGAAAGAAATACTTTTATTAACCTTTATTTTATTGAATTTATAAATAACCTGTTTGACCTAAAACAAGGAATGTGAGCTACAACTACATTGACATTAGTCTTTACTGATTTTCAGTTCTACATCGCTTACAGTATGTACAAACTTACAGAAAAGATAATTGAAATACTGTAATATATGTAGTGTAGTTGTCACAGAAATATATCAGGAATGTTCAGCTAACATGTGAAACTGACACCTAGTCTAGCGAACAGATACACCATTTATTGTTACAGCATCTTCAGTCGTTTTCCCTATAGGTTCAGGTTCATATCCCGCATTGTATCGTTTTGCATCTTCGTAAGGGGAATCATAAAGATTTTCATCATGAATATTTTCATAGGTATTATTTACAGTAGAGTTGTAGTTGTTTCTGTCATTTAGAGTGGCATAACTCATAACAGCTGCATTTCTGTCTTCTTTTCTTTCAGCTCCTTCTACATTCTCAGTGTTTTTTATTGGCACTGGTTTTCGGCTGTAATAAAAAAACATCTGTAATATGTTGAATAAGATAAATTGCTTTCTAAATGACAGAAATACAAAAGTAGATATATAAATATTACTTATGTGTTTTACTTACAGCTTTAGATAAATGAGTCCAACTATAATCAAGAGGAACACTATGACAGCCGCACCTATGCCAATACTTGTCCCCACGTTGAAAGTTTCCAACGGAATTTCTTCAGCAACTATAAAATAAATAAATTTTGGCAATTAGCTTTTTGGAAATATTCATTTATAGCTCTAACTATAATAAGTTGACCACCAACGATTAAATCTGAATAAATCTGAATTGACTATTATCCCATTATTTTTAATGTTTAAGAGGTTCGAACATTATTAAAATATAAAGTTCTTCAAAAGAACATTGGCTGACACGATTGCAGTAGGAGTCAGGCTGTGAAAATTTAGGAGGTCGTGGGAAAAAACGGCAATCTTTGATGTTTGCCGCAGCTGCGAGGATGATCCGCGCCTGCATACCACATGTCAATCGCGGAATAATGATTGAGTGGTGTAAATGGATAAATAATTTAGAATTCCGGTATAAATATCTTATTAGAATTTGATATCTGTTTGTCAACTGCGTTAAGCGGTTTTACTTCATAAAAGAAAATTTGCTACCGACAGTAGACCGAAAAAGAAATAACAAAATCGTGTGAAATAAATATATACAATTTACGTATGTACCAATAATAGCTTAATAAATTATTGTAAAATGGACTGGACTAATATGAAAGGGATGTTTTGTTATCAAAGAGGAAGATGGTGGTAGTCGCGTCAAACTTTTTCCCTGGGAATGGGAACTTTGATTGTGCTACATAATTTTATAAATTATAAATATATACAAGACTGAGGCAATAAAATTGAACAATGTTTTCCATGGAGATATATATAGTAGAATCAGTAAGTAGTGGGAATGAAGGGGGCCCTGTCACCTAGTAGTGGTAGTGAGGAGCATTCTGAAGAACCGGATAACTTTTCAGTCGCTTGCGAGCAAGCAAGCGAATCCAAGATGGTGAAAAAATCACAAGCAGCGCTACGCCATCAAATTCTGCGTTAAACTTGCGAGGGAGATCCTCTGAATAAGTAAGGTTGCCTTAGGAGATGCTGCCATGATCTGCTCAAATGTACTCGAATGTCATAAGCTGTTCTGGGAGGAGCAAGAGCTCATCGAAAACAACAGTCGCACCTCCGGTCGCCTGTAAACGGCTGATGAAAATTTGACCAAAGTGAAGACTCACCTGGACTCCGGCCGGCACAGAAACATTCGTCAGATTGTTGATGAGTTAGAGATATCGTACTGTTGTGTCCAACAAATTATCACCGAAATTTGCTCTTGACAAAAGACTGCGCCAAGTTTGTATCAAGAGTCCTGAATGATGAACAAAAAGTGAATCGTGTGCAAAAGCTTATTTTATAGATGTAGGTATATAAGGTTAATAATTATTTTTCGTTGTGCAGTAAATCTTTCTCAAATTACAAAAAAGAAGTTTCTTAGAAAAATCCCCAGCCTAAGAACTTCCTAAAACAAGGCATTTCACAAATTGGTAGTAGCTCCACTACTTCCCCTTTCTTCGACTCATGGGAAACCGATACAGTTCCGTAGAAGACGTCACGGCATCTTTGAAGAGGAAAGCGAGTTCCAAAAGTGTAGATGGGCTAGGAATCTCGTTGGGTCGAAGTATGAGGGAGCTATTTCGAGGACTACTAAGGATATATACCAATTAGTTCAATAAAAAATTTAAATTAATTCAGTCCTACTGCTTATTGATCCTACCCTGTAACTCCATCCTAAAGAGTTGTATTAATAATTCTAAATATGGAATTATTTCTGTGAAATATTGTTTTTGTATTAAATAGCATTTTTTATCGATAGACGAACAGTACTTAGAAAATATTGGAATTTTCATGATAGTATCAGTGAGTTTTAAACGAAGAATTCATCAATTTTACATATTTTACTTTTTTTTCTATTCAATCTTAAAAACGAGTCTCTAATATTAATATTTAACATCATCTATGTTGAACTCAAAAGTGGAATTGAGGGTATTATTCTGTTTGCCCTGAATGATGTGATATATAATTTGGGTAGGTTAGATCGCCTAAATAATTTGAATGCAAATTATTGAATAATAAGCATCATCATTTTCAATATCTTTCAGTAGTACATTGTAAAGGAAACCTGTGATAACACTGATTGGCTGGAGTAAAACAGTGCCTTCTATCTTTAGGCAACATTGCATCATGTTGAACTGTAACAATTTTTAGCTATTTAACGTGAAAAAATAAAAATATTTACACTTCAGAAAAACACTGCATCTTAATTGTTGGAAAATTGGAGCCCCAGTGACCCAATTCTATTAACTAAACCATATCTGCACTTACGAGAAAAACAGCAGGATAAAATCGTTAAGCTAGAAAGCATTAACGTGTAGGCAATCAAAAATGAAATCTATAAATTTAATATGATGAAGCGTGTGACATAAAACTTTAACTGTTTTTTTATAACTAGAAGATCGCAAATGAAATGTGTGGAAAAACGAGCAATAAAACCTGATATCCTATGAATGTCACTGAAACTATCAAGCGAAGGAGAACACAGGGAAATAAAAAACCGAATTTAACTGTGATAAACAGAAACAGATACCGCGACGGAGATAAGTACGCGTCGGGTAGACCATTGCATCAAAATATATAGCATAAAAACAAAGTAATTGCCTATAAAATTGTGTTAACCCAAGAGTTTCTTTTAAAATTGCAATCTGCCATTATTGCCCGTTTATGTCCGAGTATTGGCATGGTTTACCGACAAAGTGATTTTATTATAATACCGGACAAAGGAGACGCATTTAGGGTGTACAAAATGATAAATGAATAAAATATTCCTTAGACGGAGAAATGAATAAAAAACTTGACGATGACTTGCTGAAACATGATTCAACATGAATCAACCAAGAAATATAAGATCAAGTGATATCAATTGGAGAAATACATTTAGTCAAATAAAGGGAACTAACTGCTAAATTGTTGATCTTATAAAAAAAATCTTCATACCAGTAAATGATTGGACAGGACAACATTTGCTCCAGTCATTCAAAAAATTAAAATTTATTGCTAAGTAATAGAAAACAATAGAAAACAACTTACAAATCTCAAAAGAAGATTACAAGAACTCAGTAATCAAAATATTTATACGTTTTTGTATTTATTACCAAATATAAAAATGAAATCTTTTTTTTTCAGATTTTATAGTTACTTAGTTTTGAATAAGTTTTTAGAGTCTCATATTAAATGGTGAACAACAAGGATTTTTAAAAGTGTTTTTTATGTAATTACATTTTACCCAGAATAGTTTTTCGTTATTAATTTCCAGTTGTTATTATTATACTATGGTCCTACTAATCAGTGATTACAACCATTGAACGAATCAAGTGCATCGGACAGACTGTGTAATTTACAGAAAGTTTTAGCTAAATATATTCGTTATAAAAGAATTTATCCTGGAAGATTTGATAAAGTGAGAGTTTTAAAATTAAATGACAATCTATCCTAATAAATTGTTTCGAAGAAACACCTGATAAGGCAACATAAAATTGCCTGTGCGAACAGCACTGTGTGCTGAGTAAGGCCAGACTGACAGGATTTCACGCTGGGTTTTCTACGTTTTTTTTTCGAGTTCTCACATAGTCGGCCACGCCACACCAGCAGTTTTTCACGCGCTTTAAATCCAGCTCTACCTTTGCCACACACGCCAGTTGCAGTCATTCTGTTTGGTCGACCTCCATGGCGAAATGAATATCCCGTTCTTTTCTATCAGTGAGGCGACTCAACGCAGAAAATGGAACTGATCGCGCCCGACACCGACCCGTTGGATCGAAATTCACGCGGGGTCTGGCCTCGCGGATTTACAATAGTGTGGCCTATTTTTTTGAGTTTTTTCCTGCCGATACGCGGCGTGAAATCCGGCCAGTCTGGCCGTAGCCTAAGTATACTCCCGCCAAGCCCGCAGCCCCGAAATTTTGGAATTTTTGGTTTGAAGATTAAATTTTAACCCGTTAACAATCTTTTTCATAAGGATAAATATTATATTTATACAATTTTACATATCCTGGAAATACGTGAATACTTAATCAGCTCATCAACAATCAAAAAAATTATCCAAGCCTCCCGAAAAAATTATCCCACCCACCTGGAAAAAATTTCCTGGCTACGGCCTTGACTCCAGCAACTTTTAATGTTTACCCTGCGCTTTATTAATTGACATTCCAAACGCTATTTTTACGGGAAAGTGGAGCCTTTCAATTGCAAAAGGCAATTCTGAGGGTATCATGGGAGATCTTGGTATAAAAACAGTTTCACCAGTTGCGTTGCCAGTTAATATGATACATTCAAAAAAATGTAAATTGACTACTTTGAATCTTGTACCCTTTCAGTGTCGGTAGACTCAATTTTCTGAGCAATATAATAGGAGCACCTACCTTTAATATTAATTTTCAACCAATTTAGTGTCTTAGTGGATATGTTACTAATATCGGGATACAATTTTCAATAATTTCTTCCACATTTTGTACCAAAACACAAATATTGTTAAAATTTACATATACATTTCTTGCTTGAAACTCACCATTTTCTATTTGGAGCAAATCTTTAGAAAATTGCCAATTATCTTATCTTCGCTAAACGACAAAATCCTCATATTGGTTTTAAATCCACATTTCGTTATATGTGACAAAGATGCTATCTTTTGAGCGATGCATTGACTTCATCTCCTCTCGTTCCCCTAGTTATAACTGGCAAAATTTGACGGAGATCTCTAGAGAGTAAAACAGTACAGCCATCCATTGGGCAGTTACTGTTGCGCCGATATTTGGGATGAGACATAGAAGCCTCAATTCAAATAAAGCTTGATAAATAGTGAAAATTATTTAATGACAATTCTTGACGTCTGTGATGCATACACACAGAAACCTTCAGCTATGCTTTGACGATCATTTTGCCAAAGAAGATGTGGGTCGGTAACTTGACTGAAGGAAATCATGATGGTAAATAAATAGGTATTTGATTGTATTTATCTGAACAGCATAAGGCAGCTTTAGAAAGCGTATTCTTCTAACAGACCCATTGCTTTACAAAGTCCTTGAAATGTTTTTTATAAGTTATACATTGAAAAGTACGGAGACTACTGAAATTACCATATCATTATTTTCAAAGATAAAATTTTCGACAGAATCTTCTTACTCTTACCCTCTAATACAAAGACTACTGAAAGAAGTAGGAGCTTTTACTACGTGGATTTGATTTTGCTATATCTCATAAGGAATTTCATTTACATGGTGTAAAGGGAAAAAATTGTCTTCATGAAATGCTCAAGCCAACTAACGTATTTAAAATGATAAGGATTAATACTGCATTTGTGTAAATAGCGTTCCAATTACCGCTTTATAATTGGCCATTTTTTTAAGTATTAAACTGGGTATAGCATGTTATCCTTAAGAGATAGACATATGCTGTCGCGGACTTTTTTGTATACCTCTATAAGATACACAATTCCACCATATTTTGTTATATCTCAAGGTGTTTAGGCAGCGTTTTCGTTGAAAGGTCCCAGACGGCTTATTTTTTGCCGACACCTCCAACAAATATGGCTATATTTTAGTCAATTTATACAAAACTTAAACAAACCATATACTAAAATCTTCCTCGAGAACCACTCTATCTACTGGTGAAAACAGCATGAAAATCGGTGCGGTGGTTTTTGAGTTTATCGCGAACAGATATTTAGTAATGTTTGAAATTTTTTGTCCTACCCTGTATATCTAAAAACAATAAATTTTCTTAGTTATGTTAAACTGGCAAACGACAGGTTTACAATAACATAACTAAAGTTTATTGAATTTCAAATTTTATATTTGATTATTGCATTGGCAACGAGGTCAGACCTAGACTTTGAAATGTTTCAAGACTACAGTTATTTCCCAAGAAATCATTAAAAATAAAGTTATAGCTTAATGTTGATTTTCTACTAAAACGATGACAATTTAAAAAAAATAGATAGTTACCTTAGAGGTGATACAAAAATCTGTGAGTTGATTTCTTTGTCCTTTCACTTAGTTTAATAATAATGCAGTTAGTTTAGAAAAGAATTTGAATTTTTACTTTAGTACTTTCGCGAGAATGTTTGGTTTTTTACATTCTTAGTAAACTCCCTAAAATTTATTCGTTTAGCCTAACAACTTATTTTTCAAAGAATTTATCTCATAATACAATTCTTACTTATTTTTGCAATAGAGGGTAAAAATGCATGAAAATTTAAAAAAAAATCTATTTTTACTAAAACCGATAAGGTATTAGTCATTTTGTTAAGTATAATGTTTCAAGTTGTACAAATAATTTTAAGATCGTTTATGATTCCTGTCTTTTCCAATGGTTTATCATTCATACAGTACCTATATTTTATTATTGTTATCTTTATTGAACAAAGAATATAATAATTTACTTCTGTAGCCCATGACTTCCGTCTCATTAAAGCTTTCCATACTATTCTGTAAATTTGTGTCTGCTAGATATAGCATATGAACATACTATGGCGATAATGTTAAGTTTAAAACTGTGTTTGCTTGTGATATTTGTCACGGATTTTGGTTATTGTTTTGCGGATTGTTTTTTTGTATAGTGATGCAGTGACAACAATTTCCAACTTCGAATAAGCTGACATTGTAGACATTTATGGAAGAGGAGATGTGACTGATACTGAAGTTCGGCGACTCTATCAACAACCTTTCACAAACAAAACAGGGACTAACAACAAAACGCTCCCCAGTTATGGTATTTCTGCTTATATCATCTAGAAATCAGCAAGCAAATCTTAAACGCATTTGAAAGAGAACCCACGACCAGTATACCAGTCTGTCATAAATGAACATAGAAAATATCCATACAATTACCCACTTGAAGAAGAAGATCCAGGTACGTGAATGCAGTTCGGCCACTTCTGTCGACAGTCACTACATAATCATATTGAAGATTTTTAAAATAGAATTTGGAAACTAATGATTTGTTAGGAGAAGAAATTGTAAATTTTTACACAAGGTGAAATAAATATAGCAATCCTTAAAAAAGGAAAACCTTATTTTATCCGAAATTTTCCACCAACTTATGGACTAGGGTAATAAGATGAAACATAATTGGTCGATATTTTCTACTACTAAGTGTCAGTACTTTTCCTGAGAATTCATGTGGCACAAATGTGCAAATGCCCTGGTTTGCTAAATCCCCGAAAGTTAATCCTTTATACTATCAAATGTTAGATCGTCAACATATCGTGACACAAAAACATCTACTTGATCGGCAAATATATCTTAACTAAAAAAATGAAGGATTTAAATTCTGAATTAGAACAGCGAAAGTGAAACGTCGAGCACGTGCTTAAAGTAGAAAGAGACTTCCTGCTATCTGATTGAGTGTCATATTTTTTTTCAGTTCAGTTTAATTAGTTTTATTATTTCTACTATGACGAAATGTCACTATACAAAACATAAATTTTGACAAACTAATAACCGGGAAAAACATGATCACGTGGCTATTGATTTATACAAAATTCCATAAACTGTCTTTCAGATACTCAACTGTATAAGCGTTTTTCTTTCCCTTTTTCCTTTAACGCTTATCACAGTTGAAATCGACAAAATATTTCAGATATTCTGTCCTCTCTTCTCCCACGCAAAGAAGTAATCTGATAAAAATATTTTTCTACTTCCTTTTAGATTATAAAAACGCAGAATCCGTATTCATCTCTTATTAGAAGCATAATTTGAAAAGTTTCTTTCTTTTAATTTCAGCTGAGACAAATAAATTATATAAAAAAAAACCGGAAAGATATAATAGAAGAGCTATTTAAATTCATGTATTCAGGTGCAATCACTTCTCATCGCGTATTCCATTCTTTCAGCGTCTGCGAGGCATAACAATTATTTTAAAAATACAGACCCACTTATCACCCTCTAATCTAATTTCTCCATTTCGATTCAACACTTGAAAACATACGGCCGAACTTTTACAGCATATAAAATGAAACTTTACTAGTCGGACAGGAGTTATAGTAGAATCAAATACTCACAATTTACATTTATGACAAATCTGTATCTGAAACTTCATTTGGTAATGTACGCTCATTCAATTTATAAATTATAACTCGAAAGCTTATTCTTTATTACATATTTTCAAAGAAATGACGGGCGTTTACGAATGAGCTCTCACAGCGATCAAAAATAATTGCCTTAATTCTAATTCTATTAGAAATATTTAGAGATTACTTCAATATCGAGAACTGAAAACAGTTCAAATAATTTAAATCAAAGCAGAAGTTTAAGAATAACCACAGTGACTGATAACGACTCCAGATTTGGAGTCACACAGAATACTGCATGATCATATTGGACACATTTCCTTCTTTCAGAAAATCTGTGAGGAAGAATTTATGTAGCGGGGCAGCCAGTACTGTCTCTACTGCATATACTCCTACGAACTAAGTATTTCTTTCTGGGATATTATAAGACATTCAGGTAATCAGATTATGGTCTACGAGACCCGAGACTCGGCACCACATTTTTAATAGTGGCTATCTTTGTAAAATATCAAGTTCTGAGTTATCCTACGATATCTACAGTTATATTCCTCTTCTTCGACCTATGCTCCTCCTTCCTAATAGTGATTTGTCTCTAACCTATTTCCTGTTATTCTTCCTATTATTCTCATGTCTGCGGTGTCCAGTATTCTTTGTGTCAGAGATATGTCAGGTCTTGTTTCGGCTGAGTACGTCAATATTGATCTTATCGTTGGTCTATATATTCTTGACTTTATTTTCGTTTTAATGGTTCTAAACATACTGCTACTTTATTTGCATTGTGACATTTGGCTTTGATTGTTTTTCGATTACTCCACAGCTGGATATCGGAATCCCCAAGTAATTGAATTCCATAGTTTTCACGGGGCTTGTGCAGTAGATGCCTATTTGACATCTAATGGAATCTTTACTTATTATGATTGATTTGTTGTTTTTTTTAAATATTCATGTTAACTTTTTTTGCTATCGTGTTGAGTTTTACCAGTCTTTGTAGTTCCTCTTGAATTTGAGCTATCGTACTGCTTCCCCTGCGTTGCATGGTATTTTGATTTCTTTGTCACTCATTCTATATCCTCTACCTTCGTTGACATTTCTTCCTATTTCGTCAATTATTAGGTTGAATAATAAGTGATTCATGAAGTTTCCATTTCTGATTCTTGTTCCAACCTCTTTTGGGTCTGTAAGTCTACCCTCTATTCTAGTATGATATGTTTATAAAGATTTTTATTAGTTTTGAAAATGTCTAAACAGGATTTCTATATTATTAAGGTTACTCCCCTCTTGTAGCCTAACGCTTTTTTACCCTTTACTGCAGTTCCTCTAATATCGATGCTTTAATTTTTTTCACCAAGAATTTCTGGTGTCTCTAGCTCTCAGCGTGACTTGTTTTTCTGCAATTATATTTTTCATATAGTCTATCCAGATATTCTTCTCTATATGTTTTATATCTTTAAATTCCTTCGTTTAGGCTCTTTGTCCTCTTATGAAGCACAATATTTCTTTCTGCAAGCCATAAATCCCGCTATTTTTTATTATTACTGCTAGTCTCTTTTTATATAAGCTCATCCTACAAACTCTCAACCTTAATCTTTGCATTAGGCTCAGTTCACACAGTTTTGTTGGATAATTTTCTGGGCTGTTTTACCGTGTTCTAGAGGAATTTCTTCATCGGCAACTGCGGCAGACTTCTTCAGCGGCGCGGGCGTAGTTGATACGCTCGAAGCGACGGGCCTGTTTGGAAGAAATTCCATTAGGCCACCACAAAACAGCTCGGAAAATAAAAAAGCGAATCCAGTGACACTAGTCGTGAAAGCCTACAAACTGTCATAACCTTAATTTACTTAATAATAACTCACGGTCATCTTTGTCCACAGATATTTTCAAATGTATATTTGTATTGATCTTTATCTCCGTTTTCGTTTCTGACATCTTCATCAAATCGTTGTTTCATTGCTAGTATGATATCATTATCCACTCTGACATTGAACTCTCCTAAGATGATGATGTACTCATTTGCTGGAATATGGTTTATTTTATTATATGCTGACGACCTTCATGGAAGCTTTCCCGATGTTTACGTTTATTATTTTCGGATGCATAAATTCCAATTACATTTAGAGGCCTGTCACTTAATTTAATTTTTAAGTCAGCAATTCGGTTCGAAACATATTGTTATAAAATTTATCCACTCCGTCCCTGGCGAAAGCAACGTAAAATAGTATTCATTCCAAAGATCTCTAATTTTTTCAAAATGAGCAAGTACTATCAATCTCGACGCTGTGCAACAAAATCTAGAACGAGCAGGAAACTCAACGTATGCTATATAAGCCGATTTTTATTTCAGCAGAGTTAGTTAGTTTATTGCGTTCAGCTTATTTGTTGTTATGATTTTGATGATTATTGTATAGAATCAGCTGTTGAAAATATTTGATGTTTTACGTGTAAATAAAAGTTCTCAAAAGTTGAATATTAGGTGAATATTAGTTTTTATTATTAATTAATTGAACCCACGGGTTTTTTGCAATATTTACAATCTTCAATTTATTGGGTCAGTCTTTTCTGGAGTAATGCAGCCATTACTCTGCGTAAATTGATACTTTAAATTAATTTGTGATTTTGCAGAAACTACAGCTTTTTCATTTCAAAACTAGCCACCCAAAATAACTTTTAAAATGTATTTAAAATAAAAAGACAAAAAAAACACCTTATTTACAGGGGGCACATTTTACACGTATCGGCCACCCTGCACTTTCAACCCCTAAGCGGGGGTGAATATCACTTCTAGAAATTTAAATACAAAAGGGTGTTATAAAATACATTTTTTCAAATGTATTTTTTTCTCTCAATCTTTTGATACATCATTTTTTTAAATCATATTATGTTTTACACAGTAATGCCATTTTAAACTTTCACATTAAAACAATTATTATTTACATTGTACTTACATTATTAATATTGTATTAGCCTTAGAATTACGTCTAAGTTCAGAAATATCGCTAGGTTAAGTTTTATACAGTTTTTAGGTGCCCTCATAAAAAAGTCAAGGGGCGTTAGGTCGGGTGATTTTGCTGGCCGTTCTATAGCGCCCCATCTTTCAATCCATTCATCTGGAAATGTCTCATTAAGCCAATTTCGTACAGGCAAAGCATAATATCGAGGTGCTCCGTCCTGTTGAAAAAAATAGTTTTCTTCGTCTAGCAACAAAGTTCCATATTGATCTACATATTTGGTTTTCTAAAGATTCGGTTGTAAGGGGATTTATCACATTTTCCAAATAAAATTCCCCAGTTAAAATTTCTTCCTCGAATAAAGGACCAATAATTTTATTTCCGAGAATTTCGGCCCAAACGTTGATTTTCTGAGGATGTTGGTTGTGCTTTTCCCGAAAAACTTGTGGATTGGTATTGTCCCAGTATCTACAATTATGTTTATTGACAAATCCATTTAAAAAATATCTGGCTTTGTCAGAAAAACATATATTTTTAATAAAATTAGGGTCTGCATTTGCCCTTTGAGTCATTATTTCGCAGAATTCTAACTTTCTGTCATAATCATCCTCAGCAAGCTGTTGTAAAAGCTGTATTTTGTAGGGAAATAATTTTTATAGGCGTAACGTTTTATGCACAGAGCCGACGGAAATTTTTGTTAACCTAGAGACTTTTGGTATTGAGGCTTGAACAACCATGGCAAAATGACCTAAAATCTCAACTTGTGTAGCTTTAGTTAAAACTCACGATTCTCGACAATTGAATTGCACACACTTCCAGTTTCTTGAAATTGAAACTAAATCTGATGCCCAATATTTTTATCGGGAAGTCTCTGATGAGCAGTTCTGCGTGCACATCTTTTTCCCCATAAATAAATATTATTTCAGTTCTTTCTTGTAAATAATAAATCATTGTCGATTTTGATGGTGGAATTTGATGGTCAATATACAACGAAACCACTACTATTAATAAATTGTTTACATTTACTGTCGCAAATATCTTTCGCAAAGGCATTTAAGGATTTTTTCTCACTTGTTTATCTCGGTATTTATTGTCATGCTTTTTTTCAATTACAAATAATTTTTTTTATTTTTTACGGTTTCTAGGTCATTACTCTGTAAAATATAATCTGATTTTAAAAAATGGTATGTCAAAAGATTGACAAAAAAGAGAACTTTAAAATGATGTATCACATGATACTGTTTTAATATAAAGTGATACTATCCTGAAAAATGAAACACATACTCTTCTACTTAAATAATTAGAACCCAGTTTAATTATTATACTATATTTGGTCGATTTATTTGTTTCCTTAAATGAATAAAAAAGGCATGCCTTTGCAGATGTTAGATTGTTGGAAAACTGTGGGGTTGATTCAGGTTGAATAGATATCAGAAAATCCTGGGGTATGTCGGAACTGTATCAAGTGACAACAAACTTCAGTTTAGAGAAAAATAATATACTATAATACTTAATTGAACCTAATTTTACCATGAGTGTGTACGGAATAATGGAACGTGATTTATTAGCAAAAAAGTTGCTTTGTTTGAAATATAAAAATTTCTACTAGGATATACGTAAAACAAAACATAATAAATAATATTAATCCTCTTCTGACAAATTGATAGATAAACTCATTTGAATGTCGTAACAAATGTTTACACAAAGAGCATTTAATTCCAAAACATATATATCAAGTGTGCCTCAATTTGTGACGTGTGACATAAACTGGTCGATTTGCCCGGTGGAAGGGAATTAAATCATCAACCCCATCAGTATATACCCACCCTTACATGAACATGAATAATTTAGACATTCCTGAAGTCAAGCTCATGCAACTCATATATTTTTATAGATTTATTTTCACTATCAAATATAATGGCTATGAAATATTTCTATCCTTAAGTTTAAATTCACTATTTACTTTGGTTACCATACAGAGAAGTATTAATACGTCGAACTATCTCAAACTTTTGACGCTGCAAGACTTACCGTCATTAATATAATGATTACTTAACTCAAACTAAAATACTGGGTTAACAGGATTATCTATCTCTTTGTGATGAAATATCAGGGGTTTTCGCGGAAGCCGTTCTGAATCAATTCAGAATCAGTTCATTATTTTTAGTTCTATTTTTGTACTGTCCCTAAATCGGATCACCGGAGTTCACATAGTGATTTGTTTCATGTCATCTGTAAAAATCATTTTGTGGTTAATTTCTATGGGTTAAACGGTGCGCATGAACAATCTGTAAATTTTTCGGAATTGAAAATATCTCCTGAATTTAAATTTTCAAATATTGAATGAATATCACTATAGAGACAGTCAGCATTATTGTAAAATATTCGTAATATTTAATTTATATTTATTTGTCTAGAAATTTAATGCTAATGACTCCTCAATATAGACCATAATTATAGCTAAAAAATGCTTTTCAAAATTACTGACTCTATAAATATTACTTACTACCCTGAAAGTAGCCGTAGCCGACATACGACAAAAAATCTGAGAATATTTTGGTATTTGTTATACAATATTTAGCAAGGCTACATGGGCTGTAAAATTAAACTTTTTGCAAATGTAATGAAATGTACATCTTTATTTTAATAAAATCTAAATATTCATTTCTTTAAAATTTTAATTTTTGCATGTATTTCAAAAATATTAGGTGTTAAATTTATAGGTTCATTTTTTTTTTCGATATTTGTTATACAATATTCAGCAAGCTATATGGGCTGTAAAATTAAACTTCTTGCAAATGTAATGAAATGCACATCTTTATTTTTATAATATGTAAATGAACATTTCTTTAAAATTGCAATTGTTTCATTTCTTTTAAAAAAATATTCTATTTCAAATTTTCAGGTATCCGACATTCAAATTTAGCAAACTGCATGGGCTTTACATTTTGAAAATATAACGAAATGCACCTGTTTAATTTCATAAAGTCTAAATGTTTTTTATAGCATAATTACATATAAAATAATCGATGGCAAATTCTAACATATCGGTCTTTGAATATTTGGCAAGCTACTATATCGGCTGTAAAAATGGACTTTGAAAACGAAACTAAATGGACCTCTTTATTTTCATAAAGAAAAATTGCCCCTTTTTCAAATTTCACATTCACTTAAATAGATGCTATATTAAAATCTGATATATCTGCCTTCTGATATTAAGGAAACTACTTATCTGGACTTAAGATTTCATTTACTTCAAATTGAAAATTACCCCAACCTCTTTATTCTAATCTTAATGTGCATTGGTATATAATTATATGTGCATTTGTAAATTGGTTTGTAAACAGTTTTTTCCAATTAAAAAAGTTCTGTAAATGTAGTGGTATACAAAGCTAGGACCTGGTTATATCTATATGTCTTTATTAAAAATAATTTGGTCAAGTGCGAGTTGGACTCGCATACTAAGGATTCCGTACCACCTTCAAGATTCTAATATTCCAGTTTCAGACAAGCAGGGATGAAGTGCATTTTCTTATATTTACACTAATATCTTTTAAAGGAAGCGTTTTAAATTTATAAAAAATATACACTTTTATGTTCCACACGTAGACTTTTTATTTTAACTGCTTCATGATTCGCTAGATTTTCATAAAAATATGTATTTAATTTTCTAATTTACATTAGAGTTTTATTTTACTAATACACTTTCAGGAGAATTTTAGGCTCTGTAGATTGAAAGATAAAGGGGAAAGTTGGCCAAGTTTTAAATAATACATTATTAAATCTTTTAGACAAATTATTTAAAAAACAAATTAAATATATTTTTCAAACTTCTAGATAGTGGAAATTAAGTCGATGTTTAATATTTTTGTTAATATCTATTAAACAAATGATTTAAAAATATGATATATTTGTAATTTACATGAGCCTTTTATTTGATATATTTTTTATAAATTTCAACTGAGCCCCAGTAGCCCTAATTATTTTGAAAATTTTAGGTATTATGGTTTCGGAAATAAACCGGGAAATGAGATTATTTTATATATTTTTGTTAATATCCTAAACAATTAATTTTATAAATATGAAAAATATATATTTGTATTTCTTTGACGTATTGCATGATGCGTTAAAAATATTTTTTTTATTTTCAGTTTAATTCCATAATTTAGCCCCCAGAATTTATATTAGGGATTAGATGTTAGATCGTATAGTTTTGGGAATAAAGGGGGAATAAGTTGATATCAAATTTCAACCTCTTCCGTCCAGTAGTTTAGTAGAAAATTGCTGTGCAGAAATCCGGAGTGATATTATAAGAGTATCCGTATATTGTATATAGGGAACCCTAATTATAATCCTCACAATTTAGAAAATTTTAAATTGTATTATTTAAAAAAATGTAAATTTATAGCAAAGGATAATTTCACCCAAAGAACATGCTAAAGTATTTTAGAATAAACATTTTTAAAAAAATGTAACCGACAAGTATTACTAAAAAAGTTGAAAATAATTATAACGAAATATAACTCTAGGCAGTAAATAACACATTCAATTGTTAGGTATCCAGACACAAAGTAAAACAATTTAAACATTAAAAGGTGCTCATTCTGCACAAATTAATTACCTACCTATCTGGTATATTTTTTATTTACGCTAAACCAGTCAACAACATATTTGAAGTTACTTAAGTTGCAGTAAATCATAAAAGATTATAATACATTTCAATGATTTAATTTCGGGTAGCAATTCTGCCAATTAATTTGAAAATAGATTATTTTTGTATTTATTGTGACACTTCTAGTACCTATATTATATACTTCTAAAAATCCATCAGTCCTCATCACTAAACAAACTGTAGTCCAATATCTTTGTTAATTAAAAATATTATTTATAAAAAAATACTATTTAAGGTTCCAACAGGAATTAGTAATAAAATTGGAACAATTTTGTTTCTTCTGCATTAAATTAAAAATAATTTACAGAAGGAATTTTGCATATTTCCACTTATCTCCAACTGCCAAATTCAAATTCAAACGAAAGCTGAACTAAACATGCTTGGATAGACTTCGGACAGCCGAGTGGGTTATAACTCAGATCGAAGCGCATAATTCTTAGAGCTTTTACTTATATATGCTCTAAGGTATGATAGAACTAAAAATCCTTGCTTCAGAGCAAGAACCATTTGAATCGATTCAGAACCAATAACTGCTTACCGCGAACACCGAACTCAAGACTACTGTAACCCAGATCACCAAATTTTATAACAATAGATTTGGTTCACAATACAATTCTAGGTTGCTATTGTTACCGGGTGTTATCGTCTATAGGACGTTGTTTCATTAGGGATTCGTTCACTTAGTTCCATATCGGTTCATTTTCAGTAATTTTGTTCCGCGAACGGTGTTTTCAGATAATTACGGTAATATTACCGTTGAACCGATTCAGAACTGCTTCCGCGAAAACCCCTATCGTAAACCAATTTTGTTCCGCTATTGAATAGTACAGTTGGGTACGATACCATTTCGTGATGCTCTTTAATAACAAATTGATGGGCATGATAAGAAGCTGAACCTTATTCCTATTAAAACAGTTTGGTGAAAATTTAATAATGGATGTGATGGATGTAAAATTTATTCCCGTGATTTTCGATCTCATTTTTAAAATCATGGACAAAGAAATAACTTATTATTAGAAATTGTGCTTAACAATAACGTTTATTTCTGTATTACCTGATTAGCAAAATAACTGCCTAGAATTTATAAGCTGTTACCATTTAATTTAGGTTCTAGATGATAGTTAAAAAAGTTTAAATTGTTCAGATGTGCAAGACTCGATATGATCTGGATGTACCACCAAAAAGGTACAATGAATTGCTAATTGCCATATTAGGAAGAAAGTACTGAGCGGAGAAGAAAATAGGTAAAACAAAAAAGTTAAATTTCCGTATTGGTTCGCTTGACATCTTACAAAATAGGCGATGCCTAAATGTTTCTGGTTATTTTTCGTGCTACTTCGTGGTGACCTTGAAGAAAACAAGATCAGGTTTTGAAAATCATTTCAATAGTTATATCCAAACTGTAAACTGGAGCATTTAGTTTTAAGACTACCCGTGCAAAGAGCGGGAAATTTCATATTCAGAGATTGTATCGACGAAGTCGCCCAATACTTTCAATATCAAAAATAAACTTTATTTTAAAGCGAAACAAAAGTTCTTGATTCCAAAGAAGTCAAGATCTTTTACTTGCCTCTACTGACTATCACAGACAGTCAGTATTTTAGTAAATTTTTCTATGTGACGCCTAATTTGTTAGGGTTTAAGTACATGATATTACCTTGACCTTCTCTGATGGTCAGAGAAAAATTTAAATATGAAATTATCTACTAACAATAAATTACATACAGGAAAAAATTCTTTAACTTTTGTCTGAGTCTTTTTCTTCGCGAATACGTTGGGATATAGTGAGGAGAACCGATACTTTTTGAACACCCAGTATAAATACAAAGCCCTATTATTATAAAATACCTATCCTACGCACGCTATTATATATGCATTATATGTAACTTTATAGAGCTATTAACAAAATTAAAAGAGAAGAAGAATTAAGATCTAATTGAATATTAAATAGCCTTTTTTGAATTTGTTAATCTCTTGAGACTCTAATTAATTGGTTTTGATGAGATTATCCTCTAAATGTAAATTTCTAGATTGTAATTCAAGTTATTACTATTTTCGACTTAATGGTGTGCTTAATTAGATTTATTATCCTGTGAGTAAGTAACGCCTTTTGTGCTCATTAAGACAGGTTGTAAAATTTCTAAATCTCTTGCTGATATGTAATTTATCACAATTGCCGCAAGTAATCTTGTAAACCCCAAATTTACATTTATTGTCTACTCTTGATTTGTTGTTCTTTATATATTTGGATAAATTATTTGTGGTTTTACTAAAGTTATTTTAACTTTATTACTTGTTTCTCATAGGAAAGTTAGAGTTGAGTGAATTATAAGGTTATTTAGTAGTTGGATAAATTGAGTTATTCGCCATTCGAAACGTTTTCTCTTTAACGAACTTGTTCTAAACAAGTATTTATTGCAATTTGATGAAGTTTAATCTTTCTCAGAATTTAATTGAGTCAGAGGAACAATTATCAGTTTATAAATCAAACTATAAAATGTATACATTTTTTGCTGATAATGATGGCTGAAGTTATTCTGAATGAATGTAGTAAATGAAAAATGGATGGATGGAATAGTCTATATGTACTCTGTTGTCTACTAGTTGCTATAAAACATGCTAGAAAACCATTTACGTATCCCTAGCAATGGATGAAGTCTTCGATAAAAGATGGTTAAACATTTTATTCTCTATATATTTTATAAACATTTCTGCTAGTACGTGACTTAATTGATTTCCCATATCTAAACCTCTCTTACCTTATTATTGATGTAAACAAACTTTCAAAATCTTGGAAATATATTATTTAATGATTAGGTTAGAACGGTTCTTTTTCAATAATTTCTTCATTTCTTTAAGTTTAGAATTGTATGGATTCTAAATCTGGTGCACGTAAATTTAACAATTCTTAGTAAGAATAATAGAAATTACTATACCTTCACAGGAGGGTTTATCTCCTGACCATTCTCCATTTTCCATACATTTTCTAAGGTAAGGCCCACTTCGTGTATATCCCGGAACACAATGATATTCAATTCCTCGATTATATGTAGTACCATTAACGATAATAATTCTACCATGTTCTATTGTACCTGGATCTCCACAATCCACAGCTAGAAAAAAATATTGCCACATCATAAGTTATTTAACGTTATTGAACATAAATCTACCACTTTGTTTAGGAGTTAATTAACTAAACTTAAATATTATTCTTTAGTAAAACTACGCAAACGTATAAAAGTGCAAGAACCAATTGTATTCCGCTAACACAGATATCTACATGTTATAGTTTTACAACATAACAGTTGATACAAGTTCTATTTTTATTGTTTCATTTGTGAACGTTGTATGTTGCATTGGATATGTTAAGATACAAAAAATAATATGTTCATGCTTAATTCGATGATTTTCTCCCTCATACTGTTTGCACAAGGTAAATGAAATGAAAGGAATGAAAAAATATACCAGTTTAGTCTGGAGAAGATTAAACGATTTAAAATGAAAACATGAGAAGAAAATTTCTTCTTGGATACAAACATATTTTATCCATAAATGTGCAGCGAGTGTTTTCATGAAATATATTGTTTCATAAGCAGAGATTTGAATATACTTTCGACAGAGCTTTGCTTGTTTTTAAAATCCTTTACAGAGGAGCATAACCCGGCTAAAGCCGTATTGAATACATTCTCCAAAATCCAGGGTGCTGTTATAATACCACGAAACGATCGTTATTAAAAGATGATTTAAAATGAAAATAGAAAACTGCAGTTGTTTGTAATTCCAGCGAAGTAGTGATTTCATTATAATTTACATTTAAAAAAGAACCGACTTCAATTGGCTTAAAATAAAAACCGTTTAGAAACCATGTGCAATCAATATCTGTTTTCTAACATATATTTTTTATCTGATTTAAGGTACAATTCTATTGATTGTTGTAGCATTTTCTTATCTCTCCCTCTCTGCCTCTGATTTGTATTTTTTATATTATCCACATATTTTTTAACTTTATTTATTTGTTTTATTATTTGGGTCACTTTCTATAAGTGTAACTCTAATTTCAACCACCTTATATATGTTTCTGTGTATTGGTCACCCAATATAAAATTGTTTGTCTATCATTTTCTGAATCACCATTTACGACCATAATTCAATTCTGAACGATGTTTTAATCCTCACCATCCTATTGATTGTTTCTATTTTTATATAGTTTAAATCACCCTATAATTTTACTTCGCCCAATATGCCAAGTATAAGTAACTACTTATGTTCCACAGTAATGTTTACAGTGCTTTTGCAAATATTTTTACGTTTTTCGGAAAAACGGTGTTTTACGTTATAGGTAATTATACGGAATCAAGCTGGAACATCTCTTTATAGAATATAATTTAAAATATTCAAATTGGTTGAACCGTTTTATAGAAAAGGATTTAGATTTATTGAAATTCACTGAAATGTAGTCCCTTAATTACTATTGTTTATGATTTTCTGGAAAACCGTAAATCTCACGTTTTAGAAAATTACATGATACCTTTCTGTAGTATTCCTTAATACAATGCCGTTAAGATCATCAAATTTACTCAAGCCGTTTTTGTATAACTACTGAGCATAACCTCCTCCTTTTCGGTTAAAAAACAGTACGTTATCTCCGAAAAGTTATTTTGCAAATTACAATAAAATATTGTCCTTGGTTAAGGATTGATCCTGTGAGAGATTTAAAAATGGAAATGAATTATATATTACGGATAATTTTTATCACAATTAGCAGTATTATTGTATATCGATAGTACAGGCAGAACAACGTGGCGTCTGAATTAAAGGAAAAGTATGTAATAATAATTTAAAACATTGCATGAATTCTTAAAATGTCATTCTCTGCCATTTTTTGGAAAATGTAAATTTTGAACGACAGGAAGAGTAGTTTGCTGAGAGTTGCCCGCATAATTTTTGTTAGTAGTAGCTAGTAGCCCGCTCATGGAATTATAAAATCTCTTATTCCGAATAAGATGAGTGATATCTTTTCGAAACCTTAAAATTTTACAGATAAATACAGCATACACATAAGAATCCCAAAACCATTCTAGTAATGTATACAGGGATTTCAGAAAATTCGTAGTGTCCTTAGTGTCTGTAATCCAAAAAGAATAGTCGGAATAGGACAACCAAAATAAACAGGTTGTTAAATGTTTGCCAACGTTTCGCTTTATTATATTCAAAGCTTCATCAGGGCTAAAAACATCCAGGAAAATGAGTATAGAAATTACATAAATGTTTAAATAATATACAAAAATGTAAAACTATGCATAAGCCATTACTAAGTGAAATAATAAAATTATATATTAATAAGTTAGATGAAAAAGCAAAACAAAATTATTAAACACAAAAATTGAAAAATAAGTATGTGGTATAATCATATTATAATTACATCAATGAGATACAAGCTTGGTTAGACAATGGCATACTTCCCAGGACATTCAACATAACAGAATATTCAAAAAAACAACAAAGAAATAAAAAGCATTATAATATGTGTGCACATTACCTTGCATTTGTTATTGTTTACCGGGTTGAAAAAAATGATAAACCATCACTGCCATTTACAAAAACGTTTAAACGACGTATACAGAAAATCTGGAGTTTATTAGGCGAATGAATTATTTCAAATATAATAATTTGTTTCCTTATTTAAAAAGAACTCTTATAAAGCCATACCACGTTTTCTAGTTTATTTGACTTTTATATATATATATATATATATATATATATATATTTAATTCGATAGACAATTGAATTAGCCATCTGTTATTGATTTATTTTACTGACTTATTATTCATGAGACATATTCTGTTATTTTAATAATACTTTGTATTGGAAATTTGAGGGTTGCGGTTCATGTCAACAGGGGAGAGATCCATCAAACGGTATATCATTTTAATTTAATAAATTATTTATTTATTAAATAAGAGATAACTAAATAAATTAAGATCCAAAATAATAGGAAAACTTTTGTTAACTAATTAGCTTACTATATATTGAACTCAAGTTGTTTGTGTCCGTTTTGAAATTCACGGCTTTATATTTATTTTTATTAATGTAAAGCATTTCTAATATTTTTCTTTTCCTTGTATTAGATTCTAAACAACATACAATAGGGTGTGTTTAATAATTTTGTTTTGTTTTTTCATCTAACTTATTAATATATAATTTTATTATTTCACTTAGTAATGGCTTATGCATAGTTTTACATTTTTGTATATTATTTTAACATTTATGTAATTTGTATACTCATTTTCCTGGATGTTTTTAGCCCTGATGAAGCTTTGAATATAATAAAGCGAAACATTGGCAAACATTTAACAACCTGTTTATTTTGATTGTCCTATTCCGACTATTCTTTTTGGCTTATATATATATATATATATATATATATATATATATATATATATATATCTTATAAATAAAAAAATACGTTATTTGGAGTAAAAATATGTTTACAAAAATTTTGCAATAGTAACACCAAACGTTTAACAGTTTTATTATACCTACTTGAACTTTGAAACATTAAACAAAAGAAGTAATAACAATTGTAAGTGTTGGAAATGACGACCTTTGCTTGACAAAACCATTTTGCGAATTTAAAATTATCTTTTTGAACTCTTATAACATTCTGGGAATAATTTATCTCTACCTTTAACAAAACCCCATATAGAGAACTCTATTGGGGTAATAACTGGTAATCGCGTTGGCCAGTTTATAGGCCCGTTTTCGCTAATCCAGATGTTTAAAAACCTTACTCATTGGTTGAACCGGAGCACCATCTTACTGGAATTACTAAAAATTTCGGAGAAGAGACTATGACTATGAAAGGTCACCTAAAAGATTATGATGCCAAGTAGATAAAACGTTAAAATAACCTAGTCAAATGTTTTGGAAAACACAACGGACTCACATGTTTTCATTACGATTGAACAAACTATTATCCCAAAATCGACTTTAATCTGACCATAAATTATTTTTACAGCCATTGTACAGAGTGTTTAAATCCATGGCAATGATATATGACTTTTGCCTTTAGCCGAATGTTTTGACACACCAGTTTGTATTTTCCTTAAGGAAACTGCCCCGCTGTTAACATTTTTATAATGTACATATCCTAAAAAAAATAAAAACTACTTATTAAAAATATGTATACATTATAATTCTGTTCTCTCGTATTCTTTTTTCTAACTTTGCAGATATTTTGGGATTGGGCATTCTTCTCTTGGTATACAAGCTATGATACATTTGAGACGCCTTTCCTGGCATAGACAAATGTCATTATTTTATATAATAGTTGCAAATTGACCCAATTTGTGTCAAACAGCATTAAATAAATTTGAAAAATAAAAAAATAATGATTAAGGTACACGATACTTTCACTACGGAAATCTTAATAAGGGGGAAATTTCCTCAAACAGAAATCGGAATATTACAAGTTTCGGAATAAATATTACTGCATATTAATAAATTTAAATTATAGTCTTGAGGTTATTTTCTTTGTAAAATCTACATTGTTTTTAAATTATTCAATACTTAAATATTTTGATTTATAAATGTTATTTCCAAAAGATAGGCCATACAAATAACTTTTTATTTTCTCGATGGATTTTTCGGTTAGAAACGTTGATAAATATACCGTGTAATATATGGCTTGTGTACCAAATTAAATTTTTGCTCAAAATATCAAATAAAAAAAAACAGGTCGGTATTTAAATAAATCAATTCGGTAGTGATGGCTAGAACACGAACGGTCAGAAATAAAATTTGAAGAGAAGATTTTATAAAGGGAAAAAAAACTTGTCTTTCAAATTTAAACTCTCTCGAATCTCAATAGTTCACTAAATATTAAATAGGCATTTTTCAAAAATCTCAGAAAACTGGAATTTTCCAACACAGCAAAAAGATCTTGAATTTCAAAACTGTAACTTTGCTCAAATTTAACCGACCTAGTAGTACCCTTTAAGAGGTAGCAATAATCGCACAAAATATTTATATATATTAAGAGAAATTGTCACTGGACAATTTATTTGCTCTCGTTAAACAGTTAATTATGGGTAGTAGTAATACATGAACAATAATGAAACAACTTACAAAACAATTGTAAATCTCGTGAATGATTAATACACAAAATTCAGTTCCAATGCCTACCTCAGATTTTCGTACAAATTTGGTGGAATATGAACAATGCTTTGACGCATAAAACAAGACACCTGAAAATTCACCTCCAAAACCACTATTTCAATTCCACTTCGCTCGGCTTGGGAGTGGTTCCGGCACGAGATAGCGCATATCCGGTTGTTCGGCAATGTCAGCATATTTCAACATACTACATAGATACTAACATATGAAAATCTGAGATAGATGAAATGTAGTAATTTCTACTGTCAGAATCCGTTTAGTGAGTTTAAATCGAGCAACTCAGGTTAATAATATGACAGCCACCAATTAATTATGTAATTAAACTAATTTTGCAACAAATTTTATCGGGTTGTTTAAATTATCTATAATCTTCGATTAGTCTTTTTAGCGTTTAGTGTTTTTCCAGTTTTCTCAGTAAAACATTTTTTTTAATTATCTACAAATGGTAATAAGTACCTTCTTTTCATGTTATAAGCAGAAATCAAAAAGGCACTTTGTATCATTTTTATTTTTATGTTTAAAAAATCCTACCCTGCAAGTTGTCGTGTGGACAATTCGCTACTAATGTTTTTTTAATACCTAAAATAGTATTGGTACATCGCTTCAAGGTCAAATTTAAAAAATAACAATTTTCAATAGAGGTCTTCGAATTTTGATGAAAGACAGTGATGAGCTACATTCTTTTGGTGTACAAATTCATAAACTCATTTGATGGAGAAGAACTGAAGAACAGTAGGTCCTAAAATAACAAAATCGATCACGAACAATAAAAAATAGGCTTTTATTTGGCTGTTCCCTAATAACGTGAAAACTGTTACCTGTGTCACAATAGTTTCTAAAGAGATTTTGTATTAAGTAAAAAACCTATAAAAAGTCAGAGCATTTCCTGTCAAGAAAATCCGGAAAATCACTAAAATGGATGCATTATGAATAAGTTGAAAATGGTAACATAGACGATAAGGAACACAGCACTTTCACGAAATGATAGTTTTTGATAGATTCTTTCAACGAGATAAATGTTAATACTATCGAATGAGTAGTTTTTGAACAAATGTTTTGTAAGCAATTTGTACTTTTTTGCATTTTATTTGCTACTTGAAAGTTTTTTATTTGCTCCTCTAATAATATCAGTGACAAATTCCTAATTAAATTAACACCTGAAATGAAATGAACCCATTATCTTGAAAAAGAGATAAAAGTAATTTTTATACAACAGTGATCGCATCAAATTATTAGGGATTTAACCCTGAAGTAAAACGATTTTATTAAGCGAAAAACATGCGTCAGATGAAAGAAAATCAAAACATTAAATTTGTTCTGAAATGACTGAGTTATTTAAATATAACTTTTTATTTAAGAAAAAGTACTATTTTTTTCACCAAAAATATTCAATGTAAAAAACGTACGAACACCAATCCAACAAACCAACAAATTATTTTACCAAGTATCACAAAGATTTACCGCCCTGTATCTCAAAGGTTTAAGACCTTTTGAACATACAATCAAATGAAGCTTTTTTTAATTAGGTCCAAGAATTACAGAATTAGCGCTTTGAATATTAGTATATCATTAACACCTTGTATAACTTGATTTAAATTTATAGCTCTAAATGGTAAACTTTATATAACAAAACAATTCTTTACATTAAATAGCTTAATCCAATAAATTCTTCGTGGTATCTAGATCACGGTTTGAAGTTACGAGACTTATTGTCAAAAGAAGTGCTAAGACTAACCTCTACAAGAAGGAAGAGTACCACCCCAACTTCCTTTCTTGGTACATGTCCTTGTAGAATTTCCTTCTAATATGTAACCTTTGGCACACTGATAAGTTACAGTACCACCGATCTTGGAAGAATGAACTTTATATCTGAGTTCGTTGCTAGCCTCTGGTTCCTTGCATTCAATTTCTGCAAATAAAAATTACTTCATGTACTTTGGTATAACAAAATAAACTAGCAAGACTTTCGAAAAAAAAAATATCAAAAACACCACAATTCATAACATAGATGTGTTACTATATATAACCAAATATTAATTAATTTAACATTAAGATTTTTCCAAATATATTTCTAATTAACAAATAACATAGCTCATTCATTAAGATTCAGTATTGATTAGATTTTGAGCACAATTTTTCCTTTTTCTATTGCAAGTTAGCAATTGTGAAATAAAGCTTTTCTACACAACTTAATACAACAAATACAATAAGCATGTAACAAGAAAGTCATATATAATGTGCATAATTAATTCGAAAAATAAAGTGAGACCACTGGTTTTTCAGTGCAGATAAGTAAAACTCATACGAAACATCAAAATAAAATAAAGAGAAAAACGTACACAGATGAACGAATTAATAAAATTAACGCCCATCCGACAACAAATATGGACTGATTCCTTATAGAGTTGAAGAAAATTACTCGCATATTAAGTAAAGATCAATAACTGCTTCTGAAGAAATAGAAATAGACAGATCATACAATGCAAAATCAAATCAATAGCTCTTTTCAGAAGAGTAGACCAAAGGACTCCAAGAAACTAAAAACATTAACTTAAATTAATATTGTGTATTTGTACAGGTAATGTTGTACAAACCTAACCTAATCAACAATAATATTGAAAAAATACCATTAAAAAACACAATCTTTTAAATATATAAAATCATTTCAAATTGATAATTAGCCATAATATTTAGACAATATACATTTATATGAAATAGTTCTTGATCCAATAATAGAATTAATATTTTATAATTTTAAAATACATAGTTTTAAGTTATTCAACATCCTTTTTCCCTTATCGTCGAACCTACTGAGCCACGAATTTTGAAACAAGTTGAAGATATATGACTTCTCTGAAAATTGACAGGAAAAGCTACACAAAAATCTGAAATAAATTTAAAAATTCTTGCTCATCATGTAACGTATCAGATTATAATTTTATCATTTTAACTCTCCGAGTATTCAAGAAAATAAATAAGCTGAGATAAACAAAGCCTTACCAGAAATGAATAACAACAAATATCCAGGAAATACAAGAAACAGCAGAAATTTTAAAATAAGGTAGAAAGTATAAATTCCCGGAAACCATCTAATACATTTAGTGCAGGCGAAAACTTAAAAACAAATATATATATATATATATATATATATATATATATATATATATATATATATATATATCGTAAGACGGAAATATAAAAATAATACCTACAAAGGCATACTGATAAAATTCCAAAGGGCAGATATCGATAGAAAGACAAATGATACACACAATATTAGAAGACAAAAAAAGAGTGAATATAATTTAAATGGACGTACACCTAGATAAAACTGGACTATCCAGCAGTTTGTGCTTAGAATTTAAACAAACATGATGCCGACAAATCTCAGCAAACTACTATTCCAAAAATTTTTGTAGCCGAAGTTTTAAATAATTTACTTAAAATAATTTATTTCTATTTTCATTTTACCTATATGTGCAAAATTTAAGCCATCTAGACCCTATTTTTGAACAAAAATTTGTTGAAACATAACTGGCCAAAATCATGTTATTGTATTTACACTCAGACGTTGATGTTTCAAGAAATTCTAAGTTCAGTATTAAAATTTTGACATTTCTGTTGCAAACTTATAATAATATCAACAATTTTTTTAAATTGGTGCGGATATCTTACATTTTTTATGATAAATTATATTATAAACTCGAAGGAACATTTTCAGCCAATTTTGTTTAACGTTTTAAATGTACTGTCCACTGATTTTTGCGAAGACTACGTCATCTGAAAACACGTTCATTACTAACATTAGTAAAATAACATATTATAAAAGAGAAAGCAATAGAAAAATTCAAGAAAAAAAGATATTCCGAGCTCGTCTTTTTAAAAACGTTAAAAAAAGGCTTAAATTTCAATAGATTCTGAAGTTGTCCATTTGTAACATAACTTTTTGGGGTGTTTCTCAGATGACTGTGATTTTTGCAAATCAGCAACAAATGAACAATTATAGCACTTTGATAATCATACAGAGACATTTACGGTATTTTCTTTCTTGCTTTTAACAATCTTTAAAATGGATTAACATAGCATAAAACAAAGTTTAACATTAGTTAAATCTAATATTTCCTTTCTACCAACCAATACCTCTGAAAAGTTCATTGAGATATCTGCTTTACTTCTATCGTTTGATGTTTTGGCGCGTAATTAAGTTTATACCATAAATTTCGTCTAATATTTAAGGACAAATTATCGAAAACCTCACTTAATTCATTTATCAGAAAATTAAGGTATCTTGCAGCTTTTAAATTTTTCCTACAGAAATATGGTCCAACTATTTATTATTAAACAATCCACACCATACATTCTTCTTAAATGAGTATGGGTGACGACGTTATATTACAAAGTGGGGAATTTTTTGAGACGACTATCGACAGTTTTGAGAACTTATGGTTTCGTATGGTTCGTTGTCCATGAAATTTTGTAAAATTATATGTTTTTACTAAAAAGTAATAAAAATGTTTTTTGATCCAACACAAATTATATAATTGAAATCAGAATAAAAGCTTTGTTAGTAATAAAACCAATGATTCATTTCATTTAAAAAAATACTACTTTATGCTAAAACTTTCAAAAATTTCAAAAAAATTGAACTTTTGTTTAAAATTCAAAAACAAAAGGTAGCAACCAATTCTGGTTTTCACCATTGAGGTTTGTTTATAAAAGAGATCGAGAATGGGAGGTTTATTTTTATCTATCTATTGTGGTTAACTTTTTACTTGAAATCAGTAAAAGTCCTAAGTGAACAGCAGAGTCTAGTTTATTTAACGTTTTTAAAAAATTATGTTCGGAATTTTTTTTAATTGTACTTTTCTATTACTTTCTCTTTTATAATATGTTATTTTACTAACATTAGAAATGTTAGTAATGAACGTGTTTTTTGGATGCCGTTGATTAAAAATTTCAGCTACTAATCTGTATGGAATATTTTTCCCACATAAAAAAATCTATTTTTTTCTTGAAGGTATAACAATCTAAAATATTTATAAGTTTGATACTTCAGTAGTTTGAATGTTTGTCATGACCAGTTTATGAATGTAATAAATAAATTATTCCCTAGAAGATTAAGGAAGCCAAACGTTGTAAAAATGCAATATGAAAATTATTGAAAATGTTCCTTGATATTTATAAACTATTTCTCATATCAGAAAAATTGTTGGAATTATTCGAACTTTGCAGCAGACATGTTAAAATTTCAAGACAATGAATTTCTTAAAAAATCATCAGGGTAAATACAATAACCCGGGCTTAACTTTATTCTAGATGGCTCAAATTTTGCACATATACGTAATATGAAATTAGAAACAAATTAACAAATATATTATTATTATTAATGTATTTTTGTGATAAATATACAAGCTTTTAAAAAAATATGTATAAAAGGCCCATTTTTTACTATGTTTTGTGGTTGTTATTTGGGTATACCCTGCATACTATTTTCTATTTCATCATAAGCATTTTCATTAACAATTTGATCTTCTATCTTACGTTTTCCTGTAGAGGTAAGTTTGTTGTTAACAATTTTTAGCCAAGTCTATTTTTCGTTTTTTTCCCTCTGCAAATGTAAACTTTTTTTACCTTCAAAATTAATATCGTATATCCCAGGAATGCTCTTTCTGAATTCCATATCACTTAAATAATCAACGAAAGAATACCAAAGTATGCAAAAGTCGTACCTCATATTTTGAATAAAACAATGCTTAATTAATAAATTGTATCTAAAATAATTTAACTTGATATATAAAATATAACTTTCATTAGTGCTATTTTAGAAAAATCAGATACAACAAATTTAGAAAGGTAGAAAACTCATAACTTTCAAATACGAGTATTACATATAGTAATTAGGACATTTTGATTTAGAAATTTTCCTATCCCGGGCGCCATATGCTTTAATTGTATTCATTTCAAATATACAAGAATATTAAAATCTGATTTTACTTCAATTACTACTGTTCATCCTAACACAGATATAATTCACTAAGATGTTAATTTCTCATTAAAATATTTAATTTTCTTAGAAAGTAGGTGAATTTCCAATGCTTTAAGGGATTAAAGAACCCTCTTTATTTATGACTGGAAGATTAGGAGAGGGCTTCTCATTATCACAGTATTTACCTACCTCGGATAGTAAAATTTATAAACGTTTGGAAGCAATTATGTCATTAAATTCTTGGTATTTAAAGGATTTAACAGTTGTCTAGAGAAATTATAAAATATCATTCTCACAATTCTTTACCTTTGTTTGTCAAAGTATAATTAAGGATGACAGTTTAAGAATATAAGTAATCCTATAATCTGTCATTTTTCGTAAGCACTTTTAGTTAGAAATAAATATGTTGAATTTCACTAAAAGTTGTCAGTCAAACTTCGACTTTGAAAGGTGAAGGTAAAAGTTGTATCACAAATAATTATTGACAATGGTCAACAAAATTGAAATGAGTCTTGACGAAATTATTAAGTCCAGTAAACATGAAAGACTAAGTAATAGAAGAAATAATAATGGCAGTAAACATCGTAGAGACAATTCTCAAAAAGTGACTGGAGAAGTACTAAGAAAAGATCGTGGCAGCAATAAGAAACCTGTTGGGCTTAAAAAGAAAAGTGACAATAGAAGAGAACGACGAGGAAATTCGAACAATTATCCCCAGGTAATTTAATTATATTTTCATACTGTTAAGATTGAAACTTATTAGAATATTTACATTTCAGCAAAAATTAATAACTGCACGGAAGAGCAATCCTTTTAAAACAATTGATCCCAGGAAACTGTCCGCAACTAGGGCTGCGTTTCACACTGCAAACACGTCAACGAAGCTTATAGTGTCAAATTTAGATTCCGGTGTATCAGATTCAGATATTCAAGAATTGTTTGCCGAATTTGGCCCAGTGAAAAGTGCTAGATTGTATTATGATGCATTTGGCAGGTCCTTGGGAAGTGCTGAAGTGATATTCGAAAGATATTCTAATGCAATTAAAGCCATGAATGAATACAATAATGTACCTTTGGACGGAAAACCAATGAATATTCAAATGACAACATCAGAGACTCCAAATCCTCCTAGAAAGATGATGAAGGGCAAATTCGAAGACAAGAAAAGAGCTCCACATGGAAAGTTTCAAAAAGACAAGCGTACATTTGCGAGGAATATTAAACAAAGGAAACAAAAGAACGGAGTTTCAGTTGAAGAACTTAATGCCGAACTTGATGCATATGCAAAAAGATTTAAATAGAACTAAAATAAGCTGTTCTTTCCTTGTCTAATTTAATCATAATTTTATGTTTACTTGCTTAGTTATTAAGAACGAATTTGTAGATAGAATTTATGTGATTGTATAAATAGTATCAAATATTAAAAAATGTAATAGAATTAATATTGATTTTTATTTTCTAACAAAAAAAAATGAATGAAGCGAATGTCCGCAACCCATTGCAGGCAATTTTTAATTTTATTAAGGAAATCTTCTTGTAAGAGCCAAATTCGAAAGAACAAAGCAAAATTTTAGCGTATGTATTTTAATAATTGTTAACAGATAGAAAGACGATTAAATATGAATAAAGTGGCCTATCAGGTGATAGATAATACATGAAATTATAAAAAAATTATTTAAGTAAAGTTTTTAGAATTTCCGTCAAGAAATGCAATTTGCTGAAGTTTTGAATTCAGATTGGACAGTTTGCTAAGAGTTGTCGGTATCATTTTTGTTTAAATTCTGAGTCAAATTCAAATTCGATGTAGCTTTACTAATAAAAAGGTTTCCTGATTGTTGGAGGCGTTAATGGTGCCTATATATATATATATATATATATATATATATATATATATATATATATATATATATATAGGGTGTAAACGGTTTGAGTGCAAAGATTTTGAGGATCAATACTTCAGGTCAAAACAAATCAAAAAGCTTTATAACATTTTCAGAAATAACCTATAGTTTTGCCAAAAAAAAATGAAAAAGTTAGAAGTTCTGTAGCCTTTATTACAGTGAATAATAGATTATTTCCGGCTTCAAAATGATTGTAAAGCTAAATATGTAAATACTCAATAGCGTATACACCTTTAATAACTGTATTAACAAAGAAAATTATTATTTAAACTCTAAATATTCTGTTATAATTTGCCCTAGTTTCTCCGATCAGATGTGGCAACATAGCATATACTCAGTACTACAGCTGGCCGCTGGCATGAATGCTTTTTTGCTGCCCGGTTCTTTTAAGAAAGTGAAAGTGATTTTTGCGTGACATTCGACATAGCGTAAGTTATTTGATTTTCATTTTAAAATATAAATTGGAAAAATTAATAAAATCTGTTGTGAATTGTGAGTTCGAGTGTATTATTTTGTGACAAACAGTGACAATTATTAGGTAAAGACCTGACATGCTATTAATTTGTGGGGAAAGCAAATGTAATAACAAGAATTTTGAATATTTACTATAAATAATCCGTTTGCTCGCCAGAGCTCTATCATAATGACATCCTGCAGGTCAAAGGTTTTTATTTGTCTAAGATAAGTAATATTAATTTCTTAGTAACAATTATTTCTGGAAGAATTTAGAAATGTTTTGTTTAATATAGTTTGTATCGCATTATTTTTGTATCATAATGTAAACAACTTTGTATCCTCCCTTCTTCAACTTGATGCATAAAATAAATCGCCAATTATAAATATTCATTTCAATACATAGATATTAAAAGGGTACATTTTTGAAAATAACATTTCATAAAATTTTATGTACCTAAATAAATCTACCGGCACTCGAAACTATGAAATTATTTAATACAAAAAAATAACAGGTGTTCATTTTTTTGTGGTGACTCATTCCTTTATTATTCACGCTACAAGCAAATCTCATTTCTAGCGCGACGTTGCCACATTGACAATAATTTACTTAACATGTATTTCAAATTTTCTTGCTTATTAAGGCTTTTAGACCATAGTGTTATAAGAGTTTTTTGTTTTGTTTGGTGGGTACTACCTGCACCTAAAATATATGCAGTCAAACTATTTACACCCTGTATATATATATATATATATATATATATATATATATATATATGTGTGTGTGTGTGTGTGTGTGTGTGTGTGTGTTTTTTTTTTTTTTTTTTTTTTTTATCCGAAGAGGGGGGAAATACATTCCGTACTTAGCTAGCACGTGCTGGCCGTCGTGCGGGACTCCCGATGTAATGACTTCAAAGCAAGAGTAAATCGTTGCATTGAAACCAGTATACCGTATACCCGCTAAAACCCTAACCTCTTTCTCCTACAACCATGGTCCCCTGCGGCACTCTTAGTCAATACTACTTCGCAAGGGTGGTTCATTGCAGATGTTTACTGCTCTCACATTGAAGGCCTCTAAAGCCTACTCCTCGAACGTATTGCGGAGTTCTTTGAGGATAGTCTCCGCGTAATCTGATACCAAGTTCCAGGCTTGGGGGCCCTTCAGCATGGCTTCTACTAATTGTTCTGGAACGATATTAGTCTCCAGAATCCTCTCCACTTCAGCACGTTGATCCTGAAACCGGGGGCAGGAGAAGAACACGTGTTCCGCGTCCTCTATCACGTCCGTACAGTGTGGGCAGTTTGGGGAGTTTGCCCTCCTGAACCTGTGCAGGTATGCTCGAAAGCATCCATGTCCAGTCAGGAGTTGAGTGATGTAGAACCCAACCTCCCCATGCTGGCGGTTGACCCAACGACTGATGTTAGGTATCAATCGATATGTCCACCTTCCTTTAGTAGAGCTGTCCCACCTCTCCTGCCATTGCCTTAGACTCATGGCTCTTTCATCGCTGTTTCCTGTCGGTTGGTCTTTCTCTAACTTTCTGCGATAAAGCCGTCCCCTTTCTGCAGCCAGGATGTCGATTGGTAGGGTAGAGGCAATCACACTCACCGCCTCGTAAGACACAGTGCGGTAGGATGATGCCACTCGAATCGCTGAGAGCCGCTGGACTGATTTCATTTTCCGGCGGTACGATGGTAGCTCGAGCGATTTCTCCCATACCGGTGCCCCGTACAACAAAACAGAAGTAGTTACTGTTGCCAGTAGCTGTCTTCTTATCTGTCTAGGGCCTCCGACATTCGGCATTATTCTAGATAATGCCCCCTGTACCCCAGCTGCTTTCTTGCTGGCCGCGATGATGTGCTCTTTGAAGTTGAGCCGTGTGTCCAGGAGCACCCCCAAATAGCTGATGAAGGGCTGCGACTCTATGTAGGAGTCGCCTATTTTGAGGGTGATGGTTTCCCTTGCCTTTCGACTGCTAACAAGAAGTGTTTCGGTCTTTTGTTCTGCTAAACTCAAGTCCGCTGCGAGCATCCAATGCTGAATTGTGGCTATAGCGAATGAGAAGGTTGTTTGTATCTCCTCTATGTGCTTGCGCACTATGATCAATGCCACATCATCGGCGAATGCCACTAGCCTGACGCCCTCAGGCAGACCAAGCAGGAGCAGGTCGTTGTACATTACGTTCCATAAGAGGGGGCCAAGAACAGAGCCCTGAGGTACACCTCCTGTGATCTTATAGTCTACTTGCCCATTTTCAGTTTGGTACAACAAGATGCGGTCCTTGAAATAGGCTGAAACCATTCTGCGCAAGTACTGCGGAACTTCCATCCTGACAAGAGCCTCCAAAATGCGGTCCCAGCGGGCCGAGTTAAAGGCGTTCTTGATATCCAGGGTGGCTATTAGACAGTACTTTTTTCCACCTCTTCTCCATCTCTTTCCCGAGATAGCCTCTCTGGCGATGTTGGTAACGAGTGTCACGGCATCGATGGTTGATCTCCCCTTTCTGAACCCGAATTGGTTGGTGGAAAGTTTCGGCTCAACGTAGGGCTCCAGCCTATCTGCTATTATCCTTTCAAGGAGTTTTCCCGCAGAGTCCAACATACAGAGGGGACGATATGATGACGGTTCGTCGGGAGGTTTCTTTCCCCCTTTAGGGAGGAGCACAAGCCTCTGCTTTTTCCACTTACTCGGGAAAACCCCCTGCTTTAGGCAGGTCTCATACATGTGTAGAAACATGTCAGGCCTATTGGCTATGGCGCATTTTAGCGCGATGTTAGGTATACCATCTGGACCGGGAGCCTTACCGTTTTGGAGCCGGTTGCACGCGCCCATCAGCTCACTCATAGTCACTGATGGTATATCTTCGTCCCTCACCTGCCACGAAGGATTAGCGGGTAGCTCAGGCTTTGCAGGAAACAAGTGAGTGACAATGCGGTGCAATGATTCGGGGCAGTTCGTTGATGTCATGGGAGGGGCCTTAATTTTATGCATCACGATTTTATACGGTTTTCCCCATGGATTTTGATTAACTTCGTCACACAACTCCTTCCAGTAGGATATCTTGCTTGAGAGAATGGCTCTTCGTAGTTGTTGTCTTTTGATCTCATAGTCGAGCCTTAGTTCTTCTGTTGTGACCCTGTCGCGTCTCCGTGCTCGTTGATGCAGCCTTCGTGCTTTGAGACACTCTCGTCGGTGTTGTGAGATCGTGTCGTTCCACCAGTAAACTGGTGGGCGGCTGTTGTTCTGCCGTCTCCTTGGCATGGAAGCATCGCAGGACTTGACAACGCTTGTCATTACCTCTTTGGCAGTGGCTTCTGCGCTTGTTGCTATTGACAATGGTTCCTGCTCCATAACCAAGGCGAATGAATCAGCATCGAAAGCATTTTTGTTCCAGCCGACTGGCTGTGACCTCGCACGACTGACACACAATCTTCGTTTGGGAGTGGTGTTGATTTCCCAAATAATAGCTTGGTGGTCGCTATTAGTAAACTCCTCATCGACCCGCCACTCACAGCCCCCTTTAATTAGGTTGCTGCTAACGAATGTTACGTCGATAATGGAGCTGGCTGTGCCTTTGCGATATGTGCTTACGGCTCCTGTGTTGAGGAGTACCAGGTTGAGCGAAGACATGGTCTCAAGGAGAGCTCGTCCTCTCGCGCTCGTTTCCCGACATCCCCAGTCAATTGCCCAGGCGTTGAAATCTCCTGCGATGGCGACCGATTCACGCTTCCGTACATCCTCCGCCAAGGTGTCCAAGAATAACTCGAACTCCTCGAGCTGTGCACTAGGAGGTGCATAGCAGCTATAGAAGTGGACCCCTCCCACTTTGGCTCTCACAAGCCATGGTTCGGGGGTATTTGGGAGTTGTTGGAACGGAAGTTTACCGCAAGCCCATATCGCTGCTCTGTCCGTTGTGTCATTTACCCAGGACAGGGTGTCGAAGTTTTTGTACTGCTCGCAGAGTATGGCTACGTCGCAATCCAATTCCCGCACCCGCTGTACCAGTAGGTCTTGGGCTGCTTCGCAATGGTTGAGGTTGAGTTGCAGTACTTTCATTTACGGGCTTGTGCTGCTCTCATCGCCTGTTGGTAGATCGGACATTTCCAACTACCCGCAACGTGCCGGCAGTCTGACCTACTATCTTTCTCTTTGCAGAGTAAGCACTTGGCAGGTTGTTGACAAGCCGAGGCATTGTGACCAGCGCCTCCGCATCTGTGACAACAACTGCTTCGGTCAGTCTTGCCTCTGCACGCCTGGGCGTTGTGCCCAAAGTGCCAGCATTTGAAGCACCGTCGAAGGCTGATCCTCTCGCGAACACGTACTGTGCCCCACGCAAGTTTCAGCTTTCCAAGTGCGATGGCTTTCTTGGCCTGGACCTCTGGGAGACAAACAACTGCCGTTTGTGTTGATCTATATGCCCGTCGAAGTGATTTCACTGCCTCCTCAGTGATCTCTGCCAGGCCGTCGATATTATCTTTGAGCAGGTTTACTACCTCTTCCTTGGTACTGATCTCGTCCAGGTCTTTAATTTCAATCTCGATTTGGGGTATTCGAGATTGTACAGTGGCCCCGCTTGGGAGCTTATTCTTGATGGCGTTACAATAGCGCTCCATCTCCTGAGCGTCTGCCTTGGCGAATAACAAAAGTAGATCTCCCTTAGCTGTTCGTCGGATCTTATTGACTTTTTTGCCTATATCCTGCAAGGTGGGATCATTCTTGATACCTCGCAAGATATCTGCATGGGAGCTCTTCTCGCCTTTCTTTATAAGCAGCGTACAATGTTGGGCTGGTTTTTGCTTATTGGTCCTCGGGGCCTTTTTCCTCTTTACCACTTGCCAGTCAGTCGACTGGTTTGAAGGTTGTTTTTTGGTCTGCGGTTTAAACTTGGGTTTTAATACATTGTTTCTCTCCGCTTCTGAATTGACCACCCTACTTGTTGTTGCCTGGGTGGTTTGCCCGATGTTCTGGCAACCTTCTTTACCGGGCTTTAGCTTGCTAGGTAGCACCGGTTTAAGAGTTTTAACTAGTGGTGCCTTACTTGATGGGGCTACTGAAGGCGAGGCCTTCGGTGGCGAGGTCCTTGCTACTGAGGCTACTTTTATTGAAGCCGCCTGCTTTGGGGCCGCCGGTGTTGATGCAGTCGGTTTTGAGTTGGCTGCTTTTGAGGCAGCCGCTTTTGGGACCTCCTTTTGCTTTTCACCTTGTGTCTGAGTGTTTGACACCTTTACTGGCGATGTCTGTGTTGTAGCAGGTTTCGCTACAGGAGGTGGCCGCGTCGTTGACGTCTGATATTTGTCATATTCTGACTTAATGGCGTGTGCCAGTTTCTTGATCTCATGATGTACATTGTGCCTAGGCCCAATGAACTTCAAGAGCTCATCGATCTTTGCTCCTAATTTGTTTGGAGCGCCACTCTCAGTTGTGGCCCTTTGGGAGGCGTCAACTGCACTATCCGCCTTTTGGAGGACTTGGCTGAATAGTGTCTTGCTGCCAGCTCTAGTTTTAATGGTCGATGTTGTACCATTAGCAGTGTTCTTATTCTTCTTGTCACCATGTGACGGAACCAGTGATAATTCGCTCCCCCCAGAATCCGTGGAGCGTGCACCGGCCACCGAGGCTTTCACTCGATCGGAACCGGTGGTGGGATTATCCTCTGCAGAGGTACCCACCTGGGGTATTAAGTTGACCTTATCACCCATATCCATGAATGGTTTATTTTCGGGGTTCCTTCCCCTATCTGATTTTGGTCCGCCCTGAGGAAGTCCTCAGTACTCCCCATTGCTGGAGAGCGTCCCCTATCCGCCACCTGGGGAGGCGCCCGGTGGTGGACCAGCAACCACCCCGTGTGTGTGTGTGTGTGTGTGTGTGTGTGTGTGTGTGTGTGTGTGTGTGTGTGTGTGTGTGTGTGTGTGTGTGAGAGAGAGAGAGAGATTAGTACTCGTATTGTCAAACATGTAAGTTGTCGTACATCTATATTATAGATATATATTAACTTACATGTTTGACAATACTAATCTCTCAATGAAGTATTGCGAACCTCAGTGATTTTTAAAACCCTGATGAAAGAAAAAATTAAGTTTTCCGAAAGCTTGGTGAGGAAATAAAATACCTAACATAAATATTTAATGACCGTTGGATAAAACTGACAATTTTAATGGAGATTAATTTCACTGGAGATTTTTTTTGGATTTTATGACTGATGATTACAATATATGGCAAAGAAAAATATCTAAAAGAATCGGTCTTATTGGTGAAATGGTCCTCGTTAAGAATTACACTAGAAAGTGAAAATAATTTTTTGAGTAATTCATGTCTTAGAATGTCTACGCAGTATTGAAATATAATTTCATTTAAAAAATAACCCTTAGCCATTATTTTCTATCATTCTTTGTAACAAAATCGAACATTATACAAGGTATATGCACTTACCCTTGCATTGTGGAAGTGACGAGCTCCATGTTCCGTCCTC
Organism: Octodonta nipae; assembly: GCA_034190945.1. NCBI lineage: Eukaryota > Metazoa > Arthropoda > Insecta > Coleoptera > Chrysomelidae > Octodonta > Octodonta nipae. The sequence goes on from CM067216.1 coordinate 172,413,616, forward strand.
TTGACATAAACTCCTGGAAACACCGTGGAGTTCGAAATTGTCATCGCATGTATATAAAGCTAAAACTCCGTAATATGTGGCGTTAGAAGGAAGCATTACTTTTCCATTCTTGAGTGCTTCCGGATTGCCGCAATCCACAACTACAAAATGTTTGAAATATTTTTTTAAAATTTGTCCGCTACGAATATTATATATCAACAGTTTCATATAAATAATAATTTGCTGTTGTTAATGTTTATACCAAGTCAGAAAATAATGGCCTAACTAAAATAATATTCTTTGTTGTATTGTTGCTGAAAAGTTATTTCTTAACCATGACCACGGAACATATATGAAACTCGAATATAAAAATATAAATATGTATTTTTGAGAATTTGTAAAGATTCCGTCCAGTTTTTCAGATATCACGGATTTATCAAATTTCTTAATGGGCTGATGCAACTAAGCATGTTGAAGACAAAAAATATATAAAAAATTCAAGCAAGAACCAGTTTATAAATTTAGTTTGGATTGTAAGTAAAAGAGAAAACAAAAATTAAATTAGAGATAACGGGAAACGGGAAAACAGGTTGAAAATTTTTGCGATTTCTTACTAAATATAACATCCTAACGCAAAATATTCTATTCGAAAGAATACTTAAGGTTTCAAGAGAATGTCTCAAGAATACAATTTTTTCATTCTCTTTTCTGTCACAAAAATAATGCAATTTACACGAAACTTTGTGAAAGTATACCTTTTGCGTAGTAAATAGGCATGTTTTTTTTTTAAATTTGAAAAACAAGCATTTTTCGAGATGATTACTAGTTTCAGTAGTTTCCCAAAAAAGAACGAAATTTTCCACTACAAATTTTCAATACTCATTTTAACTGTTGGAATCTCTACTTTGAAATAATCTACCTATTTTTGTAGTTTGTTTTACTATAAACCGCGTAAGATAGAGAAAAACCAACACACTTACGTGCCAGTAGCAAGATATATGTAAAATACCATTTTTGCAAAAAAAGTTTTCCTTGGCCAATGAATGTAAAAAGTACAATTTAATATTATTTATATTAGAGAAATTCAAAGGGATATATTTTAATGAACTCCTAAAGAGGCCAGTGTGTTAATTATAAAAAGACCCTAAACACCGCTCACCTTCTTCATCTCCGATTATCTCGAGTTTAATTTTTATTGTCTTTACTTAACCTGAAATAAATTCTGCCACTGGTCCTTGCCAGATAAGATTTTGTCACTCTTAAAAAGTATTTGCACCAGCCTATAATAACAGTCCTAATATGAAAATATGCAATGAAATTTATGTTGAATTAAAACCAATAAAATTGGAAAGTTTATCACCGATACAAAGTGAGTACCAAAACTATTCAACATTAGTCAATCTATTAACGAATTATTAATTAACGAAGTGTGTCATATAAATTTGGATATGTAAATAACTACATTTAGAACATACAATTCTCCTACGGTTAATAGTAAATCTGTAAATAAGCAGATTTTACAAAGACTAATACTTACAAACACAGGTTGGAACATTTCCTGACCATGTTCCAGTATCTTCGCATGTACTCAATGGCTCTCCAACGATTTTATATCCTCTTTCACATCTGTATTTTAGAAGTGCTCCAATTTTATAAGAAGTAGCGCCTACATTACTTGACTCTGAAGTTCTTATTAATGTTCGTCCATAAATTCTGTCGTTTCCGGTAACAGATAAGATACTGTGAGGAGCTAGAACCGGTTCGGGACATCTTATTTCTGTAAATAAAAATTAGGTGAACGATAAGTTAGTTTATCGTTTTACTTTACCTTCGCATTTGGGTAGCGTACCACTCCATTGTTTATTTTGTTGGCAGACTCTTGTAGAATCTCCACTTAATTTGTAATTTTCAGTACAGGTGATTTTCAATACACTATTTAGATACGTTGTTCCATTGAGATATTCAATGTTTCCTTTTGGTACGGGTGTAACCTTCCCACAGTCAATATCTAAAATTAAACGAAAAAATATACATTATAGGGGTTACAAATAGCACAACATAAATAAATTTTAATTTACCCAAGCTGACTACGTTATTGGCTTCCATTTCTGTTAAAACAAATATTGCTACTGTTTGTCTGAAGCTGGTAGACAATATCGTTCCTCGAAGTTTCCTTAGACTTCATCGTCTCACAACGTTTCAAAAGCTTTGGATCTGCTATATAGCAATTTCACCTGAAGACGATAATAGATCCCAAGCTATTGAAACGTTGTGAGATCAATCATTTCAGGACAATGGAAGTCCAAGGAAACTTCGAGGAATATATAGCTACTATTATTTCGACATAAAAAATGATGAATTTCTGAAAGATAATTGAACAGACCTTTTTACAACTTTCCCGATTTACTGTTTCTGTGCGCTAGTTTTTCCTCAAACTCCAAGATGTTGCAATTCATTTCGTGATAAAATATTAAATTCTTTTATATATACTAAATACATAAATAATTAATCGAGACTTCAATTAGTTGAGAGGAACGCAACTTATGAAACTTCTGGACTAAAGTCAATATATTTCTTGGGTTCAATGGATTGAAAAAGTTAGTATGTTAAACATGAAATGAGATTAAGTTTTCTAATAATTAAAATTTTGACATAAAGAGTAGGTTACAAATTTGTTTGTAAACAATATAGACAAATGCAAAAATTATGGCGAGCTCAATATTATAAATTGCTTCAGAACAACAATTCTTGAAAAGAAATCTAAGCGTCCCTTCTTTACCTTATCTGTTTTTCCAAAATGATTGAGGAGAGAATATTCAGGTGAACCACCAAAATAAATATTTAGACAGTCAATAAGATCAGGTTAAACATCAACCGAAAATTTGATAATGGAACAGGAACGTTGCTTAAATAATGCCGAAATTTGATAGTTTTGTCTTATACGCAATACGTTCGTTTACTGGGAGTGTTTTACTTCATTTATTCTAAATATTATTCAAAGGCACATAATTTTTTGTGTACCCAATGACCACCGTTAATGTATTAATTGTGGAAATAAAAAAAACATTGAAGGCTAATGTTTCAACTTTTTTTATAACGATCTAGTATTTATAAATACGTTCCATTTCCTCAAAGCTTGTTTATTTATGTTCAATTTGTAACAGAAATTTGTCATTGTCTTAAACATTCTTCTAATGACAGTTTTGCGGAAAATGAATGTAGACAAAATGATACGAGTTTTACACTGTAAATTGATGAATTTATTTTTTATTAAGTAAAACTGTTTTTGAGAATTATAATTAAGTTTACACTGACATATAGTTCCTTATACAAATTTACATTTAGATTTTTCCTATTTGGCTCAATTTTTTTGTCGATCCTCAAAAGATCATCAGAAGATAAAAGGGTTACTGTTACTCGATAATGTCTTATAAATATTATATATTTTTGGAATTTGAATGAACAGCAGTATGTTACTATCAAGCCCGTAGCCAGCGGGGGGGGGTCTGGGGGTTCAAACCCCCTCCGAAATTTTGGAATTTTTAGTTTCAAGATTCAATTTTAACCAATTAATCATGTTTTTCATAAGAATAAAATTTATATTTATGCAATTTTATATATCCTGGAAATACATGAACAAAAATATACATTTTGCATACCTAATCAGCCCATCACCAATCAAAAAAAATTATCCAATTTTGAACAACAGTTGAATATTTCAAAAAAGGCACCCATGGTAGAATTGTAAATTAAAATGTTTGGGATAAACTATTTTGGGCAAAGTACCATAAAAGCCCTACGATTCAAAACACAGGTCATTGTTTTCAATAAACAGGAATCCAGTCAGAAAAGGATCATGTTTCTTTAGGCTTGTTCCAACCCGGCGAAAAACCGGTTTTCGATGGGCGCGGTGACCAGTTACCATATACAATGACGTCACTACGCAGGCTGTGTATCGGTTTTTTGGGCGAGTTGGAACGTACTTATTGACTAAGACTGTTTGTCTTTTTAATCACGCCTGGGTGCTATTACTGATACCCCTTTAACTAATGTTCGTTCAACACAAACTAATCGTCCTTTCAACTTCAGAAACAATGATGCTTGACCGACATTTAAATGAAAATACACAATTGTGTGTTTGCAAATAAATACATAAATCTTAAAACACAACTAATTAATATATCAGGGCTGTCGAAAAATCATATTTTAGTTGGTAAATAAACTCAGAAAGAGAACTCAATCTAACCCTTGCTTACCTCTGTGAAAGCAATAAACAAAGATATTAAATCAACAGAAGTATCAGTTCCGTATGGCCTGTGTTCCTATACGGGAATAGGCAGCTTCTTTGATGAATGCGAGGACAAATTAGATATTTTCCTGTTATCTCGTATACATTACAAAATCCTGTCTAACTTTTGAGAACGTAAACTGGACAAATATAATATACATATTATATTTGTCCAGTTTACGTTCTCAAAAGTTAGACAGGATTTTGTAAATAAGCTTAAATATAGTACCAACAAAAAGTACAACGAATACCGTTTCGCTTGAAATATGCCTTGGTTGGCTTTACAAAATATCTTAAACGTTTCTGTTCTTATTTAAACAGGTACTGGCACCTAAACAGGTCGGAGTTATTATCAAAAAAATGTTTCAGGTTTACCGCTAAATTAAGCTTTGGAAATAAAACTTAACTTAGATGGTCACGGGTGCATTTAAAAAACTGGAATACTATCATTAAATTAAAGGAGATCAAGTTAAAAGGAAAAATGTACTGTCTATTGAATAACAGTCATATTGATACTATAAAATGGTGTTATTATGTCCCTATAGATTGGATTATTATTGTTTTTCGCTACTTACATTCACAGTTAGGAATACTTCCGGACCATTCTCCAGTACTTCCGCACTCATGAGTAGCTTCTCCAGTAAGAAGATGACCTGATTCACAATGATATTCGATGATGGAATGGATATTAAAGTCGTATCCAATAACATAACTTCCTACAGGGACTTCAGGTTCATCACAAGTGATAACTGGAAATATATAACAAATTAGAAACATCCAAATTAACTAATTTCATATTTAGCTGAAACTTACGTTCACACGACGGTGCATCACTTGACCATTTTCCTTCTTTGGTACATTTTAAATTTACTTCTCCACTCAACCAATAATCGTCTATGCAGGTATATTCTGCAATACTACCAACAGTTGTGGTACCATTTTTGAGCGTGTATTTTCCATAATCAATGTTAGGCGGCGAACCACAATCCACGTACTTACAGTTCGGTGCTTTCCCAGACCACACACCACCAAGGTTACACGATATCACCTAAAGCATTAGTTAGAAATCACTGTCTCTCAAATCATATTAGGCTTTTACTAATATTAAAATTAATATTCTTGATTATGTGTTTTTTGTCAAGTCCCATGAAGTACGCGTTTATCATTGTTAGGGACAACGCTTATTGCAATAGCAAAACCACTAGCCGACAGTTGTTCAAGAATAATGAGAATTCTATCAGCTACATTAGGCATTATCGCTTCTTCAAGTTAGGCGTAAGGACACATAAATACAATCAAAGTGTTGTCTTATAAAGCTAATATAATGTTTGATATTTAGTATTTTAATAGAAACTAAAACTGGTTTATTTACAAGAGGAATAAAGTGCAGTTTAAATTAAATTTAACATTATTCCAACCCATAATTTGGCATTATCAAACCTTTCTACAAGTATTGGAAGAATAACGCAAACAATGTTTTAACAACAGATAAGGCTTAAATTCTTGACGAATGTGTCAAAAGGGTTTAAGTTCCTAATTGAAGAACAAGTGAAGAAGGGTACCTGAGAGGCCACAACGACGAGAACTGGATACTGCGAACTCAAATGAAGTAATAGGATTAACAGTTTCAAGAGATCATTAATTGGATTGAACAGGCAACTCTAAGGGCTTCAAGTGAAAAACCTTTGTAATCTCCTTTTTACAATTGAAAAAGTTTAGCAATAAAAGATTCAAAACTAAACATTAAAAAACTCTAAATAAATGTTTTAGTAGTGGCATACAAATAAAATAACTCTCAACTTGGCAACGCTGAAAAGTGTTATTGATTCTTTATTCAGTTATCAATTTACCGGAAGTGGGAATAGTTATTTTATTTTTATGTAATAAATCAAATACATTCGCTGAGGAGATATTTCTCCCGAAATTTGTTTTTTATACACAGTGAAGGAATTCCAGAAAGTTATGAATGAAATAGGAATCATATTAGTTAATTTTGTTTTCTTAGAAAGTAACTGATTTTAGTTGGGACTGCTAAAGAAAATTATGATCTATTATTATCAAATTCTGTTTGGTTAACAATCGAACGAAATTAATGCTTATTATGCTGACTGTATAGAGACTTATTTTAATAAGAATACTTACTTCTTCTCCTGAAATAATGTATCCCGGATAACATTCATATTTAGCTGTATTTCCCGTTCGGTGTCCAGTTGTTATCACTGTGCCACCATGCACCGGTGGTGGATCTGGGCACCAGTCAAACAAACACTGAGGTTCCATATTACTCCATTTACCATCATCTCCACAAACTCGTACTTCGTGGCCGACCAAAGTGTAATTTTCATGGCAAGAATATATTCCTTTCGAAGCGTACGTTGTTTTCCCATTTTCAAGTAAAACTACTCCGTGTTCTAATTTCTTTAATGGACCGCAGTCGACATCTGTTAAAAAATCAAAGTAAATATATTTTATGATATAACATATATACGAAATAACTTGAAGATAATGAATCTGATTTTTTTAAATGAATTGAACTATCATCACGTAAAAAGTAAACAACTTTCAGTTGCAACAAATTAAGATTAGACTCACAATATTGATATTTTGGTTAAAACCAATTGAAAAACAAAACAAACCACAAGAAAATTATATTTATTTTATAAAAAAAACACTTTTACACTCGCCTTATTTTTACAAGTTTATCTTATGATTCCTTACTTTTAACTACCCCAAATTTGTTACTTTTAATAATATTAAAACAGGTTAATAATCATAGCTATTTAAAATTTCGTACTTTATAATGTTTTTCTTGCTGTAGTACACTTTAACTTTATTATTTTAAATCTCCAAACTTTAAACGCCAATATTACATTATGTAGTGGTGAGATTAAAAAAAAAACTATTTAGAATTATCAGTGCAAAACCACATTCATTGTAGTTATTCAATAGTATTATAATAGTAGTAGGATAAAAGTAGTATCGACAATTATTTGCTAACTCAACAAATGCAAGTCAGATGTGTGCAAATTATTACTGAAAGCTTCATTAAATAATTTTGGTAAACAGCTAGGAATAATTTTCAATAACTAGTTACATCCTCAACAAACACTTCCTTTCTCATTTCTACTAATAACTACTTACATTTACATGTTGGTGCTGCCCCTGACCAAAATCCATTTGATTTGCATTTACGGCTTTTATCTCCTATCAGTCTGTGGCCTTCTGGACATTGGTACTCTATTGAAGAGCCTACTTTATAGTCAGTGCCGTTAACAGTAGTATTTGTTAGTTTATCTGGACTACCGCAAAATAATGGTTCTAAAAGAATAATGTTATAAGGAAACATATATATTGGTTTGGCCAATCTTGAAATATTATTACAAAATTTAGAAAGAATTAGAAAATTACCATGCTGACATATCCAGCTTAAATAATCCAAGTTACATCCAACATCATTCCATAACCATTCCCTTCCACCATCGAGAACCACACAATTTTGTTCGCCATTATAGTTGTTTGGTTGATCTTTACCCCAATGTGGACGGTTTACTACTTCGCCTAAAAAATATTTAAATTGTAGTTATTAGTTTTTCCATATATAGGTTGTATATAAATAACACTGAATAAATTTTTTTTTGAAAAGGCTCTTTGAAATGTTAGGACCCCCAAAAAGGTCCCAAGAAAATTGTTTATCTTTCTATCTCCTCTGTATATTAAATGTCAATGAATCTATATTATTTCAATTTTTTCAATCCTAAAATGTTTCTGGAAGGACTTAAAATTGTTTCCATATGTAGTCCGGAGTTCCTGATTATGTGTTGTTCTCCACACTCCTGTTATATTGTCCCTAAGAAACTCGAAGATAGTATGTTCACTGTATTTTCACGCGGGTTCCAAGTTCGGTGGCTTTTTTATGTTATTGTAGGGCAAATTACCGTTTTATATATTTTTATTTTTGTTGCCGTTGATTGATTGAATATTCTTAATTTAAGTAGCATCGAAAGTTATAATACTCTGTTTCCTATAATGAATCTGGGTTCTACATTTGTTGCATAATTGTTATCGACTGTTACATTTGCTCCCAGATACTGGAATTCTTTAACAGCATCAGCATTGTATTCATTTTTGGGTATATTCCGTCCAATTTGTTGTATTGGGATCTTCGTAACCACCATTTTCTTGCAATGTTGATTGTTATCACAGTCACCCTGTTCCCTTCTTCGAACGCTGAGGAAAATCCTCGTCCCATGGTTTGTTAATATTATCAATTTTCATTTATTTTCCTATACGTACAAAAAATCACTGACATGGCCCGTAACCTGGCTAGTCCGCTTTGCTGCACCTACCCCTTAATTTTTTAAGTGTTATTTATATATACCCTGCATACATAAATAAATTTAATAAATTTCAGAAGATTAACAGTACTTACCATTCACCCATTTCCATGTTCTTGAAATCACCCCCGGTTCCTTTTGTGCTCCAATCCAAACAAGCTGGGTGGTCAGGTTTGATTTCCTCCTTTCTAATTCAGAAATTAAAAAGGCCGTTTCAGATGGAGTCATAGTGTGAATTAAATCACCATTATCTTTTTTACAGCTCGACCTTGCCCCAGAAAAAGAACTACCTTTACCAACACTGAATTTGTAGCATATTTCTGAGAATGTTGTAAATTGAGAGATACTCGGGACATTTTCTGCAGCGCACCTAGATGTTGGTAATTCTGTAAAATAACGAACTTAATGATTATTCTAACCAAAAAGATTCAGATATTTTTTTTCTTTTCAACTCGTAGTTACAATGCGTATTTTTTAAAATTACTTAGTTTTCTTAATTCCAATGCTGTACAAATTTTCCAAAAAATACATAAAGAAACTTTCATGATGATTTATTTTTTAATACCTTGAATAAACAATAAACTTCTCCAAACTTAACAACTAATGCAAATAATCAAAAAAGGATTTCCCACTCAAATACAAGCATGGTAATTTTCGTTAATAATTAGAATTCCTTCGAGTATTCGTTTCAGTACTTTTTCTCTTGTAAAAAGAGTCCTTTCCCTTCATAAAGATAAATCGTAAGAGCTGATATAAGATGAACGTCCAATTCCACTGAACACCGTGGGTTTCATTGAGATTAAAACTGGAATATTGACTGCAAAATGTGGCCTATCCCGCAAATTGTTAACCACAAAATTTAAATAGGACTATTACCAAGTAGCTAATTAGTTTATTATCGATAATGCCAGCCCATATTTCGTTCAAGAATTGGTATTGACTTTTGGCTACTCGTCGGCCAACTAGTGTTTTATTATAACGTTTCTGAAAAATAATGTTTCATCTGTGAATATTACAATACGTAGAAAACTTCTATCGTGGCTAACTTTCCATAAACTCAATTACCAAAATCCTTTCCGGAGACAAAAACCCGGGGCACAACCCTTGAACTTTGGCAAAACGATAAGGACTGAATTGGTGCTAATTTAGATTCCCGTAACACGGAAATAGCTGATATTTCCAAGTCACTTGCAACAATTATTTTACTTACATATAGTTGGATCAATTTGAACATTAGGTATTCAATAGCTTCTTGAAGTTGAATGGTAGGCCGGTATTTTTTACTTGGGGAAATTTTCAATGATAAATTCATATCATTTTCTATGTTTTTTAGATTCGCTTCAAAAATAACAATTTGTAAAAGAGATTTTTGCACTACTTACTGAAAATTCACTTCAAAAGTAATTTTACTCACACAAATAACATAAAATATGTTTATTTGTCACTCGTTAATTTCTTATTTCTTTCGCGTACCTTACAAATGTGAATAAATATAAGTTTTGCAAACTTTAATGCAGTAATGGGGTTATTGTTTGTTCGCGTTTTGAGATACTAAACAAATTCAAGAGGCAAAAAAATGTGCATTCAGAAGCTTAATCATAAAATATATATTACAAAAGAGTACGTGACGTTTATTATTGTTTAACACCCTGCATTTAAAAAAAAAACCTTTCAAGGTATTTGTGTAAACTTTTTTACTTATTTTTGGATGATGAGTCTCCAGCCAAACCTTGGCGACGTTGGCTAGATCTTCCTATATAGTTGGAGTATTCAATAGACACAGAGCTTACTACGGAGCTAGATACATAACTAAACACTGTAAAACCTGTGCTATGTATGATTTGACAACATTCTTAAATACTTGACTTACATAAGGTAATAATAAAATTCAATAGCAACATTTTACACCAAATCAAAAACAAATTCTACTACTATTTTCTTTATTAAACAATTGTTTGAAATATCTTTCGCATTCAAAAACATACTTATAGACTGTTTTCTGAATGATACTTGTGGCATATTTTTCAATGTCTAAGTGCTTCTTGGGAAATAACACCACAGTTTAAAGAAAATAAGGTTTTTCCTAGGTTTTCCCTTATGATTTTAATGGGATCACTGAATCAACAAAGTTCTTTGCTCACACTTTTGGCCAATGCACTATCTTATAACAAAGTCGCACCTAGGAGCGCCACATAAAATTCTGAAGATCTCCATTTCAAATTCTTCCAATTTGAAAGGAACTTTATGATTATATGATCTTTAGAAATTTCTGTGCTACCCTGTATATTACAAATAAAATTCTCTTAGTTACATCAAAAATCAAATAATACACATTGTCAAATATTTTAATTTACATCTTAGAATTGTGCCTTTTTAATCCGTAGTTTCTTAACCTTTGACAAGGGGGTCTGATCTAGACCCCGAAACGTTTGGAATATACAGCAATTTTCTTTAAACTGTGGTGTTATTTCCCAAGAAGCACTTAGACATACTAATAGACTGTTTTACCTGAAATAAAATAAAGGAACTCTCACTTAGATACAATTTCGATTTTTTGTTTAACAAATTCTAATATTCCAATATAGATTTAATATTAATTATTATCATTGTATTTAAATTTTCATTGTATTTAAGAGCACTTAAGTCTACTGAAGCAACAAGACAAGTTATCATAGTTTGAAAAGTCGTTGTTTAAGACAGTCTTTCAATAGAAAATGAATCGGGTAGTATTCCGAAAACACAATAGGTCGATAATCGATTTATAATTTCTTCTTCGAAATAATAATACAATATATTTTCACTTTCCATGCACCACGAGCTGCTTTAAGTTAGTTCCAAGTGAGCGAAAATATAAAAATTAGTTTTATATCTAGTTTACAAAATATAGCCTGGATAAAGTAAAAAAAATAATATTGTTGTTATTACCTACTTATCCACCTTGTGATAATTTATCCTAAAATAAACCCTGTGTATATTTTTAACATTTTATCTGATAAATTTTTTATACATTATTTTATAATGGAGACATAGGCACAACTTCATTTTAGCTTTTACTACGAACATTGTTATTGCTTGACTTATAAAACTGGCATAAATATAGAATTAAATTCTGTTTTGAAAATCTTTAAAGTATATAGATTTACGTTAAATGTCTAAATATGTTTCGTATTTTCAAATGAGTTTTTACATGAAAGCTTTTAAGAGAAATAGAGAGGATTGAAATTTTAATGATGATTGTTTTAAGGCTGGGACGCGTACACAACGTGAAGTATGCAGACTATTCACAGAAATGCATCTAAATCTGGAACATATTTCACAATCTATGGTTATGGTAGTAATTGAGCATAAATACAATAAATTAAGACATGTGAGGGATGTACCAAAGCAAGTTAGATCTCAAGTTGAAAATCCACATTGTAGAGTGCTAGGATTAGGTAAATATATCTGATATTAGAATCTCAGTAAAAGGTAAAATATCATTCTTATATATATACGACTGATTCATGAGTTGACTAAAGACGAATTTGGCAGAAATAATGAAATCCTAGGTAGCGTTGTATTTTCAAACAAGACTATGTTTTATTTGAACGAATGTCTTAACAGGCAAAACACGTTATTGGATGTGGCGCACCGACACGTTTTCCTCAATACAATACAAATCTTTGCTGATGGATGGATATGAAGAAGATACATAGTTGGATAGCCCGCTAGTTCAGCAGAGTTTAATTCATTAGGCTCCTTTTTATGTAGTTTTTTTTTATTTTGAGTGCATACTGACAAACCAAGAAATATGTGTGGACTAAATTACAGAAACAGATAAGAAATATAACAACACCCTCAATGCTACCAAAATGTATAAAACTATTTCCGATAAGGTTATTGTGCATTGGTCATAATCTGTATAAATCGTAAGTTGAGAATAACTAAATAAGAATTATTTTCACTTTTGTATTTTACTTCCATTTTCCCTTTCAAATGTCAATTTAAAATTATTACAAAAATATGACTTGTTTGTTACATTCTTTTAAATGTAATAATTTTCAATTAATAGTACTTTGTTATTTACATTCAATGAGATTACTCAGCTGGAATATAATTTAAAACGAAAACTTCTAATATAGCATTCACTCAAACTCTCCGATTACAACAAAAACAATGATAAAAAACGAAGTTTCCTTCTAAACGAGCACAAAATTCCGGTATTTTCATATTCGCCTTAGAAAGGAAAGCATCCGTATAATTTGCGTTGTTAAATGAACTGTAAATGGTAATTATCTGTGTTAAATTGTTATGACTAAATTTTGTTCTTCTAGTGAACAGTATTTCCATTAATGTCAATTTAACCGACATAAGTATGAATAGCTAAATTCGGGTTCCTACCAAAGTAAGTAGGTATACGTGATCACTTGTATACTGGGTGACAATTTGAAAACTTACAGCAGCTGTACCTAAGAAACCAAAAAAGATAAGAAAAATTTCTCAATCTACGATATTATATAATATCGAGAGGGAACTAAATGATGTATTAGCTAATCCGTCCTGACTTATCCCCAAACATCCTACCTCAGTAATGTTAACTGGTAAACCCCTACTTGTGTGATACGTTAGCTTAAAGCTGTTATAAAATGTTTTTCAATGATATCCTACAACGCAGGTTAATTTTTAACCGGCTTCCAAAAAGGAGGAGGTTATCAATTCGTCGCGTATTTTTTTGCATGTATGTTACCTGATTTCTTCTCCTGTGGTGAACCGTTTTGAATGAATATGGTCTTGTTTAATAGAGGATATGTCCGGATTGGTGAAACTTCAAATTTGAGAAAAGAATTCTATTGGTAAAGTGATGAAATTTGTGAATGAACCCAAGCGTGCATGGAATTCGACCAATATCCCTAACATATTGGTCGATTTTTCGAAAATTCCTTATGGATGTGTATAGTTTTTAAGGTTTCATCTATTAAGGAAGCAGAAAATCGCCGAAAATTCCAATATTCTTATCAAAAATTTCTTTGAAGTGACGTAACGGACATTTCCTCATAAATATTTTAATTCCAACGTAATAGTGCGGGAATTGTAGGCACTCGAAGTTTTAATTGCAAATTTGAAAATTTAATATGTACATCTCAAGCATATAGGTAGTAAAGCTCCTCAAACCAATGAATACCAAGCCCGTTTTGTTTGTAAACCAGGCAAATACCTATTTATATGAAAATTGTTCCATTTTGCGAAGACGGTGCTTTTGGTGTCACGTCACATTCTCCCGGACTAATAGAAAATTCAGTGACAACACATGTCAAACTCTAAACTTCTGTTTGGTGCGTTTATACACAGGGTGTTTAGTTATAGCAAACAAAATCACAAAGTAAAGTGATAGAAGGAGTTGCATTTATATGATGATTGAAATATAGGACGGTGTAGAATAATAGTGGTCCATACTCAGCCGTATATACAAGATGGTTGGAATATAGGGTGGAGTGGACGTTTGGTGATATAAATAAAAATATTGGAAAAAATGTGGAATTATAATTATATAGGGTGTTTAAAAAACTGTTATATGATGTGGACGAAAACAAATCATATACAGGATGGCTGAAATATATGTTGGAGTTGAATTAAGTTTATACAGTGTGATTAAAAAATTATATATTTCATAGCCCATAAGAAGTTGCATAAAGTGTGGAGAGGAATTAATGTTACACAGGGCGATAATATAAAATGTTAAAAATTAAATAATTTATGGGATAGCCCACAAGAAGTTATATATGATGGTTGAAATATAGGACGGATTTGTCCTCGTAAATATGGGATGGATTCTACTCCGTCCTATAATTTACTGAAGGCAGCTAACAAATTTATGTTTTTCCGTGGGCAGTCGTATGTACAGGTTAGTTGGTACATAGGGTGGAGTGGAATTATCTATAGTTATACAGGGTTGTCAAATAAAGTTGGCGTGGTCCATAAGACATAAATATATTTTGGGCTTATTAAGTCAACACGTACTAGTATATTTATTTACCTGTCAATTTAAATGAAAATGTATCATTGTGTAATGTTGGGGCGTTCGATGTTACCGGGTCCTGTCTGTTAAGGTTATACATACAAAATAAAAAATAAAGAATGAAAACTACCTGAGTTAAAAAAAAACTAAAAAAACTAAAAAAACAATTATGTTTGATGAAGTAATAGATAAGTACGCAATGCAGGATTTTAGATTTGCTTGGCATCGACTTCAACAATATACTAGATTGGTAGGTTATTAATTTGTACAGAATGCGCACCTTTTAATGTTTAGATTTTTTACTTTCTGGGTAGGTACCTAACAACATTGAATGTGTTATTTATTTGCCAGAGTTGTATTTTGTTATAATTATTTTCGGCTTTTTAGTTATAGGTGGAAGTCGGTTATATATATTTGTTTTATATCATCAATTAATTGAGTTATTATTAATCTCATAAATCCCGAAAATCATGCCTAATACTGTCCTGACGACAATCATAAAGTTCTTAGTCATTTATAAAATGTTTTTACCTCTAGATAATATTTTTTTCGTGGTTTGTTACGTACATAAACAGAAACTTTAATATGCGTTTTAACTTTTTTACCTTTTTTTTGTTTTAGAGTAGGAACCCATTAGCAACACATCACGCCACGACATGGCATCCCACTTCATGCGACGTGTAGTGTGCACATTTGTAGCACACTTTAACACACTCATTATAAGGGAACCATACAGAGATTATATTGTGCGGCAGTATACCTTGGCAGCGAGAAATGATTCGAAGGGAGCAAAACTAAATGGTGTTATAAATGTAACATTTTCATAATAAAATGAAGTTTCCTTTGATTTTTAAATCTCTACCTATCTCTTCCCATCTCTTTATGGAGCATATTTTGGCCTATATAATGTGTAGAATGTACCTACATTATAGAGGAATTCGTACTGCCGTACCTTTTCTATCAACCATTCTTTTTCATATTGCATTGTTTGCGTACGATACCAGAGAAAATAGTAAACAAATAAAAGAGAAATAGATTACTGGGGGCTAGAGAGGAAGGCGGGGAACATCAACACACGGTCGGTAGCATTTGAACATTTTGAATCGTCACACGTGGGACGACGTGGTTTGGCGTGTTGTGTTATCGAATCGATCGAGTGTGTACGCAGCATATGTAAATAAATGGAAGAATATACTCATACACATTTGTCGCATGGCACAGGATGCCGCAAGACACCACGCCACACCTGGTGTGTTGCTACCATAGAGGTATTATACTGTAGAGTGTATTAGGTATGGGCGTTACTGTAAGTGGCAGTGTAAGAACAATAGAAAGAGAAAGACAATATCAGGGTGCGCTTGCTATGTCTCTACCCTACCAATAGTAGGCGTCACCACTGACACTGACCAATCAGGAACGACCCGCTTATTCTCTCTCACTCTTTCTATTGCTGTTACATGAATTTCGCTACTTCACTTGCTCTACGGTATAATACCTCTATGGTTGCTACTGGGTTTCTGCCTTTTACAGTTCTGCATGGTCGTGTTATCTGTAAACAGCAGTCCGGATCACAATAATGAGTTCTAGCTTAGCCGAGCGTGTAAATTTTTTTTAAGTATTGGTTTCCAGAATCAGTGGTTTTTAAGTAGTTCGACTTTTAACGAGAGAGAAAGAGTATGAAGTTCTGACCCAATTTGCAATCAATCCAATTTTGTCGAGTGGTCAGGCACTATAGCAACAAAAATATCAAGCGTATCCTTAAGGAAAGTTCTGAAGTTGAATAAATCGTATCCTTTTAAAATGAAAATCCTTCATCAAATTGCCGGTACAGACCCTGATAAAAGAATTGAATTCTGTGAAATTATGACTTTCAGAATTATTCTAGAATCTAGTTCAGTGTTTAGTGCTTTTGTGACGAGAGTACATGTTTTTATACAAAACTCCCGTTATTGAAGTGATGGAAATCCAGACGAATTTAGAGAAGATCATACGACGAAATGTATGCTGACATGTTAAATAGATCTATAGCGCCTCTTTAGTTCACGAAATAGAGTACCCGAGCAATTGAAACGGAAATGCTTCTTTAAACATAAATTTATTGTTTCCAGTAAGATGAATACTATCAGCGGATTGGAAGGAGTGGGTCAATTGAATGGCTAGCTCGATTCCCAGGCCCAACGCAACTAGAGTTGTTCATCGGTAATGTCACCAGATATCCATTGTTTTCAAAACGCAACGTGAGTCAACAGAGCAACTACAGGAATAATTCAAGATTGTACACCTATTTTCAGAGCTGCAGACAGCGGAGGGTCTGAGGGTTCACCCCCCCCCCCCGGAAATTTTGGATTTTTTTGTTACAAGATTGAATTTTACCAATTTGTCATCTTTTTCAAAAGAATAAATTTCATATTTATACAATTTTACATATCCTGGAAATACATGAACAAAAATGTATATATTGCAGTCCTAATCTACCCGTCATCAAAAAAAAAAATCCAAGTCCCCTCACCCCAAAATTATCCAAGCCACCCAGAAAAAATTTCCTGGCTACAGCCTTGGAGCCGAGTATATTGCAAAGATAAAAAATGAGAAGAATCTGCCAGATATTATTTTAAAATATCTATAACAAAAGAGAAAAAATTAGAACAAAAATATACTAGTGAGGAAATCTAAAAGTAATTTGGACAAGCATATTTAGGGTTCAAGATTCTAATATTCCATTTTCAGACAAGCAGGGAATGAGTGCATTTTCTTATATTTACCCTTATATCTTTTAAAGGAAGCGTTTTAAATTTATAAAAAATATACACTTTCCTTTTCCCCACAAAGACTTTTAATTTTATCTGCTTCAGGATTCGCTTGATTTTTATCAGAATACATATGTATTTAATTTTCTAATTTGGCCCCCAAAAATTAACATTAGAGTTTTATTTTACTAATAAACTTTCAGAGAAATCTTTTATAATCTATTGTCTGAGTTTTGAGGCTCTGTGGGTTGGAAGATAAAGGGCAAAATAGCTCAAGTTTTAAATTATAAATTATTAAATCTGTTATTCAAATTATTAAAAAATACAAATAAAATATATTTTTCAAAATTTAAATAGTGTAGTTTCTAAAGTGGGAATTAAGTCGATGTTTAATATTTTTGTTATAATATCTTTTCAACAAATGATTTAAAAATATGATATATTTGCAATTCACATAATGAGCCTTTTATCTGATATATTACATGATTCTTTTGAAAATTGAATATTTATTTTCCATTTAATTGTATAATTTGTCCCTAAAATTACTATGGGGGTTTTCTAATAATTTATTTTCCGTTTAATTCTATTATTTGGGGGCCAAATAATAGAATTAGAGATTTTTTCATATTTTTCAAATAAACAAAAAAATTTAGGTCTTATAGTTTGGGGAATAACGGGGGGAATGGGTAATTTTTTTAAATATTTTTTTTAATACATTTTAAAATATTCATTAAAAAAATAAAAAAATATATTTGTATTCATCGTAATGAGCCCTGTAATTTGATATATTACTGACCCGTTGGAAACAATTATATTTTTTTATTTTCCATTTAATTCTATATTTAATTCTATAATTTACCTCCCAAAATGAATATTAGGGGTTTCTCCTTATTTTTCCAGTAAAGTTCAGGTGAGGGGCTATACTTAAATTTTTTTCAAAATTTTTCAGCTTATGTTTTCGGAGATAAGGGGGGAGGAATGGGTAAAATGTTTTATATTTTTGTTAATATCTTTTAATTAATTTATTTTAAAAATATGAAAAAAATATATTTGTTTTCGTCATAATGAGCCCTTTCATTTATATAACAAATGAAACTGCTAGATGGGTTAGAAACAATTTTAATTTTATATTTTCCATTTAATTCTATAATTTGCCCCCCAAAATGAATATTAGGGGTTTTTCCTTATTTTTCCAGTAAAGTTCAGGTGAGGGGCTATACGTCCTTTTTTTCAAAATTTTCCAGCTTATGGTTTCGGAGATAAGAGGGGGAATGGGTAATTTTTTTTTTATATTTTTGTTAATATCTTTTAATTTATTTATTTTAAAAATATGAAAAAAATATATTTGTTTTCGTCGTAATGAGCCCTTTCATTTGATATATAACATGATGGGTTAGAAACAATTTTAATTTTAGATTTTCCATTTAATTCCGTAATTTGTCCCCCAAAATTTAAAGTAGAGGTTTCCTCTTTTTTTCCAGTAAACTTCAGGTCAGAACCTATACCTCTAATTTTTTTCAAAGCTTTACGTTTTATAGTTTCGGAGATAAGGGGGGGATGGGTAAATTTTGGTATATTTTCGTTAATATCTTTTTATATAATTTTTTTAATATGAAAAAAATATATTTGTGTTCCTCAGAATGAGACCTTTCATTTGATATATTACATGATGCGTTTGAATTTTTTTTATTTTTAAATTTTTATTTAATTCTATAATTTGCCCCCCAAAATTATTATTAACGGTTTCTCCGTATTTTTCCTGTAAAGTTCGGGCAACGTTCTATATTTACTATTTTTTTCAAAATTTTAGGCTCAGTAGTTTCGGAGATCAGGGGGGGAACGGTCGATTTTTTTAGTTTTTCCCCACAGAAGTACCCCTAAATTCAAAATTTTTTCTTTGTACTCCTGATCGGGTCACCAAACTATTTATTGATACCAAATTTCAACCTCTTCCGTCCAGTAGTTTAGGAGAAAATTACTGTGATGTGACAGAGGCAGAAATCCGGAGTGATATTATTTGAGTATCTGTATATTGTATATACGGAACCCTAACTAGCATTGGGAACGATTTTCGACAGCAATTGAATACAACTTTTATAGTTAACTCTAAGTTGTCATCATCAAGGAGTAAACCAAAACTCTTTTGGTGTTGGTTTTGGTAATGATAACTTAGTGTTATTGAAACGGCGTGGAGTGTTTAAATAAAAGTTTAAAGTAAGGGTGCTAAACTGTGTTTTTACATTTCTGACACCCCAAAGGTTCCACGGCATTTCCATTAGGCTTTCGTTTGTTCTATAAAGGTAAAAAAACTTAGCTAAATAGAAGCTAGAATAGAAAGCAGATTAACACATCCAATATGTGTTCCAACGGGAATCAGACAAGAACACTTGTTAACTACCGTGTTATTCACTATAATACTGGACGAAGTAATAAGGAATGTTAACCAAGGTAGAGGTAATAGAATGGGGAGCATTGATATCAAAGTACTATGCTATTTCAAGATTGCTGTATTATTGTCTCCAAAATAATGGAAATCATTTTCAGCATTTATTACATTAATAATTTAATTGTTATTGAAATGATTTTAATTCATTCATTAAAGATTCGAAGAATAACTGATCAAAAGTATCTCTGTAGGGTATCATTAAAAATCACTTTTCACAGCTTTAAGATGACATCACAAGTATGGGGTTGTTATTTAACATTATTGAGTTGCAATAGCTGGTGGTGAGGTCGTAATTCAGGACGGAATAGTTAATACATCATTTTAGTTCCCCATCGATCTTATAGAAAGTAGTAGATTCAGCAAGTTTTCATATCTTTTTTCATTCCTTAGGTATAGCCAATGTAAATTGTTAAATTTTCCCCAAGTATATTTAATATCCGATGAATATTTAAAAATATTGAGTTATAATACTATTTCTTCACTAATTTTCATTTGTAAAGGTTATTATACTAAAAATGTTTTCAACTGAGACCGAATAGCGAATGTTCATTGACCAATATGATTGAGAAATTTACCATAACTTAAGCATAAAAATCCTAAAAATATACATACATTTTAAAAGTGCACCTGAAATCGCATTACAATCGCATTTACTAACTTACGAAATACGTATTAATATCCCACTACACTCTCCACAATTACTTTTTTATGCTTAGTGACTGGCATACTTCAGATAATTAATTAGCTAATATGTAACTCGTCAATTCTACAGATGACTACTTTCTGCTTTTATTCAACATATAGTACTACACTAGGTACTAGAAAATAACAGAACAATAAACTAACAAGCAAGGGAAAGTTCAAACAGTAAATGTATTTTATTGTAGAATCAAAATAAAATTATATAGCAGTATATTTAATTTATATTATAATATTTAAGCGTGTTACTGCTGTGTCACAATTAGTTTTCTTTTTGTTTAATTCTAACAAACGTAAATAACGTTTCGCAATATACAGTATCCCCTAATTTTCAAGATATATTCCAATAAATTTATCTTTTAGTACCGAATCATTATCTCGGTTTTTCAATCTTTGCAAGCAATAAGTATACCTACTAGGAATGATCAGAAAGTAACGGTAACTTCGTAAATTCTCAAGGGTATTGATCTGATTCGCGATATCATAAGCGTACGGAGGGGGTCAGCTCCACCCTCGGACCTGAAAAACCTATGGTGAAACATTAAACCTTCCCACAAATTTGCTGACTTGGACCATTTTTTTTTCTAAATCCCCCTCTCCCTAAGCTGGGTACGCCCTTGGGCGATATGTTTTATTATTGACTCGGTATATTGTTGTCTATATTTGGTTGCCAGCTGTCAAAGCGAACACATGTTGTTTTGATACCATTGTCTATTAATTATTAATTTAAAAATTTTATTTTATATAACTATTATAAGAAAAAAATAAAGTGCAGCAATCTTTTAAACATATTAAAAATTGCTTTTAATAAGTCTGCCTTAAACACAAAACGGATTTACAACTTGGACGTCGTTCATTAACAACTGATGGCAGTGAGGAAAAAGTGAAAATAATTCTTAACAATCGCCCAAACAAAATTGGAGTAAACCTGTAGCAAATCTAGGTAGGGGCCGAGGGGGGCATGCCCAAAAAAAAAGGGTAAATATAAGCAAAATAATGGGAGCAACCAGTAACAGACTCTGGAAGTGTTAACATATCAGGTGGTTCATATCGTGAAATTTTACGTATGTATCGATACAAAACTAATGAAGCTACCAAGATCAAAAATGTTCGAGTCGAATATGAGGGTTATGCTCACTGAATTCCTTGATTTTACTAGCTTGGTACACCATAATTTCTTATCACATAGTCAAATGGTCAATAAAGTGCACTAGCTACAAGCAATTCAAAACAAAAATACGAATGTGTCGAAACCCTCCATACCGCGAATAGAAGGTAGATACCCATAATATCCATCTACAACTTCTGATAGACAACAGAATTATTTCGGTGATATGCCTGTTTTCGCACGAACCTTGGCTTATCTTCCAAGGTAATATGCGGAAAAACACCGTTCTACCTTTATTTGCTATTCAAACTCTCCTAAAACTTACGATGTATAAAAAAAGGTATATTAGGTGACGTAAAGTTGGCAGTCCAGCCTCCTAACTACTTAGCAACAGGTCAATAATCTTTTCAAAAAAAAAAAATCTCGAAACCTTCACGGAAATCAACCGTAATGGCAACGCCTGAGAAGAACAAACGACTAAGTATTAAGAATAAGATAAATTTGGCCACTTTTGATATAAGAGGATCGACACTCAAACGAAAGACCCGTGAATAGGGCGCATAAAAAATATATACACCAACGACCATAGCAGAAACAAAATAGAAATTGTAAGGCATGAAGGAAATAAAAGAACACGTAATGACCTATATCGAAAGGCCATAAACAAAGAAAGCACAGTGTGATGTAACAAAATTAATTGATAACAAATGGAAAACAAACTACCCAGTGGTACAAATATTAGTGAATGAGTTGTGGACAAACAGCTCAACGTAACTACCAATAACGCGTTGTCTATGAAGCGTTATTTAGCAACTAGAGACACTCCAGTGCTTGAACTCGTCTGACTTGCCGCCCTGTCACTTTTATTGATTCCGAAGATCAAGTCTGCCTGAAAAGGAACTCGATTCGAGTCGATAGAAGACGTGAATTGAAAATCGGCGGTGTTTCCTAATACTCTTTCAAAAGAAGATTTCCTTCATTACTTTGACTAGTGAAAAAACGAATAGAACGGTATGTGGCGAGGGAAGAGGAGCATTTGATTGTAGAATAAGCAATCTCGTTATTTAATAACTAGATCTCGTGTAATTTTTTTTTTAGAAAAAGAACGTCTACAAAAGAACTTAAAGGACAAGAGCACACAAATCAGTCATTTCTTATATTATTGTACACAATAGGCTTGAATCTTTTGTACAGGATATCAGATTCACCGGCGTAACAGTAAGTTCCGACCACTTCTTAATCACAACTGTAATATCTCGAAAAACAATTAACAGCATAGGTAGAGAATGAAAAAACTGCTTTAGAGCTTTAGGAAGAAGGAACAAATTTATGAAAAAAATTTGGTTTTGACATAGCCCAACTACAATAAATAGTCAGCAGATATAGAAATACGTTTAACTGATGGAGACAAATTTGAGTCATTTGATTATGATTTGTTGAAGGAGCTCGAATCAGCAGAAACAATA
Source organism: Octodonta nipae (assembly GCA_034190945.1). Taxonomy (NCBI): domain Eukaryota; kingdom Metazoa; phylum Arthropoda; class Insecta; order Coleoptera; family Chrysomelidae; genus Octodonta; species Octodonta nipae. The sequence goes on from CM067216.1 coordinate 172,436,678, forward strand.
AAAATTCTTGAATGTATAAAACAAAATCATTAGCAAAATATATTTTCGAATGTGTGGGCACTTGAAAGTTTGCTAACCATACTTGTAACTGTCGAAAAGGAGAATGAACTCAATAAATTAAAACTTATCAAAATTTATTTACGGTCAACCACGTTTCAGGATAGACAGTCAGATCTTCGAGTTTTATACAAATGAAATGATACTATCTCAGACTTGAATCAATATAGACCACTTAATTTTGATTTATTTGTGGGAGTATTTTTTGGACTACACAACGAGATCTCGCACCACCTGACAAACTTTACGGCCGTACCTACGCTTATTAATCAGTAACATTTTTTCAATTAATCTCCAAGGCTATACAACTTTCAAATTACAACTCTGCCTCTCCATCGAATATAGGATCTATACATGATCATTTGAAAACCCACAAAACTCAAGATGTGACCAGAACGATTCATGGATGGGATATTTCTGGCCAGGCGATTAAAAGTAAATAGAAAGATGTAAATTTGAGGACCAGACAATTTCCTTGAAAACCTGTTTTAACCTCGTATCAAAGAATGACTCGTTAACGGTTTGGAGGTGGACATATCGCAAAGGAACTTCGACACTGGAGATCAGAACTTTTCATAGACGAATCACGATTTAACAGACGTCCACACGAAACCCTTCTGCAGTTACCATATATAGTATAAGACGAAACTTTTCAGGTAGGTCTGAAATTGTTTTGGGTTAAGAGTAAAAAGCAGGTCTTGTGATAGATCCAGGATTCCTATCCGATCAACGGTATATTGATGAATTTACCAGCTGCTTATGATTTACGGCGTTACTATATTGTTATATACTCCGTGGGTTCAATTAAAATTAAAAACTAATATTCTCTACCACTTTCTAGAACTTTTATTTACGTCAAATATATACAACAGCTGATTCGAATATCACAATAACAATTTTACATAAGCTCTTCGCTGCACTAACTAACTGCCGCGACTATGGGTCGCTCCTTTTAAAACCAGCATCGAAAACTTTCGTACAATCCATTATCAATTCTACAGCTGCCGAGCCATTACGAGATCAATTTTTTCTCCTAAAAACGATCGATGTTGTACTGGAATGAAACCAGGGCCGGCTTAGGGAAACTTCGTTACAATATATATTTTCAAAATAACATAAGAGGCCTCTTACCGCAAACATTACGTCAAATTCCTTCCGCACTGCAGGGTCTAAACCGAAGTAAAAATTTTGAAAATTTGTTAGAAAAGCGTGTTCGGAGGTACCCAGAGCTCCTTCAGACACTTTAATAGCTAACAAATACCATACATTGAAAATAAAAAATTTTCCACAAGAAGACAACCGTAGGCTCATCATTATGAAGAACTTTACATCAAAAAACTAATATACCTATTGCAATAAACTTCGTAGGTTCAAATTAATTTTTAACAACTAATATTCACTTAACTTTCTAGAACTTTATTTACACATCAAAATCCAATATTTACAACAGCTGATTTCGCAAACAATTTCCATCAAAATAATAACACTATATAAGCTAAACTAAACTACTAGAAATATTCAATGTCTTTTATATTCACATCCATTTTCGATGGCATTCCACTGTTGTTCTGGAGGGGTATTTCAATGTTCGGCCAGCGTTCGAATTCAATACTTTTTATACCATAGACAGTTCCAGAAGGTGCCCTTCTCTTTTTTTATTATCTCAGAGATTGATGTTTTTCGTCGGAATGAATAATGTTTACTTCAGTGGCGGCGAATAATTTTTTTGTATTTTTGATAGGTATGAAAATAGGTCGTAAAGTATATTTCATAGCGCTAGGTGATCAGGGTGGCGTAAAGTTATAGTTAGGATGATTGCACTATATGGTGAAGTAGATATACTGTTATACAAGAAAAAATTTTGAATAAAATAGTTAAATAGGGTGGACCATAAGCACTTGCAGTTTGGATTAAATATATTGCGGAATGGTAGGTTTACAGTTGTGTACGGTGGTTAAAAGTTAGAAAAAATTTATATATAGGGTAGCTCATAAGCTATTTTTGAAAATAATTGTACATTCCATATGTGGGTGAAACCGCGGGGAACGGCTAGTATTGATATATTCGTTAAAAGCAGTGTACACATAACAAATATTTACTGTCAGAAAATTGGAGCAATCCAATTTTCCTTAAACAATAATGTTTGAAATAAGGAAAGTGTTTATATTTTAGAAAGTTTTGGCTATTATAATTTAGTATTGTCGAAAATAGCAAATCCTTAATTTAAAGAAAGTACAATGTGAACACTGTTTTCTTTAGCATGATTAATACCTTTGGATCCAGAATAGTGGATGCAAAAAATTATATGGTATAAGAAATGCGAACAAGCATTAAATATAATTACTTGGTTTTGAAGTGATAATGTTCTTTTTTCTAAATGAAAAATTTATCTCAAATACGACAACCAATGAAAACAATTTATAAATACTTAAATGTATTAAAAGCTTGTTTTAATTCCGTGTAATTAGTGTCTCTGTTGTTTTCAGTAAAACTAATTAAAGATACACTTACCATTTGTTGAAAAGACTTCTACTTCACATAAAGAAAGAGATCCTTCCACGCCAACTAATTGTATAAATACGTATTGCCCAGTTAACGTACGTGCACATGAAAATATTTTGGACACACCTTCATCTGAAACAATAATTTGAAATGAGGTCTATTTGAACAAGTAGCGTCCTAGTTTTAACACAAAGTTTGGTATTTAAGTTGCATGTTAGTACAATTACAACTTTATGGCAATAACAGTACATATTTTCAGTATTGTAAAATTGGCATTAACATCTTTCTACTTTAACTGTATATTAAATGTCTGAATATTGCAACAGTACATAAAAAACGTATCGATGAAAGCTTCTTTAATTGATGTGTTAATTTTTTATTGCTGTTTTGGCTTTATCCTGTAAAATGTCATGATATTCTTATGTTTATGTGTAGGCACTTAGACATTGCTATTATTATAAAGATTTTCTGCGACTTTTATTTTGTTAAACTTAGCACCAGCAGTACACTTTAAAGAGTAAATATGATTGTGGTTTTTCTACATTTATAAGAGATTACAAGTGTACAGGCAATACTCATCGTGGCCCATCTAAACAGATCAGACAAGCTTACTAGCTTTGCTAAAGGAAATTAAAAGAAACACTCAGACAGCTATACTTCTGTGTTCTAAGGGAAACTATTTATTAATAGTTTTTAGCTCTTTTTTATTTAAGCTACGTGTGGCCTACATAAATAATTTAATTTAAGTGAATCTTGAAAATGTATCTACATTCGCAAGAGGTTTATGCAGACCAGACAAGGTTACGAGCTTTGCTAAAGAAAATTAAAAAAAAACTTAGGCACCTATAATTTTGTGTTTTCACAATATAATAATATAATTGATAAGTATTAATTGTTAAAAATGTCTCTAGCTGAGAAGTATACAGGCAATATTTATGGTGGTCCATCCAAACAGCCCAGACCAGTTTACAGGCTTTGCTTTGCTTTGTTTTCATCTTTTTGTTATTTGAGCTATGTTGTCTTCTAAATGTTATTTGTGGCATATTCTTGATTATTTTTATGTTTTCTTGGGAAATCACACCAAAATCGAAATAAAAAGCTGTATATTGAAAGAAAAACCAAACGTTTCCAAAATCGATTCTGACTTCGTTGTCAATGGCTTTAAAATATGTAATGAAAATGTAAATTACAAATTTGCAAATTGGTTTTTAGCTTTTTTATTCGAGCTACATATGTCCCACAAAAATTTTTTATTCGAGCTACATATGTCCCACAAAAATAATGTTATTTAATTCATAAGTATTAAACTTTCACAATGTATTTACATTCGTAAGAAGTTAGAAGTATACAGAAAATATTCACATGGCCCATCTAAACAGGGCAACCAGGTGAAACATCAGCTCTAGTTGTCAATTATTTGAAGGAGGTATTCTCTGGTAATGATTTACATAAAAAAGTAATGGCATTTTGTTGACATAATCCGAACTGGAAATTTCGAGAAAATAATATAAAAGAGAGTAATAACTTTTATGTCAAATTAAATTTGTCGGGATTGGATGTGGAGCTCAGTACACAATACGTTTACAACTGCTTGTCTCTCTATGGAAATGTTCTGTTGTGAAAATGTATTCATTATTTTACATGTACAGTGTTCATGTGGAAACTCTGAAAGAGTTTTGAGATTCCTCTGACACAGTGTATCAAAAACTGATCAGTTTTGAAAATTTTAGAATCTTTAAAAAGCTATTTTATGAGCATCGAAAAATGTCCAAATATTATAAAAGCATCTTCGAAAAATCCCAGTTTTGAATTGAAAATATATGTTATATATGCACAGACAGCAGACAGCAATAGAATCTACGAAGGAAATTAATCTTCTTCGTGATAGCGAGTTTGGTTTTCCTTCTTCACGCCATCGATAATCTATTGGTGATATTACAAGAAACTGCTGCCGCTGCTATACAGTCTGTAAAAACTGCGGTGGTTGAGTTTTATAAGACAAGTAAAGAATACTTGGAACATCTACGTGGGAAAAAGTACAGAATATGATGGATTTGCTGATGACAAAAGAATTTGTAAGTAACACCCAAGATACGGAAGTGTTTGACAAGTTTTCGCTTATTTCCAATTACCTTACAGTAGAAATAATTTGGTCAAGTGCGAGTTGGACTCGCATACTTGGGTTCCGTACCACCTTCAAGAATCGAATACTCCAGTTTCAGACAAGCAGGGAATGAGTGCATTTTCTTATACTTACCTTTATATCTTTTAAAGGAAGCGTTTTAAATTTATAAAAAATATACACTCTTATTTTCCACACATAGACTTTTGATTTTATCTGCTTTAGGATTCGCTTGATTTTTATCACAATACATAATGTATTTAATTGTCTAATTTGGTCCCCAAAAAGTAACATTAGAGTTTTATTTTACTAATAAACTTTCAGAAATGCCTTTTATAATCTACTGTCTGAGTTTTGAGGCTCTGTAGATTGGAAGAAAAACGACAAAAAGTTTAAATTATAAATTATTAAATCTGTTTTTCAAATTATTTAAAAATGTAAATAAAATATATTTTTCAAATGTTAAATAGTGTAGTTTCTAAAGTGGGAATTAAGTCGATGTTTAATATTTTGAATATATTTTATACAAATGATTTAAAAATATGATATATTTGTAATTCACATAATGAGCCTTTTATCTGATATATTACATGATGCGTTTGAAAATTGAATCTTTATTTTCCATTTAATTGTATAATTTGTCCCTAAAATTCATAATTCTATTATTTGGCCTCCAAATATTTTTTTTTTCATATTTTTCCTATAAACAAAAAAAATGAGGTCTTAGAGTTTGGGGAATAACGGGGAGAATGGGTAATTTTTTAAAATATTTTTTTAATATATTTTAAAATATATTAAAAATTAAAAAAATATATTTGTACCTATTCGTCATAATGAGGATTTGATATATTACATGAGCCGTTAGAAACAATTATAATTTTTTATTTTCCATTTAATTCTATAATTTGCCCCCCAAAATGAATATTAGGGGTTTCTTCTTATTTTTCCAGTAAAGTTCAGGTGAGGGGCTACACTTCCAGTTTTTCAAATTTTTTCAGCTTATGGTTTCGGAGATAAGGGGGGGGATTTTTTATATTTTTGTTAATATCTTTTAATTAATTTATTTTATAAATATGGAAAAAATATATTTGTTTTCTTCATCATGAGCCCTTTTATTTGATATATAACATGCTGGGTTAGAAACAATTTTAATTTTATATTTTCCATTTAATTCTATAATTTCCCTCCAAAAAAATATTAGGGGTTTTTCCTTATTTTTCCAGTAAAGTTCAGGTGAGAGGCTATTCCTCCATTGTTATTTCAAAATTTTCCAGCTTATGGTTTCGGAGATAGGGGGGATGGGTAAAATTATTTATATTTTTGTTAATATCTTTTAATTAATTTATTTTAAAAATATGAAAAAAATATATTTGTTTTCGTCATAATGAGCCCTTTCATTTGATATATAACATATTGGGTTAGAAACAATTTTAATTTTATATTTTCCATTTAATTCTGTAATTGGCCCCCCAAAATTAAAGGTAGAGGTTTCTCCTTATTTTTCCAGTAAACTTCAGATCAGAACCTATAAATCTATTTTTTCAAAACTTTACGTTTTATAGTTTCGGAGATAGGGGGGGGGGAATGGGTAAATTTTGGTATATTTTCGTTAATATCTTTTTAAATATTTTTTTTAATGTGAAAAAAATATATTTGTGTTCCTCAGAATAAGACCTTTCATTTTATATATTACATGATGCGTTTGAAATTTTTTTTATTTTTATTTAATTCTCTAATTTGCCCCCCAAAATTAACATTAATGGTTTCTCCTTAATTTTGCTGTAAAGTTCGGACAACGCTCTATATTTCCTATTTTTTTCAAAATTTTAGACTCAATAGTTTCGGAGATAGGGGGGGGAATGGGTAAATTTTGGTATATTTTCGTTAATATATTTTTAAATATTTTTCTTAATATGAAAAAAATATATTTGTATTCCTCAGAATGAGACCTTTCATTTGATATATTACATGATACGTTTGAAAATTTTATTTATTTTTAAATTTTCTTTAATTCTATAATTTGCCCCCCAAAATTAACATTAATGGTTTCTCCTTAATTTTCCTGTAAAGTTCGGGCAACGCTCTATATTTCCTATTTTTTTCAAAATTTTAGGCTCAGTAGTTTTGGAGATCAGTGGGGGGGGGGAATGGGCAAATTTTGGTATATTTTCGTTAATATCTTTTTAAATATTTTTTTAAATGTGAAAAAAATATATTTGTGTTCCTCAGAATGAGACCTTTCATTTGATATATTACATGATGCGTTTGAAAAAATTTTATTTTTAAATTTTTATCTAATTCTATAATTTACCCCCCAAAATTAACATGGTTTCTCCTTAATTTTCCTTTAAAGTTCGGGCAACGCTCTATATTTCCTATTTTTTTCAAAATTTTAGGCTCAGTAGTTTCGGAGATCAGGGGGGGGGAACGGTCGATTTTTTTAGTTTTTCCCCCGAGAAGTACCCCTAAAATCAATTTTTTTTCTTTTACGATATGTACTCCTGGTCGGGTCACCAAACTATACATTGATACCAAATTTCAACCTCATCCGTCCAGTAGTTTAGGAGAAAATGGGAAAATGGCTGTGATGTCACAGAGGCAGAAATCCTAAGTGATGTTATAAGGGTATCCGCATATTGTATATACGGAACCCTAAAAACAGCCTGGAACCATAAGAATGCGATACCTTGAAACGGGTTTGCTCCGCTGACAAATACAAACAAAATGTGTAACCTCAATATTCTTAATACATTGTTATTATATCCTTGCATTTAAACATTTAAACAAATATAAGGTACAGTATTTTTTTATTTAAATAAATTTCGTAAGAGTTATAAAAATAATTAGTCACATTATATATACTCAAAAATTCCTTCAATACTGTGCTTTTGACTGGTGCGAATGAAATAGTGTATCTAATAAGAGTAAAAATTAATAAACATTAAAAATAAAGTCGAAACAATAAAAGCAAAGAAAAGTTATAAAGTAACATCAGGTACCATATGTAAATATTGGGGCTTTCAATCTTCCTATCGTGAAACAATAATTACCCCCTTGTTAGATTGATGAATATTTAGCAACTCCTAAAAAGTTCCTGTTAAACTAGCTTTCAAACCGTTACCGCTACGTGATAGTTTTATAAATGTCTCGCTTCTAGTTTGCGTCATTTTACTGCTTCAGCGTGTTATTAAGTTGTACTCATGTTATTAAAGTTCCTGAACAATCTGTGACAAACAAGCTTCTATAAAGTTGCCCGTAGTCCTACCGTGAAAATTACTTTTTTTATTTGAATATTACTCATTATGAAACATTGCAGATTTTAATTAATTTTACTTTTAGGTTGAACCTATTTTACAGTAAATGTTATAAGATAGAAAAAACCTTCAAAATTTGTCAATTTTTGAACGGATCTTTAGATATTGTAATGTTTTTATTTTCACACTCTTCGGGTTCAGTTCAGTTCTTGGATTTATTTAAAAACACAGTCCAACTCACTAAATTTATTTCCTTTACAATTTGTCTTAACTATACGGCAGTTGAATACTGAATGAATCCCATCGCCCGCTGTCCCTATTTATATATTTCTCTCGGAATGCTCTAATAGGACAACAAGCTATCGGGAAACTTCTTTCATGTGTTCAAGAAGATGCGAGGAAATTCCATGAATGGCCAACATTTCGAGTTCCACGAAATATCGGATGAAGCTATCGGATGAATTCTCGTAACAATATTTTTAGCCGCAAATCTTCCATTTGGGAATGGAATATTCGAGTCCTTTTCAGCTAATTAAAACTTTTGAATGATTTCTATCGGTTAGTGACGTGTCATGGTCAGAGACGTACTTTGATTTTGATTGCCCGATAAGACATCGAGTTTGTCAATCTAGATAGACATCTCCTCTTTGCTGTAGTTGGTTTACATAACGTGATTTTTTTTTGCCAGATTGTCCTCCAGGGGAGATTGCCCTAGCTGGAGAAGTCATTAGAACAGATCATCTCATCAATAAGACACGAATATTATATACAATTGTTTGTGAAATTTGTTTGGTACACGAAAATAATCCTAACTGTGTTCATTCTCTAAGTTCTTTCTATGTCTCTCGGAATCTCTGACGGGCTCGTCATAGACCTCATCGTTTTCCTCTACGACGGCGAAAATTTCTCACTGCTTATCATCATATCCAAATTGTTATAGGATCGACTTGCTTATCGGTGTCTCTTCTCAGTGGAATTGACTCGGATCAGACGTCATGATGTTTAATAAGGTCCATAGTCACTACCAAAATTAACTTCAATGTTTGCCACTAGGATTCTATACGGAATCCTAACAGTAGTTGGCACTGCTGCCTCACCCTGCATTACCACTGACTAGACGGTGCTCTCGATGACTAGATTGCTGCCAACTTTGCAAAATACTCAGACGACTACTGGACTGGGGGTTGGTAAAAGATTTGTCCCCTGCTGACTGACCGCAATTTCCCTAATTACTGGTACAGTGGTATTAGCAGTCGCTGGTTAGCAATGATTGTAATAACCTAACTTTGGAGATCTTATCAAATTATCTCTTGCGACCGTAGCAAAACTGTTTAGCTATGGTACGCCCAGTTTCGTTTCTCTGTGGACTACATTATCTCGCTAAGCACTTCTCTTAGTTACCCGGTTGACCCTTGGTCCAAAAATCAAAAAATCTTTGTTGGATATAAAAGTAATTTGAAAGGACCACAACACGACAATAAGTGTGCAGATCGCCTACATTGATGTTGTACTTGCCAATTTTGTTAGAAAAATAACTGAAATAAGCAACCTTGTGTTATCAACTTTCCACGGCTTATGGAAGCAGTCAATATCCGAGGCACAAGCGTTCCTAAGAGTAAAATCCTTATTAGTAGCTCAAAAAGACATGCAACCCTGTGGAATGAGTGTATCTGCTTCAGACCTAAGAAAGGAGAATGAGCAAATTCAAGTTTAAATAGATTCTCATTTGTTTCTGTGGCAGTTGGGGATCATAACCCAAGAATGTTTTCCTCTACTGCTCTAGAGCAAACAGTCAGTCAAACTGTTTATTGTGAACTCCTTGAACAACACAGAAAAACGATGGCTCCTGTGTGATTTGGTAAATCCAGCACCTGGATAATTCACCACGGTTATTGTACCATGTCACACGACAAATTCCATCAACAAATTTTTGACATGTTGTTTTCTGAAGGATACTTGTGGTATAATTTTCAATGTCTAAGTGTTTATTAGGAAATAACACCACACTTTAAAGGAAATTGCTGTATATTCCAAACGTTTCGGGGTCTAGATCAGACCCCGTTGTCAATGGCTAAGAAACTACGGATTAAAAAGGTACAATTCCAAGATGTAAATTTAAATATTTGACAATGTTTATTATTTGATTTTTGACGTAACTAAGAGAATTTTATTTGTAATATACAGGGTAGCACAGAAATTTCTAAAGATCATACAATCATAAAGTTCCTTTCAAATTGGAAGAATTTGAAAGGGAGATCTTCAGAACTTTATGTGGCGCTCCTAGGTGCGACTTTCTTATAAGATAGTGCATTCGCCAAAAATGCGACCAAAGAACTTTGTTGATTCAGTGATCCCATTAAAGTCATAAGGGAAAACCTAGGAAAAACCTTATGAACTATCCCGATATTGGGTTGTTCACAAGGACATGACCATTAGCAATTTCTTCCTTTATCATCGGCAACCAGGAACGATTGAATTCTACGGAGGTAGTAGCGATACAAGCGTTTTCATTTAACAAAATTAAAGCAGACTCCTTTAGTTTTCTTTTGGTGTTGTGTTCTTCTTTGTGTAATATAACTGAATTTTGAAACTGTATTTTATGACCAAGGTCCCAAGCATGTTCACGACAATTTGAAAAATCCAAAATTTGTGAACATGAATTCAATCGTTCCTGGTTGCCGATGATTAAGGAAGAAATGGTCATGTCCTTGTGAACAACCCAATATCGGGATAGTTCATAAGGTTTTTCCTAGGTTTTCCTTATGACTTTAATGGGATCACTGAATCAACAAAGTTCTTTGGTCGCATTTTTGGCGAATGCACTATCTTATAAGAAAGTCGCACCTAGGAGCGCCACATAAAGTTCTAAAGATCTCCCTTTCAAATTCTTCTAATTTGAAAGGAACTTTGTCAAATATTTAAATTTACATCTTGGAATTGTACCTTTTTAATCCGTAGTTTCTTAGCCATTGACAACGGTGTCTGATCTAGACCGCGAAACGTTTGGAATATACAGCAATTTCCTTTAAAGTGTGGTGTTATTTCCCAATAAACACTTAGACATTGAAAATTTTTGACATAAAATAACATTTCTGCCCAAGCCCCCTCCTTACCAGATTCAGCCTGTGTGACTCATTTTTATTCGACCGCGACTAAAATCATGTATAGGGGTGTCAGTTTAGTAATTCAATGACATTCAGAATATGATACTCGACTAGCTGAAACGTATTTCATCAAAAGTCTGTTCAACTTCCAATGTATGACTCAATATTCTAAACATCAACTCTATTGAGCACATAGCTGATGTGACTTCTATCATGATAAACTAGGCTGGCATGTCCTTTATTGGAAACTGTGAACAATTATAAGTAAGACTAGGCGACTCAAACGAGCTCTTCTCGAAATTTTGATATTGAATACATACGTACTTTGTTATATAACTAAAATAGGAATAGAAATATATTTTTTGCGGTCCTAATTAGTCAATACCCTTCAATAAACATTTACTAGACCATTCACCTGAAAAAAAATCTGGCTACGGTCTTGAGTCTAAGATCATATTTACCATTTTAAATAATTGCATCTTGTAACATTTTTCGCTAAAATATTTTTTATGTGTTTTATCTTTTCTAGACTGATTACTGGTTTTTTCTCATAATTCCTATAGAGATAACGTAGACACAGTTATGTAATTATAGTTATTTTACAATAATTCATAATCACGTTCATGCATTTAACCAAATATGCTGTTACCTTCAAATAAAAGCTACACATTTTTTTGAAGTTATAATAAATAATGCCTTCAACATTTTATTAAACCTGTGGTTACCAATTTAATAAATTATTAACTAATATTTTAAAAATCTGGGAAGATATTTATTTTTAGGTTTTAACAAAACAATGTTCACTAAGAATGGTTTCTCAACAATTCTAACAGATAATAAGAAAGTAGGTACATATTTCACAACATCTTTTATAGCCAACCTTTACTTCTTGTAAGACTTATTGATTCCCTTCTTTGTTTGTCTGTATTTTTTCGTAAAGGGTAAAATACGACCATCTTAATAAGACCCTAACTATGTCATTGTCTGTTCGATGAGATTATAGAAACGATTTATTATACCGGAATACTTACAATGTATTAACTAACTCTTCACATACCAAAGCAAGTATGTGAGTTTCTCTTTCCATTGTAATACGGCGATCGTTTGTTGGAGTTAATGTATTTAAAACAATGAAATATTATTAACAAATTCATATACTTTCAAAATCCAAACGTGCCTTATTAGGATTTTTACATTTTTTGAATTTGTGGATACTAATAACGAACTCATCGCGATTTGAAATTAATATTTCTATTTTTGTAACAAACTTTAAAACAAAGCTTTAGTTTATTTGGCGTAATTTTCAGTAAATGTATTCATAGAGAAACCAACATATTTAAATCAGATAATTCGTTTATTTACTAATGAATTATGAAAAAAATGGTAGCAAATTACTCTAACGAACTTGAAACATCATAATTGAACGGTATGCTGGAACAACGTTGTAAGCGCCAAAATCTATTTTGATGGAAATTGAAAAAAAAGTTTTAATATTGATGGATATGATAAGTAGAGTGTTTATAAACATCATATGATTGTTTTTTATCGCGTACCTAATATAATTTTGGATGTTTCCTGAATGATATTTGTGGCATATTTTTCAATGTCTAAGTATTCTTGGGAAAGAACACCACAGTTAAGAAAAGTGCTGTATATACAACAATTTTCTTAACTGTGTTGTTATTTCCCAATAAGTACTTAGACATAATTTTGGATATCACACTTTAAATGTAAAAGATAAGGACTTATTTGTTATATATTTTTCATTCATGTCAGTTACAATGTTGTGTGGAAATAAGGGGGTTATAACCTTATTTTATGGTCAAACATAAAGCACACTTAAGACAAGAAAACGTGTTTATTATCTGTCTGGGATACAAATTGTATTTGCACAGTTTCAAGATTTTCATTAAAATTTACATATTTTAATGGAATGGATTCACACATATATCATACCTTTGCAAAATTTTCTTTTTTGTTTTCTAAATGATACTTGTGGCATATTTTTCAATGTCTAAGTGCTTCTTGGGATATAACACCACAGTTTAAAGAAAATTGCTCTATATTCCAAACGTTTCGGGGTCTAGATCAGACCCCGTTGTCATTGGTTAAGAAACTACGGATTAAAAAGGCCCAATTCTAAGATGTAAATTAAAATATTTGACAATGTGTTTTATTTGATTTTTGACGTAAAAAATCTATTTGATCAAATAATACACATTGTCAAAAAAGAAAATGTCTAAGTGCTTGCAGACATTTTCTTTTTTGACTTATAGTGCCCCATAATAGACCTTTGTAAGATTATCAAAAGAAGATCATTTGGTAATGGACTTTTTTATTATATCAACGAATACGAATACAACATTTTCCCTTGAACAACTCGAATTCACATATATTTGCGGTTAGAAGGTGTCCAGCATAGCATTCAATTTCAAAAAAGTTTCAAAAAAAACGACTTCAAATGAACTCGATTATTATAAGTAGACCCCTCAAGTGTGCTTCCAAATTCATACCTTACAGATTATGTCAGTTTTTTATTAATTTGTTAAAATCTGGGATAAAACTTATGTTTTTAAATATAATTTCAAATATTCATGTAATGTATTATAAAACTATCCGTATACTGAATATTTATAACTTTCCTGTAGTCCAGATAATAGTAGAAAAAAGAACTTTTGGTGACAAAACACAAAAAGTATAATTTAAGTATTACTAACGATTATAAGACTCAATATTTGTTATCGTTGGTTGTTTGTTTTTTTAAACCCTAATAACCATAACAAATGTTAAAAATTTAATTTGATGTGTTTTGCATAAAATCTCTAAAATACGATTTTTGTTGTGTACAGTCTAGAAAACTCTGTTTAAAGATTAAATTATCTCAGTCGATCCGTAGATGTTCTTTATTTTGTTTTGTTTTCGTTTGTTTGCTCTAATGAGATAGAAAGTTATATAAATGAAATTAATTTAATTATCAAATTAAAAAAAATCAAAGTCGTCTTTTGTTTCGATAGTTTACATTAACTAAACAAAAAATTAGCGTTAAGTCAATTTTGTAAGTTATTCAAATCTCTACAGCATTGTACCTAGCACCAACTACGTTGGGGTTACGCTGTTACAAAACAACAATCTATCTACAAAACTTGTTTAATGTTATGCTCAAAATGTCGGCTCTGGTGACGTTATTGCATATTTCTCCATCCCAATGCAGGCAAATAGCTTAGCAACTAATTCCTACTTTCCTGCACCCACAAAAAGACATTTAGATTTGTACGAAATGAAAATAAACGCGTTCTTTGCAAGGCGTTAGAGATCGTCATTTTGGTCAAAAAAAAACTTGTAGGTCTGAAAACGCTCTACAAGTTTCAGCTCAGCGATTTTTTCCATATTGATCAGCCGAAAAAAGATAATAGCAAAAAAAAACAATTTTATGTCCTAAATTTGTAACTTTTTCGATCGATATCCCGATAACGATGCATGATGTACGAAAAATGCATAAAACATAAATTATAGAGCATCAATGAGGTTACAAAAAAATACATTATCAAAGTTATTGCCAACAAACCAATTTTACCCCTTTTTCTAGATGGCGGAAAACCACATAGGAAATCTTGGTCGACAATTCTAAGTTAAACTTGTCTCGGCACCCCCACGTCATATAAAAAATTTCGCTTTCTCGGTGCATTTGCATTTCAAAGCAGTTTTTCGGAAGAAATGGCTGGATAAGTAGAGAATGCATGAGTCCTCTTGCAAACATTTTAATCTGCAGGAAGTATTTACTTTATCTAACTGGCATAGATAAATGCCTAAGTTATATATCGTTGTACTGCAAGTTTATATTATATATTTTTTAAAGCAGAATAAACTCTCAAACAGACTCTTATATATGATGTTTTATTCTTACCAACTGTTCCAGGAAACCACGCACAAAGTGGATTCTTCTGAAGATCCGAACTGCTGTTTCCCACTCTTATTTCTAAATCTTGGAGAGGTTGATGGCCGCAGCAACCCCTTGTCGTTATTCTTATTAGTTTAATTGGATATGGCTTTAGTAGATCAACTTGCCACCATGGGCTAGTCTCTTTAAACGTTTCGGAACATCTCTTTCCATCATGTTCGGTACTCTTATCCCCATCGTTTGCATTAACAGCCGGGCCGCCTCGCACAGTAGTTGACTGATTGGCAGGTTTTCTATAAGCTACATTAATACCTGCAATGAAAAAAAAACATTTTAAATGCTTTATGTCTAGCCTAGCATATAGATGAAAAATAAAGTCAATTAACTATTGAAACTGCAGTTTAAATAAATTCCGTACATAAAATAGTTCTCAGTAAATGTTTACAACTTGATCTAGCAGTTTTCATGTAAGGAAATAAATACCATGACGTCACCGCGCACGTTGTGTGTATAGGTTATATGTGGCGTTGGAACGAACCTATTAAAAACTTAACTTGTTTGGAGCCGTTTCAGCTACCCACCTTTTATGCTCTTTTTTCTTATTTCAAATTAATATGGTGTTTCCTTCTCACATAATATATTGTAGAAGGGTTTTCAGAACAAGACTTTGATTCAAATATGTATCCGAATTATAAAAAATGAGGATCGATAATTAATATTTAAAAAAGAACCGAGTTCAGCTGACTTAAAATAAAAACAGTTTAGAAACCGTGTGCAATCAATTACTATTTACAAACATATCTTTTTTTGTTTTTTGATTTAATTAAGGTAGAATTCAATTGAAAATTTTAGCGTATTCTTATTCTAATTTTTAATTGTCTATATTTTCCAAATATATTTTAACTTTGTTTTGTTTTATTATTTGGACCACTTTCTATAAATGTAACTAATTCACGCTATATAGCATCCACACTATATATACTTCTGTGTACTAGTCACTCCTATATAACTTATTGGTCTACCATTTTCTGAATCACCCTGTACAACTATAATTCAACTCAACACAATATTATAACGGACATGATATCTTTAAAACTATCCTGTATAAGTACAAATCCTCTCCACAATATTGACTATTTCTATTTTTCTATTGTTTAAATTATTCCTGTATACGAATGATTTTACTTCGCCCCATATGTCCACATTTTATGCCTATAATTTTATCCTACCATTTATTTTAATCACCCGATATATGCAACTGCTTCTAAAAATGTTTGGACCAATGTCTATAATTATACTCCGTCCTACGTCCTATAATTAATCCTAACTGCTTATGCTTATATAACAAATTTTTGATACATCCTCAATAACAATAATTTTACCCCACCCTTACTTCAAACACCTTGTCTAAGAAACTACTTAAGTTCCAAACTATATAACTTTTTTAAACCGCTTTGTATAACTGTAATTATACTCCACCTTATATTTTAACCATCATGTAGGTATACTCAACTGCTTCTGACAATTTTTAAAGCCTTTTGTATAACTGTAAATATTTTGCGTTCTATAACGCAAATATCCACTCTGTATAACTATAGTATTGCTCCACTCTTATTTCAACCACCTTGTATACGCAACTACATATGTGCTACCCAATACAATGTTTTTAGAACCACCCTGTATAACTAATTAAATTCCATCGTATATTTCAACAATCCTATGTATACAACTGCTTATGTACCACCTAATATTACATGCACGCACGCACACACCTTCAACCGTATTCCACACAGAAGAGATCGCCGAAATAACAAATGAAATATTTTATGTATTGTAACTTAACTTCACGTCCAAAATAAAGTGACTTCAAAAGCGTCAAAATGAAAATCATTACAAACACCCTGTACGACATACTTTCATGACATTTAAACTAGATATTTATAATGAAAATTTGACATTTACCATGATGTTTACAGTTTTTGTGAATATATTTTTCCGATTTTCAGTAAAAGGGTATGTTTTATGTTCTAGAAAAATGTACGGAATCTTTTTTTTCTGATTTTCTAGAAAACTGTAAATTTCATTTTATAGACAATTATATGGAACCTTTCTGTAATGCTCCTTAATATAATGTAGTTTAAATCATCAAAATTGCCCAAGCCCTTTTTGAATAATCGCTGGACATACATAAAAAAAGTTATAGACGAATTGATAACCTCCTCCTTTTTGGAGGTCGGTTAAAAATACTACTAAACTAACATAATAAATGACCGTACTAGTAGTATTCATTAATGACCAGAAAGTATTAAAATTAAAACAAATAAAGATTAATCAAAATATGTTGAAAACTAATAACTAGGTATGTGAATTTTCAAGTGACTATGGAGGATCTTCAATAACTAACCGACAATACAGGAATTGGAAAAAGAAGTGTTATATAGGTCAATTAACACCATCATGTGTTAGTAAAATGTTAAATATTAATAGTAAAGAAGCATTAAAGATGACACTAATTATTTTTGAAAAATCGTAATAATTGGAAAACAGTTAAAGGTTTTAAATAAAATCTATTCGAAATAATCTTTAAGGATTTTAAACAAAAAATTGTTAGCATTTTTACGGCACTACTTCATAATTTTTTTTTAGACAAAAATTGTATACTTGTTTGGCGTCATATTTTATGGCGTTTTCAGGAAACTATCATTTTAATATTCCATTAAATATTATTGCACACCACCTAAAGCAATTATATTTTAATATTGGGACATTAATTAAACTGTCAAATAAATATTATCGAAAATAATAGGCTTTATAGTCCTTCACCAAGTTTCCAATGCAAGAAATTTATTGATGGATGAAGTCGATTTCTTAATCTATGCCATCCTCAAAATCCCATCACTGAAGTTGACACATTACACAATTCAATACAGCAGTTTAAAAAAATGAGAACCTTTGAAAAACGGTTGCGCCAGACAAAGTAGTAATTTTGTAAAGGGCGAGTTAGAATGGCATACTAAAGTTTCCGTACCACCTCTGAGATTTCTTATAATATCGGTAATATCTTCCTTGTAATTTCAAAATTATAAAAAATATTCAATTCTCACAACGAACCTTTTGATTTGATATGGTATGTGATGCGCTTGATTTATGTAAAAATATTTATTTATTTTATATTTCTTTATAATTAGGATTTTTCATTTATTATAATTTTTTTAAATTTAGGCACAATATTTTCGCAGATAAATGGGAGAGTGCGTCAAAAATCAAATAATAAAATATTAATTTTTAGACAAATTATTTTAAAAATACAAGTAAAATATATTTACATATTGTAGGACGATACATTTCATTTTTACACAAATAATAGGGAGAATGTGTCGATTTTTATATATTTTCGTTAATATATTTTAAACGTGTCTTTATAAAAATATACTCCGTTTCATCTGATATATTAAATGATGGGCTTGAACAATTTTTTTATTATTCATTAATTTTGTTAATTTGCCCCTCAAAATTAAAGCTTTTGCTGTATTTTTCCTGTAAAGTTCACGTGAGACCTATTATGCCATTTTCTCAAAATTTTAAAGTCAATAGGTTCAGAGATAAGGTGGGGGAGGAATTTGAATTTTTGGTGAATATCTTTTAAGCAAATTAATTTTAGAATAACAAAAAATATAACTGCATTCCCCATAACAAGCCCTTTTATCTGATATATTACACTCGCCAAAGTTAATAATAGGGAATTCGCTTTAATTTGTCGGTAAAGTTCGAGCGGGACGCTATAATTCCTTTTATGTGAAATTTGAGGTATTATAGGTTCGAAGATATAGAGGGGGCATGGGTTGATTTTTGTATATTTTTGTTAATATCTTTTAAACATATAAGATATTTGTATTGCTCATAACGTGCCCATTCATTCTATATACTAAAAGATGCGTTTGTAATTTTTTTTTTGTTTAATTCCATACTTTTCTCCCCAAAATTATTATTAACATTTACGCTTAATTTTTCATATAAACTAAGGGAACGTCCCATATTGCCTGTTTTTTCAAAAATTTAGGCTCAATAATTTCAAAGATAAGCAGGAAATGATTCTTGTAAAATCTACCCTCTATAATACGAATTTGTTCATTTAAGCTATGTAATCCTGATCAGGTGACCAAACTATGTACTAATACCAAATTTCAACTTTTTATATCCATTAATTTCGTCGTAGTGAATTGGCTGTGATAAACGGACAGACGCGGTTATTAAGGGTTGAAAAGTTCAAATATATCATAAACCATGTTCGAGAACATGCAACATGAGTGACTGTTCATGTTTAAACAATATTTTTCTCAATAAAATGCTTAAGCCTTAAGCCTTGAGCCTTGTACAAAATTTTCATATAACTCCGTGTCGTTTCAAGAAATTATGAGGTTACAGCTGATTTTTAGCTTCAATGACAGGACTAAGAATAATTTGCCTAAAATAGCAATTATGAGAATACAGTCGCCCAAAACAAAAATTACACAAAGAATGTGATTAAATCTATTTGTAGCTCCAAATTCAAATTATTATTTTCGTATGGTCTGCCTAATGAGATAAAACCACTGTCTCTCCTAAACGTACTTCAGTTTTTGCTGAATAGCGTCAACGTCTATAATTAAACAGGTAGTCTGGTAATATATTTGTTGAATATTTTACAATGACTGTCCATTTTAGCCGCTTTCAAAATTAATTAAACACAAATAAAACATGTCACTTGTGTTCTAACTTATTAAATTGTTAATTAATTATGTAATTAATGTAAATGATATAATGAAAGGAAATAATAACAATTAGCAATATAAATAATAATACTAATTTCTAATATTTTTCTACTCTTGAAATACACTGTAAACACATTATAAATACTCTTAAAATCATAACATAAAGGTCATAGTTTAATAAATCGTGATTAACTTGCTTGACTTTACATTATATTGCAGCAATAGATGATTAATGATTTGTTTGTTAAATGGCTAAGATTGGAACGAGGGATGTGAAAGTATACTTCTAGTGGCTACTATGCCTATTCAGTGTAATGTTTCGGGAACTTGGCAAAAACTTTTATCAATAATAAGCTCAATTCGTTGGTACGATTTTATCGTGACTCACGAATAGCGGCAAATTTGCCCACGCCCAACACAATAATTTCAAAATGTTATACACTTCTTGTAAGTAGATTACTTGCTTGAGGATAATCCTCAGTCGCACGATTTATTTATACATGTATTTTGCTTTGATCGGTTACTCAACCGTTGATTACTCAAATGTTAATGATGTTCAAATATGGTAACTAACACCTGTAGGCTTGTTTAGTTATGTATACTTCGCATTTGCTATTCAGTATTTTCGTTTTATCCTCTGTTTTAGAAGAGAGTGAGTGAAGAATTTTGTATATACCCACATGCATTTTTGCTTATCTTTTTACTTTATTCATTAAAATAACGCCACAATTCACGAATTTACTGTATATATCCAAACATTTCGGGGACTAGGTCAGAGTCCATTGTCAATGTAAAAAAAACTGTGAAAAAAGGCACAATACTAAAATTTTAAAATTAAAATGTTTGACAATAGTATTTTGTGCCTCTTTTCAGTTTCTTTGCCACTGACAACGGGGTCTGACCTAGACCACGAAACGTTTGGAAATATACAGTAATTTCGTGAATTGTGGTCTTATTTCTTCTTCTCTAAAATTAGTTTTTAAAGAAATTTTCGTACATTGGAAAGCCGTTAAAAAGCTTCAAGCTTTTTATGTTGGGAGTCCGCGTCTGTATGAAGAGGAGTAAATTGTAATACAACGATAGTAACGAAGGCTATGAGCTATGAGGCGGACGTAACGGTCTCGGCGATTGTTGTATACAGTTCCCATAGCTTTTATCTGTCTGGAGACGTGAACCCGATTTGGATTTTGTTTTGTATTAGAAAATTAGAACTATTATGATTGAAAAAACTGTGGAACCTTTGGTGTGTCACAGATATATAAACACAAAGTTTTGTACCCTAACAACAAACTTTTATTTTTTCACTCTATGCACGTTTAAACATCTAAGATGTCATCATCTGGAGTAAACCAAAACTCTCTTTTACTTGCCCTTAGTTATAGAATTCGCTGGTTGTGCAAGTACGCAGTTTTGTGGAATGGTTGGTGTTGCAATTGAGGTATAAATTCTTACTTGTAGTTTTCCTTGTTATAAAAAGTCGCTTATTGAACAGTTAGGAGAAAGTCTATACATCTAATACCTAATTACCAAATAATTTGGTCAAGTGCGAGTTGGACTCGCATACTAAGGTTTTATAATATTTTTTCTTATAAATTTCAAGTGAGCCCCAGTACCCCTAATTGTTTTCAAAATTTTAGGTAGTATGGTTTCGGAAATAAAGCGAGAAATGAGAATTTTTTATATCTTTATGTTAATATCTTGTAAACAATTAATTTTAAAAATATGAAAAATATATATTTGTATTCCTCATAATGAGCCCTTTCCTTTGATATATTTCATGACACGTTAAAAAAATATTTTTTAATTTCCGTTTATTTCTATAATTTGGCCCCCAATATTAATATTAAAGATTTCTTCGTATTTTTCCTGTAAATAAAAACAATTAGGTCTTATAGTTTGGGGGATTAAGGGGGGGGGGAATGGGTAATGTTTTTAATATATATTTTTATACATTGTTACGAATAACATCCATCTCAGAACAGTCACCGGCGAGTCCATGTCAATACAGGGTGAGGCAGATGTCGTGCTACAGATAGGGGACAACATGATCCGGCATATGGTCCTGGTAGCGAATATTGAGGACGATTTTATACTAGGAATGGACCTAATTAGGCAGCATGGATTTATATTCGACCCGAGATATGATGTGCTTCGGTTCCTAAATGAGGAATTTGTATTGACACGGCCCGTCAACACATCAGTCACCCCCATAAAAATTGTGGCAAAGTCTTCAGCTAGAATTCCCGGTCGACCGGAACAGATTATTTATGGGCAGTTAGACAGCAATCCTGGGAGCTGCGTTGGGATGGTGGAGCCCGTACACTCAACTCATGACTACTTAGTTGGACGGGCTATAGTTAAAACAGGGCGAGATATACCAATCAGAGTCCTGAATTTGTCCAACAAAGACATTAGAATTTCGAGCCAGTAGAGACCATCATCAATTGCGAAGAAGAGTACCAGACGTCGGTGAAGGAGACAGGGCCCAGTAAAGAGTTCCTACAACAGTTTGCTGACCATTTGACACACCTGACACCAGAGAACCAGAAGAAAGCCAAGCAATTTATCACAAAGCACTGACAAAATTTTAACAGTCAAGATGGAACCACCGGCCGCACCAACATCATCCAGCATCGAATAGATACCGGAAAGGCTCAAGCCATCAGAGTACCACCTAGACGACTACCATTGGGGCAACAACAGGCAGTCGAGGAAAACATCGAGTCCATGTTACAGAGTGGAGTTATTGAGCCATCCATCAGCCCATGGTCTGCTCCCGTCGTGCTAGTTAAAAAGAAGGATGGAACCACCCGATTTTGTGTGGATTACAGAAAGCTGTAAAAAAATATTGGTAGGTTGGTCTACACGCAAACGACAGAGAGAAGACAGCGTTATCCACCAGTAAAGGGCTGTTTCAGTTCACGGTGATGCCCTTTGGGTTATGTAATGCACCAGCTACATTTGAGAGGCTAATGGAGTATGTACTAAGCGGGTTAACGTGGAGAACGTGCTTAGTATACCTCGACGACATTCTAGTCATGGGTCAGACATTCGACGACCATCTGAAGAACCTGGGCGAAGTATTCTCCAGAATTAATAACGCCAGCCTGAAACTCAACCCGAAGAAGTGATCTTTGTTCCAAAAAGAAGTAGAGTTTTTGAACCACGTCGTTTCCGAGTCAGGAATCCGCACCAACAAGGACAAGATAGAAGCGATCCGTGATTGGCCAGTCCCGAGGGACAAGCATGAACTCCGAAGCTTCTTGGGCCTCTGTTCATACTACCGGCGTTTTGTTGAGGGATTTGCCACCATTGTGGCCCCTCTACATCGGCAGACCACGGAGAAGGAGACCTTCCGTTGGAATCAGGATTGCGAAACATCTTTCAGACGACTGAAGGCAGCACTATGTTCCAGCCCAATCCTAGCCTTTCCTATACAGTCCGGTAAGTTCGTCCTAGACACCGACGCCAGCAACACCGGTTTGGGGGCCGACCTATCCCAGGTGCAAGATGGTGAAGAGAGGGTGATCGAGTATTACAGCCGTGGATTCTCGAAACCGGAAAGAAATTATTGCGTCACCAGAAAAGAACTTCTTGCAATAATAAGAGCTGTAGACCATTTCCACAAATACCTCTATGGTCGTCATTTCTTAATCCGAACAGATCATGCCGCACTCAAATGGCTGCTGGACATGAAGACACCGAAAGGAAAACTGTCCAGATGGATGGAGAAATTCCAGCAATACGACTTCAAAGTAGAACACCGTGCCGGCTGTTTGCACAATAATGCCGATGCCCTATCCAGAAGACCCTGTAGAGCGGAATGCGCACATTGTCTGAAGACGGAACAGCGAGAGGGTATCTCCATCAGGCAGATCCGAGTGCAGGCCAATGAAGACTGGACAACGGAACAGTGCATCCAGGACCAAATGGCTGATCCAGACATCGAACCAATCTTGTCACTCAAAACGAGAAGGGCACCCAGGCCACGATGGGACGAGGTAGCTAGATATTCCGGCGTGCTGAAATCGTTATGGGCTCAATGGGACTCTCTCAGAATAGACAATGGAATGCTCAAGCGGGTTTGGGAAAGCGCTGATGGACGAGAAACCAAGTCCCAACTGGTAGTTCCGAAGAAAAAGGTATCAGCCATCCTGACCGAAGTACATGATGGAATTACCGGAGGCCACCTGGGCATGAATAAAACCCTTGACAAAGTCGCCAGCGGTACTACTGGGTGAATTACTTCGAAGACGTCAGAGCTTGGTGCCGTAAATGTGCCACCTGTGCAGCCAGTAAGGGTCCGAAGACCTGGACCAAAGGCAGAATGCAGCAGTACAATGTGGGCGTCCCATTTGAGAGAATTGCCATCGATGTCGCCGGTGCGTTTCCCGAGTCTGAGAGGGGGAACAAATACATTCTGGTCGCAATGGATTACTTTAGCAAATGGCCTGAAGCATATGCGATACCCAACCAAGAGGCAACCACGGTAGCGACGGTGCTAATAGAACAACTATTCAGCAGGTTTGGCGCCCCGATGGAATTACATTCAGACCAGGGGCGTAACTTCGAATCGAATGTATTCCAGAAGGTCTGCACGATGTTGGGGATCAGGAAAACGAGAACAACACCATTACACCCACAGTCAGACGGAATGGTGGAAATATTCAACAGGAACAACACCTATCAAAGGTCGTCATCAATAACACGCGTGATTGGGACGAGCATATTCCTCTATTCCTGTTGGCATATCGCTCTGCCGTACATAATAGTACAGGCCTGACCCCAGCCAGGGTCCTATTCGGAAAGGAGCTGCGATTACCCTGCGATTTGGCATTTGGCTCCCCCGAAGAACCTCCCCAAGACATCGACGATTATGCCGACCAGCTCCGACATAACATGCTGGCAATACACGAATTAGCCCGAACGCAGATGTTAGCCACCAGTGACCGGATGAAGACGCGATACGACCTCAGGTCAGTCGGGTTCCAGGAGAGGGACAAAGTCTGGCTGTACAACCCCTAACGGAGCAAGGGTAATTCCCCGAAACTTACACCCGCCTGGGATGGTCCATACGAGGTGATCAAGAGGCTTAATGACGTCGTCTACCGGATCCTTCGAAACCCCAAGGCTAAATTGAAGGTGGTTCATTTAGATCGACTCGCTCTCTACCATGGAGGGGATGATTCTGATCGGGACGATCAAAATTAAAGGGGGCGCAGTGTTACGAAATTTACCCAAAGCCGACCCTGTTTCATTTCAGTACGACAACAATCGCTTTGAGATAAAAAATGGTTCTCGAAAAGACTCGACAGCTGTAGGAGTGATGACTGATTTTACTGGAGAATTCGACGCTGGTTTTATAAAGGAAGTCACGATCGCGAGATCAGTTGGCTGTACGAAGAGCTTATATGCAAAATTGTTATTGTGATATTTGAATCAGCTGTTGTATATTCAATGTAAATAAAAGTTTCTAAAAAAGTGAAAGTGAATATTAGTTTTATAATTTTAAATTGAACCCACGGACTTTACAACAATATTTTAAAATATTTATTTTAAAAAAATTAAAAAAAAATATATTTGTATTAGTCATAATGAGCCCTGTGATTTGATATATTACATGATACGTTAGAAACAAGTTTAATTTTTTATTTTCCATTTAATTCTATAATTTGCCCCCCAAAATGAATATTAGGGGTTTCTCCTTATTTTTCCAGTAAAGTTCAGTTGAGGCGCTATACCTTTTTTTTAAATTTTACAGCTTATGGTTTCGGAGATAAGGGGGGGGAGAATGGGTATTTTTTTATATTTTTGTTAATATTTTTTAATTAATTTAATTTAAAAATATGAAAAAAATATATTTGTTTTCGTCATAATGAGCCCTTTCATCTGATATATAACATGATGGGTTAGAAACAATTTTAATTTGAAATTTTCCATTTATTTCTGTAATTTGCCCCCCAAAATTAAGAGTAGAGATTTCTCCTTATTTTTCCAGTAAACTTCAGGTCAGACTCTATACCTCTATTTTTTTAAACTTTACGTTTTATAGTTTCGGAGATAAGGAGGGGGAATGGGTAAATTTTTGTATATTTTCGTTAATATTTTTAAATTATTTTTTTTTAATATGAAAAAAATATATGTGTGTTCCTCAGAATGAGACCTTTCATTTGATGTATTACATGATGGGTTTTAAAAATTTTTAATTTTTAAATTTTCATTTAATTCTATTATTTGCCCCCGAAAATTTATATTAACGGTTTCTCCTTATTTTTC
The DNA here is from genome assembly GCA_034190945.1 of Octodonta nipae. Classification (NCBI taxonomy): domain Eukaryota; kingdom Metazoa; phylum Arthropoda; class Insecta; order Coleoptera; family Chrysomelidae; genus Octodonta; species Octodonta nipae. Next base: position 172,462,642 of record CM067216.1, read on the forward strand.
CTGTTAAGTTCGGGCAACGTTATATATTTCCTATTTTTTCAAAATTTTAAATTAAACCACACTGAGATTAGTCACTTGGCGCAATTTTGCTAGAAATAGCGGTGTTGATCTATTTAGCAATCCAAAGTAATTGAAAGCAACTAAACTGAACACAATGATCATCTACTAGTTACGTTTGTCTACCATATTTAAATCAACCAAATCAGTCTAGTTACATAAAATATGCCTTTTTTGCGCTTATAAGGTAAATGCTAATTTGAGAATATAAATTACTTAAAGTCATAGCAAAAACCAATTATATCTATGCAGGCAGACAAAACCGTTTAAAAGAAATGTCTTCTTCTTCTTATCCAAACAACAACTACCAACAGCTCGGCAGCAGCCCCCGGCGAGAACTCGATGACTGGTTACCTTTATGCCCACTTCCGCTCCAGAAACCGCTTTGCTTATCTACTTATAGTACATCGTTTATTTAGCCAATTTTATAAATCATAATTTTCACATGTACAATTAATTGATTTAGTAGAGTAGGACTTTCGGTAAAGTAAATAACAATAAAAAATAATATAAGAAGAAAGATAAAAACTGTTTTGGATATTGCATGGTATAATTAGTGTTTTTCAAAGTGCGTGCGTAAATTAATTATGTTCTGAACATTAATCGATGAAACAAAATTATTATAACAAATTTTTAAAGGTGTGAACAATTATGTATTGAAATGTAATAAAGTAGGCAAAAAAGTCTTTAAAAGTCTACTAATTGTTTGTTTATAAAAACATTAATACTGGTTTCTATCACCCTTTCAGAACACGAGATAATTGGTTTTCATTTTTCTAAATATTACCGTAAATTAGAAGATCTGAGCAAAATACTCGAAATGAAATTGGTTTAGAATTATTGTAAACGATCCATAACAAAAATTATATTTTATTGATAAATATACAGGGTGATTCCCAAATATGTAACCAAGTTATACGGTTAAAATAATGATACAACGTTTAATTTTTACTGTACTAACAAGTATCCTTCTTAAAATTAATCATCTAAAACAAACAGAAATATAAATTCTCTGAACGCACAATTGATGGTAAAAAAAGTACCAAAAATTCTGTCCATTTCGAGAAAGTAATAATAGATGTTAGCAAGACATAATTACTTAGGAAACGTTCGAGAGTGAATGGGATAGCCATACGTACAGCAGCAGTGGAGTTCAGTAGTGAATCCAATAGCATTCGAATGACGCACACTACACAGTGCATAGCCTAAGAAAAGTAGTAGTTGAAGATTTATTGTGAACTTGTGAAAATTATTTTTGTTGTAACTAAATTGTGTGAGCTCTTGAAGTTCTCAGCAATAAATAGTTTGAGCCAAATTCACCAAAATACTAAAATGCACCCCCAAAGGGGGTATATATGTTTTGACGTAACTAATGTTAAAGAAGTTACTTAAACATATTTTTACTACTGTTCCTAAGTATTAAGTGGGATGCTTGAACAAAGCTTATGAAAACTATTGAGCTGTCATACTTAAAGTATTTATGAAAAAATTGAGAATTTTACTTTCATTGAACAAACTTTCTGAAATATTGAGTCTTAATTGTGTGAAAGTGGTTCATATAAAACCAGGAATTTTTGCGAACAAATGACTCCGAAAAAACGGTGTTAAATATTGTCAACTAAAACTCAGGAGTTTACACAGTCTGTAGGGGTGTGTTACGAGAGCAACAGTTTGTATCATATCATATTAAAAAATCTATAGTCAAGTGCTAAATATGCTCGTAAGCTTAGGGTGCCGTACATCGTTTTAGATTTGCTATAATCTATGTTAATCATAATGTATATGTTTTTCTAGTTTGCCCTCAAAATTCAAGGAAAGCAAGGAATAAGTCAGTTTTCTGCAACATGATGTGCTTGATTAAAAAATATATTTTCTAATTTGCCCCCTAAAATTAAGAATAATAAGATTTTCGCTTTATTTTGCCAATATTCCTTAAGTGAGACCTGATATGATCCCTTTTTCACAATTCTAGCATTTTACTCAATATCTTTTATTTCATCTACATTCATTTACTTTCCAAAGTTTCGCCTCAGAACTACAAGATAAAGGAGGGAATGTTGTACATTTTTCTTAATATCTTTTAATCAAATCATTTTAGAAATACAAAAATAACCTTGTATTTGTCTTCTAAACGTTGTTTGTGGCATGTTCTTGATTATTTTTATGTTTCTTTGGGGAATAACACCACAGTAGAAATAAAACTACGTATATTGCAGGAATACCAAACGTTTCAAAGTCTATTCTGACTTCGTTGTCAATGGCTTTATATTTATTGATGTAATTGCAAAATGAAAATTTTCATTTCAGCAGCAAAATTTTTCGTTTTTTTTACTTTCATTAAAATTAAATCTTTCTTAGTTATATACGTTCTAAAACCTTTTATTTCAAAATAATTTTCCTAATACCTGTAGGGCAAAAGTTTGAAAAATTTGTTTAGCAACTAGTTTTCTTACGATTATCACTCTTGATACAGTGAGAAAATATTCTTAAAATATTTAATTTACATTCAATGATACCTGTTTTATAGTTTCATTTATTGCTATGCTGTAGGTACTGGATTTTTAAAATCATACTCTACTATTTTTTGAGATCGTGGAAGGTCCTGAAGAATTATATGCCTTACAAGTAAATATCTGGAAGTGAGAGGGCTTGAAAAATTGAAAGGTGAAGGAAAACTGAAAAGCTTAAGTATTTTTGATTAACTGAAGAATGACGTTAGAAGGATTCAGAAGAAGAACAAATTTTATATGTTAGGCGAAACAATCTGAGGAATTCGACTTTGAAACTAATGAGGATGAACAAAAGGAAAAGATATTTTTGGGAAGAAATCGGCTTCATGGGGTGGAGAAAAATTATAAGACTCAGTAAGGATTAGGAAAGTGTGTCTATTTCACAGATTATGCAATTAACCAGAGGCGACTGCAAAGTTTTTAAAGAACTTTTCCTACCAAAATAAAGGAGACTGGGATTCAATCTTTTTCTCAAGCACCAAATTCACCTGCAACAGCTACTACCACAAATGTAAATGGAATATGAATTTTTCGTTTCTTATCACAAATCATCTAAAATAATTTGATTTGAAATCATATTAACTATTTTATTGATAAGTACTTTACATTTCATTTGCTAAAATCCTGTAGGTATTTAACAATCGAAAACTAATAACCAAATTATTAAATAATTCTAAAACATATGGTACTGTTGTCAGATCTAATGTAGGTCTGGCCTGAATTAGATTCACTTATCCACTTCACTTTCAATTGATGAATAAATCTGTCTGGAAAATCAGTATTGTATGCGGAAAGTATGGGGATCTTAAACAATGCGATTTTTTTAGTTAATTAATGATAATTTTTCTCTTAATACCAAGAAAATTAGAATTATATGTCTCCCAGAAATGTTACACTAAAGGTATTGTCTTGAGCTGAACATATATCTCACACCGCTATTGTTATATACAACACAATATAATATTTAGAAAATGACTATTTTTAAAGTAACTTTATTCATCTCATAAACACACATGTTAGTGAATTTTAGAAAAATGGTTAATTTTGAAGAAATTACTTATGTTTTATTCCATAGATAACTGAAATTAATCGGCAGTGTAGCATTAATTCTATTCACAAAAATCTGCACATAATAAGAAATGTAATCTACACAACTACACAGTAAGCGGAAAAAGATGTATTGCTGAAGCGAATGTTAATATAAAAACATTTTCATCATATTAAATTTAATAATCCTTTTACGTTTTAATTTTTTGCCTAAGTGAATACCATTCTTCTTCTATGTCATCCAAATGTGCATTTCAGTTCTTTATTAAGCCTTCACAAAATATTAAATTTCTGAAACCCTTATAACGTAATTTGTTATCATGTCATATCTAATACCCACCTTTCACGCACTAGAGAAACCTCATTTCCGGAGCATGTATTCAATCTCTTTGTTTAATTGTTTGGACCCAGCTTTATTACCTTGCGTTAATATTAATGTATTTAATTTGCATCGTTTCTTGTTAATAGGATATTTCGTTCATAATGATATGCATCAAAACCTTTGATGGTGATAATATTACATGTGTGTTAAATATTTGATACTGGAAAGATAACTTGTTTGTATGAAATCTACCATATACAGGGTTCTTCATACGAGTTTTGTCTTAAGAAACTAAACATTTTAGAGATATGAAAATTTAGGTTTGGGGTTTTATTATGTCAATAATTTCAAAAATCGGTTATACTGTTTACTGTACCTTTGTTATTTTAAACAAAATGGTATAATATTTAGGAACAATTCGTGGAAAATTAAAATAATTTGGTCAAGTGCGAGTTGGACTCGCCCACTAAGGGTTCGTACCACCTTCAAAATTCGAGACAATGTAGGTGAATCAAAGATTTTTTCCAATATACCAGTTTCAGACAAACAGGGAATTAGTGCATTTTCTTATATTTGCCCTAATATCTTTTAAACGAAGCGTTTTAAATTTATAAAAAATATATATTTTTATTTTCCACACATAGACTTTTTATTTCTACTGCTACATGATTCGCTTGATTTTTATAAAAATATGTATTTAATTTTCTAATTTGGCCCCCAAAATTAACATTGGAGTTTTATTTTACTAATAAACTCTCAGGTCTTTAATAATCTACTGTTTGAATTTTAGGCTTTGTGGGTTAGAAGATAAAGGGGAAAATAGCTCAAGTTTTAAATAAAAAATTATTACACAATTTAGACAAATTATTTAAAAATACAAATAAAATATTTTTTTTCAAAATTTTTTAGATAGTGTAGTTTCTGAAGTGAGAATTGTGTCCAGTTTAATATTTTTGTTAATATATTTTAAACAAATGATTTAAAAATATGATATGTTTGTAATTCTCATAATGAGCCTTTTATTTCATGCCTTTAAAAATTTTATTTTTATTTTCCATTTAATTCTATAATGTGCCCCTAAAATTAAAATTCTGGTTTTCTACTAATTTTTCTTATAAATTTCAAGTACTCCTAATAATTTTCAAAATTTTAGGTAGTATGGTACGGGAAATGACGTATTTTTATATATTTTTGTCTTATAAACAATTAATTTTAAAAATATGAAATATATATGTGATTCTTCATAATGAGCCCTTTCATTTGATGTATTGCATGATGTGTTTAAATTTTTTTTTTTATTTTCCGTTTAATTCTATAATTTTCCTCTCAAAATTAATATAAGGGTTATCTCCTTATTTTTCCTGTAAAGTTCAAGTAAGCCCATATAAACCTAATTTTTTTCTTATAGATCAGAAATAAAACGGGGGATTAGCATTTTTTTATATATTTGTTAGTATCCTTTAAACAATTTATTTTAAAAATATGAAAAAAATACATTTGTTTTCCTCATAAAAACCTCTTTCATTTGATGTATTGCATGATGTGTTAAAAAACATTATTTTCCGTTTTATTCTATAATTTGGCCCCCAAAATTAATATTAGGGATTTCTTCGTATTTAGTTTGGGAATAGAGAGGGGAATGGATATTTTTTTATATTTTTCTTAATATATTTTAAAATATTCATTTTAACAATATGAAAAAAATATATATGTATTCGTCATAATGAGCCTTTTGATTTTATATATTACATGACGCGTTAGAAATAATTTTAATTTTATATTTTCCATTTAATGTAATTTGCCCCCTAAAATTAATTAGGGGTTTCTCCTTATTTTTTTACATCTTATAGTTTCGGAGATAAAGGGTTAATGGCTAAATATTTTTGTTAATATCTTTTAAATAATTTAATTGAAAAATATGAAAAAAATATATTTCTATTTGTCATAAATGAACCCTTTGATTTGATATATTATATGTTAGAAACAATTTTAATTTTATATTTTCCATTTAATTCTGTAATTTGCCCCCCAAAATTAATAGTAGAGGTTTACGATATATAATCCTAATCGGGTCACCAAACTATACAACAATTTCAACCTTTTCTGTCCAGTAGTTTAGGAGAAAATTGCTGTGATCTGAAAGAGGCAGAAATGCGAAGTGATATCCGTATATTGTATATACGAAACCCTAAAAAGGTAAGTTGCAAGAGCATTTTGTATAACTACGACGACCCGTTTCTAAGATAATTTAATTCATACGAAAAAAATCTCCAACGCAGCCCATAAAAAGTCGTAATTTACAAAAAAATTACCTACAAATTTGAAATTTTCATCAGCTATATCGAGACTTTATGGAGTTCATTTACAACAACTGTGCCATGGACAATGCACTACTGAAATCGTTAAACGCATAAAGCTAATACCTAAAGATAGAGTGCATGAAGTATGGGCGCCTGTACTCTAACGATGGGATACAGAGAAAGGAAGGCGAGTGGACGTATCTGCCTCCGTCTAGAGCTGCAATAGTAGGAGAGATAGCGCAGGATTTTGCTCGTCATCCTGAAAATGGACAGAATGTATCGTATTAAGTTCAATTCCTGAACTACATCACGTATCTAGACAGGCGCCAGTGGAAGTGATAACCGAGGACAGTTGCAGGGGGTGAAAGTGTTATTTTTTTTTGGTCATGCTCATCATCGAGTAAACGTTCCAAAATTGCATACAAGATTGTGATATATTTAAGCAAATTCCCGAGAGGCGTCTGCGTAGAGCGTTACCATCAAGCTAGCGGACAGCGGTAAACTTGTCAAAAATAGGGGTGAACTTCGTCACTAAGTAAAAAGAACGTCAGCTGCACCATTTTTTTGCACAAAAGAAATCTTAACCCAAAAGGACGTACAGCTAAATGACAAAAATATATTTGTCATGACGTCATTAATGTGGTCTGTATGACGTCATACACATGTTTTTTAAATGCCAAGCCACATTTTTTATTAAGGATTCGGAAAGAGCGGGACATTTCATATCCGAATATGACTTTGACCATGACCTTGAACTTGATCTTCCGGGTGATTCCAAGATCAAAGGTTTTTTTGAAAAATCAACCAATTATAGCTAATAGGTTTTCCGCTCTTTCCAAATCAGTAATGAAAAATGTGGCTTGGCATTTAAAAAAAATGTGTATGACGTCATACAGACCACATTAATGACGTCATTAAAAATATATTTGTCATTTAGCTGTACGTCCTTTTGAATTATGATTTCTGTTGTGTAAGCAAAAAAATGGTGCAAATGGCGTTCTTTTTACTTAATAACGAAGTTCATCCCTATTTTTGACAAGTTTACCCCTGTTCGCCAGCTTGATGGTAACGTTCTAGGCAGACGCCTCTCGGGAATTTGCTTAAATGCATCACAATCTTCTATGCAGCCAATTTTGGATTTGGCATATGGTCGAGACAAAGTCATATCCGGTTTGGAGGCGGCTTTGTCCATAGTTTGGGTCGGGTGTATTTTACGATGGGGTTGGCCGACAGTGACTTTGATACCACGGCGTTAATCACTGATTGCGACATGGGCCCAATTCCTTTATTATTTAATTCCTCCTTATTTGCGGATAATTACCACAGATAATTACTCCACCTATTTTTATTTGCGGTGTTAGCGTTTCCGAGATAAGGAATTTATTTTTTTTGGTACAGAAATGTTTATGTTAACTCTTCTACGCTGCACAAGAGGATAGAACAATAATTTGGACTTGGTTTAATAGATCTTTACAGCCTTTTTAACAAGTAAGCGCGTTTCGCATGTTAAATAGGTGGGAATATTAAAGTTTCGGACACTTCACATACATATATTAAGTTACAATGGTGGTTAAAGTGTTATTTTTGTCCACAATGCGAAGATAAAGCTGATCTATTATTAGGCTTTAAGTTAGGCTTTAAGTAATTAATATACTGATAAGTAATAAAATAAAAATTAGTTATAAAACTACAAATTTAATTTATTTATTACTTTTATTCTCATACATTCTCGTTTTTACTACAATCTGTGATTTAAATTTGTTCATTTGACTGACATATATAAAAAAGTTATAGACCGTCAGCTGGTGACAGATTTTGGTCCACTATTTTCTCGCTTCTGGCTAGGTGGTGGTTGAAAAGTGTGTTGTTGTTGAAAAAAATGACGCAAAATTTGCGGGAAAATACTGTGGCTAACATAGGAAAAAATCGTTTTCCATTTTCCGAAAAAAAAAAAGATGTTTTGGAGCAATATTCTGGCTTCTGGCTTGTTGACCAATCGAAAGCTATGATGCAATCAAGCCACAAAATGCGATAGCCTGAAGTGGCACCTGTGGCTAAAGGGTTTAAATAAGGACGAGATCCTGTAAGAAAAAGTTACAATGTGCCGTGATTTTGTGGCTTCTGGGAATTGAAAGTATGAAAGTTGACATAGCGAGTAGTCCTTAAAAAAATTGCCATAAGCTTTGTTAGTTGCTAAATAAGTTTTATCCATAGGGTTAAGGCAGTCCTGTTTACTAATTTACGCGGCACTATCATGTTGGTACCAACAGGACTGAATTTCTCTCAAAGGTAATTTGTCCAAAAGTCACTAACCGTTGCATTTAATATATCTAAGTAACGCCATGAAATCTAACTTTCATAGTAAATAAAATAACGAAACCTATTATCTTTCCACAAGCAAAACTCACTGAAACTAAAATTCCAGTGAGTTTTCATTCATTAGCTTGACATTTTAGTGAAATAGTATATTGGAAATCCTTTACGAGACAGATTCTGAATATGCTTTTTACAATTTCATGAAATACGGTCGAATTTCGACCACTGGGCGACCACTAGTTTTAAGAAATAATTCAAAATAACTGAAAATCTTATTTAGAAAGAATCATATTGATAAGGGGACAAAAAGAGGAATATAATTTTGAAAAAATGATTATTAAATAATCTCAGAAACTGTTAGTGGTAGACATAGAAAATGGCAATGAAACTTACCTTAAATTTTAATAATTAAATTTAGAAAATAGTCAAATCCCCTTATGACCGAAAAAAACCGACTGTTGAAATTATTTTAGTTAAAAGAACATTCTTGAGTACTTTCAAACCCACATTTTCATGTATCTAGTTTCCCTAAAACGTCAACATTGCACCTCGTTTTAAGAACTGCGTCTAATATGATGTTTTAATATTTAGTTGAGAATATTCAAATTTGACTTAGTTATTGTAACTAGAAATTGTTCATTAAATACTAAAAGTTAATAACTGGTTAATAGAATTTAAGGGCAATCTTTTCCTATTCTTTGTTTTAGTTTATTCCCAAGAGTATTTTTATTAAATATTACAATAGCAAATTCTTTTTTCTGCTGGTTGAAACTAAATTTCCCCCGATCTCTTATGCTTTGCACAGTTCTTAATGAATCTTAATGGTACCACGCTATTCGTAATTTATATTATATTCGATATTATTTTATCATTTTCCCATAACTTTAGGTTAGATTAGAAAGCAGAGAAATGGCTCTGTAGTCTGCATTTTTTGAATTTATTGCCAACCTTGTAAAGAACTTTATTGCTACCTACTTTATGAATTTCATTAGCAGTATAGATCACCAGTCTGTTATCCATGACTGGCATTTTATCTGAGTTTTTAAAAATATTTGGCGCATTTTGAAAAAATAATATGAACAACGTTTGAATTGAGAACTACAATATCTTTCATTTGAATTTCATTAATGTCTTTCTTGCGGGTGGATGCTGTCCTTACGTATGCTTTAGGCAATTTAGATTTGTTTATTGTTTCGTTAAAGTAGTGAAACAGTGGTTTGAAAGAGTCGTTTCTATTTACGACGTTCCCTGACGAATATTATACGAATCATAGTTTTTAAAATATACACTTGTTATTTATCACCCACAAACATTTGATACCGCTCCGAAAACAAATGGCTACGGTGTAACGAATTGAAGAGTATGACATCATACAGAAAGTTTTTGAACTCATTTGACTTGTTTTGTGACCTTAAACTATGAGAAAATAACAATAATATTATTACACTATAATTTTGTTCATATATTGAGCCTTCAAATAACGTAAATCTTTTGCAGGCTAAATAATAATTTCTTGGTGATTTTTAATTTTGCGCTGTTTGTCAGCAAATATTTTGAAAGAGAGCATGGTTGTTTCAAGAAAAAGTCGGCTCGTTCATGAAAGGCTTCTTCAAGGTCAAAACTTTCATATTCATTAGAAACTATTTTATTCAGGATTTTAACAAAATTACAATTTTATACCAAGAAATAAATATGTCATTTGAAACAGATAAACTCTGTCCAAAGAACCGAAATAAACCAACATCATGTACAACAGAAGAAGTTGCTAGTGAGGTGATCGAAAAATGACAGTCGATAAACTCACTTTTCTTATTAGTTGAAGGGTTTGCTTAAAATAGTTAAAAAAGTAAAAATTTCTGACAAATCGTCTTAAAACATAGATCTTACATAGATCATAAGCCTGTGTTTTCTATGAAATAAGCTAGTCTGTCCCTGGACGTGGTATTATGCAGAAGCTCATTCTGTTTAATATATTCAGGGACTCACAATGGGCAAGAGATGATTGGTCGAATGGGTTTATGGACACACGTAAAAAGCAGCAGTTAGAAAACCCGAGATCGCTTCTCTTTCTAACATCTAGTTATAATAAAATTTACTGGAAGCGCACTTTATGATTTTACCGATGTCGTGACAAAATTTAAATTTCCTCTACATATCGTAGTTTAGGCTGCAGGACTTTTACCAATAAGTGCTGAAAGTAAAACAAAACAAATCAGGCAACTGCAACATCATCTGCATGGAGTACTTTGATCCACCAGGAGTTCTTGGATTACCATGAATGGATGAAGAATGCCTCCTTTAAGCTCTAGAACAGTTGAAGGAGTTGAGATATAGTTTGCCATAATAATTTTCATATAAAATCTTGTCATTTAAAGTACTAAAGTATTAATAAAGTTAAATTGGGTAAAAACCTAAGCACGACTTTGATTTATTAAAAAATATAAAACCAAATTATTGTGAAATAATATAATATTGTTTAATAACATCATAATACTAATTTTCCAAAGTATTGATAGAGATTTTCATGATTTTCATCACTGCAACATAAACTTAGGGTTTGTCACAGAGGTTCTGCAAATTATCCTATATAAAATGCCTGCAGTTCTTCAGTGTCTATTTGAATTTATATATTCACATCAGCGTCCAAAACCTAAATGAGCAAATACATAATTACGCCTTAAGAGTTAATTTATCACTTAAGTTAACAAAAAATAACCGTGGGGGAATTGGAGGAAGCTCGCTAAATCAACATTATAGCTGAGTCAGGGGCTAGAAGAGAAATAAAACACTCATCGTGAAATAAAAAGTGACATGCCTCAGAACGGATGGAACAAAAGAACAAAGACACAGGAAACGAAAAAATTTCGGGACACCCAATATACAAGGAATGACAGGAAAACTAGAGGAAGTTGTACAAGACTTTACCAAACTCCAATTTAAAATAGTAACAATTGGAAATATATTCATATTTTTAGTGGAGTTCCAAAAGATATAAACGCAAAGAAAATACTATCATATCTAAAGAAACATGTTACAGATTAAGAATATAAATTAACGAAAACCTTATAAGAACATAAAGTAAAGGTATTTGCCACCTACGCAGTCTCAGAACAGAAAAAGATGAATGTTTAGAAAACCCTGAAATATTTTAATACTTGGAGATCTGAACAGTAGAACGGGCACAGAAAAAAACAGAAAGGTTATAGGCAATTTTGGTGAAGAAATAACAAATGATAATGGGGAAAGATGTATAATTTAAAGCTACCAATATAATTTTAAAATAAAAAATGGATATTACAAACATAAAAAACAACAGTAGGACTGAAAACAATAATGAATTATCTCATAGGAAAACAACAATGGCTATTGAAGATCACTGATGTTCGAATATCAGCGATGTTCGAAGATCACCGATGTTCGAAGATCACTGATGTTCGAGTAGTTACAGGACTCTGCAGTGTTTGCATTTTTCTGATTTTTTGTTAATGACTCCACAATTGCTGGAAAGTCTGTATATTTCATATAGTCCAAACGTTTCAGGGTCCAAATCAGAACCCGTTTTCAATAGCCATATTGAAAACTGGAACACTCAACTTATATGTCTTAAGTAGTTTTTGAAAAATTGTAAATCAAATAAATTTAGATATATTTTTCGTTTAGCACAGTATTAATCTGGGTTATCTGATCGGGATATTCCACAGATATTTTAAAAGGTCATAAAATGCACTTCACTTTAAATATATTGGATTGCCGTTGTAATTTTTGAGGGAAAATAAATATAATTTCAGATATACCAGAAGGAGAGTCCGTTAGGAGTAGAGTTAGAACTGTAAGCTACATGGCGCCAGACAATGAATGCTACACCTTCAATCTGGACTGGTCCAGCTTCGCCTGCTTGCTTAACAAGTTGATCGGGCCCAAAAGAAAGTCAAGAACAAAGAGGGCGATCGTCGTGTGAAGATCGATCTAGAGAAATACAGTTTCAGCGAAGAAGTGAAGTCGTTGTGCCAACAGCTTTTAGTGAATGTTAAAATTTTGTTAAAAACGCTCCTATATATTTCTTTAAACGGACGACCCTTACTTTTCCTTAGACTTCTCGACATCAGCTGTCAGTGCATCACTGGTCATTTGTGGCAATTTTCACTAACATTTTATTTCTTTAACGAAAATCTCAAATAGACATATTGAAATACTTTCAAAATATCTTAGGTATATGCCGCTCAGACGATCTTAATTAATACAGTGCTTATTTATCTAAATTATATAAATAACTATTCTTCGAAAAATATTAATGGGGTAGCATCCATCGTGGGCCCAATTAAACTTTGCATCATAAACTATCATTTTGATGAAGATTAATGATTAAATTTTTCATTTTGTAGGTTTTCTTTTTAACTTTTCCATTGACGACAACATGATTCCTTTATCATTTTTTATAATATAAGAAAATCAATTTTTTTGGATTTTAAAATAATTTACTTCTACACATTTCCTGTTACAATCATATTCTTTATCCTCTGTTAACTATTATCAAATTGAAACCATAAGCCAATTCCTGTTAAATATATACAAAAATTGTATCACTTTTGCATTATTGATTGGAGTAAAATGTCATCTCTAGAGATGTCATCCCGAAATTAATAACTGTCTATTGTCAATGGAAAACACATTTGTCAAATACATTAAAATATCATTAAGGTAATATCACTGAATAGCTCGTTAATCAAAACACAAAAGCGTTTGCAAGGTGCACATTTATTGCATTAGCGTTATTTTATCGCAACACAAACTACTTTCTCTCATTTAGCAAAAAATAAAACATAAAAAGTACGGGTGGGTATTTGAAAATCGGCACGCTGAATTGGAATTTATCGGAAAGAAAATAAATTATTACATATTCCATATATTGTTATTTCAGTGTTCTCGGATTTGAAAGTACTACCTATTAACATTAAACAAATGGCCTTGACTCACCGCAGAATGGTATTTCTCCTTCCCATCGTCCAGAAGGAGAACAGGTTAAATTCGTATCACCAAATGTTTCGTATCCTTCGTCGCAGTGATACGTAGCTACGGTACCGACTTCCAAATTTGGTGAACTTAGCTTTACTTTTGTATTGAGGGGGACGTATGGGTGGCCACATTTTACTTTGAGATCTGAAATAATAACAAATAATTCAATAATTTTTATATGTATTGCGTATTGTTATTGTGTTCCACTTTATTTCGAAAATCTGAGACAAATAAAATGAAACAATTTTAGTTACAAACACTAAATTTATGTTCAGGCAAACCTACAATGTACGATCTATATTTGTTAATCTTAAAACAAGATTATTTAGAAAATTGGTAGTAGAAGGTACTTTGTTTTATACTACATTTGAGAATTTTAAAGTAGTTCTATTATGACAAGCAAATGAGTGTTAGATTTGTTTTGGTAATAATGTGTGTCTATGTATGCCCTGTCAGAAATTATTTTGTTGTATTAAATTAAAATAAACACTCAAAATATTCTCCATCTACTGGTTGACAATAACCCAGTCTGCAGAGCTCTTACCTGACTTTATTTAAAGTTTGAGATCATATATTTATTATTTCTGTTCTTATCCTTTCTCTCAATTCTGCAGTGTTGGTTGGCTGTGTTGTATATACCTTGTTCTTGAGATGACCCCACAGTATAAAATCCAACAGCATAAAGTTTGGTAATTTAGCTGGCTACTCAATAATACCACTTCGCCCAATCCATTTATTGAGGAAGATGTCGCTTAACTTGACTTTTATCATTAAAGCTTAGTCACTAAGCCTTAGTGTGATATTGTTCCGTCCTGCTGAAACTAAACATCGGTAGGCTCGCTGGGTTGAATAATAAGTTTACCAACATAGGGACAACTTCGTGTCTAATCATTAAATATTTTTCGGCGGTCAACTTTCCATCTATAAAAATCGGACCAATAAAATGATCACCTATGATACTTGCCCAAACATATGTTTCTCACTCATCCAATCAGGATTCTCTGCTGACCAATACATACAGTATACAGTCTTTCCCGTTTATCTCTTCGTTTAATGTGAATGTTGATTTTCCAGAAAAAAATGGTAGCCAGAGCTCATTTCTGTCCATTCATCAATCTTCTTTTGTTAGCCCCTGGACAAAAGTCAATTTATGTGGATGAAGTTTTTCTTTATTGAAAAACCTTAGAACAGTTGTATAATTTACGTTATTTCGATCGGCAATTTGACGTGTACTTATTGTACGCTTGCCTTGCACTTTACATTACTTTCAAAGCAAACTGTATTTCTTGTTTGCTCGCTTAATCTTCAAACGCTAAAATTTCCAAAATAGAAAGAAAGATCCCTCCTTTAGAAGACAATAATATAAATAGATCATCGGAAAACTTTACACTGCTTATTCATCTTTAACTCTGCATGTATAAATCAAAGGTTAAGAAATCAACAAGATAAGAAAAGACCAAAGATGTATGAGAAATTGGCGTTTTCTTCTAGTTTCAAATCACACGCATGTTGCTATTAATTAATAATATTACAGTTACAGTGTGAAAGTCGAAGCTATACTACAATTATATTGCCAAAATAGGAGATAAAATCTTAAGTGAGACGACCTTATTTTTTATATTATACAGGTTGTTCAGAAAGTATCAGACTATACTCCCTATCTCGGAAAGTATTGGCCATAGAAAAAAATGACTTAAACACGACTTTTAGGATGTTTTCGTGGCTATCCGATGGTGACCTTCGATTTGACCTTCACCTTGACTTTTAAGGTCAAATTGTTTTTTTTTTAACGGGAGTCCCATTTTCATACCGGTATCGAAAAGAATGGTCAAGGTAAAATGAAATTGCGTTTGCAAGAATCAAACTCACCCCCTATCTTGGAAAGTACTGACCATAAAAAAAGATGACAAAAACAATACTCTTGTGATTTTTCCCTGTCTATACGATGGTGACTTTGGTTTGACCTTGACAACATGCTTTTGAATCTGGAATCAGGAAACGGAAGAGCCAGGTCAAGCATGATTTATATATAGGTGACCCGGTCGTAGAACTACAATATAAAGACAAAATCCGGATTTGCTAACTCCAAGATGGCGGTTACAAAAGTGGAGCCATTTTACAAAATAAGGTGAATCTCATCCTTTTTGGGCCAAACCAATTACGCGGGGGTTTTTGGGGTCGGAAATTCGGATTAAGTAAATGTAGGATGGGTTTTGGGGGTCACTGATCTCTAATCCGACATAAAAAAAGAGATCCTATTTAAAAAAACTAACTTGGCCTTGAAATGACTTGAAGGGTTCCCTTTTAAAAAAACAATTTAACCTTGTAATGACCTTGAAGATCAAGGCAATTTAAGTATTTTAAATTGCAATCTATTAAGGTAGATTCATAGGGGATTCCAAATTATTTAATTAACAAGAAATTAAAAATTACTTCATATAAATCTTGATTGTCAGAATATTCTTCGTTCATCTGGTGTATTGGAAAATATGCAAAATTTTAAAACCTTGTGAACATGGAGATATTTGGGGCACGAAAGGACGAGTCTTACATACATATAATTTAATAATACAACAATTGTTAATTAATTCTGTCACACACTAAACAACTAAATAGACAATTACAAATTGATTTTATTAATAATGTACAACGCAGCATTAAACATCAATTGTTACAGAACGAAATCATTAATTTCATTGATTTAATAGCTTCAACATAATTTCGACAAGTGACACAATAATTTTAGATTTAAACCTAATATTTGACACAATAGCAGAATCTACCGCACCAGTTATAACAATTTTCCATGTTAATCATTATCAATTTAACGAAATATTTGAAATTCTGATCATGAGAGTACGGTAGCCTAAAATTATTAGAACCACTTGAATTTAACAGTTAATGACCAGCTCAATTAAGAAGCTATTTATACGATTTAAAGTGAATTATATTAAGGAAGTACATAAAGTTATCTTTTTTATGTGTAAATCGGAAAAATCATGTCATTTAGATATTTTATGAATTGGATAATTTTAACATAACCATATTTATACTTCAGCTAAAGTAATATAATATATAGAGCAGGCATTATTGGACTTGAATTGAATACATCACCGACATTCGTAAAAAGTTCCGGTATACATACATTCTTGAATTGTTCTATCTACTTTACAAAACTAAATTGTTACTAGGTTCCGATAGGCGGGTAATTAATTTTTACGTAGGAATATCTTGTTATTGATAGTAATTACTACTTTGTGTATGTATCTAGCAACTGTTAATGTGGGAATAATAATTGAAGTTATTTTGTAAAAAGGTGATCAATAGGTACCTACCTATAAGTGCTTATTGCCTTGTATTATATTCAATTATCTTAATTTTTTTAATTCTGTTGATTATTTTATATTTATTGAACCGAAAGCTTCGTAACGGGGGCCCACATTTACACATATGAAAATAGATGAGCAAGGGCATGAAATGGTTTACTTGAAATTTCATTTGTTTCGACACCGATCCACACACTACCTTGCTCTTGAAATACCCATACAATTCCATTCACTGAGAAACAGAGACCAGGTAAAATACATTATGACTTTCTTCTTTTATAGAATATGAAAAATATATAGGAAATAAACTAATATAGCATCCAATTAAGATAGAAAACCTGCACAAAATTTACTTTTCTAATAAAAACTGCAATTCTCTCGTATATTGAATTACGGACCTGACATATGTCAGAAGTCAGAAAGAACGCTATTAATTTCATACACCTTTTGTTCAATTTTTTGCCGCATTTACAATTCTAATACTAATTGTACATGTTCTGCGACCATAAGTTATTTCATTTGATTTTTGTATATTTCTATTTCCTTTTTGTGAAAACTCAATCACAATTAGAAAGTTAAAAGCAGTATTCATTATTAAAAAACAACAAAATTTAACACAACAAACCTTCTTAGAACCTAAGACATGTGTGTAATTTGAGTGAAAGTATAAAAATTACTGTCTTTAAAAAACAATAATTAAAATAATTCTATGAAGATAAACATGAAATTAATCTGACTGAATAAATTTCCTGCAAAATATGGGTAATAACTGGAATTTATTTTACCTTAGGCCTCTAGAGCAAAACAACTGCCGTTTAATTTCTCTTTGTTTACATATCATACAAATTTTTTTGCTCACCCTAATCTTTAATTATGTATCTACCGGTCATTATTGCTTATCCGATTTTAACATAGAGATTAGTGGCAATATTTTATTCAATAATACATTTCTCCTTACTCCATTTTCTATCCTACGGTTACAAAACCTTATTGGTTTTTAACGTAGGTGACATGAGAATGTCGTTGACTTTTATACTTTATGTAGGTTCTGTAAGACCTGACTTTAAAACTAGTAAATTCACACTAAAGACAAACTTAGTGTAAATTTATGTTCAGCAGTGCTTGTTCTAGTACATTAACATATGATCTAGTTTTAATGGGCATACATTATTTAGATAACTCTAATTATAACTACTTATTACAGTTATTAACAAAATCAATTTATTTAATAAACTGTATACAGTAATATGAATTTCAGTTCCCCCTTTTATGTACATAATTATTTTTATAGTTATGCAGACAATTGGGTGTGGTGTTAGACTACGGAAGACATTATAAATATACGTGGTGACCGTACAATTCTCGACAAGGACACCAAATAAATGTGATATTAGCTGTGAAATAGCACGAGTACAACGGTTTTCAAGTTTGGAACGCGTTATATTCAAACTCCAAGTTTTCGCATTGTCATTTTACTTCCTGCCAAGTATATCACAGAAATGCTATTCAAAACTTTTAACGATATAACTTTTTACCAGTAAAATGACAAGTGCCCAGTCTGAAGTATAAATAGCTCAGAATTTACACTAACAAATACATTTTAAGCTGGATTTCTTGTTCAATATATATATATATATATATATATATATATATATATATATATATATATATATATATATATAGTTCTTTGCTCCCAGGGAGGTATGGAATATGCAATAAAATATAATAGAAATCCGTCTTCAGTCATAAAAAGTAAAAAAAATGTTATAAGGTATAAATTAGATATTTCCTAATTGTATATACAGATATATATCCACATATTTAGAACTATATTATTCAACGAATGACAGCCGTTTCGAACCAGGAGTTCTCGTCAGATACGCTTCCTTGAATGACAAGTTCTAAAGTGAAATACTTGGATGTTATACACATCAGTAAGACAACAGTCAGTGTATTGAACCTAATAGATGTCGGTGACATCTACCGTCTATTGAGTAATTTAAGTATATGAAGGCATACTATGCTATAACATATACCATACTCTTGACAGATGGTTCGAGTGTTTTATATAAAAAAACACATAAGTAAATATATATACAGATATATATCCACATATTTAGAACTTTATCATTCAACGTATGACAGCCGTTTCGAACCAGGAATTCTCGTCAGATACGCTTCCTTGAATGACAAGTTCTAAAGTGAATTACTTGGATGTTATACACATCAGTAAGACAACAGTCAGTGTATTGAACCTAATTGTCTTCGTACCTGGCGGTTGGTTGTCGGTGATATGTAATGGCAGTGGCCAAAGACCATGAGTGGCATCGCATGAAGTTGCCATCATTCACCTGGTGACGATAGCAGATACAAAGCTATTGAAACGTTGTGAGATCAAACATTTCAAGACGATGGAAATCCAAGGAAACTTCGAGGAATGAGTTACATTGTCTACTAGCTTTACACTAACTTCTAGAATGCTGTAAAACATTCCGCTCATAACTGGGCCTGAAAATACGGAAAAACACCGAAGATATATCAATTTTGGTTTAGTTCCAGAATACTTGCAATCAACATGGGTATTTATATCTTCATTTTGCCTGTACATTCGGGGTTTCTCTCTGTTTTTTCTTGAAATAGATCAGTATTTGAAATTTGTAAATGGGTACCAAATTTTAAGATAATTCCTTCTTCACAGATATGATCGACAAGTATTTCTGTATGTAAATCAGTGCTTTGTATAATATATGATATCTGTGTTTGGAGAAGTTTTAAACCATTAACAATCACTGTGCGTTTCAGATAGAGGTTCCTACCTAAATTTTCACTTTGATTTTTCTTGTATTCAAAAAATGTATGCCTCTATACTATATCGATGGTGTTCCTAAATTGGAGGTACAAACGAAAAGGGGAGATTCCTTGAATAGTTTTAGGAAGAAAAAGTCCCATAAACATGGGTCCGCAAACGTTTCGTTTTCAAGATACAGAGTGTCAGTTTCAATTTTTTTTTCAAGTTTTTTTCTCATAGTATCTGCACTTCACAGGATATTCAAATGAAATTTGGCACAGATATTACAATTAAGAGTATACACCTTGTGACATGCCAATTTCGATTGCAAATCTACAGGGTGATATTTTTTCGGGAACACTGTCCACTGTTGTCCTTCAGAACTTTTTTTTGGTGAGCCACTGGTACTTTCAAAAATTGTAAAGAAAAGCTTTGTTGTTATAGCAAACTTTATGTTCTCTTGTAGTTTTGTCGTATCAACTACCGATTTCCAGAAAAAAAATTTGAATTATTAAACTAGCAATGATTCTTAAAGATTCGATAAACTGGTATAATCATCAAAAAAAATGTATTACTGCAAGAAACGTACAACTCAAAAATTAATCATAATAAAAAAACTAAATAACAACAAAGGAACTAAACTACAGCAATTGTTGAAAATGTCCTCCCCCCACCCTTATACAAGCTTCTGTTCTTCTTCTCATAGACGATCGAACTCTTTCAAACACTCCTGGAGTATTCCTAATTGTATCAAACGCGCCTATGATACGATTTCTCAGTTCGTCTACGGTATTCACTGGCGTTATGTACACAAGAGATTTCAGATGGCCCCATAGAAAGAAATCTAAACTATTTAAATCTGGGGATCTGGCGGGCCATGGCTGATGTCCACCTCGTCCAATCCACCTGTTTACATAATTTTCGTTCAAATATTCCCTAGCCAAAAGTGAAAAATGAGCAGGAGCACCGTCGTGCATGAACCACATTTCACGTCGCATTTTAAGAGGTATATCATCCAATAACAAGGGCAAATCGTTCTCTAAAAAATGTCTGTATGTTTGACCAGTAAGTCGCCCTGGCAAGAAGAAAGAACCAATCAAATAATCGCCAATATTACCACCCCACACATTTAATGAAAATTCCTCTTGAAAATAAGCTTCTGCAATTTCATGTGGATTCTCCTCAGCCCATATGTGTTCATTATGAAAATTTATGATTGAAGTCCTTGAGAAACAGGCTTCATCAGTGAATAGGATTTGGCAATCAAAATGAGGATTGTTCAATAGTCTGTTGAGGTACCACTGACAAAAAATAATTCTTGGATGACAATCTCGAGGCAAGAGCGCCTGCACCCTCTGAATGTGATAAGGATAGAGCCAAGCATCCCGCAAGATCCGCCAAACAACTTGATGACTTGTATTTAAGGTAACACTAATTTTTCTTGTACTGGTTCCTGGATGTTCTTCTATTTCGTTCAGCACTGCCTCTTCGAGTCGTGGTGTTCTCACACTTCGTGGTCTACCTGCATTAATATTTTTCGCAGAAAAAGATCCAGTTTCTGAAAGACGCCTGTGAATATTAGAGAACATCCGATGACCAGGCATCACTCTATTGGGATAGCGTTCCATGTAAAGACGCTTAGCTTCTCTTGAATTACCATTTGCAAGACATACATGAAATGCATGTCAGCCATTTCGGAATTCGTAAAATTCGGCATGTTTTGATATTAAAATGCAACCATCTTTAATTTTCAAAACACAGGAGTTTAATTTGATGTGTCAAAACTAACAATAAATTTATTCATTCACCACAGCCTACTAGGTAGGTAACTAGATTTCTATGACAATTCGGAATTTTCTAAGGATTTCAAGAGAATCATTCAAAATGTTTTTCTCGAAACCGGTAGTAGATACGACACAACTACAAGAGAACATAAAGTTTGGTATAACAAAAAAGCTTTTCTTTACAATTTTTGAAAGTACCAGTGGCTCACCAAAAAAAAAAGTTCTGAAGGACAACAGTGGACAGTGTTCCCGAAAAAATATCACCCCGTTGATTTGCAATCGAAATTGGCATGTCACAAGGTGTAAACTCTTAATTGTAATATCTATGCTAAATTTCATTTGAATATCTTGTGAAGTGCAGATACTATGAGAAAAAAACTTGAAAAAAATGGAAACTTTAACACTTTGTATCTTGAAAACGAAACGTTTGCGGACCCATGTTTATGGGACTTTTTCTTCCTAAAACTATTCAAGGAATCTCCCCTTTTCGTTTGTACCTCTAATTTAGGAACACCCTGTATAATAAAGGGACAGGAACATTTTAAAATGTTTTTTAAATTGCATATAAATTGTGATTAATTATATGTAATAACTAATTTTTTATCGTATTCTTAACAGTTCGCTTATTGTAATTGTAAACCGATTGGCGGCAACTGAATATTTGGAACAAATATATAACCTCAATACATTTGATCTTATGCTGAAATATATTCTCTAAAAGACTTTGTAGCTATGGTTATTGCCAATGATCATACGTTCTTGGATTAATAATAATTAACCAGCCAGAACAATCAAGTGTGAATTATTGTGTTAGTAAGCCATTTCTGTAAGAAATAAGTATTTGAAATTTCGTCTTGCAGATCGTCTAGAAAATTACCTAGTTCACTTTACAGAAAATTTTCGTAACTATAAGAGAAATGGTTATACTCCTCCGAAAGGGAGACATTTTCACCCAACGTATGGACATATATTTGTCATAGTAGTCCATATTGCCTGCAGTGGAGTTGCTAGAGATAAGGACTACGTAAGCTTGAAAGCAATTATTTACCTAGTCAGTTCTCATAAAACACAACCGGCGAAATTAACCTGTCAATTTTAACATTCTAACCTCGGAACCTCTGTGTGCTAGTTTCCCCGAAAATCCTAGATGTCGAACATATTTTATCTATAACCCGAAATTTTGATAACGTATGACGTTAATTAATCACAGGATTTTTACCTTCTCCAACATCTAATTTAATGAATTAGGAAACTCCTACTTGTACTCTCATGTTATCTTTTAAATAGAGCTTTTTAATTTGTTTCCAAAGTCCCAAAAAAGTGGTAATCTGTTTTACTTAAAAGTCAGTAACTATATTTAAATAACACTAGGTATTTGATCTTTTAGATAATTATTTCTTTCAGAACATCTGTAAGAAATAGTATTCTTATATTCTATTTAGCTGAAGAAGAACCTTATTTAAAGTGATTCCTTCAACATCTTAATATCAATTAACTACAATGGTTCCTAAAAGCTTAAAACCTCTGTAATACAATAAAAAAATGTTTGTTAATTAATTTAAGAAAAAATACCTTAGCTGATTTTTAAAAGTATACAGAATTACGAAAATAATTAAGTTTCAGTTGAGTGAAAATATTAATTGCTCATTTCAAGAACAAAGATAGTAATTTACATGTTTAAACGTCGGATATTATTAAACAAAATACCCACGTTGATAGAATCAAAATATTTTGTAGTATTAAATTCATTCAATGGATTTCAATTGAAATAAATATAGCCCGTTACATAGAAATCAGAAGACCCAGTAATAATTAGTTTATTGTAATAAATTATTATAGAAGTGCAAATTTCGTCATATGTATAAAATGTGCACACTCAAAAACCAGTAGTTTTTTATTTTAATAGATTTTAATAATACTAGTGAAATAATAGCAAAATTACGCATAATTCTTGGGAAAGTATACAATAAAGTATTTTTCTAAGTTTTCTAAAGCAAATTTATGTTGTTTGACACCTGATATTCTTTTGTTACTTGAAAATTACGTCTCTGCCTCATTGAACAACATTTTAAATTTGGTGCCATTTATAGAAATACCTACTTACTCAAACAATCTGTTCCATTGATGTAAATGTTCTTTTTGCCTTCAAAACTCAGGATTTGAAGCAAAATGGAATCTAATCTAATTGCGAACTTTTCTGATAATAAACTAGACAGATAATGAATTAGGAAGGGTGGTAACCAGTTGATCATCGGAAATGTGCTGTGATGAGGGTTGATATTCTGTTTAATGAATGCTGTTTCGAATGCCCGCTTTCTAGACCGCACTGAAATGGCCTAAGAACCGTCAAATTGACTAACTACTCACGTTAGTCTGAATCATGGACTTACTTGAATGTTGCCTCAAGAACTGCAGGAGAAGGATCGGTTCTTCATGCAAGAAGATGGATTGCTTCTGGGTTCCCCGCTATCACCAACCATCGCCAACATCTACATGGAATGGTTCGAAGAGCATGCACCGAGGAGATACGAGAAGCAGCCTAAGCTATGGTTGAGGTATGTAGATGACACCTTTATTATTTGGCAACACGGAGAGACAGAACTACAGGCATTCCTGGAGCACCTGAACCAATTCCAACAACCTATTAGATTCACCATGGAGATGGAAGAGAGTGGGCGCCTACCATTCCTTGATGTAAAGTGTCAAAGGACTAGGACTGGAATCCAAACAACAGTCTACAGGAAGGCTACCCATACAGGATTATACCTTCACTACAATTCCAACCACCCATCAGCAACGAAAACTGGCATCATCAAAACACTAATCCATAGAGCCAATAATATCTGCAGCACACCAGAAGCCCTCAAAGAAGAACAAGTGAAACTTAGAGAAGACCTGTTGGCGAGTGGATATCCGGAAACGATCATTACCAAAGCGGTTGAAGAGCTGGACAAACCACCTAGGCAGGAGGAGGACACCACGGTAGCAACTATACTATTACCGTATACTAAAGGCTTGTCGGAGAAACTTAGAAGAACTGCACACAGCTATGGAATCAGAATGATCTTCAAAAACAACATCACTTTGAGGAGCATGATAACAAGAACGAGGCCCGACGCATCAGCAATACCAAATAACTGTATATACAGCTTACCGTGTGAATGTGACAATCTTTACATTGGAGAGACAAAGCGACCGCTGGACATCAGGGTTAAGGAACACCGGACAGCTACTCAAAGGGAGGAGTTAACGAAGTCTGAGCTAGCTAATCACGCCTGGACATAACACCATAATGTCAACTGGGACCAGGCCAGAGCAATTCATAAGGAAGAGCACTGGTACTAAAGAAAATTCATAGAGACAGCATATATAATCTCGAACGAAAATATAATTAGCGAGCCCAAAGTCCAAATTAAAAATATTTAGGGAGCTCTTCTTGGGCCTCTTCCGCTACGCATCACCGACGATGCTAATTGGACCGGATAAGACCCAATAACCATGACCGGCGGGGCATGACCGGTTAAGGGTATAATATAAATACGAGGGATAATCTGAATTTCCTATCATTCACCTGCTGACGATAGGAGATACACAGCTATTGAAACGTTCTGAGATCAACCACTTCAAGACGATGGAAGTCCAAGGAAACTTCGAGAAATGACTAACTACTCGTTTTACGATCTCCAATTGTTCAGCAAAGGATAAAACCTATAAAGCACTTAACCAGGTACCCCGTTGAGTCGCACATGTTCTAGCGATCATGCTAAATTAGGCAATTGCTCTTTGTAGGAACGATAGGAGATACACAGCTATTGAAACGTTCTGAGATCAACCACTTCAAGACGATGGAAGTCCAAGGAAACTTCGAGAAATTACTAACTACTCGTTTTACGATCTCCAATTGTTCAGCAAAGGATAAAACCTATAAAGCACTTAACCAGGTACCCCGTTGAGTCGCACATGTTCTAGCGATCATGCTAGATTAGGCAATTGCTCTTTGTAGAACTACACCCAGGTGGTTGCTTCTAAAAACACTCGCTTTGTAGACAAAATCAATTTATTCCCGAACTCTTTCCTTATCTCTTCTGTAAGTCGATGATATTCATGGGCAAATTCGCAGCGCTTGGCCAGCTTTCACCATGGTATAGCGCAACAATGCAGATTTTTTCAAACACAGAAACGTGCAACAATCGAATAGTTTGTCTCCTCTAGGAGATTACAGGCAACCAACTGAGTACTGGTCTTTGTTACTTTTCCAGCTATATCGGACCTTAAAATCTATTGTTTTATCAGCTTATATTCATACTTCTTCTATAGACCTTCGATAAATTTCACTTAATTCGTCTTCGTGGATACCCAACAGATAGTTTTTTGAAATCGTAAATTCTTCAGGAACTATCTGATTTGCCCAATGTTAATTGAGGAACTTTTGACATACTTGGTTATTATATTTCTAAAGTTTTCCGTACCGTACCGTACCGCAAATAAGCAGTTGTTGGCAACTTCTTGAAGGTTTATTTCTTGCTGTTATTAGGGAGCAGTATTTACGTGTTGATCAATCTGATATTATTTCAAATAAGGTTTATGCTTTTGACAAATCTTACAGAAAATCACATTGCCACGGGTAACCTTTTATCCAGGAATACATTAAAGTCTGGGTGTTTTTTTTCCACAAGGGGCATTGTAAAAAAACAAACTTCCTACAAAAGCAGAAAAATTAATTACCAAAATATCATCGTTTGAAAAAAAGTGTTTACTATGCAATAACTCTGCAATTAGAGAGTTATATGCAATTGAATATCTTCCTCTATTGATGCTTATCCTCTTTGGATGTTAGCGATCCCATTTGTCAAAATGTCTCTGTTAACGGCTGATCTTAATAGTGCGGCAGATGTCATCTGTGTCCATTGCCTGAGATTTTTTAATAACGTTCTTCTGCTACCGTGTCTCCGTCGACCCCAATTTTACCTTGTAGTAATGTGACCAAAATAAGTCACTTTCTTAATCTTCATTTTTGTTAGTATTCTAGTTCCTTTCCTATCGGTCTGTTACGGTATTGTTGTTAATGTGGAGTATCTATGGTATTTCGAGCATGCGACAATAACATCGAACCCTTACAAGTATATTAACAATGAGATTAGACATGACCTTTATCATTCGGCTAAAATATTTCTAGTGTTTTGTCTTCAGGTTAAATTTTCTTTAAGTTTTTATGCTAAATATTTTTTTTGTTGTGCAGTTAGTCTGAAAGAATTGTGTAATCTGCATTTCTAAAGTTATTAATAATTTCTCTGTCTGTGAGATTGTGCAGACCTTACTTAAACTGTTTCTAGGAATATGCGTTGACAATAATGGTAAGAGTATACGACCCTGCTTTTTTACCTAGAACTCTGCAAACACCTCTTTTGGTTCCTTAACAAACAGATATCTCTAAAGTCAATTCCAGATTTTATAAAGCATTAGAAGATGTGGCGATTTTGAACTTACATGTTAAACAGGGCTTCCCTTGTTCCCAGACCGTTTCTAAATCTCAAATAATTTTCTGGAATGTTTTCTTCTAACTTTTTATAGATCCGTGAGAAGAGCTTTTAAAACATGTGTCATTAAGCTAAGTGCTGTATCATCTTTGCATTTTATGGCATTCATTTCTTTGCTTTAGATACGAGGTGAAGGTTGATACAAGCCATCCTTTTGACTGTTTTATGCATACGCAAACATTCAAATTCATAAAATTCCATATCTAATGATAACAAATGGATCATTAAGTCCCGGGACTAACCAGTTAAAACACATTTTTTGGAAAATTTAACAATATTCATCAGGATGGTCACCTTTGATATTGATTCATTCGTACCACCAACGTTATTCAAAACTTTCGTTGCTTTCCTTATTGCATAATTTTGTCTTTTGACGACGAGGCTCTAAACACACATTAGCTCGTCTGCCTATAGTTCAATTTGTACCTAGTAGAAAATTGTCGCCAAAAATTGTGAAAGATGGGATTAATTTTACATTCGCCGACCCTAATATCCTCACACCTATTCATCAAGAGACCTAGAGAGGCAACAAATCAATTACATTTTGAACCAATGAAATATGGAGAACAGAAGATATGTTGTGTTGGACAGTCATGTGGCATCTGAGAAATACTAACTGTGAATTACCATATATTACCCTTGTCCGGCTACCGCAGTTACCGTTTTCTATCCCTGGTTCCACTGTAGCAGTCTTCTGCACAAGTACAGCCGGTTAGGATAAGACAAAATGAGGAGAAATATAATCCAAAATTTCCTAAATGCTGATAAACGGTTCTCATTACAATAAGCCGTCAAAGTCTTCCATGTTCTACACTGATCTGCAATGACCAACTGCGTTGGGACCCTTTTTCGTTCCCGTGTAACTTTCCCGGAATGTTTTCGCAGTGCTTTGATCAAATCATATCGCTATGGCTAAATAAACTAATCGTTTTCTGTCTTAACCAAAACAAGCATTTATCGAAAATATTAGTTGAAACACCGGTTGTTCGGATTTTTAAGTCACAGAGTATAAATATTGTAACACAAGATTTTTACTATAATTTATATAGAAACCTTTATATTTTCTTACATAACTATCTACCTTTAAAGTTCGTTGTGAAATGAACATCATACGTGAACAAAACTGTATGTTGCAACAAAAAAACAAGCATGTCAAGACCTATGCTAGGTCCCGTTTTTCATTACCTATAACTTACATTGCAACGGATGGGTGAATATTGTGACCACAAATTTCTAATTGTATTTCACTGTTAAAATTAACGTGACTACCATTAAAAAAGATACAGAAAGTCATACATATATAGTACCAAAGTGATAATTACATTTCACCATAAAAGAAATGCGGTAATCAATTTAATGGAAGTTAACAATTGAATTTGATTCATTCAACCTATTAGAGATTCACGCATTAACGATTTTGAAATTTTACAGGCGCTTCTAAAGATAATTGATTCTATTTGTATGCACCTAACAGTAAGACTACTAAATAAGATAATAAAAGTTTGGTAGAAATATAAGAAAATATACAATAAACTATTAATTAATTAAATTTTCAGTAGATATTATGAATGATAATATGGCTATCAGATTACATTAACCCTGAGTAATCCGTATATTTGAAGACATTTTGAAAATGTCACAACAAAAAAATTATACGGTATAGATTAATTTAAAACAGTTTTTTTCCTCTATCAGATTTCAAGATTGTGTAAGAATATTTTTGTCCTAGCACAAGAAAGTGAATAATTGTTCCTATATTACATTGCCTTTGAAATAGTTAAAATTATACAAACTCCGATTCAGACAAAGTTACTTAATGCATTTCAATGACAGTGTCAGTTTTTTTTAAGGGGTGTTGCTCTCTTTTCTCTCTCTTTATTTAGTCTAATGTGAAACACATTTTTTTTTTAAAACTTTACACTGTTAAACACATATCTTAACTCAAATAAGGTCTATGAGTTTAGGATTTAGTAATATACTAATATTCAATTATGCAAGTATATTGACAAAGAAGAATATTTCCTTATTGTTCGAAAAAATGGTAAAACTCAGGAAATTACATGTTTCTTGTTGGAATAAATTTAATTTTGGCATTTTTTAAGTTACCGGATTACCTATTTTTTATATAAATTTTAATACCTAGATTTATTTTTACTTATTGACATTGTACAATGTCAGTCACCTAGACCATTAGCCTATCACTTTTGAAAATCACTGCCGTAGGAGCAGATGAAACGCTAGGAAGAAATTCTAACAGACCACGGCCAATAAGCTAGAAAAATCCGTTTTGTGATTAAATAGTTATGCTATTTATAACAGGGGCGGATCCAGACACGTGCTTCTGGGGGGGGTTTCATGCTTCATCCTGTACTAAATTTACCAAAATATGATTTTAAAGCTATCTTTCTTGGACTATCACATTAAAAATAGTCGTTATGTGTTTTAAACCCATAGGGTGACTTTCTTCTAGGCTCTTGGAGTTAAGATTACCTCGTTTTAATATTAAATTTACTAACTTTGAGGCTTTCGGTTTACTTTGTTTTGAAACTATATACAACAAATAGGATCTTTTTGATCAAACATGTTACCAAGTGGACTCCACTTCGTTCGATAGGCTTTCGCGACATCTGCTAATAAGTGCGTACTATGTGTGTTTACCTTGTATAATTGGTAAAACATCATTTTAATCTGCATTCTTCAGTCCATTTCATCATTTCTATGATATCTATTGTGGTGACTCAAAACTTCTTCCCCAAAATTCAATCTCTGTAGCTGTAATCTTTTATTTTTAGTTGTTTGATATGACTTACTTTGTATTTGTTCTCCTATTATACTATTCGTGGCTATTATGGATCTTGAACTTATCAGACCCCTTTATATGACAAGTTATCATCCAGTTTCAAGTTCGATTTTCTCTGATATGTTCAAGCTAAATATTCAGTCATTATTTTCCTAGCCATGTTTTCAATAATTCTAGTCTCCTTATCTAAGCGTATAGCTCAGACCATCCTCATCTTGTGTAATTATCACCTGATTATCAGAAAAGCTTAACTTGCATAGTATGGGTAAAGTAGTTTTCATTTTACGGACCTTACAGTCGTGTCAAATGACAGAAAATATTCCATTATTGTATCGAAAAGAAAAATTATTATGTCAGCGATCTTTTCTATACGGTATACCGTGGTAGGTGTGTGTGTTTGTATGTGCTTGCGTCCAAATTTAAGCAGCAAGCAATGTGCGCAATTGAAATATAGGGCCAAGTAAAATTACAGTGGGTTCAAAAAATCTTAAAAATAAATGTGTAATTGGGTGGTACAGAAGCAGTTGCATGTATAGGATGGTTGAAATATAAGGTTGAACAGAATTGAAGTTATACAGGGTGGTTGAAATACTGTATTGTTGGGTGGCACATAAGTAGTTGCGTATAGAAGATGGTTGGAATTAGAGTGGAGTGGAGTCAAAAAAATTGATAAATAAGCATATGCAGTAAGAATATAGTTATAGGGCGGATGGTTCAAAAAAAGTTAGAAGCCGTGACAGGATGGTTGAAATATAAGGTGAGTAGAATTATAGTTATACAGGGTGGCTAAAATTATATAGTATGGAACATAAGTAATTGCTTATACTTGATATATGGGGCGAAGTAAAATTATAGGTATACAGGGCGATTTAAACAATAGTAAAATAGAAAGTCAATAGAGGGGAGAGGATTAATACAGGGCAGTTGCAACATCGTGTGGAGTTGAATTATAATTGTACAGGGTCGTTTAGAAAATGATAGACAAATAATTTATATTGCGTGACCAATACATTAAAGTATGTACAGGGTGGTTGAAATATAGGATAATTTTTTTATAGAAAGTGGTCCAAATAATAGAATAAATCAAGAAGTTAATAATGATGTGAAAAATATTTAAAAAATCAAATGATAGAGAGAGAGAGAGAGAGAAGAATGAGTGAGAGAGAGGGGGAGAGGGAGAGAGAGAGAGAGAGAGAGAGAGAGAGAGAGAGAGAGAGAGAGAGAGAGAGAGAGAAAGAGAGAGAGAGAGAGAGAGAGAGAGAGATAAGGATAAGCAAAAATAATCAATGGAATTCTACCTTAAATCAAATAAAAAAGAATATAGGTCAGAAATAAATGATTAATGGCACACGGTTTCTAAACGGTTTTTATTTTAAGCCAGGTGAAGTCGGTTCTTTTTTAGATATAAATTATTTTGAAAGTGTTTGATAGGATTTTTCCTGCTTTCATTAAAAAAATATTTTAACATAATCAGCTTTCGTGATGTTGAAGGGACTGCGATTTCTTTTATGCAGTCCCAAAGTTTTACTCCAGGAACTAAGCCGCAAGCTTTACGAAGGTCCACGAAAGCGAACAGTACGTTTCGATATTTTGCCAGATATACGGCTTACGCATGATTTCCCTGCTGTGAACCCAGCTTAATTATTGACACTTGTTGATTATTACCTTTTCCATGTCTTATAATCTTCCCATACAGTCTACCCATTGAACAGTTTCAATGTGTAGATGCTATAATAGCTTATACTGATTCATTTACAGGTTTGGCATTTATCTCTGGATAAATACGTATGGATAATATACATTTCAGACCATTCCTCTGGAAGGTTTTCCCCATTTTATGACTGAGCAAATATTTGTTGTAAAATTCGGTATAGCTTATCTGAGCCTTATTTAGAAAAGCAAACGATACAATTTTTAGTTGTTTTCTGAATGATAATTGTGGCATCTCTGGTTTTTATTTTTTCTGAGTTCTTTGGGAGTAATACCCCATAAACTTGAAAGTCTGTATATATAAAAAGTCCAAACATTTCAAGGTCTAAATCAGACCCCGTTTTCAATGGTATTAACACAAAATGAACAAGAAATTGAAAAATTAAAAGGATTCGCAATGACAAATATCGTAATCACAATTTGAGGTGTCAATTTGATGTTGAGCAACATGTACACCGAACAATAGCCGTTATGGTATGGAATGCTATTGAACGTGGAAGAAGGTCACTTTTAGTCTTTGTTCGAGGCAACATGACAGCGCAATGTTACCTTCAGGAAGTAGTGGAGCCATATTTCAATAAAATAATGTTCAGCCTCATGTTGCTCGAAAGTTTTAAAAGTTTTTTGAAAAGATCCATGTGAATCTGTTGCCAATGCCGCTTAAATCCCCAGATCTTTTCACCAAACTTTACCACATTTTAACCATTTACTCCTTACTATAACATCTAAGTTTTACCAACCAATTTAAACATCGCCTTTTGAGTGTTGCAAATTCTTTGTCAGTGAATATATGAATGCCTGATATTTTGTTGTTTATATATATATATATATATATATATATATATATATATATATATTTGTAATATGAACCATATTTAGAGAAGAGCTCTCTTAAATTAACCGAGCCTGGTAATTAATTTTATGATAGGTAAATAAATGTGTAAAGGAAGTTACTTATGATAACATTCTATCTTTGTAATAATTTCCCATTATTAGAGAAATTAAAATATAATTAAACATGAATTATTCGCAAGAAGTTATTAAAATTATTATGAAAAATAATGGCGACGTGCTAGCACAGAAGAAGTAATGCATCATCATTAGAAACTCGGTAAAAGTTTAAAAAGTAGAATATGGGTCACAAAACGAAAAGCTTCATAAAAAATCACTCAAAATAATTGATTACTGAGGATTTTTTACAATAATCTTTCGAACTCATTAAACGATGGAATTGGATTAATGATTTTTTTAAGTTGAAACAACGAGGACATCCGTAAAGATTTATTTCCCAGAAATTCGAAGACTTTGTAATTGTTTGTATAGCTTACATTTTTAAACTTATAATCTTGATATGAGGTGTAATATTCGAAGTTTTGAATCTGGAGCCGTCCTATATCATTGCTGTTATAACGTAATTCCTAGATTAGACTTTCACGTTAAAATTATAATTTTAACTTCACTCCTCAGATGTTGCATAGTCTCTCAGAGATTTTATTTTGTGTACAAAATACGTACTTAGATCATAAAATGTATCAATTACATTAATAATTTTTCGAGATGTCAATCTGTTTTGAAAAACGCAACTGACGAAGGGTTTCCAATCGCAAACAATTTGTGTTCAAAAGAATGAACACTCGAACAGAGTTTAAAAATTATGCTTTATTTATACACATTTCATATAAGAAATCCTATTAAAAAATAATTATCATTGCTGTCCTAATTACACATTATCCATAGTTAGCAAATGTACCAGGGATAGGGGTGGTGGGAGATGTAAACTAAATATACTTTCACTAGGACTCTGATGCATATACACTATGATTCATACTCTCTTCGAGATGTCATTCCCCGAAAATCCTAGATGTCGGTCTTTAGATCTCGCGTCTTCAAACTATGATTCATATTGAAGTTACATTTATTTAGATTGGACACCCTGTATTATATAAAAATAGTCAAAGACAAAACGGTTCGGTACTATTTTCTCATCTGTCCCTCAACCGATTTTCTTTATTTTTGTTTTGTTTAGTAGCTACTGACGACCTTCAGTGCAGAATGCTAAAATTAATTTATAATAGTGGTTCATTCATTAAATAAAATATAATAAAAAAATCAGTATTTAAGTACATACTGTCAGTGCCAAACAATTAATGATAACAGTATCACCGGATTCCTTGAAGTGAAAATCATAAGATGGATTGACTCGAATGTGAAAGACTGAACTAAATTAATAGAAAAATTAACACGTTTGGAACCGTCTCTAAAGTTATTCCACATCGTCATACTATAGAATTAGAACCCAGGAAAATTTATATTACTTAATAATTGGGCTTTCGCAAGTTTGGAACTTTCATTGCTTTCTAAATAAAGGTTGTCCACTAAAATTGAATGATGTTATTCTTTTTATGTTTATATATTTTCATATAATTTGACTAGGATTACAAAAATCGTAAATTTATGCATAGACCGTTAAGATTCAAGATAAACAGTTAGATCTGGCAGCCCTGATAGTCATTGCCATCTTTGTTGTAGGGACATTTTGACATTTAGCCGTGAGATTATTATCGCACGGTGGTAAAGTTAAGTTTTTAATTCCATGAGTAAAGTTCTCTATTTGAGTTTCATTCACTAAGAAAAGTTTTGTTACTCATTTTAAGGCTATTGAAATATTTCAGTCTCATATGTAAAAATATATATTAATAAACGTTTAAAAATATTATATTTAATATTAATTTAGTATATAATATAATGTTAATATTTTTATAGGGAATTGAAATTATTTATGTAGAAAATTATAACTACATATTTAAATATATTTAAGGCTCGAATTTATTTTACATTAATGGGCTCATTCGTACAAGGTAGCTAACTTTTATGTAAAATAAAAATATCATTAACCTTTTAAGATGTGTATTATTAAAAATTTAAGAAATATTATGCATCTACTGATTTGTTATGGTAAGTTATGTACCTACACATGTATTCTAGAATAAAATGTTTTTACGCAAGATTATTTTTCCATCAAAATCTTGCATACCTGGCCTTGACGGTCCAAACATTGAGTAATTGTATATGGAGGGAGCGTTAGATGCTGGTAGATTGGTTAGATTACTGTAGTGATGTGCGAAATCGATTTTCAATAATCGATGAATTAATTATTAAAATAATCGAATGCAATCTATTACAATTTGAATAATCTATAATAATCGATTATCAAAATATTCTACCATATTACCATTCATTTTTTTTTGATAGTGGTTTAGCATGGCAACCCAGTCATTGCAGAAACGAGAACCCTTGATATTATTTATAAACAGTATGAATATCTCCGTTAGGTTCGTTGTTTGATGCCAGTAGCCAATTCGAAGAAGGAACCGACTACTCTTAACACAGTTTATACTTTTTGATTGGATCATTTTTCATAGAGAAAATCTGGTAATGGCACTGGAGTATTAATCATCCTCAAAACAATAGTTTAGATATTAAGCTTATATGAGCTCACGATGATGTTATTGAAAAAGTAGTTTTGAAGAATTGAAATTGAAATAATTTACATAAATATTTTGCACATTCCATCCTATTAACGATACTAGTCCGATCGGGATATACTAAAGATATTTTGAAAGTTCATAAATTCCACTTCAATTTGTCTATCTTGGATTTTGGCTATAATGCCGAGAAATTGGTTTAAAATAATAGTAAATATTGCCTTTAAAAGTACGAATATACTATAGCCAGCTGACAAGGATCATAAACGGATCTAGGATTTTCTTGAGGAGGAAGGGGCACGAGATGAAAAGTATGGTAAATTGTATTATTTTTTTTTCTCAACGGTTTATAAGGTTTTTATTTACTAATTATTACCTGCCCTTATTGGCCTATTTTTCCATTGGTTTACTAAGTTAATGGTAACCTGTGTACTGTTTACTGTGATTAATTAAATTACCTACTTCTTTCCACTGACTGGATATGCCAATGTCAATACATCTGTGTTTACTTTGTCTCATATTTAGTTTTTTTATTCATTATTATTTTTTTAACTTTATCTTAATGTAAACACTACTTATTGTATTAATTCTCAATTTAATGACTTATTTATTTTTATAAAGAACTGTTTAAAACGTCTAATAGTTTTATTTTGTGAGAGTTTAAGGTAGTATCTTAAAAATTTCTTGTCATTTTGCACCATAATGAGAAAGAACTACCTTCATAAATCATAGTAGATTTTAATCGATTTATAATAATGATAATCGATGATAGATTGATTACTGTTATATGCATAATAGATAAATCGATTACTGAAATAATCGAATCGGAACATCACTAGCTCTCTTTCACATCACTCTTTCAGCATAAAGCGTTGTTATTATTTAGTGTGAAAATAGTCAATGTAGTAGATCACTAGTGATTTTTCCGACAACTTACTATAACTTTCATATTAAATATTCAGTTTTTGATGTGAATTTAATTAGTTATACTTATATATTATGATCACAATTTTCCACAGGTGTTGTTTAAAAAAATTGTCAGACCGATTTTGAATACCTATATTTGATTAAATTTTTATCTTCTTTTTATATCAGTAGTATAATTAAATATTTGAATTCCACAGTCAATTTTAGTATGATGTTCTACCTGAACGTTTTTCGATATTTTCTCAAAATATCTAGAAAGACTTGAATATCATATGTGCCCTATATCATAAGAGGATGTAAGTGGACGAAACTATTGACCACCGTCCATAATACCAAGAGGCCAAAATTGCAATGATGGTATCTCTTTATTCTGTCAGATATCTTCCATTTTATCGATGGATAACTTGATTTTTCAAAAGGAACTCCTATATTTTTCCTGTTATCTCATTTAATTTCCTTTCGCCCGATATAAAGTTCTGTACACCTATTTCAAACACCTTACTAAGAAATCAAGATGATTAATGCTTTTTCTACGTCATTTCTTCATTTCTTATTATTCATGAAATATTTTGTCTCCAATACTTTCCCTCTAATCCCCAATTGCTTCAGCACTCAAAAGTATAGTTGACCATGGAAAACAAACAGTGCTGAGACCTTAAATTCACTTTGACAATAATTTTATTTATATTTTTGTTGATCGATATGATTTTCACTCCACATTCGTACAAAGCAAGATATTCTGAATGTCAGCACCATTCAACGACAGCAACTTTTAAAAATCTTTTTTAAAGATTCAGTTTTACAGGAAGATAGAAATTGATCGAGCCTTAGTATAAAATCCCTATGTGAGTACTAGTAGCTTCAGAAGGATTTTGACATAAGTAAAACCTCTATTAGAAGAATAATATGAAAATTTAAATTCCGAACTTCTTCAAAATGAAAACTTTCCAAACAGAATTAGTTTTTCAAATTGGGTAGAGCAAATTTTTTTGGGCAGCAAAATTCGGCAATCGTATTGTTGGTTAATTTTTCCTTTGGCGATGTTTTGACTTCCAACATCTACGTAAATTTCTTAGATCACCTTTTTGTTAAATTTCTAGAATATATTCCGCCTATCCAATTAAGGGATATGTACATTCAGCAATCTGGAACACCTCCTCACCGTGCTCGTGTTGTGACTACATGCTTAATAATGCGTATCATCAAAAGTGGATCGAGAGACAAAACACCCCTGATTTTTTTTTCTGTTTGTTAACCAAAATGTTACACTGAACGACTGAACAACCAACCACAACTAAAGATATGAAAATGAGAATAAGGAATGCTTTCTGAACTATCACTCAACAAATGTTAATGACCAGGAGGTCACCATATTTAACATTTAGGTACTTTGAAATTATATTGGTATGTATAATTTATTTCCTGAACAATTTTGTTATTTGCGAGGTTAAGTATTGGTAATTCTTGTTGATTTACTTGAATAATTGATAAATATTTATAGTGTACACTACTGTTTGTTTTCGATAGCGAACTTTACTTCTGAGTGTTGGAAAAAACTCCATAGCAATAAGGAATTGACTGTTAGAATGATACTATAAAATACGGATACAAATAATCTTATAACGCTTAAGATCCACGGCCTGCTATAATCAAAAATAATATATGAAAAATAAGAAAATGCACAAACAACATAAATCACTTTGATTTCTTGATATCTTAAAAAACTGTTAATGATATCGGACGACAGGAAATTAAATGAGTTATTTTACAACGTGAAAAAATATATTGGTTCTATTTATGGCTAACTTTTTCGTCCACACAGTATTGGCCCCACTGATATATACAGTTAGAATTTCTCCAACAAAAAACGATGACATTTTTACTTTGCTCTCACTTATTTGTTGGGGAGATAATTTATGGCAGTACGATTTTTGAATAAAAGTTGGAGATTTAATGTTTAATATTTACAACTTTCACACTGATTGTCAGACTGCAGTATAAATTGACAGCTAATTTTTAATCTATGTCAACATCAGGATTACATCTGATTCAGTTTTCTAAAGTACCTACTATTAGTGAAAATTTGCAAATAATTTTCACTCACAAATATTTGATTCTGAAATAGCCCAGAAATTCTTAAACAGAATTTCCCCATTTATTTAAAGATTGTATAAAGATACATATTTAAGAAACTTTCAAAATAATTTTAGCTTCCAACCTAATTGTTTTGTTGTTACTGGATATTTTGGGTGATTAATAAAGGATTGCCTTTGGCTACTGTTTAGAAAATTATACATATTAATAAATAAAGGTGTCTCAGTCGGGTGCAGCATCTATTGTATTATTACAACATTTTTAACTTAATTACATTTTTAAACAAATGACTGTAATAACTGTATTTTAAACTCTTAAGTATTGCTTCTTATAAATTTATTATTTACTGAAACCATTTTCTTGTAACAATAAGGTTAGTAAACAATGCATAACTTCAAGTAAAAAATGAATTATTTACGTCTTAAATTATTAACTATTTGCAGTTTCTGCTAGAGATATTGATGTACACATTAAGCTGGGTTTGATGGTAAAATGATGTTGATAGTATTTTGACTATAGAGGAAATATTTTCGTTAAACATTGCACCC
Organism: Octodonta nipae; assembly: GCA_034190945.1. NCBI lineage: Eukaryota > Metazoa > Arthropoda > Insecta > Coleoptera > Chrysomelidae > Octodonta > Octodonta nipae. The sequence continues at coordinate 172,501,206 of CM067216.1, forward strand.
ACATAAATGTTATGGTCAATTTGCTCGGCCTCATTGCGGGAGACGGAGTTGTCAAGTAAATACTTGCCATATTAGGACGAAAGGTTTATTTAAATATGAAAAATTTTCAACGACCGGTCCATCGTAACTAATACGCTGTCTATTACTGTCAGTGGCCGGTAAATACGGCCCTCATTGTCACTAGGCAAATTTCATGGATCCCATAAACAGATAACTTAATTACCCGTTAATGATGATCGCTAAGTATTCTTAAATGTGAAGAAATTAGGAAGCCCTTAGATATTTTTACAACATGTGCTAAATAAATTGTAGCAGAAATTCTATGAAGGATGTCTCATTTATTGATTTTTAGATTTGTTCTAACCAGATAAATACATGGACGCAATGAGTTATTGTAAAACTTAACTGTTCACCGCGCATGTCTGTAACAGGTTGTGTAGCGGTTATTTGTTAGGTTAGGTTAGGTAGGCCTTTGAAATATCAACCAATTAAGCGGTATGACTGTTACTGGGGTCAAGAGAAAATGTTAATATGTTTTTGAAGATTTTAGTTTTCTGGTGTCTACTAGCTGAAGTACACTTTTTGTTACTAAATTGATTAATAATAAAAAATTAATTTTTTTTAGGTCATTTATAATGCTGTCCATTCTTTTTATTTTTACTTAAAGACAATTTTCTTTATGCTGGCTTTACTTGCTTCATTTGTGCCACTTTTTGTGGTACTTATTTTAATTATTGCTACTCAGGCTGCCTCAATATTCTCCTATCACAGATATAAATTAACTGCATTGTTTATTTTTCTATTTTTTGACCAAGTACCTTCGTTATTAATTTAGAACAAATAAGACACAAAAAAGAAGATCCTACGCTAATTATAAAAGCACCAAATGGTTGTTCAAAGTACATGGGGAAAAAGCAACTCCAAGAACATTTTTTCTTGCAGCAGCTATTCCATTTTAAATGTTCAAAGGTATTACTTCTTTAACGATCGTTAATCTCTTTCAAAAATAAATCTTCAAGGCAAATGGGAATTTTGTACCTTCAAACAAAACCAACGAAAGTTTTATTCTATTAATAAAGCAAAACAGTTTTCAACGAACGTTCTTGTTGAAAAATTTCAAAAGTTATTTTTGTAAATTTCACAGTAAAAAAGAAATCTGTAGTAAAATAAAGAAATGTTTTTACTGTTTAAACAGAACAACGCCGTGTTAATGTTAAAATGTTAAACGATATTACAAATAAGATTCAAAATTATTTACTGATGAGTCAAACTGTTAGATTATAGATGAACATACTAACCTAAATAATGTTGCAGAGCTTGCAAAGTTGCTCGTTATGGAGCTACAATCAATAGCCCCGGCAAGATAAATAAAACCTCATGAAATCCGGAATTTTTTTTTTTTTTAGTTGAATCACAAAATATTGACTGTCACAGCTGATTGGGCCCCACCAATGAAAACCAATCTGCCATTATTAGCTTATTGTAGAACGATATTTAAAAGCCACGACTTACACTTATAGATGGTTCTGCCTTGAATATAAAAAAATGCATTTACAGAAGAAATTAATGTGAATATAATGCATACTCATGTTCGCTGATTAAGCAAAGAAGCGGTTCTAAATAGCTTTGTAGCATGCATTGAAGGCATTAATATTTTATGGTAAAAAATCTAATCATTTCACGCAAAGATGAAAACGGTGATTTGAATTTTTACACTTACAGGGCAAGAACAAACAACTTTCAATTTTTGTGGAAGTTTGTTGTTATTAGCTAATTCTATTCCAAAGGAACTTACTGAATTAAAGATTTTAATCTATTTATTTAGTATAAACTCGTATAGACATTACAAATGCAGAAATAAGTACACTTAGAGAACAATTTGACACAACTATTAAAGTCACTTAATCATATCGCTTTTTGATACGCATGTGTTCTTTTAATAACGGCGATCTTTCATTTCAATTTTTTCTATGTTTTTACTATATCTGCTAAGATTTTATAATTGTTTAAATTGTTTAAGGTATATTGGATTATCCCAACTGCATTCTCTTTCCTATCATAAAATGCAATCTTATTCCGAGTAAACCGAAAAACAGTTGCTTGTGCTATTAAGAGACAGGACGGAGAAGGAGGGGGCCCCTCCCCCCCTTTAACCTCTTTTGCTTATCATGTCACATGTGCAACAAAACTCGTATTTGTTTTAGTTAATACCTGATATATTAAAGGCATAGAGCAAAACTTACCGTGTTAATAATTTTAGTATTTTCTAAGTCATTATTTGACTTTTGGAAAAGTTGAACAGACACGATCCAATATTATGCTGATTTACATAAACGTTTTGATTCTAAACTGAAAAATAAACTATTCCAGTAGTACCAGAATAAGGAAATCATTCACAATAATTCTTCCTCTCAATCGCTCACTAAATTAGTCGAATCGGATTTCGAATTGCCACATCATTCTTGCTAATCAGCTAATCTGGCAAGTATTGATTGCTTCTTGATTTAATAATTAGCAAGACTTGAACTCAGAAAAACTGAAGAAGCAAATAAATGCATATTTTAAGGAATTACTGAAACATTACAATTAAGGTAGTTTAAATAAAACTCTCTGGGCTAATGCTGCAAAAAATACTGAATGATGTCGATAGTTTAGTATAAATAAATAAATAATCGCAAAGACAGTTGTAAACACCCTGTACGATCTAGACCATCTAGCGTAAATTAGGTGTACTAGATGTTGCTGACTGATGTTGTAATACTTTCACCTTTACCACAGACAATATAACTTGTACAGAAAGCTCATTTTTTCACGAAAGACAGTTCTGGCATCTCTGGCTTTTATTTTTTCCAAGTTCAATGGGCAGAGGCGGCCTAAGGCAAAGGGCCTCACGGAGCAAAGGGCCTCGTGGGCAAAGGGCCTCGCGCCTTAATTTCAAAGATTTCTGATTTTATAGTCCCTTCTTCTTGCACCATCAGAGGGCCACGCAAAATGTATCTTCCTTACATTAAGTTTAGGTCTTGTGCCGCCTCTGTCTTTGGGAATAACACTACATAAACTTGAAAGTCTGTATATTTCAAATAGTCCAAACGTTTCAAGGTCAAAATCAGACTCCGTTTTCACTGGTCATTAACACAAATGAACAAGAAAATTAAAAATTAAAAGGATTCGTAATGACAAATTTAGTAAATCACAATTTGACATATAGAGACTTTCAAGTTTATGTGGTGTTGTTCCCAAAGAACTCAGGAAAAAACAGATACCTCATGTCATATCGCAGACGAGTAAGTATAGCAACAGCGGCATCAAGTGGCTGTCAGTGAACATAGCGAAGCTAGAAATACGACTAATACGAGTATTAATAGATGCCGTTGGCATTATGAACCATAGAGGAATAGTAATTGAGGAATTGAGAATAATATTGTTACGAAATTTACCCAAAGCCGACCCTGTTTCATTTCAGTACGACAACAATTGCTTTGAGATAAAAAATGGTTCTCGAAAAGACTCGGCACCTGTAGGAGTGATGATGATTTTTGCGAAAATTTTCTATGCTGGTTTTATAAAAGAAGCAGGCCACGATCGCGAGTTCAGTTGGTGGAGCGAAGAGCTTATATGTAAAATTGTTGTTGTGATATTTGAATCAGCTGTTGTATATTCGATGTAACTAAAAGTTCTAGAAAAGTGAAAGTGAATATTAGTTTTATAATTTTAAATTGAACCCACGAATCTAGTGGAAGCATTTATATCTGTCAAAACTTCGGTAAAACTGTTTTTACAGGCTAGTCAACACCTCTATCAACAAACAAACAGGTTAAAAGGAAAACTTCTGGCAACTTTTTGGAGTGTACCTAAAAAATATTGGGAATGATATTTTTTGTAGTATGCGTAAATAATAAATGCATTTAATAAATAAAATGGATTTTTATTATGTTACATTGGTACTTATGAATCGATGTTAACGTCAATATTTTTCTAATATCCATCATCCCTAGTACGATCCATATTTTAGTTTATGAGTTTGAGTTTTATAAATTAATATAATAATATAATTAATTTTGTGAATAAAAAGCTTTGTTTTATGTTACAGAAAAACATATAGCACTAGTTTAAACAAAACTTTTTCAAATATTCCAACCGATTAAGACGTTATAGTACCCAGTGGCGTAAAACCATTGCCCAATGCTGCACAACCAAGACCCGCGCTGTATCGGTTTATAGAATGATGCCAATATTTCGCCTACTATTGAGACAAACCCCTCTGCAGTACAACATATCCGCGATATTTCGAGAAAGTTGGCATCAAATTGGTTTTACCAGAAGATCCACTTTTATATAGTTGTTGTCACTCCAGTTATACAACAAACAGTGACTGAAGAATTTATCAATGAAATTATTTTCATTGACTCCACCGGATCATGTGACCAATCTAACACTCTTGTCACATTTAGGTATGTTCACAGCAAGTAAAATGAAGGCATTACCTGAGGCCTGTGTTTTGCATACAGCTCATACATAATCAAACTAAGCCGCCTTTTCAATTTCTTAAGAAAACGAAACATTGGAACTTAACGACAAAGAATTTTCTCCTCAAATTTTCATGACAGACGATACGCTGCAGAATGAATTGCATTAAAAGCCGTTTTTCCAAGATCGCACTTATTTGTACGTTTCACATATGTCAGGCGCAATGGAAGTGGCTATTGCAAAGTAAGTACCAGATAAAATAGACTCTATTATGCAACTATGGAAAAGAAAATTAAAGTGGTATATTTGCTATAGCTTTCGAGAGGAATAATACGAAACATTGTACTGAAGCGTCTATTCGTATCTTTAAGTATGTTATTCTAGAACTCTGCAAAGCCTTGTTAGTTGTGCAAATTTTCATTTATAATAAATTTACTTTTATCTCAACCTGGGAATATCGTAAAGAACGATAAGAGTGCGTTTGTGCGTATAAAACGCACAGGCGAAAGTCTGAAATAAAACAACTTTTTCTCGGTCATATTCAATGCTAATACAACCGTGCTATATAATTCTTATGGTTGTAGTGTACAGGAGAATGGCTTTACGCTAAACAGTGAGCATACATAAAAAAATTCGACGAACTGAGAGAACCTCATCCTTTTTTGAAATCTTTTAAAAAATAAATTACAATTTGTACCATATAGGAATTTATTCATTAGAAATTCACTTTTCAATCAACCCACCCTCGTATGAATCCTAACAATCAATAAAAAAGTTGCAAAAAGAGACAAGTGTTGATTAATCTTAATACGCAGTTCTGCTTTTTCATCCATACTCATTTGGTTCCTTCAAAAAGGATTATTTGGACAAACCATGAAAATAGATTTCGTTTTAAATTAAGCCCATAATCTTGTTTATATAAAAATATTATATCCAAACCAAAATCAGCAGATTTAATTAATTCTGTAATGAAATCTGTTTACACCAGAGAAGCTTTACGACCTAATTCCCGGAAGGCGGCTTCGACGAATAAATCATTAAACAGGAGATTAAATTATAACATAAAATTTAATAGTAACATTAGCTGAAAGTCAAAATGTGTCCAAATAATGCAAATATAATACTGGCTTTTCAGGATTTGACTACTATATTATATTATTATTTGATATTTCTCAAAATAAGGATTTGAATGCAAGACGATATATTGTGACTAGATAGGACAACAATTCTTCAGTAAGTATGAACTTCAAACATACGACTAAATATTTGGTAGTAAATGTACTTCAAAAATGATAAATTCACTAGCTCTTCACCAAACTGATGGACCTGGAAAGCGGCCGTAATTCATTACAACAAAACACATAATGCATGGTTAAGGTACATCCTTAAATTGAGAGCTGTTTCCAAAATGTGCAGACAAAAGAACAACGCAGAAAGTTCATAACTAGAAAACAAGATAAGTACGTTTTCGAGGTATAGTAATCGATCGTTTGTGACACCATGACTAGTCTGTGGCACAAACTTCGTGTCTATTGGAGCTCTGGACAAACTGTTTTGGGGAAAAAGTCTATAAGCTAGACAATGTCATCATTTTTGACAGTTCAAGAAATGATTCGTCAAAGAGAACAAACAATGTTTTTTCAAAAGTCCAGAAGACAAGAAGGCTGTGCCAGTGTTGTGGACTTCTCGAAGTTTCACAAAGGGTCGGTTACAACAGATCGAGTATTTTGTTTACCGGTTACCATAGGATCGGTTACCATATATATTTATAGATCCAATACTCAAAGTAGACCAGTTACCTTTTCTGTAAAGTACATAAATATTTTTTTAAATTTGTCTTTTGAGGGTGGCGCAAACCTAGAAACGATATATGGCGTTCAAAAAATAGTAGAGTCTGGAAACGCTAGTAACATAAAAGCTTTGGAAGGTTCAGGAAACTTTCAAATTTGTACCTCTTGTTTTCTAACATGATAACACCATCAAACAACACAATACCCGATTTTGGACTCTCCTTTCCTGGAAACTTATAAATGCCGTTCTGCAAACAAGCGTTTAAATATCTTATTGAAATCTACATCAGTTAAAAATTTATTTAAAATCCTGAGGTTCAGTATAATATTTTTATATTCAGCATACATTGCTTATTGATTTTGAGATAGAAGACGGCCAAAGACTACTAGTTCAAATATTTGCGAGTGACTTTGCCTACTAGTGGCATAAATAACCCCGCCACACAAAGTGTTGTCTGCTCTAGACATGACCAAATATTTTTGCTTGCTATTCACGCGGCCAAGGTCAGTATTGCCCCATTACTCTTTAGTCTTTAGCACATAGCTACCATAGTTTATATTTTGTCCAAAGGGTGATGGAGCACTTCTGTCAGATTGGGACACTATCCTATTGTATAAACAGTCCAAATGGCTCACGACGTTTCGACTTAAAAACATTAGATATTATTAGTAAATTAACCCCTAATAACTGCTCCTACTAAATTACATAGTACTATATTACAATTACCTGCCACTATTTCTTACATCCTGTTTCTCGTTTGATGGTTCATACTAATAAACTAGACTGTATAATCCAAGTTTAATGCAATTGGAGTATAGTATTAGGCTAAACTAGTAACGAAATAGGGAGTTATTGAACTGATGTTTTTCGTAAAATATCAAATAACTACAAAGTGATAAAACTGAATAAAGTTACAAATTCAAAAGGGAAATTAGTTACTTAATTACATATTTATAGGTTACAAAAACATTAATGGGATATGTGATTCACTTAAAAACATTAGGTATTATTAGGTTTATATTATCAGGTGTTAATGTATCTAGTAACGCAATTTGAAGTCAAAGAAATTAGTTTTACATATATTCTTAATGTTTAGATGGTTTTTCATTTACGTTTAGATGGTTTCAGACGCAATTAAGTAATACAATAATAATAGCTTTTTGTCTATTTATTGTGGTAGCTTTGTTTCAAACTGACAAGAAATTAGTCGGAAATATGGTTACAAATTTTGTACACATAATGAACATATTGTCAGATATAATTTTAATTGATTATTGTTTGTATATACTTGTCTATGGCAAAAATTGTCTTTTACTCCCAAACTTTTTATTTGCTAGTTTAGGTAATTTCACTGGTTAATATGAAAATATGAGGTTTCATCATAAGATAATGTGAGACGATATAGGTACCTATAAAACAGATTGCTGTAATAGATTGCAAAATTTTAAGTATTTTTCGTATATTATGTATGTTTTGTGCATCAAGATATAGTACTGGATTCGTCTTTTAAGTATCATGCTATGCTACTCTCTCCTTTTAACTGAATGAAAGCAAATCATTCATATTATTGCAGTAGGTACATACAGTGTAACGTGAATTTAATTATCATTAGAATAACTGCTACTTTATTTAGCCGTTAAACGCGGATTTACAAAAAATATATATATAGTATATAACTTTTGGTGACATACCGTGTCCTGGAAAGAGAATATAGTAACGTATAATATGCAGGGAGCGATGCCGGTGACAGCGTTGTTAGTTTAGGGTCACCCATGCCGCTAAGCTCTCGCTGGGTAGAGAAGCTAAGTAAGTATGTCCAAATAATTCTGTTTGAGTTAGAATGAGAGGCATTAAACAGCGTTGGGACCGAATTGGGCCGAAGAAATACTGGCCAACCCATGTAGTCACCGTGGCGTTTTAAAAACAAATGGAGTATTTCAAAACACTTCCACGAAAATGTCGCATTTGTGATAGCCCAACTTTTTGAACTCGACTTAACTGTCGAAATGTTTGCATCAAAATTCGCCCACTGGACAGCATAAATTCACGTTCACACTCTATTTATAATTTGCAAAAAAAAGGATAATTTCAAATAACTATTATAGCTGTATTACATGACACCAAACTGTACCAGGAATACTTTAAATTGTCCATGTAGTCTTTTATTTCCGTTACTACAATTACACTATAATTGAGATATTAAGAATACAAATCATTTGCTATTTATCTGGATTGGGTTTTTTTGTAAAACCGTAGATTATTACTTGTAGTAAGAAATATTTCCGGTTATAGCAACCAGTCCTTATGAAACATACGAAAATAAAACACTTTCACGTTCAAAGTAAGGAGGCAGCAATTAGAAGAAAAATGCAAAATACCATAACAATATGCTAGTTTATAATTCCCACGATGTCAGATTTACCCCAGGTGAGTACTGACCTATGAGGGGTGGGGGGGGGGTTAGGCAAGAAAACGACAAACATGAACAGTTCATTCATTCTTGTCTACAATTGCAATTCCTTTCTAACAGGCGAATAGCTGTACAACCCTCGAAACGAAGCCGGTAAGATTAAATAGTCTGAAGAGGTTAAAATCTAATAACACTTTAATCCGGGTACAATCTGTACCATTCTGGAAACGAATACAACATCAATATATACAGATGATGAAGTAGAACTTATGTACGAAGAAGTTCGAGGATCAAGAAACAAGGGAAAGTAAACTCATTATATTAATATAGAAGACTTGGGTGCAATTCTAGAGAAACAACTAGATAACTATGAAATATATGTATATGAATACCTTTCTCAACAATAAACATCAAAGAAACTGGATGGAAAAATAAAATAGATTGCATACTATCAAGTTCTATTAAGCTCTTCAAATACATAACTGCACTAAATTAATAAAGGAGCGATCATAGCATAGCAAAAATAAACATATAGATACAGTACGAAAGAAATAAATGCCTGCGATAATGTCGGATGGATTGGGTAGTTGGATATTATCGTTGCCGATCCCATCCCCAGAACAATGAGGAGCCTCTGAACCGGGTTATACTCTATTCAGGGACTAAAATTTTCAACCGTTCACAGAAATAGGGATGAACTGAAATGGTTCCTCAACCCGCCTAAATGAGAAAAATATGACTCAAGTTTACGGAAATTAAAAAACATCCTGAGAATAGGTAACTGAAATGTGAAATCTATAAACACCAGAGAACATGAAATTAACAAAGAGCTTACAGTTCAAAAAATAGGAATATGCCTTCTAGAATAAACCACTCAAAAAGAAACAAGTCCAGTAATGATAAACAACTACTTAATGATCTATTACGGTATATCAAAAAGAAAGGCGTGGCCATACTACACTCGAAAATAACACAGAGATAAAGGCCAGAGAAAGCTTCTATGAAGATTTTCAGCATACAATAAACCAGATTCCAGCAAACGAGTTCATGATCATACTTGGAATACTTTAATCTTAGAATGTATAATCTATATTATAATATCAGGAATTACACGACGATTTAATGAAGATGTCAGAAATGAAAATAGAGATTTACTAACGGACTTTTGCATTCACAACACATTTTTCGTTCATAAACTCTACATCTTAACTAATAGAGAACTCCTTCTCTCATATTTTAGACATGGAAGCACTCACTTCCGCAGAGGTAGGGTGTAACCACAAGTTAATATTAAGTAAACTAAGATTGGAAGCCACAACATACTCAACAGAGCTGAACGACCAGAGTATATTACAAAGAAGAATGTGCAAGAAGAAGCCACAATATATCTGTAATAAATGAGACTGGGATAAAGAAAAAAAATAACAAGATAACGGAAAATGAAGGAGTACTAGAAGGCTGAAAAAAAAATCCAATATTTTTATCTGGGCAAAAGAATATCTTGGAGAACGAAAAAAAAAACACAAACAGCCAATCTCACAAAACGCCTTGGTTTCGTAATGAAGCCAAAGATAAATGTAAAGAAAAAAAAAGAATGTTTGGAGAACCTATCAAATAACCTAACTACAAGAAAGTGAGAAATGAAACACATGCACTGGCGAGGATGATAAAAATGGAGCATTGGGAAAGAAAAAAATGAGAAAAGACTTTTATGATCTGAAGAAAAAAACACTGCGCTTCATAAGAGAAAGAGCAAGTAATAGATACAAAACACATAACGACGAATTCCTGGATGGAAGAACAACTCACACTGAAAGAACAAAAATAATACTTAAAGTTAACCAGAAAATATCGCTTGCCTTCCTCTGTTTTATCGACTTTAAAAGCATTTGTTAGAGTGTGAGCAACAGAGGTGATTCACCTCCTATATACAATATCATCAAAACTATTGAAGTCGTTTATAAACACAGCAAAATAGGAGCTAGAATAGACAGAGGACTAACAGACTAATAGAGATTAGAACTGGTGTCAGACAAGCAGAGTCGTTGAGCCCTTTGTTACTAAAACTAATGTTGAGAGATCGAATACGGAATGATGAAATAAGAAGATAATGCAATGTTGAAAATATAAACGAATGAATACTTAACAGACAAAGAGAATAGAATAATCATATAAACTTAATGACAGGCAGCAATTTAGTTAGGATAACCAGAGATAAATCACCATTAGTGGGGAGAATAGTTTTAGATTAAAGGTAGAAACTCAATTATTATATATTGGGTTTACTTTTTCCAATAACCGCACATATAAATAATACAATAAGTAAAATAAAGAAAGATCAAAATTGGGAAAGAGTTCTCATTTGTAGTTCGTGAATTATTAGAAGCATCTCATTATAAATCTCATAAATATTCTAGTTTATGATAATTGCATATAAATCATTAGGTAATTATCTTATGTGTGAACTGAATGCTTTAATTTACCATTATGTAAAAATTACTAAATATATTAAATCGCAAAAACCCATTCAATAAAACTGTTAATAACCAACATCGTTATAACATTCAAATTATACCATCAAATTCAGAATGAAAAGCATATTAGTTCTGTCGTAATTTTAGCTCTCCATAAATACAAATATGGGCTAGCACCCGCTACATAAAGAACTAAACTTCTTGAAGCATAGAACCTGTTGTTAAGTAATATACTTTTGGGGTTTTTTAATTTTTCAATTTAATTTATTTCGATCCTTTTCGTGTGTTCTTAATATTCAGTTTTCGTCATGCCTGGAAATGCTCAGTAAAAGTTTTCTTTGGTCGTTTCATGATAATCTTCAAATCAAGTAAAAGTTAATTAAATCGGGTAAATGTTGTTATTTTTCTTAATTAATATACAAATATTTGGCTGCCAGATACCTTATGATTTAATAAAAACTGTACAGCACTTGTAGTGAAGTTACATTTCTGTATTATTAATACAATTTTATATTTTAATTTATATGCGCTAACTTTAAAATTAATCTTATTTATAAAAAAATCTGGGAAAAATTCTTATATTACAAATTTATTTCATAAAAAATACTCTTTGGAGCATTTTTCATCAAGAAAACTGGTAAAAATTAGATTTTTTTAAAATTATATATGCGTTCAAGGCTGTTCGTTAAGTTGTTTTTGTTCAATTGTAATTTAAATAATCTAGAGTAATTTTCGTCACAATGCCGGGATACAGTAGAACGAATCTGCGACATACAGTGGCAGTCAAGACATAGGAAAATCTAAGATTTTCTTTAAAAGGAAACACAAGATGAATCATAATGAATTGTATTATAATTTGTTTTTTTTTGCAGTATTTTAGGTTTATATTTACCTATCTTTTATCTGTACATGTCTATTTTTCAATCGGTTTGTTAGGTTAATGGTATATTTTTACTGACATTAAGGAAATTACTTTTTCCACTGGTTGGATCCGCCACTGTCAAGATATCTGAAGAAACGTAAGGGTCACTGGTTTAACTAAATATTCACAATCATTATTAATACATTTTAATTCATTCATTGTGCTTTCAAAATATATACTATATATCCAAGTCGAATGATTGAGATTAATACAGTCAGATTCTACCAAATATTTCTATAATTTATATTGCAATTCTGCAAGATCTATGCAACTTACAAAATCGATCTTGAGACCAATTATTCTGCACTTAATAAGCCATCATTAGGACGAAGATTATTTTGTAAGCTTTTTTTACAAAAAATTAAGAATTTAAAAAATATATATAATCTGCTTTTTTCGGCTTTCTCTATGAAAAAGTAATATTTAAACGATATTCTAACATTGTCTACAACTTTTCTACTTCTATGATGGTATGATCGTTCTATATTTTTTTTTATAATAAAAGCAAAAAAAAACAATAAAATGAAATATTTTTGTGGTTTTTAATATTGAACTAATTTACTTCTGAAATTTGGTGTTACAATTATGCCAGTTATGGCTTACAAACTACTACTTAAAGATTGCATAAACAGTTTGCTGTTACATTTTAAATTACTTTACTTTAAACTCTAGCCTGTATTAAAACATTTAGGCATCAAAATAGTATCGAAAATATTTCTTATAAGCAACTATTTTTGAATTATTCAGTACTGAAAATTTGAATGAAATTCAATTACTCAAAAAGATGTTGAATTATCACCTTTTAACTTAAAGGGCTAAACTTTCACGAAACAAATAAACTATTGGTGCTAAATACAAAGAATAATATTTATGAAGCCAAACTCTACCTCATTGTTAGACAACAATATTCAGACGTTTTCTTATCTGGAATTGAAGGTAGGAAAATATTACTGCATTATATTTCCGATATGAACCAATTGATTTCTGAATGAAATGAATGAAACCTCCGTGAAAAAATTAATCTCTTACGAAATTGAAGATTACATAGATATTATATTATTTAAATTTCAATTTATAAGATTGTAACGAATAAAATTACCTGTAATAATGCATTAAATATCTCGCGAATCGTAAATGAAAGTTTTTACAATTTGTTTCTTGCGACATCAAATAAAAAATTTGAGTTATCAAAATGTTAGTTAATAAGAGCTTATTCAGCGAAAGCAATAATTTCCAGTTATGTTAATTTTTAAGATATTTTGAATATATTATTCACAAACCTGTTCCAAAAATTGCCATAATAGTAATGTTTTGAATCGAAATGTTAGAAATTTGGTATTGAAGATTATATCACTTCAAATATGTACTACAACTGAAACTCATCTTACATACATTATTTAATGAATTAAATATAAAGATAACGCAAAAGAAAAACAAATAGTAGGACAAAAATGCGTATTCATAAGTTAAATTTTATGCTAATATTCCTATCAATTGATATTAACTATTATACACTTCTATGATAAATGAAAAGTGAAAGCGTGCGTATAATGACGTTTACCAAACATTTAAATTCATAATCAACTTGGAAAACAAATAAAAATATAATTAGAAAGAATACTGCAGATTTGCCCAAAATATACTACTAAGTGGTAATAAATCATAAAAAATGTTTTGATAACTATTAAAGACTAATATGCAATTGGCTATATGTCTTAGAAGTAGGGATACAATTTGTTGTAATGTTGTGTAATATTAATGATAACAATTGACGTCTTCCTAATTGAATTTGGGTAGTTTACCAATATTTTATTGAACAACCCGAAATAACAAAATATGTATAATATGCTTATTTACGTACTGAATTTGTATAGCAGATCGCTATAAAAATAATTACTAACCGTTGAGAATAAGAATATTAAAATTTAGTGCAACCGGAAATAGCGCTCCTCTAGATATATGTGTAAATGTAAAGGTTTTAAGTTTCAGCCTGCTCCTCCTACACTTCCAACTCTTGACTAATATTTTTTTGGCTGCTATAATCAGATTTGATTTTGCATAATTTAAGTAAGCTCTATTGGAAGCACTGGTGTAGACACAGTTGGATTAATATGATGTATCTTGTAAATTTACCCAATTCGCAGTCGTTACGGCAGCTTGGAAATGTCATCTCTATTTCATCCCATTTAATAGAACATATACACTGAAGGATAAGTATAAAAAACGACTAAACCAAATAGGGCAAAGCAAAACCCTAATATTTATTCAATTAAGATAATCCGTTGCAATAAGGTCGACGTGAAACTGGCCGGTATCATGGTAGAAAGGGACGTTGGACATGTCTATCTAGCATTCCCTGATGATCAGGGGTTGGCACAAGAAACAATAATAAACCTCATACCCACTATAAGGCTTTCTATTTTCTTGATAGCATGCAACAAACACTCATTTCTCTAGTTCAATAATCACCTTACCGGCGACCGGTAATAATTCAACTCTATTCAAAAAAACAATAACTACAGAGTGAGAAAAGTGACTAAAATTTTTGTAAGCTTATAATTAATTACTGTTGATTTTTGTTTAAGAAGTTATATTAGTTTTTACGTTCTTCGAATTTCGTATGAAGAGATAAATAAATTTTGTTATTAAGCTACCGTATTGTTGTTCATTTTTTATAAAGTTTAAACTTTAGGTAGTATTAATAACTTTTCTGTTGATTTTACCTCTTAAAAAAACAATTCCAACGTGACTCAGGGTACTTTACCTGCCCGAAGAAGATGAACAGAAGTCGAAACAAGAACCAACCGTAACAGTAAAGAATATTGACCTTTTTTTTTTACTTTCTTTGTAGTAATACTTTCTCTTTTTATAGCAGCATAGTTGAGTATTTTATCACGATATGAATTTCAGCATCTAGTTTTTCCATGAGCAAGCTTTTCCTGAAGCTCAATTATATGTATTAAATAATTATTTGGGATTTCAACCAGTTGAGGGGAGCGCAATTGATGAAGGTTCGCGACTAGAAACAATATATTGTCTTGCGTTCAATGGATTGAAAAATCTCAAAACGACAGTAACATAGTTAACTGTCAAGTTAGGTGTATTTTCAGGTATTAATAGTTGTAGTAGTTGTTTTCTGGAGCTTTTTTGTGGAATCTTCAAGTTTATTTTATGGGTTGATTGAGTATGACTTTACTCGTATTTTCCAATCAATCCATAAAAATAAATTAGCCAGTGAGCTAATCTGGGCCAAACAAGACATCTTTTTACTGTTCAGAAGAATTCTGATTTTCTCAAAAGTAGCTAAGTTATTAGTTGATCATTATTAGTCTTAGTCTTAGATTTGAAGCTTTCAATTACTGGGCAACGGTGTCAGAAGTAGAGGCTTTTGTTGATTGTTACACTCATCTACGTCATCTGAAACGTTTTCAAAGTTCTATTGATCTATGAATGAGACAATATGGTTTGGCAGTAAACTCATTGTTATTTAACACTAATGACGAATCGTCATTGTTATAGAACTCTAATTCTACTAGATGATTCTGGGGTTTGTAATCTAGATAGTCTGTATAAAAGCCATTGAGAGCTAATGGTTGTGAGGGCCACTTATCTATTAATACACAGGGCGCAAATGCTTCATCAGGTGAACTCATCTTGTGTCTCAGGCTTTTTATCAAGATGTTCTAGACTCTTGATAAAACATCACATCATTCCTTGGCAGGCAGTTAGAGAACCGTTGTTTTCATCCGGTTCATCAATAAGTAAATCGGGTTTACTACCCTTTGAAGCTATTTTTACTAGATATTCACAGAGCAATTTGCCTTTGAACTCCAACTTTTGCCTTTGTCAAGATAATTTGCTGATTAAGTATAGTTAAGCAGCAACTTTTTTCGCACATATTAGAAAGGCGTTACAGATTTCAATATCAAATTATTGGTAAAATTTATGAATTTTGAGAAGATTTAGTCTAATTAATTACAAATTTCTGCATTTTTCTGATTTGATGTAAATAACACCACAATTACCTGGAAAATCTCTATATTTCAAATACTCCAAACGTTTCAGGTCTAAATCGGATCCCATTTTCAATGACAATAAAAACTAACAAAACTAAACATGGAATTAAAATTTAAAAAGTTCGTAATAAAACATTTAATAAGATAATGCGGTTTGGCAAAAATTTCTGGATGCCGCTTTAAGAATACCTTTTCTGAAAAGCTGACATCTTTGTTGAAATTACAGTTAGAATTTTTCATAAAAAATGGAGAATTCTTCCTATATTCGCACATATCCTGCTATGTGATTTTTTACCGCTTACGTGGTTTTTAACGATTTGGTATAACATATTCCAAGAACTACTAACGACTACTGGTGCAAAACCTGTATTTAAACTTTATTCTCCCCACATTCGTTGCATTATAATCGAACTTCCTAGGAATGTTGAAAACACACTAAAATGCTTCTTGCCGTAGTAATTGATTAAGGGGTTGGGGTTATAAGGCACGTGGTCTACACTAATGCCTTATTAACTCTAAGAAACAATCTTATGAAATTACTACATTTGATTTCAAAATCAGCTTTTAGGCTTCTTCGTGTATACCTGATGAGACCCAAAGTGGTCGAAAGCAACAATAGTGAGATTTCGTTACCATAACCCAATATTAAGGTAAATTATGTGACCCAGTGTACTCACAAAATTCAAAGATGTAGTACTTCTTTGGGAGTTCGGAAATGTCTGATAGTAAGGAAAATTTTTGCAATTCTTTTTCTTTGTGAAAGTCCAGTAGAATAGTTTTGAAGGGTCATAAGGCAGATTTATGTATTCATGAACCGACTAAAAACATAGCAGTTCTCTACTGCCTGCCAAGCAGTACTAGTCCTGAGTTCCCAGTTTTTTGATAAAGCACCACTGGAACCAAGAAGTAGTGACATACATATAACAAAAGCCTGACGCCCAGGATGATGTGTCTAATAATGCATCTACATCCTGTGCGTTAATCAAAATCGATAGGCGGTCGTCACAACCACTAGCTCCAAATGGCCTTAATATAGATCATCTAGATTAGAAAATCGCGAATTATCTAGTAGGGATACAGTTCCATAACAATGGCAATTCGCCATCAAACTTGAAAATCTATGAGTCTGTAGGCACTGCCAAACCACATTATCTTATTAATATGTCAAACAACGTTGAAAAGTATGAGTTGGTGCAGATTAGCAAAGCATTCAAGTCTAAGAGGCACCACCAAGAGAGTTATACATAATATATAAAAATTACGTCACTACAAAACCCGCTTAAGGAAAAAGAAATCTACAATGTATAACAGTAGGTGTTTGGAATTGTCAAATTTTTTCACAATTTTGTTTGCAAATTCGGGACAAAGACATTTTCTACATCATTTAGGATCACGAAATCTAATTCAATTAAACGCTGCGCTGTAGGGATTTTTGATCATTGAATACGGGAGTTCCCGCACTTTTTAATGGTATGGTTCTAGAAAATGTTTTGGAGGAACAGCATAAGAAATTCTACACAAACAGAAAATTAGTTTTTATGATTACTGTGAGTAATAACATGTCAAAAATTATTCATTCTATTATTCGAATTGTCAGGTTCTGAGATCAGAAGAAAATCATACATACTTGTAGTCAAATTGTCAATATTTCTGAAGTTGGCTCATTACGATCCACTATACTAATCTAGTTATTAGCACTTCAAGTTTTATTGTTTTCAAATGGTTCTTGTGGAGTTACACAAACAACTCTTTATTATAACTAGACGAAAATATTAGAACAGTTAAATAATACTTTCGAGATTAAAAACAGCAAATTATTCATATGTTATATTAAGACAGTTAAACATATTCGAGAAGTTGACCTTCATGGGCCAGAGAAAATATCCCGGAAAGCTTTTATTTCATGTTGACTGAAGTGAAACGCGAAGGCCTTAATGTCTGTATACAATGAATCATTAAAATATTACCCCAGTCAGGAAATCACACGGCTTCTTAGGATATACATATATGATCAAATTGGAAAGTTTAACGTTCGGAAGAAGAGCTTAATTCTAATATTTGTTTACAATACCGTGGGAATACAAATTTACCTAAATAATTTGTTTTTGTCATAAGATTGAAATATATTTCTAGAAACTCAAAATATTTAACAGTTCTGTTAATTTCAGCAGTTTATTTGGTAAACTTCTACATATTAACAATCTATATTTTTTTAGAAAATGAAAGTTAATTACAATTTGTCAAGAGTTCGCTACATTAAAATATTTATTGTCTTGTTACTTTCTCCATATCATTATTGAAAGGAAAAAACAAACGACATTAAAAAATGACTGTAATAACGTTTTTAAAGCGATACATTCTATTTTTATTATACTTGAGATCTCACCTTGACAATTCACTCCAATAAAAAACACTGAGAAAACTAGTAATAATTCACTTAACACACTATGTCTTTGGTAAGAGGAACACATTTTTTTAGTCAATCATCAAGTTCACATATTTAATTTTCCACACAAAAATTCACATATTCGTTACGATACACAAAACTTTATTCAGGAAACAGCTGTTACTTCTTGTCTAACCGCTACAACGCTTTTACAAGAATGAAAGTCGTACCTCAAGCACCAGAAGTCATACTACTCGTACCAGTAAGGCTGCAGACGTCAAAGAGCGTGACACAGTATTCGTTGGTGTTGAGATATTGCCATGAGAAGTGGTGCATTCAAAAGAATGATTTCAATATTTTACCGTAAACTGGCGTCAACAAATAACTTATAGTCATCTATAAGAGTCACCGCAAACTATCATTATGTGTAACGTTAGTGCAAATAAAAGTTCGATAGCGGAGATGAAATGAAATCTAGAGTAATGATTTTGTTTTTTTTTTTCAGAATAGATACAGCGAAGAGGCCGTAACAACGTTATTGAAAACAAGGCCAAGTAAATTATCAATATCAATATCTTTATAATCTGAAAAAGTTCTAGCACACTTAGGTTTAATTTTACTAATTGGAAAAATGTTATACCTAAATAACTTTAAATATCTAAATTGCTTTTAAAAAAATTAACCAATTTCAAGGCATAATAACAATAACGACAAAAATTTAAAAAATAGCTAACTGCGATTTTAAACAAAAAATAGTATGTATGTTCTATGAAACTTTGAAGTTAGTGTCAAGCCTGGAAAATATGCATACACACTATGATATGCATATTAATTAATAACAGAATTTATTTAATTTATAAAGCTGTTTACCTATGTAAAATATATGCATTTCTCAGACTTTGCACCAACTTTTAAGAACATATAAAAAATTTTGTTTAAAATATTGAGTTAAATTACATCTGAATTTTATTGTCGGTTTTTGTTATATAAATTTTTTTACAATTTATAGTGATATAATGGCATAATTGGATGCAATTTCTATTCTGATTAACTGTGTTTCATAAAAATATTTGATATTGGCAAAAAACCTATTTTATTTTAAAAAAATCATATTTTTTACGAAATTCGTATACCTACCACTGAAAAAGTGACATGTGACGATTTCATTTTAGGTTTCAGAAGGGGTAAATCTTTTTATCAAGACTAGAATATTTTAATATCAATAATATGTTAATACTTGGTGATAGAGCTTCACTCGTAAATTCAAGGTACGTAATTCCAAATAACAAATAAATTAAAAAAAAAACTAAAATAAACTAAATTTTCTCAAGACGAAATGAATATGTTTAATTTCAATACTAACATTTATTGAAACACTCTTTATAATGATTCCACTTCATGATATATTTCAACTACCCTGTATATGTAACTGCTTATGGATCGCACATTATAACGTTTTTTCAAACTTTTTTAAAACATTTAACCACCCTATATATTCCAACAATCCTGTATATACGACTGCCTATGGACATACTTTAACTATTATTTTATTTCGCACTATATTTCAACAATCATATATTTGTAACACCTGGTGGCCTGCAAATAAATCTTTTCTTCTTCTATTTTTTAATCACCCTGTATATCTACAATTTTCCCCCTATATTAGATCCATCCCATATATATATATATATATATATATATATATATATATATATATATATATACAAATATAGCATTTTGACTATATAACTATTATTCACTTCAATATAAATGTGAACTACCCTATATAACTACCATATATTCCAACCAACCTGTAAATGCAACTGCTAAAAAGCTACCCTATAGGTATAACATTCTTTTGAAACTATTTTCACTAATTGTTCTACTACGCTCAATATTTCAACTATCATATATATTCAACTGCTTATAGGCTTCTCTATATAATTATTTTTCTATTTTTTTTAATCACCTTGTATAACTATAATTTCTCTAGATGCCACTGCATATTTTAATGTCCTTGTATATCTAACTGCTCATGGGCCACCCAATAAAACATTTAGTTTCTAAAACATTTCATTCAACGATAACAATATTTAATGACATAAAATGACAACTAGATGTAAGAGACTCAACGTTCAATGTATGCCTCAAATAAACATACGAACATACGAAGTTTGTACCCATCCAAAAATCACATAACTTGCCACTCGTGCGCTGAACCACCAAATTTAATAAACTTTTAATAAGGTTAAAAATCAACACAAAATGTTTAATAAATATAATTTCAATACCAACGAATTACTCAAAAAACAATTTAAGCTCTAATCCAACTTGTATAAGATTTATATTCGCTTGAAAGAATATTTCAGCGTGCACTTCGGATAGCGCACGGTGAAACTTATATAGCTGCAATGAGATACGATATAACACCCTTATAGCGTGAGATAGAAGATAGCTAATACAAACAATATGGAGTAATCAATTTGGACGGAAACTGGAGTGAAGGATTAAAACGTTTCTTAGAAATACGATGTCTCAGGACTGGCTAAATGCTCTTTCTCTGCTTAGTATTGAAAAAAATATATTCAATCAATGCCAGACTTTAATAAAAAGTTCATTGAACATTTCGCTTTCGAAAAAAGTAGACGAGTATTTTAATTAATAAAAAATAAATGCAGTATAAGCAAAGCTATGGTTTGTTTTGTTGCATCTTTGAATCCCAATATTTGACCAGTAAAGTGCCCCACCAGTTTCATAACCCACCATCCGCCACTGGCCAAACGTAAAGGTACGTACTTCAGCATTAACGAAAATTCACATTTTTGAGAAACTTCCTATACAATTATTGATAAAAGTGGTATGTGATGACTTCGTTTTGGGTTTCACACCATGCAGATTTTTTTATGAAGAATAACTTTTTTCCTAAATTTAATTTATATGAAAATTTTCCATTTGATTCCAATTGAAGTGCCCACTATATATGCAGACATGGAGAACTTGCATCTTAAAGCCGGTTAATTAACATATATTTTGATTCAATTCCAATCTATTTTCAATTAATTTCATCTCAGATTTCGAATAAGGCTACTTATTTTTATAATTTACTACTGCCGCATTCGCCATTTGATATTATACATTTATAAGATTTTTCCCAATTTCTGCAAAATGGACCATTCCATGTCATTGAAATATGTAAGCATATATATTCTTTTAAATGAAACAAAAAAATGATTGGTTCATAATTGACGTAGTGTTGAGGTAACAAAGTCTAAAAAATATATAACCGAATTGAAAACCTCGCCCATTTTTTGAGGTCAGGTAAAATAGACTATAATTAGAACAAAAGCCTTTATAAAGAAAAATAAGCTTAGAATTTTTTACCTTTCACAGCATTGAAATAGTCTCTCCCAAAACGCACCAGAGGGAGATGAAATTGAGATTTAGTACATCACTTTCATAAAATGATTGATCGGTATTTTACAAAATAATAGATTAAAATAGGAATAAAGTAACAGAAAAAAATCATTTTATTGTAAAAAAGGGTTCGATGTTATAAATAATTCTTTGGTAGTTATCAGTAAAAGTTATTATACAAATATAGTATAAAGTTTTGTTCACAATAAACTTTTTATTGCCATTGATTTTATTCTTATTTTAAATTTATTAAAAACATTTGATTA
Organism: Octodonta nipae; assembly: GCA_034190945.1. Taxonomy (NCBI): domain Eukaryota; kingdom Metazoa; phylum Arthropoda; class Insecta; order Coleoptera; family Chrysomelidae; genus Octodonta; species Octodonta nipae. Next base: position 172,523,352 of record CM067216.1, read on the forward strand.
AATTGAGTTAGTGAAATTTCTGTCAGTGTTGAACACAATCTTAATAGTTAAAAAAATTACTATCTAGCTCGATTTGATATTCAAGCGTATTTTTTTAATTTTTCTAAATTATAAGTTTTCCTTTCAATGAAAAAGGGCAAAATTCAGTAATTTTTCTATCGTGATGATCCTAGTAAAGACATTAGGAAAATGTTATCAAATTATTCCAATGTCGTCGGTCCTTAATAGGCATGCAAATTTTCAAATTAATGAGAAATGTCCGTCTGACCGGCAGATTTTGGCCAAAGGCGATTGTTCAGTCTTAGCTTTAATCTTCGGCCAAAGCCAAATGTTTAACTTTAGGTAATACCGGCTAAAATCCATAATATCTCGATGCAAATGGTGGTCTGCATGATGTAGAAACATAAGAAGTACAGTTAGAATTATACTTTTTTTAAATGAAATGGCAGTAACAGTACCTAACACGATACCCAAGTTTATTGTTTAAGCAATGCAATTTAGGTCAATTATGTTAAATTACTGCATCGTTAGCTCTGTCCTCGCCACGCAATTTCTGTTTTCGGAGGCTGACAAAAATTTTGACAGAAATCGTAGAAAGCAGAAGAGGAAGCCTGTGGAAACCTGTGGAAACCTGGAAGTCGATGAAAATCACGTTGCAAAAATTCTTTTACATTGGTAGAAATTGTTTATCCTATTGATATTGGTGAGGACTTTAGGAAAAGTAATCAAATTATTGTATAGCCATTGGTCCTTAACGAATATGCAAATTTTCAAATTAATCAGAAATCTGCAAACCGGTAAATTTTATACTGATTTCTTTATGTTGGTACAGTTTACTCAATTTTTATCCTAATGATCCTAGTCAGGAGATGAGGACAAAGTTATCAAATTAATTTATTAGCATCTGCCTTAAAAATATGTGTGCAAATTTTTGAATTAATTAGACATCTTGAAGTCGGGGAACATTACCTTGAAGGATAATTGTAGATTGATAGATACATACAGACAAGTGAAGCTAATAAAAGCGTGTTAAAAAGAGATAGGTGAAGCAAAGAACTTCTTACAAATTATTTCACTAAAAATTTAGAATTATATATAAAATAAATTAAGCAAAGTAATTACATCGTTTTTAATAAAGAAACTTTCATTTAGTTAAAAAAAGCTGTAATAATTATTGGGACTGCGATGTAAGTTATAAGTGTCTTATAAAATTTATCATCTTCCACTCCCCCCTCTCCTCCCGTCTGTCACACTTTAGAGCGATATGAGTTCGGGAATAACTATTATACTTATCCTCATTTGGCTATGAATTAATTTGAACAACTGTTTTTTAGATCTCAAAGCATTATTTGGTGTCTTTAGTTAGTTAGTTAGTTTGCTATTGTATTTGGTTACTTACTCGTCCTTCCGGACACTTTCTATGAAGGAAGACACTTTTCATTACCCAACCTCCATGGACTTTTAACCTCTACTCTGCGTGACAGAGCTCATGGTGTTGATGTTGAGCAAGAATTATCTTTCACTTTAATAAAACTAAAAAGTTACAAAAAAAGTGCCATTTTTTTTCTCTCTACCCTGCCAACAAAGTTTGTTGTTTGTGAAACAACTCATTACATAGCTAATTAATACAGATGTCCCAAAAAAGTGGATGGGTAGAATCAATAGAAATACAAAAAAAATAGTGTTTACTTAATGAACTTCTATATACTAGCTCACCCATTTTCGAGGTAAGGAGAGTTAAAGTTTCAAATTCTCGATCTCTCAACAGTTTTTAACAAAATTTGACAGACAACTTTGGTGACCTTTTATCAAAAAACAATTTAAATTAGTCCAAACTCTGGTATACGGCTTCATTGGCCCTTTTCTTCCCTTACAGTGATGCCACTTAATAAATAATACTTTTAGAAAGATTTTACACAGATTTCTTAAAAAATACTTATGTATGGGAAATAAGAGTAAGTACCTACATATTTTAATTGATACCCTTGTAAAATTTAAAAATATCAGTGAAATCATAGCTGGAGAAGAAAAAGAGGTTAGGTTCGTCAATCAGAATAAAAATAATTTAACATGTTTTCTACAATAATGTGTCTTTTAAGTAAAAATTGCCAATCATTTTGTGAAAAACTGTAACGCTAGCATTTAAGTTTATTAAGCAAGCTATATTCGGTTTTGTACTTAATATTGATTCTATCTTGGCATGTTTCTTGGATACCTTGAAACTTATAAAATCTTAAAATCCCATACTATTTATTGCAAATAATCTAGGTGTATCACAGCGTCAAGTTTTCTAGTTTAATAATATATTTATCAGCTATGCAATTAGTTTGACAACCAATAAGAAACTTTATTCCGATAAAAATAGTAAATCTGAGAAAATTATATTTCCTTTCGGAATAGTCTTTAGTTCTTTTTAAACTAAATATAATGTTTTCCGCAAATTATATGTTACAATTTAGTCTTGATTTAAAGTAATCTATTTTTTAACTGACTTCCGAAAAGGAGGAGGTCATCAATTCATTGGCACATTTTTTTATGAATGCTCAGGGATTATTCAAAAATGGCTTGGGCTATTTTCATGATTTAAACGGCAATGTATTAAGGAATATTACAGAAAGGTACCATATAATTTTCTATAACGTGAGATATATGGTTTTCCAGAAAATCAGAAAAATTAAGGGACTACACTTCAGTGAATTTCAATCAGTTTCAGTATTTTAAATTGTATTCTACAAGGAGATGTTCCAGTTTGATTTCGTATAATTTTGTATAACATAAAACAAAACGTTTTTCTCAAAAAATATGTGCAAAAAACGGTAAACATCAATGTAAATGTCAAATATTCATCCAAAATATCTAGCTTAAATGTCAAGATATGTCATGAAACTGTATCTTACAGGGTGTTTGTAACGGTTTTCGTTTTAGGGGCTTGCAGACGAGTGAAATGGCACAAAATATTCCATTAGTGCAAAATAAATATTGTTATGTGAGCGATCTTTTCTGTACGATATACGGTGGTAGGTGTGGGTGTGTCTGCGTGCATTGAAATTCAAACAACAAATAATGTGCGCAGTTGAAATATAGGGCAAAGCTATACAGGTGGGTTCAAAAAATCTTACAAATAAATGTAATATGAGTGGCACATAAGCATATATAGGATGGTTGAAAATATAAGGTGGAATACAATGAAATTTATACAGGGTGGTTCAAAAAATGTGGTATTGGGTGGTATATAAGTAGTTGCGTCAACAAGGTGGTTGAAAATAAGAGTGAAGTAAAACTGTAGTTGTACAGAGTGGATCAAAAAATGTTAAAAAAAATGTTAAACAAGCAAATGCAGTAAGGAAAATTTAGTTATAGGGCGGAGGGTTAAAAAAATTCAAAAAAAATGTCGGGATCGATGGTAAAATGACGACGTTTCGGCAGAATCACATCTGCCCTCTTAAGGTCGGTTCGCATAAATCTCGTAGCCTTCTGCTTACGCTTCTAGTATTCGTATAACTAGCGTTTTATAATTCAGGTGGTTTGTATTTTTACGGCTTACATTTAATACAATTTACCTAAGAATAGCAAATGTTGAAATTATATAGATATCGAGAGATTTACTTTAAATTGTCAGATCTGGCAACTCTGCGACAAACACTAAACTTATGTCCTCCCGTTTACAAATATATGTGACAAAATTAATAGTAGAACAAAACCGACATTAACGTGTTCTACTGATCAGGCTAATTGTTGTGTTGTTTAACAAAAACCCCTCGAAAAATTGGTAACATTTTAGTTTTTTACCTTTAACACAAAATCTACCTATGAAAACCTGTTTACTTTTATGGGCAATGTTGAAGAGAAATGAAAAAAAAACTACAAAATGAGCTAATTAATTGGTTTCGTAGATAATGGAACTTTTACCCGAAATTTAAAAAAATAATAATCGCTTATATTTTTTTATTTTATAGCTACAACATTCTTATTAACTGAAGCAATAGACCTTCTCATAGACAATTCACGTTCTAAAAATAAATACTGAAGCCCCCAGTAGTTTTTGCAAAATTTCAGTCAATCAATCCTATAGAAGACATGTTTTTTTGGAAGGCCGGATTACCTCACAGGATGAACCTATCATTATCTAAAGACCCCTCATCTCCGCTTTCCAAAATTTAAGGTATAAATACATATAAGTTTTGAAAATATTTGGCCATTCCGTATCAATTTTTCCATTCGGAAAATTGCTAAGGATGGTACCTGTAACACTATATCCTTATAATAAATAATCTTAATGCATATTTAAATTTTAAGCAGATACATATTTATATTTCTAGAATAATATGAATATATGTAATAAATTTATCAAAATGGAATACCGAAACCCCATTTAGCCACAAATGATAATGACGGAACAATCGTAATATCCAAAATGCGATGGCTGGTGCAAGCGATTTTTCCATTTGTAAGTGTTTCAATACAAGATCAAAACATATATATATCTAAAGATAAAATTGGCTTGTTATTAATAGTATTTGTTAATAACAACAGGAATCTGAATTGAACTACATAAAAATTGCATTGTTAACTTATTGAAGTATAAAATCTTTTTTCTATTATCCTTTGTATCAGCGTTTTATTTTTACTAGCTGTCGCCCAGTGGTCGAAATTCGACCAATTGTGTCAATATCTCTGGCAGGTTAAGTAACATGAAAATTTTATCGTGACATTCTATCCTAGGACTTTAGGGAGAACAGCAATTACACAGAACGGATCCAGATTCGGAACCTCTGTGTGACAGTTTTCTCAACAATCCTAGATGTCGGTCTTACATCTCGCTTCTACAAATAAGTAACGAAATTCAAGTTTTTTTCAGATATAATTCATAGAACTTTATTTGTGTTCAAATTCGTAATTCTTAATTTAAAATGACAACAATTCAACTGCTAATGGGCTACCCTACATATTTATTTTTTCTAACCCCCCTGTATAGCTATAATTGCACTCAATTCTCTAACATTTATTAAAATCCTCATTATAATAATTCCATCTCATTATATAATTCCACCACCCTATATATGCAACTGCTCATGGACCACGCATAATATTTTTTAACATTTTTGAACCACCCGGTAAACCATTCTGTATATGCCACTGCCTATGAGTCGCCGTATTTACTCTTTTTGTTCATGAAATTTTTAATTATCTTCTGTAACTATAATTCTACTCCGACCTATATTTCAATCATTATATATATGGAACTCTTCGTGGTCTACTCTATAAATCATTTCCTTTTCTAACATTTTTTATCACCATCCTGTATATCTATAATTTCTCTTACCCTATATTTCATCTTAACTATATATACAACTGCTTATGGGTTACGAAATGTTGCGTTTCCATTTCCGCCACCCTGTATATGCATCTATGTATAACATTTTTTGATCCACCCTGTATAACTGTAATTTTACTGCACTTTCTATTCCAAGAACCCTGTAAATTCTACCGCTAATGGGCTTCCCTATATAATTATTTTATTAGTTATAATTGCACTCTACTCTATACTTTAAACACCCTAAATATGCAACTGCTTATGTGCCACCCATTAAAAAAATGATTTCTAACATATCTGGAATCACCCTGTATAATTATGATATTCAACGATTACTTTACCCACTAAACAATAACAACGCTTGCATGCCACTTCCAGAAGTACATGCTCTAAGTATAAAATAGCATTGGTCTGTCTATATATAATTACTCAATGGTTTGAGTCTGGCGGCGGCACGCGGCACATTCATTTGTTTGGCATTGACATTATTGACGTAAATAATGAATTTTAATTATATTTTATTTAAAGAATGAACCAATATTATAAATTAAAATTAGCATTCTGCACTGAAGGTCGTCAGTAGCTACTAAACAAAACAAAAATGAAGAAAATCGGTTGAGAAACAGAGGAGAAAATGGTACCTAATCGTTTTGTCTTAGCCTATTTATATATAGATATAATAAAATATGAAATATACTAAAAGTGTAAACAAAGGAACCTACTATTATTTACTTATGAATTAAAAGATTAGTTCATGCAGAAAGCATATTAAAAATTATTGCTTAATCATTATCATCAGTGTCTATTTAATATTACGCTAGAAATATAATTATGTGTCCTTAAAATTAAATTTAAGATCCATAGGTCCACCCCTTAGCAATTTTTCGAATATACCTATATGCATTGTTACGAGAATTCATCCGATAGCTGGTGCAATCGGCCATCATTCAATTCATGGAAGGGTCATTCTTCCGAAACTTATGGGAATCCGAAATGTTTTGTCTCTCAACAGGCCGACCGCTGCCGTTACTGGGAATTCCGTTGAAGCTTCCAGAACACATGAAAGAATTTTCCCGATGGTTCGTTGACTTGCCAGAATAATTCCGAGAGAAATATATAAATACGGACAGCTGGCGATGGATTCATTATGTATTCGACGGTCGTATCGCTAAGTAGAGGTAAATTGTAAATAGTTCTGTGTATATAAATTGTGTTAAAGTAGTGGAAATAAATTATAGTGAGTTGGGCTGGGTATTTAAATAAATCCAAGAACTGAACTGAACTTGAGTGTGAAAATAAAAACATTACAGTGGTGTCAGGTGTTTGGTGTATTTGTGAAACTTTCGAAGTCGAAAATAAATAGACTAACAATGTTTAAAGCAGTGAATTTGGAACAATTGAAAGTGACTGATTTAAAAAAGGAACTGGAGGAAAGGGATTTAGAAATTAGTGGGAAGAAAAGTGAGTTATTACAACGGCTACGAGATGCCCTAATAATTGAAGGTAACGATCCCGACACTTATTTCTTTGAAGTTTCTGGTAATGGGGACATGAGTATGCTATTGAAAAAATGGAAGAAGATTTAAAAGAACGAAAACTCTAAAGCGCTAGAGGAAAACTGCAAGATAAATTTCTTGATAATGCTAAAACTTTAGAAGACAAATTGCTAGAAAATTCTAAAATCATGAAAGAGGCGTTAGAAGACAAACTAGCAGAAAATTCTAAAACTTTAGAAAACAAATTACTAAAAATTCGAAAACCCTAGAAACCTTACAAGAAAATACTAGAACCTTCGAAGACATATTACTAGAAAATTCTAAAAGCCTGGAAGACAAATTACTGGAAATTTCCAAATCCCTAGAAGAAAATTTGTAAAGCATGGTACAGAAAAATTCAGAAATGCTAGAAGAGAAAATAGTCGAGAATGAAACTCGGATGGAAGAGCTAAAGCAGACAATGGTCGAAAAGGAAGCCCGGATTGAAGATCTGAAGCAGACGACGATCAAATATTAAACCCGGTTGGAAGAACTAAAGCAAACAATAGTTGAAGAACTGAGTCACCCGACAGATAAAAACGAAACGCCCATAGAAGAGTTAAACAGATAATGGAGGGCGAGATCACCAAAATAAAAGAGCAAGTAGTGGCAATACAAAGGGGAAAAACTCTACCAAAGACTGAAAGCAGACACAGATTCGAAAATTGGCTCCGAAAGAGCAAGACACAAAATGAAACCTCCACAATTTGATGGGAAATCGATGATGGACCAACTATAGGCGCCAATTCGAAGCTGCAGCAAAGTTAAACGGATGCTCAGCAGAGGAGAAGACAATAGCACTAACACTCGCCTTAAGAGGGGATACTACAGTAATTTTGCAAACCTTGAATGCCTCTGAGCAAGAAGACTACGAACAACTAGTCAAACATTTAGAACTGAGGTATGGTCAGACACATGTGGAGCACGTCTACCACTCATAATTGAAAAATCGCCACCAGAGATCAAATGAATCTCTACAAGAGTTTAAAGCTGATATTGCACGTCTGGTTCGCCTTGCCTACCCAGCCACACCTGAAAATAAAAAGGTTAGCAGTGCAAGCCTTTTTGGATGGACTTAGGGACCACGAAGTCAGACAAGCATTGACCCTAGCTCGACCGACTCAATTAGTGGATGCACTGGCTCGAGCTCTGGAATTCGAGGTCGCGAGGTCAAGCCAGAGTACGAATCGTTGGCGGAGAATTCGAAGATGGTGGAAATAAGGAAGCCTCTGTAAGGAAGATAGTAGAGGAAATCCTTACAAAACAAAAACTAATGATATGTCGAAAGTGTCGTAACGTGGGACATATCCAGAGTCGTTGCAAGGAGAGCAACGGAGTGCCGACTTCCTCGTCAGGGAAACTAAAGAAGGCCAATGTAAAGTGACCGTCGTCGACCTGTAGCCAAAAAGCTCCAACTGTCAACGCATATGTCGCTTCGTTACGCAACCACAACCACGTTAACAGTGTCTTTATAGATTGTCTTATTAATAAGAAGCAATGTGCAACGAACAGTCATAAGGCCTAACATTGTTTTAGATGAGACCATAATAAAACCAACAAAGTGACAATTGCGAACAGCGACAGAAGAAGCAGCTAAAGTCCATTGTGAAATAGATATTGGAATCGGGCATTAGTGGCGGATATCGAAGACCAAGTCATCATTGGAATGGATGTCATGAGCTCTAAGGTATTCCAGTTAAACTTTAAAGATGGAATTCTGCAAGTGAATGACGAGGAAGTGGTGTTTCATCGGAAAGACGACATCATGCTTCGAGCAATCTTGGCAGAGGATGTAAATGTTCTGGAAAGAGCGGAAATCATTGTAGATGCTTGCCTAGATGGGAAAGCTAAAGCTGGAACAGTGATGATGTTTGATCCCGAACTTAACGACGGAAATGTAGGCAGAGGAGTCGCACTAGGGACGACTCTGTCTCGTGCCAAGAAGATTGTGCCAGTAAGACTAATGAATCTGAATCATTACTCGGTTGCGCTAAAGAAAGGAACAATTTTGGGCCATTGTTCAACAGTTTCCTCTGTAGTCACAAGCACACAGCATGCAGAAATAACACCAGGTAAACTATCTGAGGAACTTGAAAAACCCATCACCTATTCATTTAAGAATTTGAAACCAAACCAGAAAGTAAAATTGAGGGACATCCGTGGAAACTACCAGGATATCTTCGACGTAGGGAACTGCAAAAGTGGACAAACTGATCTGGTGAGACATAAAATTTATACCAGGGACGCTCAACCTATTCGACAGGCGGAGAGAAGACTACCCTAGGCAAAAGAGAAGAAGCCGACAGAATAGTCCGCGAAATGGAGGAAGAAGGTGTTATTGAACCATCTAATAGCACTTGGGCTTCTCCAGTTGTCTTGGTTAAAAAGAAAGATGGTTCGACCCGATTTTGCCTGGACTATCGTCAATTAAACCACGCTACAAAGAAAGACAGCTATCCCCTCACAAGAATAGACGATGCCCTAGATACGCTGGCTGGATCGAAGAAGTTTTCCACCCTCGACCTAAAGAGCGGTTATTGGCAAGTGGAACTTGCTAAAGAAAACCGAGAAAAGACAGCTTTTACCATCGGCTCAGGGCTTTACCAATTCAAGCAAGCCTGAACGGAATTACTGCGTTACTCGCAGGGAACTCTTGGCTGTGGTAAAGGAAGTAGAACATCTCTATAAGTACATCTATGGTAAACGATTCCTCCTGAGGACTGATCATGCAGCACTGAAGTGGCTCTTGCAATTTAAAAACCCCGAAGGACAAGTGGACCGGTGGATTGAGCGGTTGCAAGAATTAGACTTCGAGACTGAACATCGAGCTGGAACAAGCCATATAGGAATGCTGATGCCCTATCAAAGAGACCATGCCCTGATGATTGCAAACATTGTCAGCGAGCTGAAGAAAAAAGGGCTGTAGGAGTACCGTCATCGCTAAACATTGGCAATCTGAGGAGATCCAGAAAGACCAGAAACCTATGTGGCAGGAGATTTTCCGTTTCTCGCCCACCATTAAGTCATACTGGGCTCAGTGGAACTCCCTCATCCTGGAAAATGGACATCTGAAGCGCGTCCTGGAAACTCCAGAGGTGGGGAACGGCAGAAAACAGATTGTAGATCCCAGAAATAGGAGATCAGATGTTTTACGAGAGCTACATGATGGTACAACTGGAGGACATCTGAGAGTAACGAAAACCTTGGGGAGGTTGAGAAAACGCTTCTATTGGATAAACTGTCAAGCAGATGTTAAGGATTGGTGCCGGAAATGTACAGTTTGTACCGCAACTAATGGGCCTCAGAAGCGAGCAAAAGCTCCCATGAAGCAATATAACGTGGGCAGTCCATTCGAAAGAGTAGCCATTGATGTTGCATGTCCATTTCCTGAATCCGACTCTAGAAATAAGTACATTGTGGTGGTGACGGACTATTTCAGTTAATGGGCAGAAGCGTATGCCTCGCCGAAATCAAGAAGCCTTGACCGTTGCTGATGTCCTTGTCAAAGAATGGATTAGCCGTTTTGGTGTTCCCTTGGAAATTTCTACCTTGCACTCAGACCAAGGTAGAAATTTCGAGTCCACCCTTTTCCAAGACGTCTGCAAACTATTGAAGATCAATAAAACGCGAACGACAGCATTGCAACCGCAATCCGATGGAATGGTAGAACGGATGAATAGAACCATTAATCGCCATTTGTCAAAGGTAGTCTCTTACCACGAAAGAGACCGGGACCAGTATCTTCACTTGTTTCTAATGGCATATCGTTCATCGGTGCACGAGTCTACGGGTCAGACCCCGGCAAGCGTTATCATGGGACGAGAGTTACGACTACCATGCGAGTTGAAGTTTGGATGTCCTCCAGGAGAAGACTATATCAGTCAGCTACGTCAAAAGATGAATGACATCTACCAACGAGTTCGGTTAAATATCGAGAAGGCCAGTGCCCAAACGAAGGAAGCCGAGTGCGGGGAATTCCAAGCTGATCATCTTGTTTGGTTGTATAACCCGCAAAGTCGTCGTGGATATTCACCCAAGCTACAAAGATCTTGGGAGGGGCCGTACCAAATTATAAAGAAGATCAATGTTGTCTACAGAATAAGGAAGCGAGGACAACCAAAGGTGGTACATTTCAACAGGTTAGGTCCTTAGGCCGGAAGTCATGACGGCGAAGTTGACCAAGCCCAAGTCCGCAGCATCCAACCACCCGATGACGAGATGACATTCGAACAGTTCATGGCACTGTACTCTGATGGGCAGAAAGTGCAGCACAACGTAACCAGAGAGGAACTCCGAGACCTGTTTGAGGTGCCCATAGAATATGCCCTGGCTCATTGTGTGGCTTGAGATCTCCTGATGTCCAGTGGAATAGCCAAGGTGTTTGCCAAAAAGTACGGTCAGTACCAGAAGCTACGAGAGCAAGATCCAATGGTAGGGAAGATCCTTAATCTCGAAGATAAACAACCATTGGGTACCAGAGACATCTTTTATTTGGTAACGGAAACATTCTCGCAGGACAAGCCAACATATAGCGATCTTTGGAAGGCTCTGGTAGAACTGAGGACTGTGACGATGGAGAAGAACCTGATGAAATTGGCGGTCCCAAAGATAGCCTGCGGGTTGGATAGACTGGACTTGAGGGTAGTGATGGAAACTATCTTTCGATTCAGTGGCATCGACATCCTTGTATGCTGTCTCAATATTCGCAACCCAGATTCGCAGACCGTTGACTGTTACTTCCATCAAACTTCCCGTTGCCGAAATGGAGAGTCCTGTAAATATCGTCACACCAGGAAGGATTCTGGGACATTTCGGAACGAAATGGTCTTACGGAGGGGGCAATGTTACGAGAATTCATCCGACAGCTGATGCAGTTGGCCATCATCCAATTCCTGGAAGGGACATTCTTCCGATACTTATGGGATTCCGAAATGGTATGTCTCTCAACAGGCCGATCGCTGCCGTTACTGGGAATTCCCTTGAAGCTTTCAGAACACATGAAAGAAGTTTCCCGATGGTTCGTTGACCTGCCAGAATAATTCCGAGAGAAATATATAAATACGGACAGCTGGCGATGGATTCATTAAGTATTCGACGGTCTGGAAAACTCTAGCCGTGGACTCCGATTAACAGAAAACTTGTAGAATCACTTTGTCGTCGTACGGTATTACGATGATATGCATTATACTCCAGTCAATAGATATTGTTAAGTGACAAAATTCAAAAGCAAACGGCTCATGCTATCACATTAGTAATAGTTAATAGACAATAACTGACATGATTTGAACAGCAAATTTGAAATAGTAAATTATTTAAACAATAAAATCCCATAAAAATGTATATTTTTTTATTTTTGGCTTGTTTTATGAAAACTTATGATGGAATCGTAATAATGTCAATGGAAAAATTGTGGTACAATCAGAAAACCTTTAAAATGACCGTTTATAAGTTCCGATCGAAAGATATTTCACTAAGAAAATCCAGAAAAACCGATAAAAATACTTTTTCTTTAATTATAACTTGTAATAAAAACTGTAAAGTTAGTTTCCTTCATAATGATAGAACATAATGTTAGAATTAAGCTCAAAATGCATTTTGTTGGATAAGTAGTTTTTGCAGAATTATAATTTAAACAATTAAGAGAGATATTTTGCGAACGGCACCGTGTTAACTGCGTCCGTCTCATAGTGATATATCAAATACATTTTAAAAGTTCGTACCATGTACTTCAATTTGATTTCTCTGATTTTTGTTTAAATGTTGTAGAAGTGGACAGAAGACGGAGACAGAAGAAAATTTAGTGGAGGTTGTCAAGCAATTTACGGGAAGGGGATTTTTAGCGCGAGGGGTTGCTAACTACTGGACACAAGTGAATTTATGTGAATGCCGCAGGTAAAACTTTTTTCGATGCAGTAGTGGAAAAATCTTATTCTATATTTAACTATCATATATGTTTTACACATTTAAATATATTATCGCTAAGATATTATCTTCGAGTGTCATGAATTACATGCCTAAATGAGTAGAGTCTCTGGATCCGCCCCTGGAGTCAGATAAGTGTATGTTAATGTCATTATAATTTATAGAGCATTTTACCTACTGAAATATGAAACATAAGTAATTATTTTTAAAATATCCTAATTGGATTTCTTTAACGAACAAAAAGATTGTTCAGTACAAACGTATTATAACTCTAGATTCACTAAAAAAATTGTTAAAAAGGTAGGTATCATACCTACATAGGTACATTACAAAATATTTGCTCTTGTTCATTTACCCAAGTATACATCATTTGAATAAAACAGTATTTGCTTCTTAAAATGCTTATAATCCTACATATTTCCGTTATTTGTCATAAAATCTCAAAAAATTAATATCTACCTAGTATTTTTGGAATGCTCAACTGTAACCTACAGAATCAGAAAAACAATTAGCTGTCAAAATTTTAACAATAATTTTATTAAATTAGTAGATTATATAAAGAAAAATTTTAAATAAACACAAAAATTTTAAAATATAAAATGATATTTTTTCATTACTGTAAAAATAATGGCATTCAAAACATCCTACATTTAATAATTCTTGGCCCCCAAATACCAAATAGGGAGCAACCAAGTGTGCGCCATAAATATTATGCTAAATGTGGGCATATTCCCTACAAATAGCTTGACTCAGGGGGTGGAAACTCAGAGAAAAGTGGTTCTGATTTTTGAGACCTCTGGCCCATTGGCAGCAAACCTTAAGCTTCCCCAAATCTCCTTGTGAGGGCGCCATGATAGGCACAATTTGCGTGTTGTTTACATGATGTCGGCCATTATTATTGTGATTTTTGTCTGTGAATTGTGAACGTAGTGGCCATTAACCGCTTATAAGTTTTCTGGAGTATATAAAATAAGGAATATCACACCAGTAAAATCATTTCAATATACAGAATAGATAATGGCTACTCAGAATTGTTGAATTCGTAGTTGTTTTAATAGGTCTAAAAGGTAATGATTTATGATATTTTTTTTACCTTAATTTAATGATTGTTTTTTAGGTATTATTTTGCAAAAACCACAAAATGCCAGGCAATATGGGCTCAAGATATAATCAGTGAAGAGCTGTTTATTGCAAATCTAAACAGTTAGGTAATCTGTGAAATGCATTTTGAAATGGAATACATTGGAAGGACTGGCAAATTACTAAGATTGTTTGTCCAAATTTACAAGGTATGCTCATGTTTTTATCTTATGCTGTCACTTGTTTTACATAAATTGCTTTATTTTAGGTTACACAAGAAAAGCAGGAGACAATTTTGTACACCTAGACTACAGAAAAACATGCTAGTGATAATGTTGAGGCAAGCCAATGAATATTGTTACACTTTTATAACAATCATGTTATGATTTTGTAGAAGCTCTTGAGAATCAGGAAAACTAGGAATATACCATAACAAGTAGCATCCAAACCTCCCAAGTTTGGTTTGCCACATGAGAATGTTGAAAGTAGGAAGACACTTTTCAGTAAGTAAATTGAAGAGGATTGCTTGCCTGAACCTGCCGATGAGTCATTTTTATCAAGAAATTTAAACATACAAAAGGGTAAGCATTTTTATAGAGGTTGTTTCATATATCACAATAGTTCAGTGAGTTTATATATCATGCAAGCAATTTGTTGTATATAATTAGAGTCGTTGGCATGCACATGTTTTATAAATTGATCTTTTTGTCAACAAATCATGTGAAAATATTAAATTTAGGGATTGATTCACAATTTTATTACTTGAGAGGAAAGAATGTTATTAATCAGTTAAACTTTCTGTTGATTACTCAAGAAAATAGATGTGTATTTAGAAAACACATAACAGACTGATTAGGTTAGTTTTAAACATTTGTTACTCATAAAATACTTCTTTATATATTACATTTAATGTTTATAACCTATTGGTATTCTTTGAAAGTATTATATCATGTAGTATAACTATTTATTGATATCTGTATAGTATATTGTCATACATTCTAAAAAATTTACACACTGGTTTTAATAATGTGTCTTTGTATGTATTATATTAAATTGTATGTTTGATTTTTTATAAATAAAAAAATTATTTTCAATTACTAGTTTTATTTCTAAAGTACAGACATCTAGTGGTACTTTTTTGAAACGAGGATTATGGGTAATATAGATATAATTACCTATACTCGTTTTATTTTCAAGAAAAGAGTAGGCAACAACGGTTTCTGTTCCATAGTAGGAGTTTTGCTGCCCACCGTAACAGCGCTAGTCGTAATTTTTTGAACACACTTTTAACCATAGAGTTTCCCATCTATTCTCTTGTGTGATCTGTGGCTTGACTGTCGAGAGTGTGTCGACCATAGATCACACAGTGTCGACTGCCATTTCTTCGCTCCCCACCTGTTACGTATTTGTGCGTAAAATGCAAAATTAAACCAAGTTTACAGGTTTGCAACGAAAATCTAATATCGACAAATTGAAATTTATTTTACGGACTAACATTCCACTAGAAAGAACGTCGTTAATATGGCAGTTTGAAAAATATCCATCTAAATTGTTTAAATTGCAATTCTGCAAAAACTATTTATTTCGCAATAGTCATATTGAGAATAGTTAATTGTCATAAGCTGCGATTTAGTTTAATCTTTTAGTTTTAAATACAACAAAATTATGATTTTTTGAAAATATGTCAGTTATTCCGAATTTTTCCAACTCTTCTGTCAGCACCTATGAACTCTTGTTTTGAAGGTTTTCTAATTCTCTACAACTTATCCATTGGCAAGATCACGATTACTTCATTGGTTTTCCCAATACAAGCCAAAAACAAAAAAAATCCACATTGTTTCTAGTTTTTATTATTTAGATAAATTATTTCTAAGAATTTTCTGTTAAAATGAACTATTCCAACGTTTCTACAGTGACGTCATTTTTCGATTGATTGGGGTTCCACTGCTGAGTGGGTAAAAGTAGAGTATTGTCAAGGTATAGGCTAAATTCTGATTGGTTCCTCCATTTTTTGCGTTGATTTCCGGTTTACTATAGGAAGCGGAGAACAGATGTTTAGTGTTTGGCACAGAGTTGCCAGATCTGACTATTTAAAGCAAATCTCACCTCTATAAATAATTTGAAAATCTGGTATTCCTAATTAATTTTTTTAAATTTAAGCCGAAAATATACCAAGCTCCAAAATTATAGAATGCTGACAACAGTATTCAATAATTATCAGGAGAAAACAGGTTGACTGCAGCATCAACTTAATTTTAGTTGACAAACTACATATTACAAAGTAGTGGAAGTTGCTGTTGCGTACTTACAGTAGCGGGGGAATTTAAAAAAATAAACTATGTACCCCAATTAGGTTTCAGAAGTTTGTGAACAAAGCTATTATCAACATTTTATTTTTTGAAGATAAAATTGGTAGGTACCTACCTTAGGTAGTTAATTATCTATTTTTTACTTTGAATATAATGAATTTTAATATCCACTTTTAAAATAACTGCCTGATCTCTTGAATGATATTTTTCGTTGAGGGGAAAACATGAAATAATATTATTAATTTTTCACAAATTTTCTCTTCAAGCAATCTCGCAACCTGAGCTGAAGTATAATAATTTGCAGCTGTCTGAAAGGTTGTATGTACTCGATTTTAAAGTTGATTCTAGTTGTGGGAAATGAGAAGAAAATGGCCGTGTTTCCGGGCTTGACATCAATCTCTTCGTACACATTCTGAAAAAGATCCATGGTTTTGTTAAATAGATCTTTTCACCCTTTGTAATGCGCAGGCACGTTTGTCAAGATATAAAGGCGGGAATATGAAAGTTTAGTGCACTTTTCACACATATTCATGGGGAACTAGTATTAATACCCTTATTATCAATGAAGTTAACTGAAATATTAATTAGTGGGGCTTTATTTGTACATCTTTCAATTAAAGCAAATAACTGCCTTAAATTATAATTGTGGTTAAAGTGATATTTTCGTCCACAAGGCGAAAATAAGGCTGATCTATTTGACAGGTTAGGACAAAAATGATACTCATATTAGATTTAAAGTAATTAATATACTGATAATTAATAAAATAAATATTAGTAATACAAAATACAAATTTAATTAATTTATTATTACTATGGTTTAATCAGTCATTGTCTTTTTACTTCAAGTTGTGATCTAAATTATGTTGGCTATTCATCTTTTGACTGGCAGATATATGAAAGTTATTTTATAAGATTTTCACGAAATCTGTACAAAAAAATTATGTAATATTACTGAAGGCTGTACAGTTGGTACAATTAAAATATAAAATTCAGTATGCAAAGATTTATTTAAACTCAATTTGCATCCTCATGTCTGGTCACGGTACATTATGTACAACCAAATTTGAAAAAGTTTACACTCATTTTATTTAATGTTATATCTTTTTAGCAAGTTATTTTCTAAAAAACACAAACACATAGGCACATATATGTTTCTTTATTTACATAATCAATTACTTGTAATCGACCATCACTTCTCTAACACATAAATCACATTTAGCACATTTTAGATAAACTTTGAACTGTTTATTCTTTTCATTGATCTAATAAGCTTTCGACGAGATTCGATACAAGGCTTTGGAAAACTAATAAAGTCAAATAAATTCTCCAAAAATGATTAACTGTACATATGGCTCCCACATATTCCATGACATTAGTGCTTTTTGCTCCATTCTTTATTGATAAAAAATGTCATACATGTTAATTAAAATCGTTATACTGATAGTTCACTTTAAGTTTATAACTATTAAAACTTTATTACTAAACCAAAATTAATAAATTATATTGAAAATATTGTATTCACGTTATAAACAAACATAAAGTGCACGAAAAATTTTACAGGAGTTGACGCATGCACATATTTTTTTTTTAATTATGTAAAGGTCTATTACAAAATAATAAACGGTCTCTATGATTAAACTCATGGAGTAAATACGCTTGTTCGTAGAGGCCTGCGGCACATAGTTCTAATAGTATGAAAAATTATTTGCCAACAAGCCCAGTGGTTCCAAGTGTTTGAAAAATTATCCTCGAATCGAGTCTTGAATAAAAATATGGCTTTTATGTTCTAAGATCACTCACTCTTAATGGAGTAAAAATTGTTTTCTACAGAAAACCAAGGTCAATGCTGCCTCTATTGGTAAAACTCGACAAACACTGTTACTGACAATAATGTAAGCTGAGACTACTAAAATGTTAGTAATTGCCTCGTCATTATAAATATAAAAATATTTTTTATAGTTTGAAAATAGTTTTTAAATATAAAAAATGGCTGTTTTCCAATTACCAGAGCACAAAGTGTTTTTGTGCCGCACAGTGCGGCAATTTTAGGACGTTAATACGCTAATCTTTGACAATGGACATTTGCGCCACCTCGTGTTTTATTTGTGGAACGCTGGTTCTGTCAACGCCGTAATTTATATTTGCTGTGTTATAGATTAAAATTTAGTTATCCCATAAAATGGAAAGAAATACATCAAACCGAAAGTGCGGTGTGTTGATTTTGAAAATACATCAAGGAAAACTCAAAAATTACAATTACACCACTTTCATGGATTTCCATATCAGAGATGAAGAAAAAATGAATTGCAGAAGTTCGACATCATGGGTAAATAAATTTGATTTCCACGTTGTTAGTCATTATTGTATGTATAAAATTAATCATAATTGTTGTTCTATTAACATAACTGAGATTTTTTAATTACAGCAGTGGGGCAATCCATCTCAACCAGAAACAAATTCAATGATTTGCAGTGGTCAAATTGTTTGGGGGAAAAGTAAACAATTCACATAACAAAAGTTACAATCCAACTATATTTCCTGTAATATGTATATAAAAAACAAAATCTTCATGCTGGTTTGTGGGCTGAAAGTTACGAGTACCTACGACAAGAAGAAATTACATCTTCAGGAGTCGATGAAGATCCAGTTGAGATTAACAATAGTAAGTAAATATATATAAGAAAAAAAAAACAAATTAACAATTAACTATGTTTATTATATATAATTTATTGGTAGATCTCACTGACGAAGTTTTAATGGATCAAGATAAAAATTTTGAAGTTGGAAGAAGGATAATAAAGCAACAACAGATGCAAATATACATCTTAATTCACAAAGAAATGAATATTGATTATATATTATTTATAGCTTTTGTAATAACTAATAATAAATAATTAATAATAATAATAATAAAACTAATGAGAATAAAAAGTGTTATTTATTTAAAAGAGTATAAATATTGATATATTATAGGAAAGATAGTTGAATTGTAAACTTTGTTATGTATCTACATTGTTTGATTTTTCTGCTCCATTGAAATGAGCACACAAATCCTTGAATATGTTTCTGGTCGCCATGGCTTTTCATCCCTCCTTTAACTAAAACGTTACTTTTTTTCTTTATTCCTAAAAGAAAATATTAATTAAATAATTAAAAATTTCAATTTATTCTGGAAAGAAAGTTACTTACATGATTAACTTTTCTGATTACAAGAGTTATTGAATGACAACAATTGTGATTAATTTTATGTATTTAGGAATGACTAAAAACGTGGAAAATAATTTAATTGCCATTGGCGACGAACTGCTGTAATCCATTTTTTCCTTCCTCTCCAACTGCTATAGAAATCCAGGAAAACGGTAGAATTGTACTTTTTGATTATTCCTTGATGTATTTTCAAAATCAACTACACC
Source organism: Octodonta nipae (assembly GCA_034190945.1). NCBI lineage: Eukaryota > Metazoa > Arthropoda > Insecta > Coleoptera > Chrysomelidae > Octodonta > Octodonta nipae. Next base: position 172,542,925 of record CM067216.1, read on the forward strand.
GCACTTTCGGTTTGATGTTTTTCTTTCCATTTTATGGGATAACTAAATTTTAATCTATAACACAGCAAACATAAATTACGGCATTGACAGAACCAGCGTTCCACAAATAAAACACGAGATGGCGCAAATGCCTATTGTCAAAGATACTTTACTAGAGTATTGGAATATGTTTTTTTTTAACCAACCAGTAGAGAACACTGATCACCATAAGGTTAAAAGTGTATTACGCATAGGTTATCAATTGACGTTTATGTGTACGTAAATTATTTACAGAATAATTCAGTTACTAGAGCAGAAAGTGTTTTTGTGTCGCCCTGTACCGTAATTTTCGGGCGTTAATTGGAAGATACTTCATGTTTTATGTTTACTTAGTAAACCTACATAAAACATCCCAAAGGCACAGTTATTTCTTGTGCTCATTTGTGCGAGCCAGTGCTGTAATTGGAACACTCAGTGCTTCGCACTGTGTTCAATTGTGCGCTAATTGGAAAACAGCCAATAAAAAATCATTTTGTTAAGGATACAGACTATTTTTATTTACTCTATGGTGGTATTTTGGATCTTTCTACTTTATTTCGAATTGACACATGACAATCAAGGTGAACGTCACACCGTTTCGACGTCAGCGTTCACGTTGTAGATTGTAGGCCATAGGGCCCAATTTCTTTTACCAAACAGCAGCTGTAGCTGTACAGTCACGTATTTAGTTTGGTACACAACAATTAAATAAAACACAGTATGACGACCCCAACTACACCACCACTACAACCAAAACGAGGAATTGTAAAGCAGGTAAAACGTGAAATACTTTAAATATATCCTTATAATTCTTTACCAAAAATGTGGGTATCAGGTACTTGTGAGTTGGTAACATATTTTTAGTATAATATAAATTTGTAAAGAAAAATATTTTTTAGTTAAAATCTTTGTAGCTTTCATTGATCTTTGCTTGGTATTTATTGTAATTTCAATTTTATTGAGAAAATTAATTCACTGTTTATTCTAAGTGGGCATATGGAAATATGTATGAGAAAGTTTGTATGCGTTTCAGATTCTATCTGCGGACAGTGTTATTATTAGAGGTTCTGTCGGTGCTCCTCCTCCAGAAAAACAAATTAGCTTTTCTGGTATAATTGCCCCTAAACTAGCTAGACGTGCAGGTGACAGGTAAGTGTTGCAACAAATTGGCCTATATAAAATTTAACAGTTGCATATATAGAGTTTAAAAATGAGATTATGGAATTTCGTAAATACAATCAAATTTATTTCCAACAAAACCAATTTGAAATAACCAAAGTACAGTAAATTTTATTTGTGTCACTATTAACAACTTTTTACGTATCACCCAGTAGAAATTTTACTTTATTTATTTTGCTTCAAAAACTGTTTACTTATTATTAATATATAATGTAGAAATTTGCCCAAGATCCCCTGTTTTTTAATGTGTTTTATAAAGTTTATACAATTAAGTTGAACTCAACATACAGAAAGTAGACCTTTTATTATCCTTCCACTTCATTTGTTGTAATATTTTATCATGTATATGTTAAATATAGAGTAATATACTTCTTTCCCCTTTTTAAATATTTTGTTATATATTAGGTGTTATGTATATATTATATATTAGACCAAATATTTCTTAAGCCTAGTGCTAAAATGTGCCTTTTCCATTGCAAAATCATGCTTCCAAAATAAAACCCTTTCATGGAATTAATCCATAATTTAAAATGTCTATAACTGATTTTTATTATATCCAACAGGGGAATAGAGCAATGTTATTTTAATTTTTGAGGCATTTACAGATTCTGTAGAATACTAAAACATGACAACCATTAAATTATAACATCAATATTTTACAAAATTTAAGTTACCACCTAGGCACAAGACTGTAACAACAACAATAAGAAGTTGTTCTACAAGCATTTTATAGCTGTCAACTGATATGTCACAGGTCACCAATAGGAAGTATTATTGAAGGGGGAACCAGGGTCTTGTTATCTTTTCTCCATTTGTGTCTGCATTTTGTTCCCATTTGCATATATACCCAAAGGCATACCCAGCTTTTGGTTTAGGGAGGGGCAAATCAGAAAAAAATGGTATAATTTACATTATATATTAAATTATTTAAGCAATTGTTACACTTTAGAATAACACATTTCAGGTCATGAAAACAACGCTAGGTGTCGCGACGACCAACAAACCCATTTTGGTATGGCACTGGCAAGTGTATTTTTTGTTACAAATTTTTATTAACATATTTTTTTCTTATTTGATGTATTAAAAAAGTTTTTAGCAAAAAAAAAACAAAAAAAATTCACATGCCTGGCATTCAGGTCAGCTCAAATTTATCTAGTAGAGGGCCATCATTTAGCGTCCATAACTAAAACAATACACTTATTATTAGCTAATGCAACAAGTGGTATTGCTGTTGTACTAAAATTTTGTCATAGAACAATAATATTAAATCAAGTGCTAAAAAATGGATATTCAATTAAAAAAACATTTAGATTATTTTGATTTTTAATAGCATCACATGGAACACTAAATAGCCAAAAAACCAATAAAGTGCATAAAATTAAATAAAACTTACAAAATTGTTGATTAGGCCTCAGTCTTCTACATTGTATTTTTCTAATTGCATAATCGACCTTGGATTATGGTTTTATATTGATTTCACTCATGTCTCATATTTATTTTGTATGCAATATTTCTGGTGGTGTTGGGTCAGATGATTTTGGTAACAATGAAAAAGGGCTCAAATGCAGGGCATTTTCTCATAATTCGGGTAATGAAATGGTTAAATTAGTTGTCCTTTAAAAAATATGATTCAACTAAATGCCTAGTAATCATTTCATATGATTCTTGTTTCCTTGGACCATGAATTTATTCCTGTCTCCACAGCAAATGGTTAAAGCAATAAAGGCTGTTAATTTTAAAATGTTGATATTTAATATTCCTTAGTAGTCCTTGAAAACTGCCTTATGACTTTCAATTAGTTGCTTAGGTGTTCACTTATCATTAATAGATTATCCTTATAATATTGTAAAAATTTGGCTACTTTAAGATTCATATAAATATTTATTATTTTTGCACAGGGAAAACAAATTAGTCTTAATTAATTTCCAAACAGTGAGAAGTTTTGTGATCAGGTTTGTGTCTGTCAGGGTACCGTCCCCCATATATTCTTATGTACTTCCTTTGAATTCCTTATCCTAAAAAAGTAACACATTTACTTTCTCATCATGAAAAATCATTCTAATCATTTTAGGGCTTGCAAAATTGTAATGCACTTTGTAACTTATTCTTGTCACTTCTGCAAAGTATAAATTGCTATTTTGGTTATGGATGCTAAATGATGGAGTACCTTCCATGTAGCAATATTATAATGAGTTTTTGCTAATAACTTTTTTTTTATTAGACTGCATAAAGAAAAATGACTAATAAAAATTATTCAAAAAAAATGCTTTTTTGGAGTGTTGAAAAATGGGCATGTTGGTAGTACAAATAAATTGTTGATTGTGGTGAGCCTAGCACTGTTTGCACAGTTAGACCCTAAATGATTTGATTTATTCAGTAATCTGTTCTGTTTCATTACCTGCAAATATTTTAAATTCGCAGCCATATCCTGATTTCGGACCCAGACATATTAAAAGATCATTGTGTATATTACAGAAAAAACAATAGATATGGCAGTTGTTTTCTCCAATGCTTAGCTCACATATATACGTCACTTTATGGCATGTAGGGATTTTAAGAACCCTCATCTCAGGACCCTGACATAACTAATGAATAACCCCTTAAAACTTTTCAAATCCAATACTTTCAACAATCGATATAGCGAAAACTTCTTAAATTTTACACAGTATATACATATATAGTGATGCTTTTCAGCGGTGATACAACCAAGGATGAACCGTGGGCATGGGAAGCTCGGGAGTATTTACGTAGCCGTCTTATTGGTGAAGAGGTTTTTTTCACATCAGAGAAACGTCCAAACACTAATCGAGAATATGGAACAGTCTTCTTGGGAAAAGGTCCTTACTAATAACATAATATATTGTTACAATAAATAATCCCAAATATTGCAGATTTTGCTACAGCTCAAAATATGACAGAAGCTCTAGTATCTGAAGGATTAGTTACTGTTAAACGAGAGAATGTGAGACAAACTCCCGAACTGGCGCGCCTTATAGAATTGGAGGATGCTGCTAAAACAGCGGGCAAAGGTAGATGGGGATCAAGCCCATCTTCAGTAAGTATTTTTTATTTACAATATTCATAACTTGATTCAGTTTTTCTTATTTTTATCCAAACAATTTTTCTACCATTTAATTGCTAATAACTATGTAAAATTAGTAATTGTATAAGTTCTACCAATTTAATTGTATGTTTTTATGTTAGCATAGTTGATATTTCTTTGCAATTTCAGTTTCCAATCTTTCAATTCAAACAAACTGTACACAATTAATGATCATATTATGCATTGCATAAGACAAATACAAGGGGTGACTGATACCTTGTTTTATGTTGAAAAGAGTTAAATCAAATGTCAACTGTGATGTGCCTATGAACTGGAAAGCTCATTACTCCCGTCTTTTATTTTTGCATACATGAGTGTAGTATGGTTTGTTTGTAAGTTTTCAAAAGTATTTCTGCTAAACACTTTACTCGAATTATCACTCATTTGCCAGAAAAGTATCCATTCAGCCCTGTGTGTGGCATAGTTTTTTTTTTGTTAATAGGCCAAAATTTGAACCCTTTCATTTCCTACTCTCAAGCTGTTATCAATGGCCTCTAGATTAACCCCTTTCAAAATATAGGCCGAATTATTGGTCCCTCTTTATACATCAACCACACTGTGAGTTAAAGCTATACTGCTTCTCCATATTCAGGTATATAGAAGTTGTAAGTTGAAGTCAGTTGCAACAAACAGCAAATGTACATTAAAAAAACTATATCTGTATATAGAAAATTATGACTACATCTTTTTATATCAAAAATGGACATTGCTAGTTTTAAAGGGTGAAATTTCAATTAGCTAAAGCAGGTTGAATATAATATTTTCTTTAAATTCTTATGGTTCTTAAAAAAACCTTTTGAAAAACCATTGAAAAATATTTTGGAAAATTCGTACATCACATTCATTACATCATGTTTGCATTTTTAGGAACATGTGCGAGATATTAAATGGTCCATCGAAAACATGAGAGCTTTTGTAGACAAGACCGAACAGAAACCTATTAAAGCAATAATTGAACATGTAAGAGATGGTTCAACTGTAAGAGCTTTTCTTCTTCCTGATTTTTACCACATTACTTTGATGATATCTGGAATAAGGGTAAGCTAAACATACATATCTGTACAATATATAGCAACTTTTAGACAACATAGTGTCACTCTGAGACATTACAAAATACTGTCATTGAATATTGTTCCAATCTAACTTACACTTTACGTATTTCCTTTTTGAAGTGGTATTCAGATTTTAAAATGTTTTTGTAGGCAAGCAAACTATTGTAGATTGTTATTCTTTTATAATAAATACCATGTTCAGATCTTGTTAATCTGTGTTTTGTGATTACTTATTAGACATTTCTAATTTAACTATACATTGATCGGGTTCATATTTTTTGTAGTAGTCCCTACAGTTTAAACATTAAGCATTCCTCTATAAATACCAAACAGTTTATTTCTCTAAACATATTTTGAAAGGAAGCATAATAGTTAGGCACAAATTGTAAATTAAAATAAAAATTTACAATTTGTTCTTCAGTGTGAGAAGTTTAATAAAGTGACGTTTCAGAGTGTGCTGTGAGAAAAAGACTAAACGAACGTAGTCGCCGCAAGGTAGGCAACATTTGTATGAATCATCCTTGAAAAAGTCCCATACAAGTGTGGGCGAAACGTCAGAAAACTTTGTTTATATGTTCGTTAAGATATATAAATAAATTAATTCGAAAAAATGACGCCGTTCAAATCCGGAAAAAGCAGAATCAACTATAATTCTAAGAACCCTTATATGGATTAATAGTACCCTCTGCATTGTTCTACCAACAACAATGAAAAATATTCCATATCATAGACTATATATCAACATACATGACTACCCCAGCAAATTATCAATATAAAAACCCAAGAAATTTGTACTCTCTGAAACTTTAAATATCCTGTAAATAATGCTTGGCAACCAACTTTGCATAGTTAGTCTTGAAGAGTACCACCTTTGCTTTAGTACTAGTTTCTTCCTTTCAACAATTCCATCTCTGATTTGAAAATAAGTTGGACTTATGATGCACTAAGTGTAATGTTTATATAATCAGCATTGCTGGTTATAATAGATAACAAACAGCAGAGTCAATAATTCTATCCTGTGGAACCCCTAGGTTTGATATATTCTCCAATGAGTTTTCTAATACATTGGTCAGATTCTAATGAGCCGATTTTGCACAAAAAAACGTGAATTTATTTTATTGTTTACTACTGATTTGGAAATATACCAAATTGAACTCCTAACACTATTTATAGTGAAACTACAATAAGATTAATTTATTTTTAATTATGCTAATTGGAATGTCATCTTCCCCACTGATCATTATATTTTTGCTAACTTAGAAATGTCTTTATAATAAACACTCCTGGTGGATTTGAATCTTATGTAAATTTTTTATACTCCCAATCTAGGTATGGTTTTGCAGTTTTCTAGTTACATTTTTTTTAAAGATGTAGCCCAACTTAAATAACATTGATAGTGAATGTACATTTTGACAATTGAATTTTATTTAATTGTGATTTGGTTGATTTCATTTACCAACATTCCATCACAAACTGTAATGAACTCAACGCTAATAAAAAAATTAATACTAATATATTTTTGTACAGTGAAAAAGTTAGTTTGTGTCACAGCTAGGTAACAGTCTTATTTCTACATTTATAGTCATTGAATTCTGCTGAAAATTTAATCAAGGGTTTGTTAAAATAACAAATTCCAAAACAACTATATGTTTCATCTTGAAACTCACGCCGTTGCCCCGCAAATTATTCTTAACCATTATCTCTGGATGTAGGTGTTTACTTTCAAAACTGTAAAGATTGGACCATTTTGTATAGTAATTATAAAAAAAAATTGTGTTTGATGCAACGTCTTAATTCATAACATAAAATAAAGTTATTATATTATTTTAGTGTCCAGGATTCAAACTTGATAATAATGGCAAACCAGACCCTACCATTAAAGTAGAATATGCCGAAGAAGCTCGCTATTTTGTAGAAGTGCGTCTTCTGCAACGCGAAGTTGAAATCGTTCTAGAATCAGTTAACAACAACAATTTCGTGGGCACTATCCTGCATCCAAAGGGGAATATCGCAGAACTTTTACTTAAGGAAGGATTTGCAAAATGCGTTGACTGGTCTATGTCATATACGACATCAGGTGCAGATCGTTTAAAAGCAGCAGAACGCCAAGCCAAGGAAGCACGCAAAAGACTATGGAAAGACTGGGTTTCGACCGCTCCAAAAATTACAGGCAACGATAAAGAATTCAATGCGACTGTTTGTGAAATTATTGGTGGTGATGCCTTAAATGTTAAGTTAGTTGATGGTACATACAAAAAAATATTCTTTGCCAGTATCAAACCTCCTCGAGAAGCTGGCCGGACCAACGATGATGAAGGTAAACCGTTACCAAGACCTAAAGGTTTCCGTCCACTTTATGACATTCCATACATGTTTGAAGCAAGGGAATACCTACGAAAGAAATTAATTGGAAAGAAAGTTCATGTCATTATTGACTATATCCAAGAAGCAAGAGATGGTTATCCAGAAAAGGTGTGTGCTACTGTTACAGTCGGGGGAAAGTGAGTGACAATTAAAACAAAAATTATTTGATTTCATACATTTTTTTTTCAGGAACGTAGCCGAAGCACTGGTTTCAAAAGGTCTAGCAACTGTTATTAAATATCGTCCTGATGACGATCAACGTAGTTCGAAATATTACGATCTCCAAACTGCAGAAAACAAAGCTGCAAAATCACAACTTGGATTACATTCCAAAAAAGATTATCCTCCTTTAAGAGTAACTGATATTGTAAGTATTTTGCAAATCACATCCTTAATGCTTCACTGACATACTATATTTTTCAGGACGCTGCTAGAGCTAAATTGGAATTGTCATCCTTCCAAAGAGCTCAGAAGATAGAAGCTGTTGTTGAATTTGTTGCCAGTGGGTCAAGACTAAGACTATACATTCCAAAATCAAACAGCTTGTGTACTTTCTTATTAGGTAAGTTTCATTATCTACAGTTTCTGAATTATTTGTTAATTGGTACTAAATACATACTCAAGAGCAGTTGAACAAAACTGAATGATTTTTCCTAAAAAGCCTATTCTAATATAAAACATATTTTCTTATTTTTTCTTTACTAAAACATGTTTAAACATATATAGCGATTGTTTTTAACAATTTGTCAAATAAAATTTTACCCTGTACTGAATCACAAGTGATTAATTATAAATATTTTTGCCTTATTCTTTTGTATAAATAACAAAGAAAAATATAAATATTAAAGAACAAAAGGATACATATAGGTTTCTAAGAAAACAATTATTTAAATATTTTTATAATTAATGATAAATATATATGAAGTCACATTCCGAGATTTTTTTAACAAATTGTTCATGAAATAGATTTAACCCTGTAAAGAAGTGATTAATTATAAAGACAATTTTTCTTGCTATCTTCTATATATAATAACAAAGTAAAGGAGCGATTATAAACAATGAAAAAAATGTGTTAAAAACATTGGTTTTAAAAATCAAAGAAATGTAATTAATGTAATTTTTTATATTAATTAAACAATTAAATTTATATAATCAAATATCCCCGTATATAAAGTTGTAATAATAATATTTAAAAGATATTCAACCATTATAATTTCACTTCTTAGTGTTTGTTTACTTCTATACTCATAAACCACTAGATTATCACAGTTGAAGATATCACAATATGATAATCTTGGAATAATAACATAGTGAAATCAAGTGGCTTCTATTTAACAATTTAATTATTTTTTCTGTGAAATATTGTTTAGTATAATGTCTAGATAAACGATAATTATTTAAGATTATTGATTTGGGATTTAATAGTGTATGTAGTTTATTAACTTATTGCGGCCGGTTTTCAAGTAGCGTAACGACTTACTTTCAACGTTAACATTCAAAGACAAGGCACTGGCCAGGGGACGGTTCAGGGGTTCAAAACCCCTCCCCAAATTTGGGATTTATGATTAAATTTTAACGAATTAGCATTTTTTATATACTGGAAATACATGAGTAAAACAATAACTTTTACGGTCCAAATCATCCCTACATCTTCAAAAAAAATTGCTACAGTAATCAACCCCATTAAAAAAATTTTCTGGCTGTGGCCTTTCTGGTTCATTTTTAAAAGCCTCAGCAAAAACTGATACTGTTTTGAGTTTGTGAATATTGTTCAATATTTGTTTAAAAATTAGAAAATGTACACAAATATTAGTCAGTTATTATGGTTACTATATCAGCATCATTACAGGTGGTATCAACTGTCCAAGAGCAACGCGCCAGCAAACTGATCAACCTGGAGAACCTTTTGGTGATGAAGCGCTGCAGTTTACCAAAGAACGATGTTTGCAAAGAGACGTTTTTATTCAGGTAGATACCCATGACAAAGCTGGCAACTTCATTGGCTGGTTATGGGTGGATAATAATAATATGTCTGTAGCGTTGGTAAAAGAAGGTTTCGCCTCAGTTCATTTCACAGGAGAGAAATCCCAATATGCTTCTGCATTAAAATCTGCAGAAGAAAGTGCGAAATCACAAAGACTAAGAATATGGAAAGATTATGTGAAAGAAGAAGTAGAAGAACATAAAGAAGAGGAAAAAACGGTAGGAAATTATCTAAAGTGTTTTTAATGTATGATATAACAGCACTTTATATTCCAATTGTATTTGCTCCAACTACATTTTTACCAATATCCTCAATAAATTTTTATTTCAGATGGTTGAACGGGAAGTTAACTATGAGGAAGTAATTGTTACAGAAATAACCCCTGAAGGCACATTCTATGTACAGAAAGTTTCCGACGGACCAAAAGCGGAAGCCCTGTTTTCTAAACTTCGACAAGAATTCCAAGCAAATCCTCCCCTTCCAGGTGCATATACTCCAAAACGAGGTGACATTTGTGCAGCGAAGTTTACTGTAGATGATGAATGGTACAGGGTAAAAGTAGAAAAGGCGCAAGGTGGAAATGTCTTAGTACATTATATTGATTATGGCAACAAAGAAACTCTGCCTTCCACTAGATTAGCGAACTTACCTGCTATATATGCCAATGAAAAGCCTTTCGCGACAGAATACGCAATGCCTTTCGTAATCTTGCCGAAAGATGAAGAATTCCACTCTCTAGCTTTGAAATATTTCCGAGAAGACACTGCCGATCGTAAGCTGCTGTTAAATGTGGAATATAAAACAGTTGGTAGCCCTCCAGCTGCATCACTTCATATTGATAAAACGTCTGATAGCGATATCGTTAAAAACCTTATCAAAGAGGGATTGTTTATTGTAGACGTTAAAGTAAGACGCCATCATAAACTGGTGAGTATTAAATTGGGGCTTCCTTTGTACACTCTGTACCTTGTAGTCAGTCTGCACCATCGGTGATTTTAGAATGATATTTTCTAGATGAAGGTACCTCTAGCACAGTGGTTTCCAACCTTTTTGTGCCTGTGCCTTCCTTTAACGAAAAGAAAATTGTTGCACCCCCTTACTTTTTCTAACAATCTAATTGTGGATTACATATACCTAATTTGCTGATTCATTTTTTTGACACCTATTCGATTTTTCTGGTTTATATTCGAAATCGATATTTTGGAAATAGCTGCAGGCCACTCTTGCAACAGTCTCGCGGCCCACAGGTTGGAAACCACTGCTCTAGCAGTTTTTTTTTCTGAAGAAGAGATGATTACTTGGGTGATCGACTTCGATCACTGTTCCTCGCAAGGTGTATTATATGGAACTAATCTTATCTTTGGTTGATTTCGAACAAATCCTTACCGAATCTAATTCATCTCTAGACGGCTTCTATGATATCCAAAATTTCTAAAGATGTCTTGGTTTTAATTTAAATCTCTATTTGCTCTGTGCCAAATCTTGACTGGGAACTCATGGGAACCCTTGTTAAAGACTGCCAGAATACTCATTGATGCTATATGGATGCTGGTAGATTTCCTCAAACATCAACACCTACTCGATGTATAGAATGACATAAACTCAATGGCTGGCTTGTTATTTCAGAGCTTCTATGGCACTATTACGGAAAATCTGTATATTTCAAATGTTTCAGGAGCTCATGCTCAATGGCAATAAAATAACGATTAAATTAAAGAAATTTTAACAATATATTGGCATTGCAAACTTTTCAATTTATTAGTTTCTTTAACTCAAGAAAATCTAAAACACAAACTAGGGATAACACAACAATCATTCAGAAAACACCTAAAAGTCAGTTAGTGTCTGCCACTAGGGTCTTATGTTCAGCTCACAGCAGTTCTACTAAATAGTCATTTCTTGTCTGGATTTGTTAGCCACAAAACTCTGTTGAAATATGTGACTCTTTGCCATTGATATCCTGTATGACTATACCTACAACATTATTAGCAGAATCCCCATCTGGTATATGGTTAGTATTACATAGGTAGCCTATTACATTAGTCAAAAGAGATTTTTAAGTGACATAAAATTCAAACGGCATCACGTAAGTAATAGTTTATTAGCTGGGGATGTCTGCCGCCGTTGCAAATGAAACGTTCGTATGAAATTTCAATAGACAATCGCATAAGCTATCACGTAAATAACAGCTTATAAGATGACTGACAATTTTAACAGCAAACTAGTAGAAGTAAAATTTGAGCCTGAAAAACCCCAAAAAATGTGGGGTATTTTCGTTTATTGCTTATAGTGTAAAGGGTAATGATGTGTTTATAATGCCGTCAATGGAAAAGTTGTAGAAAATCAGAAAATCTTCAAAGTGAATGTTTATAAATTTTGACTGCAGCATGTTCCATAAAGAAAAGCCGGAAAAACCGATATAAAGTGAATGTTTTAAAAAAATTTATAACTTGGTTGTAATAACAGCTGGAACATTAATCAGCCTCCTAATGATAGTGTATAACTTTGAGATTAATAACACTGAGGATCGATATTGTATGTTAAGTAGATCTTGCTGAATTGCAATTTAAATAATTTGGAGAAATATTTTGTAGAACGCATCGTATTATTAACCACAATAGTTCGATAGCGATATGCAGAATATATTTGGAAAGCTCATAAAATGCACTTCACTTCGTATATATTTTTATTATAGTGACGTAAAATGTATTAATACTCCTTGTGAATTTTGTCTTAAACGGCAGACTCTTAGTTTTCCTCCGATGTCTTGACAGTGGCGAATCCAGTCAACGGAAAAAATGAATTTAATTAATAACAGTAAACTATTTAGATAACCAATGAACTTAATAAACCAGTGGAAAAATACATCAATATGTGCAGGTAATAGTTATGCAAATAAAAACCTAATAAAATGCTGAGAAAAAAAACATATAATAATACAATTTACCATAATTTTCATCTCGTGTCCCCACCTCGAGAAAATTCTATGTCCCCCCATGTGTTTTGACATACTGGCAGCTATTGTCAGTGCATCGCTGGCTGGGTATCGCATATTCATACATTTAATGCAATTTTTACTACTATTTTAAATCAATTTCGCGACATTATATAGTGAAAATCCAAGATAGAAAAATTGAAGTGGAATTTATGAACTTTCAAAATTATCTTTAGTATATCCCCATCGGACTAGTCTCGTTAATACGGTGGGATGTGTAAAATATCTCTCTAAATTATTTATATGCCATTTCTTGAAAATCTACTTATTCAATAGTATCCATCATGAGCTCTTATAAACGTAACATCATAAACTATAGTTTTGACGATGATTAATATTCCAGTGTTAATTACAAGAAAGATAAATTTTTGAAAAAAAATCACTTTTGACCAATTTTTCTAAGTTTATTCGGTAGAGAATGATCCAATCAAGATGTATAAACGGCATTGCGATTCCTTCATTGCTTTTCATTAAATATGCAAAAAACAAAAGAAATTCGTATTTTTAGAGTGTTTTTTATTTAAATAATTTACTTCAACGAGTTCCCTGTTAAAATCTTATCAGTTATTCTCTATAAACTGTTACTGACGTGATGATAAGCGAATTTTGTCCGTAAATAAGTTCAACTGGTATATATGTAATCTTGATGGCAAGTGTTGTGGTAACCTATCTGGGTGTCATTTCTCCATGTCATTTACTCAAATATTTTTCTTGTGTCGTACAAAACTTTGATGAGCATGCCTTCTGTAATGTCTGTTAATTCTCTAGGCTCAAAGCTTAGCTTTACAAATTAATGACGGCTTCAATTTCGAAAGGACGGAGAAGGAAGATTTGCTGGTTATCTGTGTACCTTAATGTCAAGTTTTTCCCAGATTTTTGTGTCGATGACATGAGTGGAAATTAGTAAACTTTAAGCTATACTATCTGAATTTCGTTTATTTCATTGTGGATGGTTTCATTAGAAGTTTTCATTTGTAACATTTCCTCAAATTATTGTTGTTGCATTTTAATTAAATTTCGGTTATCTTATATATTATTTAATTAGATTTTTTTCATTTCTTCCATGGATGTAAGAATGAGCTGATTCTCGAACTCCTATCAGTTAGCAACGTCGCGGTAATCTTGACATTCATAGAACTTATTTTTGAATTGTTACTGATTCATGTTATGCTGGATTTGTCTTGTTTACTCTGGTATGGAATAGGCATGGATTCCATAGACCATAGATGAATTGCCAAACGACTTCTAGGCTTGTCAATGTGTATGAGCTGAAATCGTACAACTTGTTTGCTAAAATATAGCTGTGGTATCAAGTTCACATTTAACGTTTCTTCTTCTTACAATTCGTACTCAACCCCGATTCTTAATATTACAACTTGAAAATTACTCTATTACTCTGGAATTTCAAAATCTATGGATATTGAATAATAATCTTATTTTCAATATTTTATGTATATAACATCGAATGTCTCTAAATCATTGAAAATTAATTTTTAATTATTTCCCAAATATAATTTACAAAGTTGTTTCTTACTCCAAATCACCTGTTTTAGTTGGAAAGTTACAAAGAAGCTCAGGAACTGGCTAAAAAAGCGCATAGCAATATTTGGGAATATGGGGATATCACTGAAGATGATACAAAAGAATTTGGACTTGGAAAATGTAAGTTTCAGACTACACACAAATAATATAAACCAGCTTTTTTCCCAAATAAACTGAAATTGTATTTTTGCTTTCAGAAACAATGAGGGAGTGTCAAACCTTTCGGGTAAACCTGAAGAACCATTACATGTACTTGTAGAAATATTCATTTTTTCATTATTTGAATATAATTTTATAAATCATAACTTTATATTAAATTTATTTTTTATAAAAACTTGTACAAATACGAAAAACATTTAATTGCAGACTCATGTCATCTACTTTTTTTACCCATAGACAAATTTTTGTAAGGATAATGTCATTCTTAATGAGGGTTAAACCTATTAACATTCATTCTTTTAATGAAATTTCAGACTTACAAAACTGGTTTTCCAGTTAAAATAAGTTTAGTTTTGCAGGTAATTGAACAACCTACATATGTAGGTTGTCACATATTTTATTATTTATATTAAAAGGAAGTTTATTAAATTACCATTACTGTTGACATTTGTGCTGAGTATATATCTGTTTTAAAGGAAAAACTATATTTTATTAAATTGTTAAAATTAATACATTCTGTTAAAAGGGTAATAGTTGATGGGTTTTTTACCTTAGGTATAAAATGATACATAACTTGATTTAATGGTTTAACATAGTGATGTGAAAAAATTGCCTACAATTATTAGACTTTTCCTCATTTATGTAAAGATCAATTGGAGATGGTCCTACAATTTCTAAAATAAATTATTGAAATGATATTTTGTTTTTACTGTTGTTTTTGTTTGGGTTAATACCAAAAAACAGATAACTTGAAAATCTGATGAGCTTTAAAACATAAGGTTTGTTATAGTTAAGATAAAAAAACATTGTCTAAAGGTATCTGTAACACCAAACCCAAGGTTCCACAACGTTTTCAGTTTCTAGTGTTTACGGACAGAATGCTCTGGATATTAGTTTTGATGTATAGAATTTTTTTAATGTTGGTGGTTCTGTAAAAAATGAAGTTTTTGAAAATAAAGCTGTACATAACTATAGCAAACCGCCTCACCTCATCCAGTGAAATCAAGTATTTGGTATACTTACGATTCCTCCGACTATCAGTCAACATTAAATCTTTTAAATCCCCCCCCCCCCAAAGAAAACACCGAAAACTGTAACCTTACCCAAACTGGAATTTGCCTTTGCTTTTGTATGTGGTGAAGAACCACAAACGAGCCTTTGTTTAAGATATATAAAAATTCAGTAGCTCATACCGATTTCTAAAAACAATGGCTTTTGAAGCTTCAATTTAAGCTGGAGCTTACCCAGCCGGAGCACTGGAAACAGGTGAGAGAGAAGATGGTTGCCTCAAACACTGGCTTCACGGCCAGCTGCAGGGGTAATCAGATAAGAATAAATTGTTTTGTCCGCGGAGGGGTATCGCGAGACAGTCTCTTTATTACAGGGAAAGAAATGGAAATTCCATACGTTCAACTTCCCGTCAAAGGACATCCGCGTGGTGATTACAGGTTTAAATATCTTGACCACCACCGAAGAAATAGAAGAGGACCTGAAGATTGAAGGATTCAACCCGTATGGGGTGTACGCCATGTACTCCCAACGAAAGAAGAACCATCAACTGCCTCTATTTCTGGTAACATTACCAGAAACTGAGAACAGCATCATGGAACTGAAGACAATACTGTAGTACACCTGCGTAACCGTAGAAAAGCAGCGCCAGAAGACCTCACCGATGCAGTGCTTCAAGTGCCAGAGATTTGGACACGGACAAGGGACCTGCCACGAAGAAGAGAGATGCGTCAAATGCTCTGGACCACACAGGGCATCTGACTGCCCAGTCAAAGAGACGGAGCCAGCCAAGTGCGCAAACTGCCAGGAAGCCCATGTAGCCAGCTACAGGGGATGCAAGAAGGCACCGAGGCCAACAAAACCGGCGTGAAGACCACCCGCGGTCACAGGAGCTGTGAAACCGGGAACGTCCTACGCTTCCCAGGTCAGCGGAGCGGCGAAGTTCCCTCCTTTGCCACCAACAGTAGCTAGAAAGCCCACCGCACCACCGACCCAGAAACCAACGAAAACCAAGGACAAAACAGCACCCAACCCGAAGTTGGATGTCAACGCCGCCAGACGCGAGATTGCAGAACTGGGTAAAGTCATCCAACAGGCTTTGCAAAAGCTCAATTAGTCGCATCTCGATGGCTAATAGAGCGAGAGCAGCTTCCCTGAAGATAGCTTCGTGGAATATACTAGAAGCGAGAACCCGGCTACACGAACTGGGTGAATTTATCACTCGAAGTAACATAGATGTCGTGGCACTCCAGGAAACAAAGCTATCAGAAGGCAAGTGTTTCAACATCGAGGGATACACCACTTACAGAAACGACAGGAATGCAAGAGGAGGGGGAACAGCCCTTCTCGTGAAGACAACAATACCACACCACAGAATCCTGACCCCGGACAACCTTGCATCGACTGAAGCATACATTCAGTATACATTCCTCCGAATCCTGGATTTTCGGATCCTGATTTCGACGCTCTACTGCCAGATAGTCAGCACACAATCCTCATTGGTGACATGAACTGCAAATCACCACAGTGGAACAGCAGGTCCACAAACGGGAATGGCGCGAGGCTAGTGGCCTATGCGGATACCCACGACATAACAGTCATGGGGCCTATCTCACATACACACTACCCTCACGACATAAACAGAAGATCGTATGTCCTTGACATCGCAGTGATCAAGAATTCGACACATCTTGCAGACATCCATACAGTCCAAGAAGGATCAACGGACCACAATCCGGTGATCCTGCTTGTAGGTGATCCAGACGAGCATAGGGACGAAGAAGAGCAACGCTTCCAGAAGGTGAATTGGGACCTATTCCGAAGGAACCTGGACCGCACACTGAGACCAATCCCTGTGATCGAAAGTAGGGAAGAGGTCGAAGCGGCGATTCAACTCCTAGAGGATGGAATCAATGCAGCTCTGGAAGCCGGCACTCGTAGCATCCGAAAACACAGAGACAAGAAGTACGCCAACCTTCCAGATGAGATCAGGGAGCAAATCCTAGAGAAAAACAGAGCGAGAAGACGAGCACAAAGAACAAGGCAACCGGACGACAAGCGTAGAGCCAACGCATTGAATCGGGCAGTCACTGAAGCTCTAAGAACTCATTACAATGATCGATGAAATGGGTACCTGGGGCAACTGGACCCGCAGAAACCAGGCTTCTGGAATCTGCAAAAAATCCTGAGAAAGGAAAGCCGACCAGTACCTCCACTTCATGGCGAGCAGGGTATAGTCTACTCAGACCTTGAAAAGGCAGACGCATTCGCTGACAGCCTTGAGAGAGAATGTAGACTGAACCAACACGACGATGACGACGACGACCACGAACTCCGAGTCGAGAGGCAAGCCAGAAGGATAAGGAACCATGACATCCCACCGATCAGGACCACGACCCCGGAAGAGGTACGGGACCAGATCAGACGTCTCAAGCAACGAAAAGCACTTGGACATGACCGTATATCCAACAGGATAGTCAAACGGTTTCCTTGACAAACATCATCAATGCAATGCTAAGACTCAGATACTACCCGAGGAGATGGAAGTATGCCGACATTATCATGCTGCCAAAGGCCAATAAGGACGGTACTTTTCCACAAAACTATCGCCCTATTAATCTACTATCAGCCATGAGTAAAGTAGCAGAAAGGATCTTCGCGAATCGACTCCACGAGACCATAGACGATCTGAATGTGATTCCAGACCAGCAGTTTGGATTCAGACATCGACACGCCACCGAACATCAAGTTCTACGCCTTGTAGAATACGCTTCAGACGGACTCAACCGGAATCGAAGAACAGCCTTCATCTTCCTGGATGTAGCAAAAACCTTCGACCGAGTATGGCATGACGGACTATTAGTCAAGATGGACCAATTAGGATTTCCCACTAACATCATCCAGCTAGTGGGCTCCTTTTTGAGACATCGAAGAGTAAGAGTACGAGTAGGCCAAGAGCACTCCAGATACCGGACCACCGAGGCAGGGGTTCCCCAATGAGCAGTCCTGTCCCCGATGCTATTTTCAATCTACACTGCAGACATTCCAAGACCAGCCGACGCGATAATTGCCCAGTTCGCCGACGACACCGCCATAGGATGTCAATCTTTCAGATTCGAGCCAGCCTTGAGGTGGCTGCAGCAAGCCACTGACAATTTAGCTGAATGGTGCCTTCAGTGGAAGATAGCCATCAGCGAGGACAAAACTCAAGCTCTGTTCGTCAACGGGAGAAGCCGCACGATCGTTCCGACAGGAAACCTGACCGTCAACGGCACACAAATTCCATGGAAGAACGAAGTCAAATACCTTGGAGTCATCATCGACAAGGGGTTGACTTTCACGAGGCATGTCCAAGAAACTCGTAATAAAGTCCGGGCTGCCCGTGCCAAACTTTACCCCTTAATAGGAAGAGGAAGCAAGCTGGGACAGTCATCTTGCCAATGCTGACGTACGCTTCAATAGTATGGGGACACACCAGCAAGAGCAACAGGCAGGCCATCCAAAGGCAGGAGAACCTATGCCTACGCCTCGCAGTCGACGCACCCTGGTTCGTTCGTAACACGGTGATTTTCAAGGGTTTACGACACCAACCAGTGCTTGCAGAAATGAAGAGGAGGGCCAGAGAGGCTTACGCCAAACTGGAACAGCACCCAAACCTTCACATACGACAACTAATCGACTATGACCCCAGATTTATTGACAGATACAAACGGCCTAAGAACCAGCTCTGCCTTAGCGAAGAGGAAGAGGACGAAGAAGCCCAGAGATAAAGGACAGGTAAGTAAAAAAATGAAGTATATAACAATGTTTTTTTCAGGATACAACAAGGGGGGCCTGGGGGGAAACCAACCTACCAAACAAAGAGAAGACAGAAGAACACACACCCACAAAACAAACGACGACAACGTGCACGCCCACAGAAGGGTACAATTAGCTATATATCACAGCAAAGAATGAGCCATGTAACACAAATAAGACAGTTGCTGTAGTACCAATAAGATAAAGCAACGGAACCAAACCAAAACCAAGCTATCCCAACAAGAAGACAGCGATTATGCAGAAGGAAAACTGAGTTAGCGTGAGGACCTGAGTTAAGTCTCAGGGGGTGGATGGAAAGGGGGCTGGAAGTGCTCACTGCTGCTTTCACCATATCAAATTAGCTACAAAATCTACTACTGCTTTGAGAATTATGATATCTGTTTGTCAAAAAAGTTACAGCTATGGCATGTGAAGCCCAAATTTTAACTACAGACTCAAGTTCTCTTCAAATTGTCTCTATTCCTGCCTGCTTCAACTTCGGGTTACGCCGCAACCTGCACTACATTAAGGTATGAAAGAGTTTTGGTTGACTTCATGCAGATGATTGTTTAGTTATTGAATCAGCGTTGAGGGTAAAAAAGAATTGGTATTACGGTACAAAGCTTAATGTTTATACTTACCGCAACAACTTCAGCCATTTTCAGATGAGATATACACTTCAATAGCTGATACCTTTTCAAAAAAAAAACACTATTTAAGATCCTCAACTTCTAGCGGGGGACTTCGTCCATGTAGATAAATGTGCAGATTAAAATTGAGGAGTTTGGATTGGCTTAGGGAATGCACATACACCCCCAACATGTTGGTTATTATATTAAGATCAAATTTAGTTAAAACGGATTTGAACTATAGTTCTATAAGTCTTACTGACATGATGGTATAAGCGAATTGAAAATTCTGACCTGAAGTGAAAGATTCGAGATATATATATATATGTATATATCCTGTGACGTCTCGAACCTTTCACTTCAGGTCAGAATTTTCAATTCGCTTATACCATCATGTCAGTAAGACTTTATAGATAATTACTGCATAGCTTTTAACAGCAAACTCCTAGAAGTAAACTATATAAATAATAAAAACCCGCAAAAATACGAAGTTCTATTGTTTTTTGCTTTTATAATGAAAAGTAGTGAAGGAATCGTAATGCCGTCTACAGAAAAGTTGTAGAGAATTAGATGTTAAGTTTATATGGGCTTACGATAGGGTAACTATTGAAATAAGTAGTTCTTAAAGAATTGGAATTTAAATAATTTAGAGCGAGATTTTCCACATCCCACCGTATTAACGCGACTAGTCCAACCGGGATATACTATAGATATTTTAAAATTTCATAAATTCCACTTCAATTTATCTATCTTGGATTTTCGCTATAATGCTGAGAAATTGATTTCAAATATTTGTAAATATTGCAATAATTGTACGAATATGCGACAGCCAGCCAGCAGTGCGCTGATAATAACTGTCAATGCACATGGATGGATCTAGCATTTTTTTGAGATGGTGGCACGAGACGAAAATTATGGTAAATTGTATTATCATGCGTTTTTTCTCAGCAGTTCATTACGTTATTATTTACATAATTATTACATGCCCATATTGCCCTATTTTCCAGTGGTTTATTAAGTTTGTTGTTACCAGTATACAGTTGACAGAGGAGAAGTAAGGGTTCGTCGTTTAACCTAAATTTCAAAAGCAGTGTTAAGATATTTTACGGCACTATAACAAAAATCCAAGATATAAGAAGTGAAGTGCCATTTTATGAGATATATTGCATATCCTCAGCGTTATTAATCTCAACGTCATAAGCTATCATTAGGAGGCATATTAAGGTTCCAGCTGTTATTACAGTCAAGTTATAAATTGTTTTAAATCAGTCACTTTATATCGGTTTTCCTTTTCTTTGTGAAAAATGCTGCGATCAAAATTTATAAACACTCGTTTTGAAGATTTTCTGATTCTCTACAATTTTTATATGGGCGGCATTATGAACAGATAAGCATATAAGCAAAAAACGAAAATACCCCATATCTTTGGTGTTTTGTAAGGCTCAAATAATTTACTTCTAAGAGTTTGCTGTTAAAATTGTCAGTCATCTTATAAACTGTTATTTACGGGATAGCTTATGCGGTTGTCTATTGAAATTTCATACGAATGTTTCATCTGCAACTGTGGCAGACAGCCCCAGCCAGGCGAGCGTAAGTGATATCTCGTAGATTGCTCGCGTAGAAAAGGAACGTCGAACGTTGAGGAACTAGTATTTATTCCTGTCTTTGGTTTTGCACAACGTATAGTGAGATACCTACTTCTATTCAGTTTTACACCTTTACCATTAAACTTACTTATTAAAATTGTTCTCGATATTTATAAATTTCTATGGCGTCCCACTGGAGGCGGAAATAGGAGTAGGATGTAGTTGAAAGTACATCGGTATGTTAGTATTGCATAAAGAAAGTAGTATATGCTATGATAGCAGTTTTATTGGGTTGTCACAATCTGCAGTTTCGTTTATTTTCAGATATACGCATGTACCGCTGATACTGATATATACAGCACATGAACAGGGTATGATAGTTCTTTTTTTAACCGGATATTTCTTGAGCAGTTGCCCAATGCGATTCGTTGTATTTTTAAAATATGACAAGAGAGCTGTTCCCAAAGCTTCAAGTAATTCTTGATCTTTTTTCGGATTAGATTTTTATCTTGATTTGACATCCTTATCGCATTGGCCACATTCGCCTGAAATTCACGATCTACATAGAGTAATTCGCCTTTTAGATAACGTGGTTCACGGATTCCGGACGCGAGGGTCTTGATTAGTACTTTTTAGACTGGTATCATAATTTCATTCTTAGGGAGTTAACGTTCTACGTGAGTGTTTCCGATTACATTGTGATCAAGGGTACCGTCGTTACTCTTTGAAACTGCATCTATTAACGCCAGTTGTCCTTTTTCTCCCAGGTGAATTAAATTCGTGGATGATTGCTGTCCAAAGTGTATAAATTCCATTAGAGAACGTTCTTCGTGGTTCTAAACGTAACGGAACCAACATGATGGTTTGCGCTGCAACTAGCCAACCAGAAGACAGTCTGTGAGACAAGAATAAATCCTTTTCCACGCGACCAGTCTACAAGGTATCACCTACGTCCGCGCCACTGATGCCTGCCACACTTACAGATAAAACGTTAGGAGGCAATTTCAATAGGCCAAGGCAAAACAGTCCAGAAAACGTGTTTTCTCTATTGACATAGGCGGCGTAAGCCGAGGGTGTGCCTTGCGCCGCGAATGAACATACGGCTGTGAAAACCATCACATTTCTTGTTTGTTTACTCAAGAAATAACTAGGCACAGGAAATAGGGTATTTAACTCCTTAGTAGTTACTTTAAATCGGTATAAAAAAACTCAGGTACCACATATCTATTTCATTTATATGATCACTAGAACTACAACTTTAAATATATAGCAAAAACGTAAACCAATTGATGTCATAATTATTACTTACACTATGCACGATAAAAATATTAACACAATCAGCAATATTATATATTAATAAGCCTCGCCTTCTTCATATTCTACTGGGTAATGGCGTGTTCCATTAGCTACTTCCGGGTTGAACTTCTCCTCATCTTCATCTTCAAATTTAACTTTCGATGTATCATAATGAGATGATGAATACTGAGAATAATCATAATCTGAAAATAAAAACAAAGTGAATAAGGTATGTACTTTGAAGGTTTTGGGGCAATTAAAGTTTCAGTAGATGCAATTTACACTTTACCAAACGGCTTTTGTCTGAATTTTCAAACTAAATTGAAATATACATACCATCAATTGGTTCCTCTTTAATTCTAACTTCACCACCCTCATCAGTTTTAATATAATCGACCCTTTCGCCTCTTTCTCGTTCCCTTCTCTCTCTTCTCTCACGTTTACGGGCTTCACGATCCTTTTCTCTGGATTTGGAACGCCTTCTTTTTCTATCTTTATCTCTATCCCTAAAATCATTCATAACAATCACTTTATTTAATATGTTCTAAACTACACTAACTATTTACATTGGACACATTAACTTCTGTCTCAAGATGATATTGCCACACGTCTTTATGAGTCGTGCTTGGAATCAGTATTTAACTGAATCTGCAGTATACATACATACTAGCAGGGCCACAATTAGAGATCAAGATAAATGGAATAATCTTAATTGCAGTGATTTCCAGCCAAACTATTGCAAGACAGTTGTGAGCCAAAAAATCCGCTAGAGACCTACCGTTAATACGGAAGAAGCGTACATGCCCACCTCATTAGGCGACAGAAGAGTCAATCAAATTTTGAAAACTGGTGGCACTGCATCTTTTCAGAAGAGTCAAAATCTTCTTTATATACCTTGATGGAATAATTGTATGGAAAGGAGGGCGATATGGGTGATTCTTGTATAACTGTAATTTTTGTTCTAAATCATTTTTAAAATAAAAAATGTTTTAAAACTGGGTTTTTTATTATGCTCAAAAGTAAGCCTGTAACTTAGTTCTACTATACCTTCAACAGAAAAGAAACTAGAACAAAAATTGAACATTTCATGGCAATGGTACTGACACCAAAATGAAATATTCAGAATACTTGCCTAATCTCAAATTCTTAAAATAATTAAACAAATGATAAATTATAGGAATTTGATAATCATACAGGGACATATACGGTATTTTCTTTCTTGATTTTAAAATTTATTACCAGTAGAATTAAAATAACATTTTTTATATAATATGTAGTCTTAGAATAAAACAAAGTTTAATGGTAGTTAAATCTAGTATTCCTTTCTACCAATTAATATTGGGGTATAATTGCAGCATAATTTGATGAATTATTCAATAGATTTTAGTTATAAAAACGCAACTTTAGATTATAAGACGACTCAATAGAAATTTTTACATTAGTTTGAAAAACGAAAATCTAACATGCCACAGTACTGACATTTTGGGCATAGTTATTCAAGATCCATGAATACTTATGCTTTAATATAGAATATCGACGGTAAAATACTATCAAATGTATCACATTTATATTTTTTGCTGAAAAAATATCATGTTGTATAATGAATAAAATACCACAGTCAGCTAAGTATCACCCATATATAATAGCATAATTATGTGGCCATTTAGAGTGTTTAAAGCATTTTTATAATTTTCTGATCAAAAAAAAATCATGTTCAATAATAAATAAAGTACTAGACATAAAAAAACACAGTTACCTAAGAATCACCCTTATAATGAAAATGTATTGGCCCGCACTAGAATGTCGTAAAATACCGGGAAAGTGTTTTAGAGCCAATAATGCCATATTACTAGTGCCATAGACGACAGATATGTTTTTATTGGTGGCAATACCCGCCCCTTCTTGCGAGAACTATCAAAGATCGGATAGAATATCATGGGATTTCAAGAATGGATTGACCACCTTGTTGCCAAGATACGAACTTATTGAACATGATTTGGGTCGAAATGTTCAAGCAACTACACAGACTGTTTCGCCAAACTTTACACGAATTGGGAAATTCGTTCTAAGTTATACATATTGTAGTCACATAAAATTTAGTGCTATAAAATGAACAGACTATTACAAAAAGTAAATGTAAACTTACCTATCCCTTTCCTTTTCTTTTCGACTATCCATGTCATCAACATCATCTCTAATTCTGTCCCTGTCTTTACTGCGCTTCCTCTTCTCTCTCCTTGGCGATCGAGATCTACTACGTCTCCTTCTTTCTCTGGATCTAGATCTACGCCTGTCAAACGAATCCCAATCTCTTACCCTTTCACGATCCCTCTCCCTAACACCCAAACCTCTTTCCTCCCTTTCTCTTTCCAATCTATACCTTTCTCTTTCCCGTTCATTATCCTCTCTACCTGAATGTTTAATATTTACCTCGGGGCCTCCTCTTCTGGTACCTCCTAATCCACCACCTTAAAATCAAGACAAACAATATGTATCAAAGATTCTGTCAAGTGTGCAAGAATTTGTTAATAATTTAATACAACCAAGAACTGTGCAGATCATGTAATTCATATATTTACTGACTAGATATAGAAAATTACTCTTGGAATTCAAACTTCAAACAATCTGGGTAAAAAATACCTCTAATAACGAACATACTCACCTAATCGACGTGGCAACCATCCTTTTACCGTACGTGCTCTTTCTACGTCCACTAAAACACGTCTACCATCAATTTTCTTACCGTCTGCGTGTTTGTAAGCAGCTGTAAAACATTATTAGCTGATATAAATTGAAAAAACTAAACATATTATAATGACTCAACTTTATATGTTGCTAATTATGTATAACACTAGGGAATCATTAACTTTATATATATGTACAATGAAGCGTTAGAGATAAGATCTTTCCAAATACCAGACTTTAAAACTTCATATTTTGAGCTTAACACAAAAAAGTTCTATAATCAGAAAATCACTCACTTCTGGAAAGCAACGTGTGGGTAATTGGTACTGAATCAAAGATATCAGAAGTGAAATTCAGTATTACCAAAAGCTTCTTTTTTATGGAGGGTAATTATAATTCATTTTCCCTATCCCATTACCATGATCTAGAAAGCGATAAGCAGCAACCTAGTTCGAACTTTTTCAGAAAATTTATGCATATTTAATTTCACCATGACGAATCATGTATTTGAAAATTTAACAAAATACACACTATCACTTTGAACATTTTCTATGATGTTATCTAGCTACATTTGTATAAGTAATTATCTAAAGAACCCCTCATTTTAGTTACATTAGTACAAAGATGAAATTTTATCATAACCCTGAGGTTTAATCAAATTTTCATTTATTGAGATATATATCTATAGATAACTTCAACCATATATATACACATATATACATACATAATAAAATACGGCACAGGTTTGAGAGGAGCAAAAGAGTAAAGTAAAATCAACTTGAGGGTAGAAATAACCCGTTCGAAACACTGTTGCAATGGTGCTGAAATATGAGCATTCAAACTATTATGAGCAATATCACTGTGCATATATGTTTTAAGGGTGGTTTAAAAGCAGCTCCATTCCATGGTTAAAGCAATTAATTATAAAAGAATTTAAAATAAAAGAATCTTTTTCACATAAACAGTAAGAAACTGAGGGCTTACATATCTGAAAGCTTATGGTTTGTACTTCATAAAAGAAGCTGTTGAATGTAGTTAGAAAATATTTGGAGACTATCATAATAATGAACAAACCCATAATTTGTTCAGTCTAGATGGACTTATAATAAATGGAAATTAATTTAAAACTGGGGCAACAAGTAGATCTTATCCTTAACCCTTTATATTACTAAATGTTCAAAACAAAAAGGAATAAGCACTGGACAACATATAAAATTAAATCAAATCCATAAATTTCTATGGTCTTTATAGAAAAAATCTCAGCAAGTAAATGATAACATGAAATGGTCACAATGCATGCTCTTTATTTATTCACTTTTCATAATCGCCTCATTTGACAACTAATCTAATTCAAACTAAATGTATATGAAATTTATACAATTTGATTTGATGATTAGATTGTGAAAATAAAGAATATTGAGTAAATTATTTCCAAATTGAATTGGCACAAGGCATGATTCTCATGTTATCACTCAACAATAGGATAGAATGGTTGTTTGTTGAATTTATTAATGATAATCCTTATTAATTTTGAATAGATTTAAAATTCTGGATGAACGCTGACAAAATATTGAATATTTTTGTTTTCAAATAATAGGTATAAATGAAATATACCTACCCGATTACTTACGGATCAATCAAATGAAAAAGTGGAAATTGAATATTTAATCATCACGAGCTGCCGAAGGACTTCCAGTTATTGTTTTGAGTTACCTGGTGCGCATCTACTTACTGAGCGCATTACCCAATATAGAGAAATTATTAGTGACGTGAATTTCTAATTGAAAATTGTCAGTTACAGAAATTTAAAAAACAATCAAACAAACCCCCCTTTAATACGCTATGAACTAATTTTAAACATCAAAAACAATGAAAGAGAGGATAAAAAAAAGCAATGAAATTTTTAATTTAATCCGCCACAATGTATTATGAGTGAGTGAAGATTTATTTATTTATTATTCACATCACTATATTTAACTAATATATGTTAGAAGACTATGACAAGATTAGTGAAAAGTTCACTATATTTTTATTTTAATTTACCCCGCAAATATTATATTTGTATGCAGGGTTCTTACCACACATACAAACCTATATAGCCAGCAAAAAGTGGAAGTTTGGGTGAAATCGGCACTACATAATTGCCTGCAGCTCGACTGTATGAAAAATAAAAAAACTAGTTCAGTTTGTGAATTTCCAAATAGCATATTGAACGGTGGATTGCTGGCTACATAAACAAGAATTAATTTCAATATACCACTTTAGTGTATACCATATATATGTTGATATAAATTAGTAAAAAGAAATTTATACTCTTAACCAAAATGAATGTAGCCATATCTCATATGTATACTTCAGCAACATTCTTACTCACCTGTTCTTTTTACATATATTATTAACCTATTTCATATAAATATCCATCCTGATGTGTACATTTGAGATATAATATTGAAATCCGAACAAATTTATTTAAATATCAACTATACTTATTACTTTAATACCATCAGAAAATACTAACAAAAAAATGAATTGATGATTGAGGTATAATAAATATTTATTTAAATAAGATTTACATGTAGTCGAGATTAATTCATGAATCATATTACAAATGATAAGATAAAGCAAGAAACAATTTGTTTATTAAATGCCAGGATGAATTTTAAAATACTTAAACTTAGTTATCAAACAAAAATATTTCACAATATGAGAACCATGACAAAGGAATTATTGGCAATTCACCTCAATGAACAAACCTAATTGATATACAAATGCTATTTGTCCCAGATTGTTGAAAGCGAATTGAAAATGAAGGGAAATAATTAAAATAGTCAATCCAGAGCATCAGTTTTAAAAAATTGCAAGGTATAAATTACAGCAGGTTTGTAGGTACAGGTGCATTTTTTAACTGTTTATCAAAATATAAAAAATATAATGTATCAATTCTATACCAAATTTATTTTTCAAGTTGTACATCCTTACCACTTTAATAGGAGATTGCAGATTCAACATAGTGTTTCAATTATTACAGTTTACTATACTGGCTGTCACCCAAGGAAGTGTTTTTATGGCTATAAAAATTTCCTTAAAAATGGCTTGTTCTCCACATTTCAAATTTCTGTTACATGGTAAAGTCTTACCACTTAGAATATCTATAAGGAAACTCTCTATAAAAGATTTGATACAGAAACAAACTAAATACTTATGTTTTACAGAAAGGAAATATGTAATGCATCATTTTGAATTTTTGTTCTTGCTAACAGAGATAAATTTTAATTTGAATAAAGTATACTGAATCAACAGAAACATTATTAGTTATGAAACTTCATTTTGGAAAAAAATGCTTGTTTTTAGACAAATTTAATACTGGCATTTGTATTTACATTAAGATTCATTATTAAATAGATTACAAGTAAAACTGAAACAAATTGTTTCTGTAAAGGCTTTTGCATTTACTATAGGCCTGTTCCTACCCGACGTAAAACCGATAAGCAACTGGTAATTGTATTGCGCGTAACAATATTGTAACTCGTCACCGCGCACGAAGATTATGGGTTGTGTATCGGTAATTCGGTCTGTTGGAACGAACCTGCTGATGATGATTATTATTTTCTAATAGTATATATTCATTACCTGACAAATTTAGTTTAATTAGGATGATATTAAAGATTCTATTATTGTACATTTAGCATAGTTGAAAAATCTACATTCAATGGTTATAGAAAGTGGTATAATTGAAGTAAACTGATTAGTAATTTGAAGATTTACTTACAATGCATATCCCTTTCATGTTCATACTCTATAAAAGCATACCCCCTTGGTTTACCATTTACACTATTGTGTATTAACACAATCTGAAAAAAATACAATACAATATTTAAATGTGTATTTTCAATCTCTACAACTCACATGTGAGTAAATAATATACATCTCCAGAATTAAATAAAATAGAATAGGTAATGAATAACAACTGAATTATTGACATCTCTCATTTAGTTCCAAGAAAAGTGTTATTAATTAGGAATTTTTGGTGTGAAAATAAAGAAATTCATTTCCTGTGTTAAGTCTATTTTTGAATCCACAGAAAATCTGTAACAGGAATGAGTCACAGAGGGAAATATTACTAAATCTACAGATGGAAGGTCATAATTTATAAATAAATCTGAAGGAAAAAAAGCAATAAAATGAACAAAATGTGGAACTGATATCAACAGAAGTGAAAAAACATTCATCATGCAAAATTGGAAGGCAGGAAGTATTCCTATTGAACTAGTTAGAAATGGAACATAACGATTACTAAAACTAAAAATGAAAATATTTAACAAATGCCTTATGACATTCCCAAAGATTGGGGAATGGCTTATACCCAGTATTTCTATTCCAAAAAAATTTGCAGTCATAACATCAGCATAATTAGTTCTATATGAAGAGTATATGGCTGAGTTCTAAATGATTTAACAGAAAGCCATATTAAGGACATAGGGGAACAAAGATTCTGTGCAGGTTGATGCTGTTTATAATAATAGTTTTGTACTGCCACAGCTTGTGGAAAACCAAATGGCAAGGAACATAACTAATATTCATAGATTTATCAGATATCATTGCTGCTTCAAATCTCTAGTGTTGTATCCCCTACCCTTTTTAAAATACATTTTCCCATAACACTGAGTTCATGAATTAGAAAATGTTCTGAAATGGAAATACACATTGGAAAGAAATGTTTATACACCTTTCTGTTTGCATATTATCAGGTATAGCAAACAATGAAGATGACATAGAATATATAAGAAGAAAATTTGAAGTGGCACAAACCTCTAGTAGTCAGAGAGTTACTA
Source organism: Octodonta nipae (assembly GCA_034190945.1). Taxonomy (NCBI): domain Eukaryota; kingdom Metazoa; phylum Arthropoda; class Insecta; order Coleoptera; family Chrysomelidae; genus Octodonta; species Octodonta nipae. The sequence goes on from CM067216.1 coordinate 172,573,155, forward strand.
ACAACTAAGACAATTAGGTAATTAATGACTGTGAAATAAATATGTTCCTAGGAAGTTATATTAGGGAGGATGGAGATAACATTGTACTGCTACTATCTCCATAGAATTCAAGCATTCCTGGTTGCCGATGATTAAGAAATTGCTCATGGTCATATCCTTGTGAAAAACCCAGTATTGGGTCAGTTCATAAGGTTTTTCATTATGATTTCAAGATGACCACTGAATCAATAAAATTCTTTGAGCACATTTTTTGCAAATACACTATCTTATAACAAAATCACACCTAGGAGCACCACATAAAATTCATCCAATTTGAAAGGAACTTTACTATTATATGATCTTTAGAAATTTCTGTACTACCCTGTATAGTCTCAAGTTAAATTCTCTTAGTTACATCATAAATCAATTATTATTGTAAAACATTAAAAATTTTAGAATGGTGCAAGTTTCTTTGCCCTTGACAAGGAGGTCTGACCTAGACCCCAAAACGTTTAGAAATACAGTCATTTTGTGTACTGTGGTGTTACTTTCCCGAAAGTGCTTAAACATTGACAAAATATGGCACAACTATCCTTCAGGAAACAGTGAGGAAGGAATTGATGTGAACACTGAAACAAATAACAACACAAGGTCATAGGGTGATTTTGAATTAAATTGCATTCTGTGGACACAAATGCATTGGAAACAACAAAAATTAGCATTTACAAAGCTATTATGGAACCTGTCACCATATATGGAACACAAAACTGGCAAATAACATCTTGAACCAAGGAAAGACTCAATATTGTTGAAATGGACTTTCAAGATGAGCACATAGAATAGTCAAAATACAAGCATAAAACATAATTTTTGGGTCAAAATTGATTACAGACAATTAATATTTGTCACATACACAGAATGGGCAAGAATAGATTTTTTAGTAAACTCATTTTATTCATAAGAAATGTAATAATTAAAGCAAACAATTTGTTACTTCAGTTATACTTCTACCAATATAACTTACCTTTTTAATTGGGCCATAAACTTCAAACTCCCTGCGCAATTTTGATTCTGAAGTATCATAATTCTGAAAAATAAGTAATATAATTATTGTTTTCATCCTGAACCTTTATTTACAACTATTTCACATTGACTAAAATAGTGTAGATAAAACAGTCAACTTGAGTTATTCCCAGTGATGAAGCACAATTGTGCCAAATTAACAAAAATTTAAAAATCACTATTTATTCACTTGGAAATTTTAGCATTTTCCATATTTTACAAACTCATACCTTTTTCAGACTTCATTTACTAAATTTTTTATTTTAAGAGATTTTTCATGATTTGAGGTCTTTTAACCCCCAGAATGGCACTTTTCTGCACAAAATGGAATGTATTTCATATTGAGGCATCACTTTTCCCCACCCTCCTCATACATATTCAACAAAACCTGAATCTATTATTCTGTGTCAATGATCAACTAGATATAACTTTTGTTTTGCCCTTGGCTGACAGGAGTTGTACTCTGACATTTCTCTTTTCATCATTGAAAGATGAACCAAAACTGATTTGATCAACAGCTGTTTCAACCAGAAAACATCAAAATAGACATTAAATTGTTTACTTTTAGTTACCTGAAGACATATTATGAATAAATTTCTTGTTCACATTATTCTTTAGTGGTTATTAAAATTAGTGATGGGATCATTTGAATGAAACATAATCAGTCATTCGATTATGAAAATCACTTGAGTATTCCCATTATGTAATCAACGTATTCGAATGAAAAATAATAGATTATTTATCTCGAAACATTCACCGAATTACGAGCGCGAGAACAAGCTCCATTCGAGTTATAATCTGAATGATATCCCAGCGTATTGAGAAGTTCTTTTCTGACACTCAGCGTTCATATAGAGGCACTTTCGTTCGTTTTCAGTTCTCGCTCTTATGTCTTTATGTCTTTCATAGAACAGAAGAAATATGTAAATAAAGTATTTTTGGGGTATGATGCAATTATTGCAATGCAAAGTAATTTGATGAATTGGCTGTTAATGTAAATTAAGGAACATTATACTGTTCTTTGAATTATTAATAACAGTTCATTCACAAACAAATTTTAAATTAAAAGAATATTTAGGAAAAAATTAATAGTATAATTTTACCTAAATTTAAATAATCACATACAGGGTAGCCACTGACACATAGCAACGGTTATGAATCTGACAATAAAACAAGCAAGAATTATTAGAATCATAAATGTACCATCCAAGTGATCGATCATTTGATTATTAAAGGCACTTGACTTTTAATAATTGATTATTAATATCATTCAATTATGCCTATCAATAATTAAAATGGATAAAAATTTATTATAAAATGTATAAGTAGCTAAGCTTTAGCTTATTACCAGTTCAAGAAATGACAAAGTGCTCTTTTGTAACACTTTTATGATGTCCTTGGTATTAACAAGATAACTTGAATGTGTGGTTCAGGACAATTATGACCAATTAAAAACTGGTTGATTACTGCAAGTAGCATTACATGTCACTTGAAGAAGGAAATTCTTTGTATTTAAGACAAAACTTTACACAAACAAATACAATTTAATATAGATTTTGACATATTCGGTTTGAATCAAGTGGTAAATAAATTTTCATTTTACTTTCACATATATAATATCATACTATTACCACTGTCAACAAAGGCCTTAGCCAAAATTAAATTTTTTAAGAGAACTGAAATTCTGAATCAAAATATGGTTTTAAAATAATTACAAAATAAGAACAGTGACATTGGCTGACATGTGGCTTAAGCCCTAACACTATGTAACTAAAACTGATAAAGAGTCAACTTCTCAGAAAAGATTAGTCAAATGGTATGTTGTTCCATTGTATACTAAAATAAATTATGTAACTCAAACAGATTATTTCTTGAATGGAGTGTTAGCAGTTAGGTGGTAATGTTTGAATAAAAATCAAGACTTCTGAATATATTAGTTCCTTTTTCAATTGGCAAAAGTACTTTGCATTTTTGCATTCTACAATTAACTTACAATTCGAGCAACAAAAAGAGTTTTGAAAGGATCTCCAGTTATGTTTAGAGCTGATGCAGGATCCCAAACAGCAATTTCCTGCTCTAGTTTATATGCTACTTGCTCAGCTCTCTCTCTACGCCTTCTTTCCAATCTCTCTTCTCTTGTTTCTACCCTTGTTGGAGGTGGAGTATCTTTGGGATCCTACAAATGGTTAGGTAAAAATTGTAATAATAAAATAACGCAAATTACTTACTTCAAAATCATCCAAAAATGCTCCCACTCCCAAGTAACCTCTTCTTTTCTTTTCATGTGGTAACTTTGCAACAGGAGGTAAATATGGAATTTGTTCTCGAGGAGCAAAAAGTGCTAACAAATTTGGTGGTAAAAACTGTGTCATTCTTTATAAAAAAGCCCAGGATCTATTTATAAAAGTCACTAACTATTCACTTCGCATTTGTAAAAGTTTGGTAAAACCAATAAAACCAGGAGAATGATATCAAATCCTACTAAAATTAATTAGTAATAAAATACACATAACGTATCAGTTTAAATTGTTAATTTTTCCATCTAACAACCACCGAAACACCAATCAAACACTACCCGAATACCCCGAATACTATGTAGCACAAAATGGCAGTCAAAGTCAACCCAACACCAACAGTCAACCTAGACCGCCTAGGCGACAATCTGCGCATGAGCATGAGCTCAGTATGCGTACTATCGCTATGTTGCCAAATTTAGATCACATCTAGAATCTCACTTACAGCATATAGGTAGTGCTGCAGGTAACGTACATTGAACAGATATCGTGATAAAAATAGAAAAAAGAGAGCAATATGCAATTTCAGAAGATTGCCAGTCGCTTCGTTACCGCTTCCTCGCAACAAGTGAAATGACGTGTTGCTCTCTTTATTGCTCTCTCTTGAAGCTTACCTACACACTTAGAGCATACACCTTCTGGAGGTAGCGCGCAATGCACAAATATCGTTCCAAGGGTATTAAAAGAGAGGACAATAGAGAGGGCAAGAGGTCATTTCACTAGATTGGCAATGAGCTCATTGGATGTAATTCTCAGTAGAGTGAAATAGCCTCTTACCCTGCCCAGAGTGCGTATAAGGAGAGTGATCCCAAGCTCGGAAGCACAGCCATTTTCCGCTCATTTTCCACCCATAAGAATCAACTTTAAAATTGACAACACGACGCTTTGTGTACCGTATATACCGGTAGGGATTTTTAAAAAACATGCAGAGTTGCCAGATTGCTCGTAAAGAAAATTCCTATAAAATCAATATCTTGTACGCATTCCACTCAACGAAAAACGTCATTCAAGAAATCAGCCATTGATATTAAAAGTTGATATTAAAATTATTACCTACAAAGAAAAAAAACTAGGTAATAAACAATTTTATGTACCTACCAATTTTGTCTTAAAAAATAAAATATTGATAATAGAGTTATTAAACATTTTTTGAAACCTAATTGGGGCACATTGTTTGATTTTTAAATTTCCGGACAATCGTAAGTACGCAAACAGCAACTCTCAATACTTTGTAATATATGCAATTTGTCAAATAAATTCAGGTTGATGCTGCAATATTCTGATAACTGTTGATTACTGTTGTCAACATTTTATAATTTAGGTAGTTTGTATTTTTACGGATGAAATTTAATAAAATTGAAGTAAGAATACCAATATGATAAAATTATACAGATATGAGATTTACTTTAAATCATCAGATCTGGCAATACAGCGACAAACACTAAACACTTCTGAAACACTTGTTCACCATAGCGGTATTATTATACCTATAATACGCTGTTCACCCATCGCTATAGTATGGAGTGTAGAACTAAGGAGAAACTTATATGGGAATAAAACTGAAATACTGTAACTTGTAAGTTGTAGTTTTGTAACTTGTAGGATTTCGTTTCGTAATTCAACAAAGTTATTGGACAAGTTACAACTTGTAAAATTCAAAATATTAGTATTTGAAATTTGTACGACGTGCACATTTCGAATACTAATATTTTGGATTTTACAAGTTGTCACTTGTAGAATAAGTTTTTGATGTTGCTAAATTTACAAGTTACAAAACTACAAGTTACAAGTTGATTTTGTTTATGAAACAGGCCACAGGGGACGCTTTCAATTAAGGAGTTCAAGAAATGGCCAGAATGGCGCAAGTGCGACGACAGGGTATGTTATGAAGGTAGCAATCAACGGATTGAAATGCACAAATCCTACATTTAAAAGTGAAATGGCTGAAAAAGTGCGAAGAATGATGTAATTATTCGTAAATATAACCTAGAAAATCTGTTATGTGAACCACAGATCATACAGAGAGAATGTGAACTTCTCTTTGTAACCGATTGTCTCCGTTTTTTTGTAATCTCTGCAAGTGATATGAGATTATAGTATTAATTGTGATATAAATTAATGTGTGTGCCCCAGTTTTGACTTTTTATAAAACTGTGATTTTATAGTTGTTAGGTATTTTGTTATAAAACTTTTTGAAATAGTTAAACAATGGGAAAATTTTGTATATTTGTAACATTTTTAGACTTATTAACAAATAGATGTTGGTGAATTAGATGTAAATAAAAATTATTTATTTTTATATTCTTGTGTTCGTATTACATATTTATTTTGAAAAGTTACCCTTACAAATTCGGGGTTTCTACCTCTCTCTGGATAAAAGGTAATTAACAATTCTTTTCAAAACTGAACAAACTGCTATAATTAAATTATCTCTTGTGTTATCATTATGGAACAAATTTCACTTGCATTTTAGTCTAGAATAGTTTCTTTTCAAGGATTCTAACATTTTCACACTGGTTTTCCATATATTTTTTCTTGTCTAGTTTGACTAAAAGCCCCATTAGCTACAATTAAATGACTATTTTTGGCATCTTTTTTGTACAGATTTCGTGAAAATCTCATAAATTAACTTTCATATATTTGTCAGTCGAAAGATGAATAGCCAACATAATTTAAATCACAAATTGTAGTAAAAAAGACAATAACTAATAAAACTATAATAATAATAAATTAAATATAATAAATGCCTCGGAAAAAAGCCGCTGCCTGGGGATCGCCAGGGCATGTCTGGAGCCAGCGCTGGACATGACAGCATGCGGGACGTCGGTGGCAGGATGCTGAGGAGGCGGGCCCCTGCCGTTCAAAGAGCTACAGCCCAAGAACCAGAAGAACCACAACAACACTCACCAATACAGTCACAACAACAACGTGACCATCACCAACGAAGTCGAACGAGAACTCCACCCGCAGAAAGTGTTGCGCAGGATCAACAGCCAGCGCTCACTCAAGCGGGACTGAAAAGACAGCGCATGAAATGGACTGGCGCCATGAATGAATTTATAATGCGCACGTTTTACAGAATTACGAACCTTGGCCAGGACAAGACTGGATATCGCCAAATACTCTATCAAGAGTTCTGTCGTGAGTACCCAGAGCTTCAAGTTACTGAACAGAGAGTCGCAGATCAATATCGTGTCATCTTGAGAAATGGCCTTATTTGACCGGAACAACTGGACACAATAAAGAGCGAAGTGGAGCGCGAACTATTTGGTCGAAATACAATAGACCCAGAGCCTGAAACACCTTTGGCACAAATAGCGGACGAGACTCAAGAACTACAGCAAGAACAGCCAACCAACGCTGACCTGTTTGAGAAGATCCAAGCAGAAATGGAAGGAGCTCTTAGAGAGTATAGTGGAACAGATCCACTGACTAGACCAGCTCTTCCCAAACTAAGATCTTCTAAGAAATTGGGTATCGTCTTGCAGGCTATGAACAAATTTATCTTGCCAAACTATGTTTTAGGTGCTAATACGTTAGAGTCGCTACACACAATTATCTACTGTGCTGGAACTTCCATCTGCAGAACAATTGGGGTCGCAGTAAGACCAAAGCAAGACCCTCCACAATTTAGACAAACCCCTCGAATACCACCTTGGCAAAGAAGACTTGAAGGGAAAATCAATTCTCTTCGGAAAGACGTTGGAAGACTGACCGAGTACGAACGAGGAGTCAGGAACAACAGAATAGAAAGGCTTGTCAAGACTATCATGGACAATAACCGAATAAACTCCCAGTGGGATGGAGAAAACATCACATCTCAGCAGTGTCTGGACAGTATACGACAAAAGCTCTCCGTCTACACAAGTCGATTGAGAAGGTACAAAACCAGTAATCAAAGGAAACTAGACAACACACTCTTCCGACAATCAGAAAAAGGGTTTTATAGAAAACTTAACAACAACAATAATAATGAAGCCCCTAGTTACCCCAGTAAAACAGACATCGAGGAATTCTGGAAAACACAGCTTTCCACAACAATCTCTTATAACTCCAGAGCCAGCTGGATTAATGAGGAGGAGGCTGCATCTCAGAACTGTGAGGCCATGCAACACCAGCCATTTACAACGGAAGATACATCCAACATAATGAAGAACCTCCATAACTGGAAAGCACCAGGACCAGATGGTGTACAAAATTACTGGATAAAGAAACTGTACGCAACCCACGAAACACTAACAGCCCTTATAAATGACGTAATTACCCACCCACACAAGATGCCTAGTTTCCTTACGCATGGTGCTACATACCTATTACCAAAGGACAACCTATGTGCACAGGACCCAGCAAAGTACCGACCAATCACTTGCCTTCCAACCTTATACAAGCTCATAACATCGTGCATTAATCATCGCATTTTGTGAACTGAACAACATAATTACTCAACAACAAAAGGGATGCGCGAAAAATTCGATGGGTTGCAAAGAACAACTGATAATTGATTCCGTTGTCTGCAATCAAGCCCACGCCAAACGACGAAATCCCTACATGGCATATGTGGACTACAAAAAGGCCTTTGATTCAGTTCCACATGATTGGCTCATTAAGGTGCTGAAACTCTATAAAGTGAATAATTGTACTATTAACTTTTTAGAATATGCCATGGCCACCTGGCAAACCAAAATCTCACTGAATGAAGCCAACTGTTCGATACAAACTGACCCTATTCCAATCAGAAGGGGTATATTCCAGGGAGACTCTCTTAGCCCACTGTGGTTCTGCCTTGCCATGAACCCTCTCTCAAACAAACTGAACTCAACTAATTTTGGGATCAGTCTCAAACACAACAACGTGCAAGCATTGAAAATAAACCATTTGTTATACATGGACGACTTAAAGTTGATGGCAGCTACAAAACAACAGCTGCATGATATGCCTAAAATAGTAGAAGGGTTCTCTAGTGACATCCATATAAAATTTGGCCTAGACAAATGCCGAATTATTAATATAGTTAAAGGCAAAATACAGCAGGGGCACTTCGAAATGGGAGATGGCACCTCAATTGAATCTATGGGGGAAGGTCATACTTATAAATACCTTGGAATAAAGCAGGCTCAACGGATTGATCACATGACTATGAAAAAGGACCTAACAGCAGAGTTTTATAGAAGGGTAAGACGACTGTTGAAAACCAAACTAAACAGTAAAAATCTGTTTCAGGCTATTAACACCTATGCGTGTTCAGTGCTCAGTTACTCTTTCGGTATAGTTAATTGGTGCAAGACTGACATTGAACAATTACAACGAAAAGTTCGAGTTTTACTAACAAAAGCTCAAAATCACCATCCAAAGAGCTCTGTCGAACGTACAACTTTGCCACGGTATGAAGGAGGAAGAGGATTGACAGATCTAAGTAAACTATTAGATCAACAAATTTCTATTTTGCGTAGTCATTTCCAGAAACTCGCAGAATTTTCTGATCTACATAGAGTCATGTGCCAGGTTGATGACTCAACACCACTTCGACTGACACAAGAACATGTCCAATTACACCACCAGACCACAGATCAGAAACTGCAGAAATGGAAAGAGAAGCCCCTTCATGGAAGACATATAAATGACGTCAACCAAGATTATGTCGACAGTGCAGCGTCGAACTACTGGTTGATCTCTGGTCATATGTTCCCTGAAACGGAAGGCTTTATATTGGCAATCCAAGATCAAGTAATTCCAACTAAGAACTACCTAAAGTACATCGTTAAAGACCCTTCCATTAACAACGATAGATGCAGGTACGGTTGCCAAACATCTGAATCTATCCAGCATATCACAGGAGGTTGTCAAGCGTTCGCTGCAACTGAATACAAAGAACGACACGATGCTGTGGCAAAAATACTTCACCAGGAACTAGCACTGAAACATGAATTATCACAGTCGGTAAGATTACCATACTATAAATATAAACCAGAATCTGTTTTAGAAAATAACAACTACAAGCTGTACTGGAACCGCACGATACTGACCGATCGGTCTGTTGCTCACAATAGACCAGATATAGTTTTGGTAGATAAAGTCTCCCGGAAAACAACTTTAATTGACATAGCAATTCCCAAAACAATAATATAAATATCAACCAGGCTGAGAAAATAACCAAATATAGAGATTTGGAATTTCAAATAAAGACTCAGTGGAACATGAACAACACACGAACTGTACCAATTATTATGTCAACAACAGGACTAGTCCCAAAACATCTATTAAACAATTTAAAATACCTCGGTCTGGACGAACATCTTTACAAATAAAAATGCAAAAAGCCGTCTTGTTAGGGACAGCCCGGACCGTCAGGAAATTCATGGGAAACTGCCGCCACGACTCCAACCACGGGCCTGAAAACCTGGCAAGAGCTCCCACAGAGCTAAACCCCTTTGATATCTAAAATATCTGGAGTTTAGTGAATTTTCCCCTAAAGGCACTCATAGCGTGGCTTAGAGGGAGTGTGATGCCATACATTGTATGGTCAAGTCGGATAAATTAATTATGGACAAACAACAACATACAAGCACTAAAGATAAACCATTTGTTATACATGGACGAACGCTACAACAACAGTTGATATTTAAAATAGCCAATGACATTCATATGCAATTTCGTATGAATTATCAATATAGTGAAAGGAAGCAGGGGTCCTACGGATGGCACCACAGTTGGCATACTTACAAATACCTTGGAATAAAGCAGGCTCAAAAAATTGATCGAATTGATCACTCTATATGAAAAGGACCTATCAACAGAGTTGTATAGAAGGGTAAGACAAACTGTTGAAAACTAAGCTTAACCAATTTACACATGCTCAGTATGTTACTGTTATCATTTGGAATAGTTAAATGGTGCAAGACTGACATTGAACAACTGCAGAAACTAAAATCACCATCCAAAGAGCTCCGTCGAACGTACAACGTTTATGAAGGAGGAAGAGGATTGGCTATAGATCTACACAAATTTCCAATTTGCATAATCATTTCCAGAAACTAGCAGAATTTTCTGATCTACACAGAGTCATATGTCAAGTTGATGACTCAACACCTGTGCGACTGACAGAACAACAAGTTCAAGTATAACATTTTTATACTTGTTAAGGAATAGATGTTGGTGGATTGATGTATAATAAAAATTATTTATTTTTACATTCTTGTGTTTGTATTACATATTTATTTTGAAAAGTGTCCCTTTACAAAGTTGGTGTTTCTACTTCCTTGTTCACCTCTCTCTGGATAAAAGGTAAGTAACAATTCTTTTCATCACTAAACAAACTGCTATAATTAAATTATCTCTTGTGTTATCATTATGGAACAAATTTCACTTGCATTTTAGTCTAGAATAGTTTCTTTTCAAGGATTCTAACATTTTCACACTGGTTTTCCATATATTTTTTCTTGTCTAGTTGGACAAAAAGCTCCATTAGCTACTATTAAATCATTATTTTTGGCACCTTTCTGTTGTGTTTTAAATATTTCCAAAGGTACGCCTGGTGAATGCCCCTGGGAAAATATCTTCAGAAGTTTGTTGAAGTTGTCGAGTTGGTGGACAATGCCATAATCAGCTTAGTAATGATGTAATAATGGGTTCTCCAGAGTATAATTTATGTAGTATATTTATCTTAAATCCTAAAAAAATGTGCAAATAAAATTTTGCTTGTAAGTCATTTTTATCTATGTACAAGGTATTTCATTGACTTAACACTTTATTAATGTTAAATATAAATCTGGTTGTTGAACTGTGATGGTTAAATTTGCATTTTTTGTATGGAATTCTTCACATTAACCTAATTTTTTTTTGTTTTGTTTGTGGCCTTCGCCGATCAGCATTTAGCCAGCCTCGAGTTAGCAGAGGTGCATATTTAAATGCGTCTGGGATAACCCATCCCCCCACTATATTAGCAATTTCAAACATATCGCAGTGCGCTTATAGACAACCACAAACACCCATAGGCGTGAGCCGGACTCGAACCAGCTAGGCCAAAGCCAACTTAGTTGAGAAACAAGCGCTTCTTCCGCTAAGCCACAGACCCCCCTACCTAATTTTTTTCATATAGGTTTGTTCCTAGAAAACTGATTTCTACGAACAAATTACCCGGTCGGTACCAGTGGCTGTTTTCCAATTAGCAGAGCACAAGTGATTTTGTGCCGCACAGTGCGGCAATTTTTAGGACGTTAATTGGAATATGGTTGTTTTAAAACCAACCGGTAGAGTACACTGATCATCATAAGGTTAAAAGTGTATTTACTCATAGGTTATCAATTCACGTTTATGTGTACGTAAATTATTTACAGAATAATTCAGTAATGGATGTTTTCCAATTATTAGAACTCAAAGTGTTTTTGTGTCGCCCTGTACGGCAATTTTCGGGCGTTATTTGGAAACTACTTCATGTTTTATGATAAAGTTTTATGTTTACTTGCTAAACCTACATAAAACATCTCAAAGGCACAGTTATTTCTTGTGCTCATTTGTGCGAGCTAGTGCTGTAATTGGAACACTCAGTGTGCGCTAATTGGAAAACAGGGAGTGTCTCCCCCCAATTTAAACCATTTTGTGGACACTTTTTCTTACACAGAGTGTGTCCTCCTGTCACTCAACCCTCCATAGCATAAAATGGCGGAACCAATCAGCATTTAGCCTATACCTTGGCAACACTCTTCTTATACGCCTTCTGACCACAGAATAATCATATTCTGTGTTCTGACCCCAGTGGCGGATCTAGAAGTGTCCAGAAGGGGTGACACAAAATGAAAATTGTGATAATAAGACGCGTTACCAAGAGTTATTACTTGGATCTATACTCCTTTAGTTTAACAAATCATTGCTTTACTGTCTACTGTTTACGATCATGTAACTTAACTTTTTCAGTTTATTAATCTCAGTCTAATGTGTAACTACTATTGTTAATATTTTTTTCCTTTTTTACAAAGCATCAGGAGGGTTGCCCCCCGCGCCCCTTGGCTGGATCCCCCACTACCTGATCCTCTCTATTGTTCCGTCTTTCTAGCCTTGGCACGATATTTATGCACTGCAGGCTGTCTCTAGAAAGTAGATGCTCTAAGCCTATACTTGTAAACTAACCTTGGGTGGAAGCAGCTCCCAATCAAATGAAATAGCCTGCTGCTCTCTCCTTCTCTTTTTAGTCTTGTCACAATATTTGAGCATTGCAGGCTACCTCCAAAAGTATATCTTAAAGCATATACTTCTGGAGGTAGTCTACAATGCACAAATATCATACCCAGTCTAAAAAAGGGCAATAGAGAGAGCAAGAAACTACTTCAATCGATTGGTGCTGCTTCACAAAGTGGAATGCTTAGTTACTCCCTCTGTTGCCCACTTTTTCTAGTCTTGGACACGATAATTGTGCGTTGCAGGCTACCTCCAGAGGTGTTTGCACTAAGAAAGATATGCTCTCAGCTTCCAAAGTATATGTTCTAAGGCTAATGAAGAAGGAACACATGCTTAGAAAAATGAACTAGCGTTTGAATTGATTATTTGTTGATTACTCAAATAATTTTTAAAACAACCATCAAAACAAAGTTCGTATTTTTAAAGTTAATAAATTAATAATGACAATTCTCTTGAGTTATTATCTCGCTAAAATTTATGTTAAAGAAAACTGTAACGAAATTACAAAAATTCCGATATCAGCGTCCTCATACGGATGCAGGGAAAAGCTTTTTTGGTGTTCTCCTGTCTCCTATACTTAGCTCCCATAAGAGCTTCCCTTCTATATAAATCATTGTTCTATGAACACATGTTCGTTTGCTGTCGTTTCTGTTTCCATTATTATTTCTTTATGTTAATTTTTCTGTCACATTCCGGATTAACAAACAGATGTCAGTGACAGCTGACAAATGATATGTAAATATTTATCTTTTATATCATGAAATTACCGATGGTACAAAGTCTTAAAACCAATAAGTTGATAATTTATATTAATCGTGGCGTGAGTAGAAACTGACCATTGTAACTTGAAACATGTCTCAAGTTGTTAGTAAATTTATCTCCGTAACTAGCCCTATTTCTTCAACTTGTGTGGAATATGTGCACCCTTGGACAGATAGCTGCTTACAAGCAATATGTGGATTATATATTTATTGCATTTATGATTCATTAAGATTATATGGGACTGTTTATATGGTAAGTACGTAGTATTACTGATGTTAAATAGTTTTATTTATTTTTGCCAACACTTTTTATAAAAAATGCGAACCTACAGATTGTGAAAGTTTTGTTCAGCTAGGTATTTATTGATATGTGTGTTGAATATGTGAAAATTTATAGTACTTTGAAAAGTTTTTGTACATGTTTGTAGTTTAAATTTCATTTGAGTTTTATATATGAAAAGCTCTTATGAATACAATTTTTAAATTAATTTGTGTCAAGTTTGAAATAATTTTTAATATCCCGTAAAAATATAACTTAATTTGGGTTTTATTATTAATTGCTGCTATTAGACTAAAAGTGAGTTTTCATTTGCATCTTTATTAACAGACAAATAATTTCTGACAGTAACTTGTTTAGATTTAAAAATACTCTTATCTAATAGAGTTTTTTAGTAGTAGGTAATACCGCATATTACCTCCGCTCAATTAATCAAATTTTATTCAATAATGACAATCAAAATTCACAATACAAACTCAACTGACAAATTTGAATTACAATCTGAAGTTTACTGTCAAACTAAAAGTCAACTAATGTCAAACTAAAAGTCAAAGTCTTTTTTTATATATAACTCAAATACTTTACCCCATATGCTTATTTAACCATTTTTTAAGTTTTTTTATCCACACTGTATAACTATTGTTTTACTTCACTCTTATTTCAACTATCCTATATATGGAACTGCTTTTGTGACAACCAATATCACATTTATTTGTAAGATTTTTTGAACCCACCTGTCTAACTATTTAATTTTACTTGGCCTAATATTTCAACTGCGCAGATTGCTAGCAGCTTGAATTTCGTAGCACGCATACACCTACCACCGTATACAATATAGAAAACATCGCTCACCTAAAAATTTTTTTTCGATTCACTCATGGAATATTTTGTGCAATTTGACTCGACTGCAATGAAAACCGTTACAAACACCCTGTACGATATTCTCACATAGCATATCTTGACATTTAAGCTAGATATTTATGATGATGAAAATTGGACATTTACATTGATGTTTTCCGTATTTTTGCAAATATTTTTACGATTTTCGGAAAAGCGGTACGTTTTACGTTATAGATAATTATACGGAATCAAGCTGGAACATCTCTTTGTAGAATACAATTTAAAATATTCAAATTGGTTGAGCCGTTTTAGAGAAAACAGTGTAGATTTATTGAAATTCACTGAAATGTAGTCCCTTAATTACTGTGTTTTGTTGATTTTCTGGAAAACCGGAAATTTCACGTTATAGAAAATTATATGGTACCTTTCTGTAATATTCCTTAATACAATGCCGTTTAAAACATCAAAATTGCCCAAGCCGTTTTTGAATAATCACTGAGCATACTGTTACGAGAATTCATCCGACTGCTGGTACAATCATCCGTCAACCAATTCGTGGAAGGGACATTATTCCATTATTTCTGGGAATCCGAAATGTTTTGAATCTCAACAGGCCGACCGTTGCCGTTACTGGGAACTCCCTTGAAGTTTCCAGAACACATGAAAGAAGTTTCCCGATAGTTCGTTGACTTGCCAGAATAATTCCAAGAGAAATATATAAATACGGACTGCTGGCGATGGAATTCATTCAGTATTCGACGGTCCTATTGTTAAGTTAAGATAAATTGTAAATAGGTCTTGGGAATATAAATTGTGTTACAGTATAGGCGCCAATTCGAGGCTGCTTAAGAGGGGATGCTTGAATGCTTCAGAGCAAGAAGAGTATGAAGAACTGGTCAAACATTTAGAACTGAAGTATGGTCAGACACATTTGGAGCACGTCTACTACTCCCAATTGAAAAATCGCCACCAAAGATCAAATGAATCCCTACAAGAGTTTGAAGCTGATATTGCACGTCTGGTTCGCCTTGCCTATCCAGCCACACCGGAAAATGTAATAGAAAGGTTAGCAGTGCAAGTATATTTGGATGGACTGCTGCATTGACCCTAGCTCGACCGACTCAATTAGTGGATGCACTGGCTCGAGCTCTAGAAATCGAGGCTGCGAAGAATACCTGCAGAGGTCAAGCCAGAGTCCGAATCATGGACGGAGAATCTAAAAATGGCGGAAACGAGGAAGCCTCTGTAAGAAAGATAATAGAAGAAGTCCTTACCGAAAAAAGACAATATAAAGGGACCATCGTCGACCTGTAACCAACAAGTCCCAACTACCAACGCATATGTCGCTTTCGCTACGCAATCACGTTAACAGTGTCTTTGTAGATGGCCTTATTAATAGGAAGCAATTTGCAATGCTGCTGGATACTGGTGCGACGAAAACAGTAATAAGGCCCAACATTGTTTTAGAGACAATGATAAAACCAACAAAATGGCAGCTGCGAACAGCGACAGGAGAAGCAGCGAATAAATAAATAAATAAATGCTTTATTTTAGCTTTAAGCTATGATATAACATCTTTTTTACATATTACATTTTTAACAAGTGAAAAAACATTTAAATTAAATTGAAATGACTTTTCTCAATTTATTCCTAAAAATATTACATTATGGGATGTTTTAATAATTTCTGGAAGAGAATTATATACCCGTAACCTTCCTACAAACAATCGTTTTTTCAACACATTAGTGGAAACCTCCCTATAAAATACTGGACATCCCCTGTTCTTAAATTATAAGTTACCAAGTCATCTTTTTATCAAAAAACCTGTCAGAAACTGGATTAAACCGTTTTTGATTTTATATATAAATATCATGAATTTGCTTCTTCAACCATTTGTTTAATATTAAGAAATTTTAGTCTATAACATATCCCTTATACTCGTATACCGATTGCATTTTAACAGACACGATAGCTCTATTTTGCAATATTTGCTTTTATTTATTTCCTGATTATTGCAGTACATCAGTAAGGAGATACAATAAGTAAACTGGGGATATATTATTGCATTATAAATTATACGCCTCGACCATTCGGATGTATCCTATTCTCCCATTCCATCTTACCTAGTTTTTACACATATAATCTACATGAAATTTAGGTTTAATTGTGGATCTGAAATTATATTTTATTTCTTTAACTTGTATTACTTCACAAACAATATCCATCTTTATTTCAAAGTTTTTTCCCTCATCAAATGTTTTACAGTTATGTCTTGTTCCGAAAATCATACATTTTGTTTTATGGATTAAGTTTTAATTTTTTAAACCTTAGCCAATTTTTTAAAATGCTGGTCTTTATTTATTGTTTGCACTACTTGTAAAAAGTTTCTTCCTGCTAAAGATACCACGTTTGATCATGTCCGATACAAATTAACAAAACTATTACGAAATATATTTATTTATATCGTTTATGAAGTATAAAAAGAAGGGCCCAGGACACTTCCCTGTGGTACCATATTTAACCTCAATTTTGTATATTTTATTATCTACTTTAGAGTAATCTATTACTCAAGAATTTTCCCATTTAAGAATCCCCTCTATTATATACTCACAAACATTTATCAATTTTTTGCTGTCTATTGTCTCAAAAGCCCTTTTTAAATCAATGAAAACACTTAGAACAATGTTACCTACATCTATTTGTTTTTCCACTGAATCACAAACTGACACGCACTTTCACAGGAATGTTTTCTTCGGATCCAGATTGACCCACATAGATATTTGTTCTGTTCTAAGTATAGAATACAATTGCTCATGAAACACTTCTAGAACTTTTAAAACAACGGGAGTAGATTTATTGGACGAGTTCCTCTGGTTGCTTAGGATGAGTAACTGGCACCGGTATGATAACACTACATTTTAAAGGTAGGCACTATTACATTTCCAGTGAAATTATATTTAATAAGGGATACCCAATAACCTATAACTTTTTTAGCGATTTACCGACATCGGCCCCCGAAGACTATTTTTTAAATTATTTATTGTTTTCTTTAACTTATTTAACGAAATTTTTTAAAACTGTAAACTTGGTATTCACTAATTTTTTCTTCCTTAAATTCAATATCTGGTAAAGGAATCGCCTTGTTACAATATCTCCACCCATTTATAAAAAAGTTATTTAATGAGTTCCTACACCGGATTTTCAAATATAAATATAATTAATAGTTTGTGTGTTCTTATTTACAATTTGTGCAGGGTCCTCCACATTTTCTCACTATGGACGATTACAGATTTTCCTTTCGGAATAATCTTTCTCCTTTTTACGAATCAGACAACTTTGTTTCTTTGTATTTTATAGTCCTCAAAATCGTTGATACTATTTGTAAATTTGAAAGTATTAAACAGTCTATCCCTCTCCTTCTGCTCCCTTCTTATTTCATCATCCACCATTGATACTTTTTTTTGAACAATACTTCTTTTAGTGGTGATATACTGGCTCGAGCTCTGGTTAATCGAGGCCGTTCGAAAAATTTTGGTACAAAGTACATTAATAGTTGTATAATTCACTCTTGTCCTAGTTCCAGTTTTATTTCCTGAAGTTTACGAATCGTGTAAGCTCGAAAATAGTGTTTTTTCTCTAGAATTTCATCATAGTTTAATTGATCCAATAGTTTCATGTCACCTATAATAGGATATATTCTGTCAGTTTCTTGTATTTCAGTAAAATTTGTAAAACATGGTCCAAGCGTTTTAATGTCTTTAGCTGTGTAGGTTTTGTTATAATTTGCTTGAACCCTAATGATAATATTCAATATTCGTTTCTTATATTGGGAGTTTTCCAGAATTTATGTTAAAGTCCTGCTATTATTGTCTTATTCCTAATTACATCCTCTTCGTTTAAACTTGATTACAAACTATTAAAAAAGTCTGTTATGTCCATACCATTTGTGATCGTAACTCCACCTACTATCACCTTATCTTAAGCAGATTTAACTTCACCAAAATTCCCAATATTCTCTGTCTATGGAAAGTTGTAACGTTTCACATTTTAGACAGTTTTTAACGATATGGTGACCCCCTGTATACGGCTATCAGAGTATATTATGAAAGGATTGTACCCTTGTAGAATTTCAGTCTTCTATATCCCGAGTAATATGGGTTTCAGTAACAACAATTGCCATAGGTTTATATTGATCTATGGTTTGTTCCCAACGAACATGATTTTTTGTGCCCTGTATGTTTATGAGTAATATAAGACTATTTTCTTTGACTGTAGTGGCTATATATACTTAATTTTTTCTCTTGTTATGTTTACTTGCCGTTGATAACTAGGGAGTTTATCTATTACTACAAGATTATAATTTATATTTGGAATTTTAAAATTTGAGAAGCATATTTACAATTTGTAATCCTAATGTGTCGTTACCGTTTGATTGCTTATGTTTCCACTACACTTAGGGCAAATGTCCGCAGTATTTGTACATTTTTCAGCGTGATGGCAAACGCCAGCAGCGAAAACATCCAACTGAATCAACGCATATGTCGCTTCGTTGCGCAACCACAAACTATCACGTTAACAGTGTCTTTAATAGATGGTCTTATTAATAAGAAGCAATGGCCGAATGCAACGAAAACAGTCATAAGGCCTAACATTGTTTTAGATAAGCCCATGATAAAACCAACATTTTCTTGTTTGGAAGCACTGTACAATTGCGAACAGCTACAGGAGAAGTGTGCAGCGACATAAGGTCCATTATGAAATACTTTGATATTTAGAAATGGTCTTGGGAAATACAGCATTCCAACATCGGGCATTAGTGGCGGATATCGAAGACCAAGTCATCATTGGAATGGATGTCATGAGCTCTAAGGGATTCCAGTTAAACTTTAAAGATGGAATTCTGCAAGTGAATGACGAGGAAGTGGTGCTTTATCGGAAAGACGACATCATGCTTCGAGCAATCTTGGCAGAGGATGTAAATGTTCCGGAAAGAGCGGAAATCATTGTAGATGCTTGCCTAGATGGGAAAGCTAAAGCTGGAACAGTGATGATGTTTGATCCCGAACTTAACGACGGAAAGAAGATTGTGCCAGTAAGAGCAATGAACCTGAATCATTACTCAGAAAGCAAAATTGAGGGACATCGTTAGAAACTTCCAGGATATCTTCGATGTAAGGAACGGAAAGATAGGACGAACTGATCTGGTGAAACATAAAATTAACCGGGGGCGCTCAACCTATTCGACAGTCGGCGAGGAGACTACCCCTAGCTAAAAGAGAAGAACAGGATAGTCCGCGAGATGGAGGAAGAATGTGTAATTGCACTATCCAATAGCCCTTGGGCTTCTCCAGTTGTCTTGGTTAAAAAGAAAGATGGTTCAACCCGATTTTGCGTGGACTATCGGCAATTAAATCACGCTACAAAGAAAGACAGTTATCCCCTTCCAAGAATAGATGACACCCTAGATACGTTGGCTGGATCGAAGATGTTTTCCACCCTGGACTTGAAGAAAGGTGGAAGTTGATGCTTTTACCATTCAGGACTGAATGTTCCAGCGACGTTTGAAACAGTGTTAAAAGGGCTTTCATGGAAAACGTGCCTGGTGTATCTTGAAGACATTATCGTGGTTGGAAAATCGTTTGAAGACCACGTGAGGAACCTGGAGGAGGTATTTCAGCGACTCCGAATTTACGGATTAAAGTTAAACCTGAAAAAGTGTCAGCTGTTCCACGAAGAGGTGCAATATCTTGGACATTTGGTTTCCGCAGAGGGAGTAGCTGTTGATAAACAGAAAAGTAAAGCTGTCCAGAAATGGCCGATACCTAAAGTTAAGAAGTTTCCTGGGGTTATGCACGTACTATCCTCGGTACGTAGCCGGATTTGCCAACATCGCCAAGCCACTTACTAGACTCACAGAGGGGAAGGTACAGTACCAGTGGGACGAGGAGTGCCAGCGATCATTCGAAACACTGAAAAGAGCAGTGCCTCCGTCTAAGTTATCCTTTGCCAGATGGGAACTTCGTTTTGGATATCGAGGCAAGCAATGTCGAAATTGGTGAGTCATCATCAGCTATTTCAGCAAGGCCTTGAGCAAGCCTGGAAGGAATTACTGCGTTACTCGCAGGGAACTCTTGGCTGTGGTATAGGGGGTAGAACATTTCTACAAGTACCTCTATGGTAAAAGATTCCTCCTGAGGACTGATCATGCAGCACTGAAGTGGCTCTTGCAGTTTAAAAATCGCCGAAGGACAAGTGGCCAAGTGGATCGAGCGGTTGCAAGAATTCGACTTCGAGACTGAACATCCAGCTGGAACAAGCCATAAGAATGTTGATGTCTTATCGAGGAGACCATGCCCTGATGAGTGCAAACATTGTCAGCGATCTGCAGAAAAAGCAGCTGTTCTCTCTAGAACTATCGCCGTCGATGACCATTGGCCATCGGCGGAGATCCAGGAAAACCAGAAGTTGGATCCGGAGTTAAAAGAAATCCGGTAGAAGGAAGAAGACCGCAAACCTACGTAGCAAGAGATTTCCCGATACTCACCAACCATAAAGTCGTATTGGACTCAGTGGAACTCGCTGGACTTTTGAAGCGGGTCCTGGAATCACCAGAGGAGGGCAAGGACAAAAACAGATTCTAGGCCCCAGAAATAGGAGACCAGAGGTTTTGCGGGAACTACATGATGGTACAACTGGAGGACGAAAACCCTGGGGTTTTGGTTGAGAGAACGCTTCTATTGGGTATACTGCCAAGCAAGGATTGGTCCGGAAATGTATGGTTTGTGCAGCAAGTAATGGGCGTCAGAAGCAAGCAAAAGCTCCCATGAAGCAATATAACGTGGGCAGTCCATTCGAAAGAGTAGCCATTGACGTTGCCGGTCCAATTCCTGAATCCGGCTCAGGAAATAAGTACATTGTGGTGGTAATGGACTATTTCAGTAAATGGGCAGAAGCGTATGACTTGCCGAATCAAGAAGCCTTGACCGTTGCTGATGTCCTTGTCAAGGAATGGATCAGTCGTTTTGTTCCCTTGGAATTGCACTCAGACCAAGGTAGAAATTTCGAGTCCACCCTTTTCCAAGACGTCTACAAACCATTAAAGATCAGTAAAACACGAACGACAGCATTACACCCGCAATCCGATGGAATGGTAGAACGGATGAATAGAACCATTAACCGCCCTTTGTCAAAGGTAGTCTCTGAACACAAAAGAGACTGGGACCAGTATCTGCACTTGTTTTTAATGGCATATCGTTCGTCTGTGCAGACCCCGGCCAGTATTATCATGGGACGAGAATTAAGACTACCATACGATTTGAAGTTTGGATATCCCCCAGGAGAAGAGATTGCAGGTGAATACTATGTCAGGCAGTTACGGCAGAAGATGAACGACATCCACCAACGAGTCCGATTAAATATCGAGAATGCCAGTACCCGAATGAAGAAAACCTATGACATCAGAGCCGAGGGCGGGGAATTCCAATTTGACAGAAATACAGAAAGTGCAGCACGACGTAACAAGAGAGGAACCCCGAGACCTGTTTGAAGTGCCTATAGAATATGCCCTGGCTCATTGTGTGGCTCGAGATCTCCGGATGTCCAGAGGAATAGCCAAGGTGTTTGCCAAAAAGTACGGCCAGTTCCAGAAGCTACGGGAGCAAGATCTAGTGGTAGGGAAGTTCCTTCATCTCGAAGATAAACAACCAGTTAGTACCAGAGACATCTTTTATTTGGTAACGAAAACATTCTCGCAGGACAAGCCAATAACCAGCGATCTTTGGAAGACTCTGGTAGAATTGAGGAATGTGATGATGGAGAAGAACTGATGAAATTGGCTGTCCCAAAGATAGCCTGCGGGTTGGATAAATTGAATTGGAGGGTGTTGAGAAGTATGATAGAAACAATCTTTCGATTCAGTGGCATCGACATCCTGGTATGCTGTCTCAATATTCGCAGCCCAGATTCGAAGAGCGTTGACTATTACTTCCACCAAACTTCCCGTTGTGGAGTCCTGCAAATTTCGTCACACCAGGAAGGATTCTAGGACATTCCGGGACGAAATGGTCTTAAGGAGGGGGCAGTGTTACGAGAATTCATCCGACAGCTGGTGCAATCGGCCAACAACCAATTCGTGGAAGGAACATTATTCCGATATTTCTGGGAATCCGAAATGTTTTGTCTCTCAACAGGCCGACCGCTGCCGTTACTGGGAATTCCCTTGAAGCTTCCAGAACACTTGTCAGAATAATTTCGAGAGAAATATATAAATACGAACAGCTGGCGATGGAATTAATTCAGTATTCGACGGTCCTACTGTTAAGTTAAGATAAATTGTAAATCGTTCTTGTGAATATAAACTGTGTTAAAGTAGTGCAAATAAATTAGAGTGAGTTGGACTGTGTTTTAAAATAAATCCAAGAACTGAACTGAATTCGAGTGTGAAAATAAAAACATTACAATACATTAAAAAAAAAGGTGCCGACGAATTGATAAACTTCTTTTTAGAAGTCAATTAAAAACTAAATTGGATGGTGGATCCCCAGTCAGAGTAGGATTTTTCGGTGCTTTTGTCATGAAAACTTTAGATTCCAATAAGAATATAGCGACAATTTCGAGGTGCGTTCAAACACGAGGCGATATCTTATACCTGAAAAATTGTCTAACTGGTCATAAAGAAACTGCTTACAAAGTATGACACTCGCATCTATTATTAAAACGCTTGTACCAGGGACTAATAGCCGTTATCAAAAAAACCCTTATGAAACGAAACATTTTCAAAATTACTCAAAATTTACTACTAGCTTGCGGATCGAAAAATTTCAAGCTTTGAATTGCGGATCTAATCTCAGTATCTTTGTTTACAAAAGTCAGTTCCGAACCAGAGGCTGCAACTCGTACCAGCTTCGATGAGGCTTAACTGCAAAATGTGGAAAACCATTCACCGGATGGAAAATAATTAAAGATCGCGCAATTACTGTAACCGAAGAAATTTATTTAAAAATATTAGATTCTCAGCAAACACCGTGGCCCGGAGGTAGACGACATCGCACAAAATATATCTTCTCAACTTTCTGAAAGAAATAAACAACTTGAGTAGTATTCTCTGATCTTGGGTGAGTCAACAAATGTGTCAGATACTGCCCAGGTTTTATTTTTTTTCGAGGCGTATATAAAAGCTATTAAGCGTATAAAGAACTTCTTGACGTTGATAGTATTGACGGCACGACTTTTAAGAAATATATTTTCTAGGGAGTGGAAAATGCTAATAATAAAACGAACTTTCCAAGGCAAAAGTTGTTTTCTATTAGTATTACTACTGATGGAGGGAAAAACATGTAGAGTAATAATAAAGAAGTGGTGGCTCTTGTACCAAAGGCTGTAGAAAATGATAGTGGCTCAAAACCATTATATTATTCGTCAACAGTCCTTATGCGAATAATATTTTAAAAAAATATTGAAGAGATTAGCGAAATCAGCTTAGCATAGCATACTGCCGTATGCACGGCTTAGTTGTGGAAATGCCATTGAGCTCGTTTTTGAACTTCTAGCAGTGATCGAAATTTTTGTGAATAAAAAGCGTCTCTCTTTTACCGAATTACAAAATAGATTTGACAAATCTTACACATGAACGAACTACATCTCTCTGATTTATACACACACTAATATCAAATACAACTAGTATCAGGTCTTTCCGGTAGACAGTAATATTGTTTCAATCCCACTTACGTAAAACATGTTTGATTTTAAAACGTGGAATATTCAACCACACTACCGAGAATGCGTTTTCCGTTCAGTTAATGATCAGATGATTCTTTTGATACTGCAATATGGAAAAAAACGTATGGTCACTTCAGAAAAAGAGAACTGATCAACCATATAAACAGAATAACACAACAGAGGACTTACAATAGCCATAGAAAAATCACCACTTTTTGACATTTCTTTAGTTAAAATTTCCTACATTAACATTCGCATATTTTTTCCCTATAGTTACACTCATTCCCTATTATGTTCTATTCCTTAGGATATTTATTTTCTAAGATATTCTAATATCTTTATTCATATGTCCTTGCGTTCTATAGTAGCATCTTCCTAGATCACCTGGTCTTGTGTTTCCTGTGCTCGTCGTAATTGGTTCCCTCTCCTAGTATTAGGTTCCTGTGGTTCTCCATCCTTGACATAGAAAAATCACCACTTTTTGACATTTCTTTAGTTAAAATTTCCTAAATTAACATTCGCTTATTTTTTCCCTATAGTTACACTCATTCCCTATTATGTTCTATTCCTTAGGATATTTATTTTCTAAGATATTCTAATATCTTTATTCATATGTCCTTGCGTTCTATAGTAGCATCTTCCTAGATCACCTGGTCTTGTGTTTCCTGTGCTCGTAGTATTTGGTTCCCTCTCCTAGTATTAGGTTCCTGTGGTTCTCCATCCTTGATATTGTTTTTTTTTGTCCGTTTGGTCATTTCTCCCTTTACGAGCCAAACATTTTTGATAGAATTGTCTGTTTCAAAGTGTTGAAAATATTTAAGATCAAATATTTACGAGACTGTGATCACACCATTTTTGGTCAAACTTTCTCACACAGTTTTTTACATTTTACATGTTGGCAACAATCTATTATTGACAAATTGGCTGAATTAATTCCAAGATGTGAATTTTGTTTCATGTCAAATTTTGTGTGAAGTGTAAGTATTTTGAAAATTAGAAATATTATATATTTTTTCCAACAGGCCTTTTTATTTTCGAAATTTTTTTGTCCGCATGTGTCAACTTCTGTCATTTTTTTCGGATCATTTTTACATCATTAGTATGTAAATTGTAAGAAAAAAAATTACGGAAGTTGAAGCATGCGCATAAAAATTTTTTGAATATGAAAGGCCTGTTCTTACGAACTTTAAATTTCATAGGTATTGCAGGGATTTAAGACAAACAACACATACGAATAATATCTTTCAACATGCCCGCAACTGATGTAATTGAACTTAAAAAGTATCTATGAAATGATTGTAGAGATATACCTACTATTAGACTTCAAAATTGTTTATACTTAATGATTTAATGAAATACGGAATTTCGAGCACCGTATTGCCACTAGTAATAATACATTTGACCTTCAGCCATAGACATTTCGGTTACAATGGTTTTATTGAAGTTGTGTTGTATATTTTTTATATTTCAGGATATTTTATTGTCTAAAAAGAAATATTTTTAGATCAAACTATAGTACAGTAGCAATTTTGAAGTAGTAGAATATCTTAAAAAATATATAATTAAATAATGTTCCTATAATTTAATCTAGTTAATTAATGTGGCCACGTTATATATTGCCAGAATACAAGAGTGTAACCAGGCATGGGCAGTTGTCCCTCTAGTGCCGTCCATTGGTGCTTGGTTCCGTGTGAAATAAAACTTACAACTCTTTATTGTAGATATTATCGAATATATTAAACGCATTTTTTATCTATGTTAACAGAATTTACCCCTCAGACCAAAAGCTGGGGACGCTCTTGCCAGAATATTAAGTAGGTTTTAATTAGTACCCAACAAATTTTTTATTTTAATTAAGAGTTAAATTAGACATTAGCATAATACTTGAATCTTAAAAAAGTGACAATAATTGTCACTTTTATTTATTTATTTTAATTTTCCTGAATAACACAGAGAACCACACTTTTGTTATTAGTAAACTTAAATTAATATATATTTACTCGTAGTCTTATCTGACAATAATTAAATATAAAGTTGTTAATTTTATCTACGATAATGATATAAATTTAACTTAGTTTGATTATATATTAGCTAGACAGATAGTATGAAAAAATGTATAGAAATTAGTACCTATTACAAACACGCATATTTATTAAGAAATTAAATGTAACAAATCTATATCAATTTTGTGTAAATGATAAAGTAGAAAGTTACAGTCAAACGAAAGAAAATCTTAATAATATAACAGTTACTAGGAAATATATCTCCAGCCAAGGCTATTTATTGTTTTGAAATTAAGTTTGATATTCGTTTAAAGAGCTTATTTCTAGGTTAAATAAGAATTGCTGCAGAGCGAATTGATGCCATTAGCACTTGATATCTAAATGAAAGTATCGAATAATCTTGCTTGTAACGTATCTCTCGGTTTGTTTTTAGAAATTGTGTCATAAAGTTGTTTCTTCAAAGTGTTGTATGAAGATGTTTATAATTAATTTATTGTTTAATCACCTCAGTTAAAATTAAGTTTGAAATTTTAACAATAAGTAAAATACATATTTCTGGGGTGTACAATTCTCAGAACAATTGTCACACGTTCTCCTCCAATATACGTCATTTACGAGGCTCTTATTCTGAGAATTTAGAAAACGTGTCTTAATCTTGCTTGTACACTGCAGCCTTAACAACCCATAAGTCCGATAGGCACAAATAAAACCTAATTCTCCCACGAATTCATGTAAAATTAAACACCCAAAAAAATTATGGAGAGCAAACATTCAGGAGAAAAATAAAAATTCCCGAATTTCAATGTTAAACATACAGCAACATTAAAACGTCGGCTTATTTGTATAATTAAAAATTTCAAGAAACGAAAAATTATATTAATATACAGGACAGTAAGCCATATCTGGTTGACAATTAATTACAAGTATTTTCACCTCATATTTCCACAACTTAAGTTTTTTAAATTTCGCAAGTATCTTTTTATGTATAACTGTCCGGCGCCATATTTTAATATCATTATCAAGAAACTAACTACCGTATTTCAGAGAGTTTATATATTTATATTTTACCTGTAATGTAATTGAGGATAAGTAACAGGTAAAAAAACGGAATTTTTATAAGCAGTACTTAGATGGAGATTTTGATGTCCCTAGAAGAATTACAGAGGATAACTACATCATTGATTGATAGTTAAACTTAATTAATAAGCGTGAATTATTCAAATTTACTTTGGTTATTTACCAATTTTAATTCAATATAGGGAAGCCCTTATGACTTCACTCCTGATTTCTGCCGTCTTTCACATTACGCAATTTTCTCGAATACTACTTTAGACCGAAAAGGTTGAAATTTGGTATCAATGTATAGTTTGGTGACCGGCTCAGAAGTACATGTAAATGAAGAATTTTTGATTTTAGTAGGTAAAATTTAAAAGAAATCGACCAACTCCCCTTATCATCGAAAGTAATGAGCCGTAAATTGATGAATAATAAGAAGGAACTGCCAATATTAATTTTAGGGTAAAAATTATAGAATTAAATAAAAAATAAAAAACAGTAATTTTCAATTCATCATGTCATATCAAGAGAAAGGAGTCATTATCAAGGAATACAAATATATTTTTAAATATTTTTAGAATAATGAGTTTAAAAAATATTTAAAAAATGTTCAAAATTTAATTTTCGAAACTAAAACATCTAAAACTTTGAAAAGGAATATAAATATAGTGGCTCACTTGAACTTGGCAGTAAAAAATAAGGAAAAAAAATAAATAAACGAAAAATAAAAAAATAAACTTTATTCATCTTGTAATAAAGGCTGTTTTTTAGAGTTATAGAACTTTGAAATGGAATAAAACAAGGATATATTTTTTAAATTGACATGAAATTTACTTTATTCGAAAGATAATCTTCTGGCATTATAATTTGAATATGACTTCTGGCATATGACTGCCACAGGCTGGCTCGGACGTAGTCTCATCTGGAGGTCCAATTTTCCATGACTTTTTCGAACATTTGTGGCCGTATATCGCCAATAACGGGGCGAATGTTGTCCTCCAAGTGGTCAATCGTTTCGGGCTTATCGGGGTAGACACGTATCCCCACAGAAAATAGTCAAGTGGCCTTATATCGCACGATCTTGGAGGTCATTCACAGGTCCGAAACGTGAAACTATGCGGTTACGAAACCTTTTTTTCAATAAATCAATTGTGACACGAGTTGTGTGACATGTTGCCCCGTCTTGATGAAACAACAGCTCGTGTTCATCATGATTGTTCAATTGATGAACGAAAAAGTTAGTAATCATGGCTCTATAGCGATCACCATTTACTGTAACGTTCTGGCCAGCATCGTTTTTAAAGAAGTACGGACCAATTATTCCACCAGCCCATAAAGCACACCAAACAGTCAGTTTTTCTGGATGTAACGGTGTCTCAACATGAACTTGAGGATTATCATCTCTCCAAATACGGCAGTTTTGCGTATTGACGTATCCATCAACCAAAAGTGAGCTTCATCGCTAAACAAAATTCGCTTATGAAAATCGGGATCAACGGCAATCTTGTTTTGGGCCCATACACCGAATGTACGCCTTGCTAGGTGATCGTGTGGCTTCTATTCACTAGTTGAATTCATAGAGGTATTATACTGTAGAGTAAATTAGGTATGGGCGTTACTGTAAGTACCAGTGTAATAACAATAGAAAGAGAAAGCAATAATAGGGTGCGCTTGGTATGTCTCTACCCTACCAATAGTAGGGGTCACCACTGACACTGACCAATCAGGAACAACCCGCTTATTCTCTCTCTCTTTCTATTGATATTACATGAATTTCGCTACTTCACTTGCTCTACAGTATAATACCTCTATGGTTGAATTTTGTAAGCACGCAAACCAATATCTTTCCGCAAAATCTTCCATAACGTGGATGGACACATTTCCAATTCCTGTGCACGATGGCGGATCGACTGATTCGGGTTTTCCTCTACGCTACGCTCTACAGCAGCAATGGATTCTTCTGTACGCGCTGTACGACATCTCTGTGGATGCGTATTATCATTTAGAGTAAACGTGGTGCGAAAACGTTGCATAGTTAATCGAATTAATTGCTCTGATGGACGATTATGTTGCTCGTCAAATGGACGTAGTGCGCGACACGTATTTCGAACAGAACCATGATTTTTAAAGTAAATTTGCACAATTTGGAAGCGTTGTTCATGCCAAACCAATCTGAACATAAATCACTTGACAGCTGACAAGATGGCCACCGGTTAAAAGAGTGTTGCCAACTTAAAGTTCTATACCCCTAAAAAAACACTCGTTATATGAAATGAAAGGACTCATTATGAAAAATACAATTTTTTTTCATGTTTTTTAAATAAATGCTTTAAAATATAACAAAAATATGCAAAAAATTCCTTTTCCCCGCTTATCTCCGAAATTAAAAAAAAAGAAATATAGGGCCTCACTTGAACTTGATTCATAAATTTCAAACCAAGATATAAATAAATAATATTAGATTTCTTGCTTAGAAAAACTTTTATTGAATAAAATTGAATAGTAGTAATATTAATATCTAGTATAAAAGAATTGTTGTACTTCTGAAAGTAAGATAGACAATGCACTCCAAAATGAGAAAAATAGTTCGAGTTATATAGCTATAAGAAATAAGGTGGTCAAATAAAATATAATGAATAATGACATCGAATAGAATGAAATAATTTCGGATTGTAGTAGCAATGTAATATAAAAGTAAAAAGTGTATTCTATTCATAATCATCAGTCAGTCAGTGTCAGGGGCGGATCAGAATTGAATTGGGGGGGGCTTGACGTCACTGAAGGTTGATTTTAGCACAATAAACACTAAAAAAGCATACCACTTAGATGATTTTGGATGGGTTTCGGCCCCTTAGCCCACCCACTGGAACCGCTAGTGGTCAGTGTCTTTTGTCAGTTTAGTGACTAGGATGAATATTAGATTGCCTTCCTCTTACCACCTTTCTTTGTGCCTTTTGGAGGATAAATATGTAGAAATAATCTGTAACCAAAATTATATAATAAATAAACTATTAATAATGAAAGAACATAAAAATGGATTTATCAATAAATAAGTATCGTTATATCAGATAAGAAGTCAACAAAACGATACATTTTCACATGAGAGAAGTAGAAAGACATGAATATAAAAATCATTGATTATAAATTACTTACCAAAAATTTTGTTAATCTTTATGTCCCCGTTACAATGTCACACTTGTAGCGTTGAAGCTATTTAACAATTACACTTGCTTTCAGCTGCGAATAGTATTTATTAGGAAGGCGTGAGAACAAACGAGTCAGGTACTAACAGGCTATCTATTGTACTTACCCTTGAACCTAAGTTCTTTTAATTTTTTAACTTCTGTTCAACCCCTGGCTATATTATATTTTTGTAAATATTTATTACACCTTTATTTTTATTAAACGTTTAAAATACTAAAGCGAAATTATTTAAACAACGTTCACTTTTACGTGCGTAGCACACACCTACCCCCAATGACGTTCTAAGCAATACTAAATATCAATATATGGAGATGTAACAAGGAAACAAAAGCATTTACCAGGTGTTACAGCTAGAATTGTAAAAATAGCAAAAATAGTTTTAAATTTCTAATGCTTTTCTTGCAATTTAAATTACAATATATTTTACAAAAAGTAATTTACAACGCAAATAATGTTTGTGAATTTAAAAAGCTTGGCAAAGAAATTTGACAACCTGTTTGGTAAAATTACAAATGGCTTAAGAGAAATAATATTTTTACTAAACTTACAATGCATTGTATTATTTTACTGTTTAATTGCTAAAAATAATAAAAAGATTTTCACATTTCTAATGTTTTCACAGTAATTCAATCTACAAATATTTTTGTAATTTTACAATAAAATATAGGAGATCAAATTACTAAGATTTTTTTTTAAATCGTAAGTTTGTTGATGAAAACTAATAAACAGTCTATAAAATCACTAAACAAGTGAAATTTATGCTCAAACATTGTAAACTTACTCTTCATTTTTGTAAATTTTCTATGTTTGAGAAAATGATTCAAATTGTATTGTTACGAGAATGCATCCGACAGCTGGTGCAATCGGCCATCAACTAATTTGTGGAAGGGACGTTATTCCGACACTTCTGGGAATGCGAAATGTTTTGTCTCTCAACAGGCCGACCGCTGCCATTACTGGGAATTCCCTTAAAGCTTCCAAAACATGAAAGAGTTTCCCGATGGTTCGTGGACTTACCAGACAATTCGAAGAGAAATATATAAATATGAACAGCAGGCGATAGGGGACATTCAGTTTTCGTCGGTCGTATTGTGTAGTTAAGATAAATTGTAAATAGTAGTGGTGCGTTCCCGCAATTTGTTTAGTGTATTGTTTTAAATTTGATTGAATTACTTCATTGATTTTTAAACTTCTGCACCTTTTCCAAAACATTCCGTCGCGCTAATGCTAATTTTAAGTGTTTTTTTGCGTGTAAAATATAGACAGTATTCATGATTCGTGTATTGTATGCCGAACTATTCGGACACTTTTGATACCGTTTTAAGACGGCCGCTTTTTGTTGTTATTGTGTTACGATTCCGCGAGTTATTAGTTCCGGTCGTAACAACCGCTAAACCGCTTTCATTTTGTTTCTTTTGTGTTAACAAAAGTGCATCATTTGTTGTTAAACCCGCATTTTTGTTTACTCAATCAATGAACATTACGTCGCTATTTTTAGTGTTACGTGTTGTCCAGACGAAGCTCTAAAAAAACAGTTCCTGCCGCTGCAGGGCTAGCCTCTGAAGAAAGAAGAACCAAGAAAACACCACCTGCAGGGCTTCGACTTAAAAGGTCAGTGACAAACTTTTATTTGGTGATTTCATTTACGCGACGGCACGTGTTTATTGATTGTTCCGCTAAAGGTCCTTAGTCAATTATATACTTGCATTGAACCAGCATTGAACAAAAACCGCAACATCTAATTCATACATTTTTTTGGATATTATATGTAATCTGTCATCGAAGACATTCCAAGTAGTTTCTGTGAATATAAATTGTGTTAAAGTAGTGGAAATAAATTAGAGTGAGTTGGACTGTGTTTTTAAATAAATCCAAGAACTGAACAGAACCCGTGTGTGAAAATAAAAACATTACAGTATTATAATTTAAATTCGTAAACACTGATTAGTAATTTTGATATCTTATGTTGAGTAAAACAATGGTAATTTTACAAAAAAATTAACAGTGTATGGTGGAAGTTTCATCTGAACTTCAGTTAATTGTCATAATGAATTTTCATCCATTATCGGCCGAATCAACTCAGTACCTAGTTATTATATAACGGTTTCAAAATGCTTGTTAATTTAAAATTCAAATACAGAATAAAATTAGGTCAAATATGCTTGGTAATTAATTTTCATTAATTCTGTTAAATGAATATGATTAATTAACAAATAGGTTCCTAATGATTGAAAATAACTAATTTTACTAAAACAGAAACTGGAAACATAAGTACACTGACGGATCCAAGGGGGAGGGGCCAAGGGGCTCATGCCCCCAAAAATCGTCTCAATTGTGTGTTTTTTAATGTGTTTATTTTGCTAAAACCTACTTTCAGCAGGATATATTTATTTATTTTATGTTTTGATAAAGAATCTCCTTGATACATATATATTTTTAAAACACCTAATCTCCAAAATTATGCATTTACAAATGGTATCAAAAAACTCATTTTAGTCTGGATATCGATTATCGGAAGTACAGTTCACAAAACTGCAATGTTTTGTTGGTAATGTTGGTACTTAAAAATATATTTTGTTATATGTTTATTAATTATAAATAATTCAGTTATATTTATTTAAGTGATATATCACTTAAATGACACTGTACTAAATGGAGAAGGTATATTTTTTCTACCCACAGCCTCTCGTGAGAAATTTGCTACATTACTTTTAAGGAAAAGACTCATTAGTTGATACCCACCTGAAGTCATTTTTTCCAAACGTAAAATAAGTGACAAAATTAATAGTAGAACAAAACCACACTAAAGTTTTTTAAGGATACAACATAACTAATTGACATAAAATTCATTTTTATTGGTAAGTTTTTATCTATCTCCTAAAAAATCGCTAACATTTATTATTTTGCCCTTTATACGAAATCTATCCGTGAAACTGTATTGGTTACTACAGGCAATATTGTAGAGCAATGAGAAACCTACAAAATGAGTTACTATTTCGTCATATTATGGGTCAATAGAGTTGAATCTAAAGTCGAAATTGTAAATTAGCTTTAATTGTTTATAATCTTTTTATTTTACTTAAAAAAGTCTTAATAACCGAAAAGGTAGATCTTGATATATCCAATGAATTTTCTACCAATAGTAGTTAGATCATTGGCAGCTCTGTCATTTTAAAGGCCATTACCTCATTCTTAAAGGATTGTTGGGAAGTATAACAGTTGCCCTAAACACCCCTCATCTTGGTGTTTCATAATTTTGTATACATATACATTACTCTTGTCTTTCCGTCTGTCACAGCCTATTTTCCGTACTGAATGGAAAACATATTTGGTATTAGTACACAGTTTGATGACCAGATCAGGAGTACCTATATAGCATATAGCTTAAATGAAGGAATTCTTCTTGAGAGAAAGTTTTCCTAAATCGACCATTATTCCTATATGGAGTAAGATCATATAAATAAAAGAAAATTAGGAAGTTTCTAACAATTAGAGGCATAACGGTAACTTGTACAATTAGTAGGATTTATGGAAGAATAACAAACGAGATGTTATGTGAGACAATTGATTGTATATTCTGTTTGTTCCAAACACTATAGGCAGTTCGAGTAGAAACCAACACAGATATAACTTTAATGGCTGCTAAATAATATTAATAAACAATAACTTTAAATGAGAAAATATATAGTTTTCGAGCGCATGATGTAATATATCAAATGAAAGGCCTCCATATGAGACGAACAATACATTTCATTTTTTCATATGTTTAAAGTAATTTGTTTACAAGATACGAAAATATACAAAAATTACCCCACTTTTACTTAAACAGTAGGTACTGTGCTCAAAATTTGGAAAAAATGGCATCACGTAATAAATGAAATGAAAGGCGTCTTCATGAAAAATACCAATATAATTTACTTGTATTTTTAAAGCATGTTTTTCAAAATATTGCAATAAACTCCGTGGGTTCAAATTTAATTAATTTTAAAAACTGATATTCACTTCACTTTCTAGAACTTTATTTACACGTACATTTCGTTTTCAAATATAAATTTATAAACAAATATTTACTACAGCTGATTTCAAAATATACAGTAACAATTCACACAAATTTGAACTTAACTAGAATTTATTTGTGGCTAGGCTGTACTAACTCAAAGAATTCTGCTCAGTACTAAAATTAACAAAGAAAAATATCGCCTGCAAACAATATATAGCGGAAAACCACATACAACAACAATACCATATATACAGTCGAGTTGAGAAGAGTTCTCGTCTATTATAACAAAAACAAAACCAAAAAACGTACGCAAAACTCTATTTATAAGATTCCTTTGTTTGTTTTATATTGGAGAAACACAGCGTTCAAATAAACAGTTTTTACCCCATTCAAAAAACACAACAATATTACACAAAGATGCACAAAACGAAAATTAAAAGAATCCAGTTAAATGAAAACTTTTTTTCCGTAGATTTCAGTCATGTCTGGTTGCCGATTTAATATCCCAATTTTTCAAGTTCTTCCAACTTGGATGTGGCGTTCCTAGGGACGACTTTCTTTTTAAGTTTTTGCCAATTGAATTCTGGATCCCATTAAAGAAAGGGAAAACCTAATGATTTATAGGGTTGTTCGTTGCTTTAATTTCATCTTTAATTATCGGCAACCAGACATCAAAATCTACGGTACGGCGTAGATAAATTTTATTTTCGTTTTGTGCAGTGTTCTTCTTTGTGTAAATTGTTGTGTTTTGATATGTTAAGGAAAATTTTTGATTTTTCGATTTAAATTTTGATGTTCATTTATTCGACATTAAGAGGTCTATTTCCCAATATAAAACTTATTACATTCACAAGGAATATGCAATTTTTTGAGTTTTGCCGTTTTTTGGTTTTGTTTTTGTTAAATAGATTTAAGCTATTTGTTGTTTTAAATGTAGTTTTGATGTTAAATTTGTTGCTACTCTTCTCAATCTCTCTGCTTAAAATTTTGAAATGTGGTTTTCCTGGTTGTCAAAGGACTGTTGTTGGTTGTCTTGTTTTGTGCTCAATTTTATTTAACTCTTTGCTCATTTTGTATTTTTTTCTTTGGAATTTAGTAGTATCTGAGCAGAATTCTTTGAATTTTTTGGCAAATACTATCTTAAAAAGAAAGTCGTAGGAACGCCACAAATATTAAGACAATGTTCTTCCATTTTTGTTTGATTTTAATGATCTTTGGAATTTCTTGTGCACCCTTAGATATATTTCAATTTTAGTTTATAAATTTATATCCATTGAAAACGAAATCCGACAGGATTTTGAAACGTTTGGTTTTATCTAGTGGTATTAAGAAAATAACAAATAACATTCAGAAAACAATTGATATTCACTTCACTTTCTAGAACTTTATTTACACGTCTCAAATAACAATTCACACAAATATGAACTTAACAAGTGTTACATTTCCCCCATTTATGAACCCTTAAAATTTTGAAAAAAGGACTATGAGTTTTTTGGAAAAATATATATTATGATTTATTTAGATATCGACTTATTATTACTATGCGACTTATTATTATTTTAAACTGGGATAAATCGTTCAACGAGTACAATCTTTCTGTTCTTTAATAATTAATAGATAGTTTTATTAGAAGCCTACCATATATCCATTTTATCTTTGTTATATCTTTGTTTATCAAGTGAATAAACTATAAATTATTGTAATGATCAGTGCTGCCAGACCTACCTTCTTATGGCAGATCTACCATTTTTAGTGTTAAAATACCGTTCTACCGGTCCTGGCAAATATTTTACCGTTTTTTTTATATATTGTAATTTTGTTAACCTAGAATACGTACCACAAAATAAACTGTAAAAAAAGTACATGTGTGCTTAATTTACTACAGAAGTGAAAAGTAAAATAGGTAGCTCATATTCTCATTTGTGATTTTACAAGTCACTGAATCTGAAAAGTGCCCCCATTATTTTCATTACTTTAAGAAATATGAATTTCAATGTTTGCAGAGCTATACAAGGTGATTACATTTTTTAAGATAACCGAAGTCTGAACTTTAAACTGAACCTACTTCGAATTGACAATAGGACCACTTTTCGATATTTATTATTAGAAAAAATTGCTCTGAATATTATTATAACCCAACACTCCGATTTTCATGACAAAATTTACGTTTTTATTAATTTTTTCATTAATTTTGTGTATGCTGAAAATTCCCATAGGGACCAGGCCCTTTCCATGGAAAAATGGACTTCCGTCAAATTGTTTGAAATTTTGTTATATTGTAGAAGTTGACATTCGGACAAAAATAGTCCATGAGCTCAAACAGATTCTATGACTAGTTTTCGAGATACAAAGTGACGTGCTTTATTTCCGGTTATTGGAGAAATTGCGATTTGTATTTTATTGTACATAAATATTTCATAAAACAATTGCCATAAGTTTTGGTGGATTACAGGGTATTTAAAAAATACGTAACTTGTGATTTTGGAAAAAATCTTTTTTTTTATTACAACGTTGAAAACATGAAGATGTTATTGTACAATTAATATCCCGTCAAAGTAATAATTTCTTGGATGTGCTTCATATAATATACAGTGTGAGCTATAAATATAGCTAGAGAAGGTATATATTATTTTTTCCTATTAATTAGTCAAATAATGCAAAAATTAACTTTTCTGCAATATACGGAAATAGTACACGTCTGTTATGAAAAATCTGATAAAAAAATGAGACATTTCCGATGTTTAACACCCTATATCTTGAAAACTTGTCATACAATTTTAACAATATTCTGGTCAGTTAAACACTGAACATTTCTTAACGTAACAATGTTATAACATACAAAGTTGACGGAGGGAATTTAAAACTACAGGGTAATATAAAAAACTACCGTTTTTCAATATGTATAGTTTTTGCAATGGGTTTCACTTCATATTGAGTATCAAGAGACGGATCATATATCTGTTTATTGTCTTATTAAAATTGCAGTACGAATGGTCCGTACAGGGTGACTCATTAATAGGTTTGCCTGTATAATTATGGTTCAACTGTATATTTATGTATCCAAGAAATAATGAGATACAAATATTCACAATTTAATAAAAAAATGACTCCAAAAGCGCATGTTACGTATTTTTATCCAGAAATCCAGAAAAATTTATGGAAATTGTTTTGTGAAATATTTATGTATAATAATGTACAAATCACAATTTTTCCACTAACCGGAAATAAAACACGTCTATCATGCGAAATCTAATATTAAAAATGCGGCATTTTCGATATTTAACACTCTGTAGCCCGAAAACTAGTCATAGAATCTGTTTGAGCCCATGGACTCTTTTTGTCTGAATGCCAACTTCTACAACATACCAAAATTTCAAAGAATTTGACGGAAGTTCATTTTTCCTAAGAAAGGGGCCTGGTCACTTGTATGTTAATTTTTTTGGGCCTTAAATTTTTTCGTTCTTCTTCATGCATGTCGCAATACAGACCCTAGGGTGCACTCGATGCTTGCCGGCACTGATCGCGTTGTATATCGGATTTAAACATTTTACAATTTTGTTGGATCTTGTGTTGGTTAAATAGGTTATGACTGGGTATGCAAGTTGTCAACAACTAATTTATTTTTGAATAAAACTGTATTGTACTTATTAAGAATAAATATGCATTATATGTATATTTTTAGATCCGAACCCTAATAACATCTTTATTTTAGGTAAAAGTCACCTTATAGTAACATATAAATATCCCATATCTAGGGCTCTAAGTGAAAAAAAAAATCTTACATAACTTTATGAATGAGACTATATAATATAATATCCTATGACGAATTAATTTTACGCCATAAGAGAGAGTTCGTGCGTATGGATTACAGTTGGCCGGGGAGACTGGTTAAGAGCAGCCAAGGCCAATACGATTGTTAGTGAGGGCAATATTCGAATGACGAAAACTGAAATGTTCTGTGTGTCCCGAATATTGTTCGTTTTCAGTGGCATATGATATATTGCTGTATGGTCACAGAAAGGACGCATAGGGCGAATTGACATCGAATATTGGATGCCCGAATCATATTCGAATTAAAAATTATCAATTTATTTCAGTTATATTCGAATATATACGACATAAGGCATTTGTTGTATGGCAGTATAATGAGTGTCTAGCCCTTATTGATATCGAATATTGGATGTTTGAAAATTATTCGAGTTACCAATGTTAATCAGTTTCTTTTCGGTTATATTTGAATGATATATATGAGATATATTGTGTAGTTACATAATAGGTTTATAGACTGTATTATTGTCGTTTATTATAAGAAGCTGTTGTTTTCGGTAAATAAATATAAATCAATTTTGTTAGCAAACTTGAATGCAGAACTTGTAAGAACAAAGTTTCACTTGCATCATGGTTTCATAAAACTACACAATGTTTTTTTAATTAGTGTGTCAGGAGAAGTATAAACTTAACACATTAACAATTTAATAGTGTCAGGTATTCAAATGTTTCAGAGAAACTATTATTTTATTGTTATGGTAATTATTTTATTTTTATGATGGCCGATATCCAACAATAATTTTCGAATTAGTTCCTCTTTAAGTATAATTTTCCATTGTCCAGGAATGCTGAAGTCTTTACATACTTATGTTTCTCAGGCACAAAGGACACCTCTTCTATCCGGATACATCACACGGATCTCAAAATATAGACGAATGGTCAGTAACTGTCAATCAAACGGCATGACCTCACCATATTATACCATACGGAATTAGATCTAACAATTTGATTATTTTTCCTAAAAATTAAAGTCGTAGGGTCTAAATCAGACCCAGTTTTCAATGACAAGATAAAAAATAAGAAAAAGTTTTTTTTGATAAGGCAAATGATAATATTTTAATTTTTCCTAATTCTTTGTCTTAATTACCATTTAGTACTTAAAACGTTTGGAAATTTTGACATACACAGACTTTTTTTTCTAAGTGTGATGCTATTCCCAAAAAATCAATAAACTTAACCTCTGTATTTCATGTTTCACTAAACGTTTTCTGTACATTGGTCAAGGATAAGGATCAGAACGAGATGATTACCAAACGACAAAAGTCCGTAAGAACATAACCGTTTCTACACTCTCAGTCAATGATATTGTTATTGTTTCATCTTCATGAAATTCAGAATGTTGACTGATAATACTTCAATTAGTAGAACTAGTTAGGGACCTAGTTGATAATGGAATAACAGAACTGAAATGAAACATCTATAAGATAAATTCTGAAATTCACTTAATAAATGAGAACATTGAAAGTGATATTCTGTTGGTAAAAACTGGAGTTCAGAAAGTCGAAACCGAAATCAGACGTGTGGAAGATCATGGTTCACACTCAGGTCCAAGCTGAATAAAAAAGGCTGTTCTTGTGAAACCCACTTCCAATTGTACTTCTTGCTAGTACATGTATATAAGTCAATTTAAAGCAGTTGATGTTGCCAGTTTATGGGAATATGATGAAACGATCACATCACATGTGATGTATTTGAGACGCTCTTCCCTAGAACTACTCCACAGCATTCCATTAAAACAGCAACGAGATTTTGATGAATTAATTTCTGTTCTTGACAGAAGCTAGCAACTAAGCTAAGTTTACCAAGTTCAACTGAGAATGCAAACACAAGAATATGGGAATTTGCTACTAAAATTAGACAATTGGTACACCTAGCCTATCCGAGGAATGTAACAAACAATTTAGCACCTCGGTGTGATTGATTAAATCGAAATCCAGATTAGTCGGAAATTCGGATACATAAGGAAACGTAACAAAGCCCTCCTTGTATTTAACACGGAAGCAGTAATGAATTTTTATTAGACCAACCGGAACCAGGGAAACTAACCAAGCAGTGGGCACTATTTTCACTGGTGGCGTTTAGGCTAAGTTAACAGTGATTGTAGATTTAGGCTGCCACAAAGATAAGAGCCAACCAACAACCATCCAGGAATAGCCGATTTGATGTCATCCACCAACCCTCACGATACTACTCATCCGAGGTACCTTCAGTGGTAGCCACGTCATATTCGACTCTGGTGTTACTATTTCCAATCTCAAACGTAGCATTTTGAGGCTGTCCAAGTGCCCTCGAAGTCAATTTGCGAACCCTCATCTTCCCG
Organism: Octodonta nipae; assembly: GCA_034190945.1. Classification (NCBI taxonomy): domain Eukaryota; kingdom Metazoa; phylum Arthropoda; class Insecta; order Coleoptera; family Chrysomelidae; genus Octodonta; species Octodonta nipae. The sequence continues at coordinate 172,613,667 of CM067216.1, forward strand.
TTTTTTTATTTGCATAAAAGAAGCCATAATCCAAAAGGGCCTACAGCTAAGTGCTGGCGAAGGACCTTGAAATTTGGTAAAACTGAATCACCCCATTAACGTTCATTATCATCAAAATGGACGCCATTTGCACTAGTCACTTGTTTATACGTAAGAAATAAATTAAAAAAGGCGGACAGCTCAGTGCTGTCGGAGGACCTTTAAACCCCCCCCCATGCAAATGACGTCCATTTTCTCGATGATGAGGTTCGTTCCTATTTTTGACAATTTTAGCCCTGCCCACCACTCTTATGTAACGCTTTAGGTAGGCGCCCCTCGGAAATTTGCATAAATACATCACAATATTGTATGCAACCAATTTTGAACCGTTTTCGATCACGAGGCTAACTAAAAAAACTACCACTTTCACCCACTATAGCTGACTATAGCTATCCTCGGTTATCACGTTAATAAGTAGTAATATAATTGGTGATTGTTTTTAACGGATGTAATTTATTTGAAGGTGTGTTCAAATAAAAATAAATGGAAATTATGGAAAAAATATTCGTATTTGTAGGTTTGTTCATTTTCATTGTCTGTCAACAGTATGTATTAGTTGATCGTCATACTGTTACATTGTGAAATGACAGAATTGGTAGATGCTTAACAATTATAAGCAATCTAATAGTATAATTAGTGCTGTGTAAATTTAATTACGTCAACATTTCAGTTAATTACATAAACTGCGGAAAAGTTGTCATTTTAGTACTTTGGCACTTGTTGTTTATTGTCATTAAGTGTTTCATTGATTCTACATTCCTAATATTTGTATTGCATTCAATTTCAGAATTTTTAATAAAACGATTGCTATTCCGAAACCATTATGCTTCCATAAATAAATTTGTAGCAAACATTTGTTTTAACATGCAGCTGAAGCCATGAAATGAATTCAAGAGAAAGTCATTCAACATAAATAACTTAAGTATTTATACTGTTACAACGTTTAATTTGACATTACCAATAGGCGAATTCTCTGGAAATTAAAAACCTTGATAAAAACCGAATAAACGTGTTGCAAAAAAACGTATTTCTAGTCTTTGCGATTGCAAATATAAAATATCTACTAAACATAATCTAATAAATAATAACCATATACAAAGGGTCAATGAATGAGTATGAGAGTCCGATTTCAATATTAAGTTATAACATTTTATGTGCCTCTAAATTCTAAACCAGTAAGTAAACGAGAAAGTTTACAAATAGGTAAAAGTTAATAATTAAATTTTAATCCACATTTATCAACGTTCGCTTTAGATCATGATTCCACAGCATAAGTGATTGTCGACCTTAGAACTGTTTTGTAAATTTGGCTTTAGCGATTCGTATTTATTATTCTTTCACCATATTTACACACCGCTACTATGTTTGCTTTATTCATTTTTTCTGGCACCCATTTCCAACTTTGCTTAATATAATTAAGTGAAGCCTAAACATTTTAACTCCCTCACTTTTCCTTATATTTTTTACTTAAAAAATAAACTGACTCCAAAAAGAACATCTGTAGTTAGCTGGTGCTATATACTCAATAGGGGTTTTCGCGGAAGCTTCTGAATCTCAATAAATTACCGTAATTTTCTGAAAACGCCTATTTGAAAATGAACCGATATCTAAAAATATCAAATCAGTCTGGGTACTTGTAGAAATTAGCACGTTCAAACATACAAATTTTTCAGCTTTATAATTATTTCTCTAAGAATTATGCGCTTCGAACTAACCCAATCGGCTGTCCGAATTTCGAAGCATTTTATCAGCTTTCGTTTGACTTTGAATAAGTGGAGATAAGTGGAAATAGCCAAAATTCCTTCTGTAAATTATTTTTAATTTAATGTAGAAGAAATAAAATTATTGCGAATTTTACAAATTCCTGTTAAAATAGTATTTTTTCATAAATAATATTTTTAATTAACAAAGATATTGGACTACAGTTTGTTTAATGATGAGGACTGATGGATTTTTAGAAGTATAGGTACTAGAAGTGTCACAATAAATACAAAAATAATCAATTTTCAAATTAATTGGCAGAATAGATACCCAAAATTAAATCATTATTATAATCTTAAAATATGGTTGCCTGGTTTAACGTAAATAAAAAATATACTAGATAGGTAGATAATTAATTTGTGCAGAATGAGCACCTTTTAATGTTTAAATTTTTTACTTTGTGTGTAGGTACCTAACAAAATTGAATGTGTTATTTACTGAAGTTATATTTCGTTATAATTATTTTCAACTTTTTAGGGAAGTCGGTTACATTTTTTTAAATGTTTTATTCTAGTTGTTTGGGTGAAATTTCTATCTAAATTGGATTATAATTTTTAATAAAGACACAGATTAACCAGGTCCTGGCTTTGTATACAACTACATTTTCAGAACTTTTTTAATTGGAAAAAAACTGTTTCCAAACTAATTTAAAAATACACATTTAATTATATACCAATGCACATAAAGATTAGAATAAAGAGGTTGGGGTAATTTTCTGTTGAAGTAAATCAAATCTTAAGTCCTGATAAGCATTTTCCTTAACATCAGAAGGCAGATATATCAGAATTTAATATAACATATTTTTAAGTGAATGGGAAATTTAAAAAAAAGAGGCAATTTTTACTTTATGAAAATGAAGAGGTCCATTTAGTTTCGTTTTCAAAGTCGAATTTTACAGCCGATATATTAGCTTGACAAATATTCAAAGACCGATATGTTATAATTTGACATAGATAATTTTATATGTAATTGCGAAAATGCACATTTAGTAAAAAATTAGTTGTATTTTCAAAATGTAATTTTTCCATGCAGTTTGCTAAATATTGAATGTCGATACCTCGAAAATGAAATAGAATAAACAAATGAAATAATTACAATTTTAAAGAAATGCACATTTTATCAAAATAAAGATTACTTTCCTGGACTGAAAAAAAATTGAACCTACACCTAATATTTTTGATAAAACTCGTAATTTTACAGCCCATGTAGCTTGCTAGAGGGGTCGTAATTTTTAAGCATTTTTTATATGCCCTTTTGAGGAGTTTTAGTATTAAATTTCTAGACAAATAAACATTCAGTATAATACTGAAAAGGAATTTCTAAGTGATATTCATTCAATATTTGAATATTAAAATTCAGGAGATATTTTCAGATTTGTGAAATTAACCACAAAATGATTTTTACAGATGACATGAAACAAAACACTATGTGAACTCCGGTGATCATTTAATTAAAAATAATGAACCGATAAAACCCCTAATAAACTCCCTCAATAAACAGCTTCTAAAATCATTTTGTCTTCAAACATACAAATTTTTCAGCTTTATAATATTTCAACGAATTTTTTATCAACATAAGTGCGCGAAACCTACTTGTCATTATCTGAGAGAACAGGTCACAGAAATTTCTTCTAAATTGATTTTTGTTAAAATAATTTTAGAAATGTCCCATTTACGAAAATGGTAAAAAATTAGCCACTCGAAAATGGCAATTACTTTCCTGGACTGGATAAAACTCGTAAAGGTCGCATTTTTGTATTAACGTTCAGATTTGTGTGCCAATTTAAATTTTGTTTTTTCGATTTCATTGGGTATTTTTGGCCAAGAAAAGTTACTAAAAGTTGATAAGAAATGTATCTTAGAGCATTTACTTGGTGCAATGCACAAATATCGTGACAAGCAACATGCTATTTGACTTTCAGGCTCCCAATCGCTTTAAATAATATATTGCTCTCTTTGTAGTCTTCTCACGATATTTGTGCTGGAAATATATGCTCTAAGACTACATTTATAAAAAAGTGCTTAATGAAAAAAAAAGCAAAATCATTTTAGAATTCAATTGGACCCCTCTGTTAGTTTCTATCAGCCTAGGGAAGTTATTTTCATCTTCAGCTATATTTTTTTTTATAATTTTCGTTAATTTTTTTAGCAGGAGTCTAATTCGTTTTTAAGTATTTTTGTGCACAGTTTTCTCAGACCTTTTCATTTGCCAGGAAAGATGAGTCACAAAAACTCTTTTTGTGTAAATGAATAGAACTCAAATGCTCAATATTTAGTATCAAAAGTGAAAAAAACTGGGTCCGGCGACAATTGGTAAAATGGGGTACAATAATAATAAACTATTAAACTTAATTAAATGTTTAAAGGATCCAGTGAGAACATTTTCAAGAAATATTCCAGTTAATGAAACAATGTAACAAAGTAGTTGAATAATAGAATAGCTCAATTAAAATTAGGCATAAAGTGTATAACTGAAATTCAGTTGTTAAAACAAAATGTGGAAACCAAAATCAACCTATCGAGGACAATGTTGCAATTTCAAAACCAAAATTAATCACATTGAAAACAAATTTGATATTGTTGAAACAGCATTCAACCACATGGAGTGAAAAGTACAAAGCGAAATTTAAACAGTGGAAATCAATGAAACTGAAATTGAGAATGTGCGAAAAGACCCTCTCCGTGAGATTGAAGCTGTGATGAATGTAACTAAACTAGAGGTGAGAGCAGTTTCATTAGATCAAAGGGATCGAGAAGAATATCTGAGCAAATAAAAAAATGAGACTAGGATCACTACGAAAGACTTATTTCGGTGCTTTCGGTCACTTTAAACGGGATTACAGAGTTATCTTGCTACAAGGATCGCAACGCAGCCAATATTTAGTCCAATGACAAAAGCACTTTCAGTTATATTGTGATCGTAATGTAGGTCCAGTTTAAATGTATTTAATATTTGTAATTGTTTATACTAAAATTATGGAACTGTACTTATAACTTGTCTACGATATCGATTGGATAATAATTTATTTTTAAATAATATTTGAATTCCTATATTAATTGTGACTCAGGTTATATCTTATAAATAAGAAGTCATTTTTAACATCGTCATATTAATAATATTTTATTTTCTGTTTTCAGTTAACACTGTTAATGAAAGGAAGAGTGCCAACCAAAGAACATATTAAAAAGACATTATTAGGGATAATACAATCAACGGCATTTTTAAGCGGTACGGCGTTTGGATATTCCTTATTCCTATGTACACTAAGGTAAGAAATTGATTTAAATCAAATATTTTTTTCAAGCAAGAACTTAATCAGTCAACAAGTTTAATTTGTATTAAAGTGCTTTATTTTATTTCATAATGATTGCAATGATAACCAGAAATATACTTAACTGAATGTTATACATGATGTTTTACATGTGACATTTGATGTGATAAGGAATTATATACTGACCACAATAAAGTTTTGTGTAAAATCATTTATGATCATTTTGATCTGAAGCATTTGTCTGCCAAATCGTGGTTTATTTTGAATATACTCCTACCTGAACTTTCTTCCTAAAAATCGAAATGTAAAATTCATTAATATACGTTACGTAAATAAAGCCACTGTATACTCCAAAAAATTCAAAAGCTTCAAAGTCTTGAACTGACATCGTTGTCAATGGCATTAAAATTTCATTTATTAAAGTATAAATTAAAAATTGAAATATTGATCGTTTTGAACATTGTCAAATAAATTGCCAAAACCAAGAAACCTTAAAAAAGAAACTATCGTCTTTACGTACCTATAAAACTTACATAAGTAAATAGCAGAGAAGAGGAAAATGAACTAAATGAAGCTGTCAGTGTTACAGTTTCAAAAATTTTAGTATTTTCTTTACCCATTTTTTAGATTTCAAAACGTAAAAGTCTTAATTAAAATATATTTTTGATTATGGCAGCAATGCGATCTTGAAATAGTTCTATTTTCGTGTTTCCCAATTGTTGAATTTATTATTCCCTTTTACCAATTTTGTGTTTTATCGGTCCCCATCTCGTCTTATATAATTTAAATTATCGTCTAAAATATCTGGTGAGAGGTATTAACTGCGGCTATAAACACTGTTAATTACAGGTCCTCGTTGCCAAAAATTCTGTCATTCATTTATTCCTGAATGATGCTCGTGCAGATCAACAATTTGTTGGGGATTAATAGCTTAAGTTCTTCCTGGGCACGATCCAAATTTGTCAAGTTTCAGTGTCGTTCAGATAAATTTTCCGGTCAAGATATCTATCGAGATATTAAATCTAAATCTACATCGCTTGATTCTTTTTAATTTCTTATCAGCCATCCATGTTGGCCCTTTTGTAGGTATAGACTGCCCTCATTCTTTATATCGTTCCTTCATCGCATTAGGTTGTGTGTCCTGCATGCATTCCATCCTTTTGCCACATGGCGTACGTAGTTTTTGGTTATTTATTTACTTCTTCGTTCAAAAAAGTACTTTTATCACTAAAGTACACAAAAATTCAGAAACAATATAATGGCCTACGTGCCTTCAGTCGTTCGTTCAGGATCATCTCCATTTAGTTCATGAACCAGTTTTAATCTGCAAGGGTGTTCATTGACCTCCTAAAGTACTTTGCGCACTTTTTTCGCAATTGGCAAAGCAGAATTTACAAAATATGTATATTTTTCTCCAACATGAGTCACATTCTTATCAAATTATTCCAGTTCTTCAAATATAGCTACAAATTCCCTTAAGAATTTTTGGTAAACAAACTTTTCTGTTGAAATCCCAAAAATTCATTCAATTGCATGTTAATTTATTATTATTATTTTCTAATAAATATTATTATTTTCGAAAAATAATTAAATTAATATCATATATTCAAGATTTTTATGACAGTTAGAAAGTGGGAGTGGCATCAACAATTTGTTTTAAATTAAAAAACCTACTAATAAAAGATAAATTAAGAAAATTTAAATGACACTTTGTAGAAAAAAATTAAAATAATTTAAAAATTCTCGTTAAAAGAATAAGAATACATTGTAAAAATATGCAATACCCAAAATTTCATTTTGATATTTCCGAATTTGAATCAATATAATTGAGTTAATTTGTTGACCATAAAAAATCCTCAATATGGAGTACTGTACATACTACATACTTAAATAAGAAAATTTTCTTTTGTATATTTGATCATAAGCTTAAGTATTTTCATTATTGTTTCTCATATTTTTAGGAGAATTTTAGGCAATTTTAATATTTTAACAGTCTCGGCAATTCCAGCCTTTCTGTCAAGTGTCTTTTCAATATTAATTGAAAGGCCAAGTAGAAGAATACTTCTGTGTTTGTATGTAAGCAATATAGCCACTGAGACGTTATGGAATATGGCAAAATCTAGAAATTTAGTACGTGATGTATTATATGGCAATGTCATAATTTACAGTCTTAGCATGGCTTTGTTACTATTTTATTTTAAAGGTGGATACCATCCGAGTTCCGACCCAAAAATAGATGCAATATTTCGAGTTATCAGGTAAGGCACTAAATTGTATAATAATCTGTAATAGAAATATTATTCAACAATTCGTAGTTTAAAAACTTAAAAAACCTGACGCAACTAAAATGTAAGAAATAATTCACTATTATATTAAGAGATAGAAAATCCATTAACTTAATGATTTTTAATAAGTTTAAAATAAGGATATATTGATTGATAAAAAAAATTGTAAAAATGTCTCGGATGTTTATAAAACTATGGTTATTATACAAATATAAGCAAAAGTACCCCCCGTATTTTTTACAGTAATTTTTTTTGTTAATAACTTTATTTTTATTTTAAGCTGATTAAAATCTTAATAGTTATAAATTGGTTTTTAGTTTTTGGTTGGGTTTGCTGTTAAACTGTGTTTATTAGTTTTTCTAAAATATAATTTTTCATTTCAATAAAGGACAATATTTACATCTATTATACATATAAATGGTATATATGTTTAGCCTGCATTTTTTAAATCTTTATGGCCCTGGTCAACATTCGGATCAAGTTATCAAATTATTTTATTGTTGCGCTCATTAATACCTCTGCAAATTTTCAAATTAATCCGATTTCTTGAATCCGGTGAAAACTATGTTGGATGTTTTCGTAACACTGAAAGAAACAAAAAATAGAAGATAGTAATTTTTAAATCCTGACGATCCTGATGAGGACATTAGGACAAAGTTATCAAATATTAATATGTCTGCAAATTCTCTAATTAATCGGACATCTTTAAGTCAGGCCTGTTCGCATTGTCTCTTATACTCTAAGAGTAACCAGAAGCATCAGCAGATGAATACGAGACCAATGCAACGGACCTGCTGGGGGCAGATTTAATTCTGTCGAAACTTCGTCATTTGAAAAACATTCCAGAAGGGATTAGTTATCAACTACGCGAATGATTACTCGGAATCCATCACACAGGCTGTTACACCGTATTTTAGAATTTATTAAAGAACATAAATGAAAATCAGCCCATCACCCCTTATCTCCGAAATTACTGAACATACATTTTTGAAAAAAAGTAATATGGTGCCTCACTTAAAGTTTACAGGGAAAAGCCTAATGTTACTTTTGGGAGACCTGGTAAAAAATTAATAAAAATATTTTTACGTGCATTATGTAACATATCAAATGAAATGGAAATACAAATATATATTTCCATAATTTTAAAATGTAAAAGGTATTATTCTAAAAAATACGAAAGCCTTTATCTCCGACGTACTACCAGAGCCTAAAATTTTGAGAAAAATAGGACATAATGGCTCTCTTGAGAGTCAAATTAGAAAATTAAATAAATCTTAATACTCAATAAATCAAGCGCATCATGTAACAGATCAAATGAAAAAGTTTGTTATGAGAAATATATGTGTAATTTTTTTATTATTTCAAAGAAGTATAGTTTAAAATATATTAAGATAATTATAAAAAAATATCTCTTCTCCCCTTTTATTCTCTTTTAGTGTACAAAGGTTATAAGGGAATTTAAGCTAAATTTGGGGAAGACCCCAAAAATTAAGAAAATACAATTTATTAGATTATTAAAAGGTGGTACAGATTTCTTAGTACACGAGTCCACTTGACCAAATTATTTTAATTTAGATGTGTTATATTTAATATTTTACAGTCCTTTGTTATTGTATCGAAAATTTAGGTCTTTCAGGCGAAAGAGTTGTATATTGACTTCCATTTCTATTTCTTAACTGATAATTTTTCATCAAATAAATAGCACAAGTAAATCCGCACACAATTATCAGTCATAAATCAAGTTGTAATTAAATAAAGACGAATTTATTTAATTACATGTCATAAGTCATTCTAAGTAATTTGATTTTGGCTGGATATTGTTTGCATTTTAGAGTAAATATAAAAATCATTGTGATAATAAAATGAACATTGAAAAAAAATCAAGACAAAAATTGTACTGTTTTACTATGCCTAAAGACACTGCCTGATACCCTTAATACCAAACTACCTTATCACCGATAATAATACTGCACCACCCAATTTTGACAACAAGACAACTCTGATATCGAGACAGACTTGAAATGAATTGTGTCAATGCTTGAAAAAAAAGGCGTAATAACATTTTTTTCACTGTACTATTCACAAATCTTTCATCATTTACGGAGAATTTAAGGTATAATAAATTTTAACAATTTACACGGGCCAAATTTATTTATAGTTGCCAATTCACGGTAGCAGTTTTCCATCCAGTTGGGGCTGGCAGTTGTGTTACCTCAAAGGCTTTACCACAAATCCTATTTAAATTTTATCGCTAATTATTTCCCTCAATCGTTTCCGTTGCATGTTATACATTGCATATAGTTCTAGCATTATGAGGTACCGCCACATTTTGCAAGCGATGTTCGATCTCAATGGCACCTATAGTGCTCGTTGTGATCCCTTTGGTTGGCCAATTCGTTTACCTGATTTGTCATTTAGGGTAGAGTAGAGTAGAAAATAGTTATAGCTACCGTTATTTAAAACTATTTTTGTGACAATTATATTTTAAATACTTAATAATGAAGAGTGAGTATTATAAGAAAAATAAATCATCGTTATACTTGTTTTAGATTCATTGTTGGTCCATATGAAGAAAAAGACTATACAGCTAGATCTAGTCAAAGTGGGAGTATGTTTCGACAGCAACTTAATAACCCATCAGAAGGTTCTCGAACATGGCAATCATCGCGACAAAAAAATATGGTGCTAATATTAATCAGTCAAATGTTAAGAATGTATAAAAAAATTATTTACAAGATAAAATGTTGTGATAAACATAAAGCATGCCCACACCCTTTTAGCTGTTTCTTTTATACTATAGAAGTAAGTATGGAAAAATATTAATTAATTATAATTATATGTTCTGTTCGAAATGGTCTTCTTCCTTCTTCTTTATTCTTTAATGTGTGTGTCGTCCATTTATGACCATACACCCCACCCAACTTTTTCCATCTTGTATGGTCCTAGGCTGTTGTTACCCATGTCCTTTCTTATGTCATCTCACCATTGAGTTAAAGGACAACCTCTACTTTTTTTTCACTTCCTTTGTGTTCTTCTCTGTTCTTTTTCGGGTTCATTGAGATTCACCCATTCGAACTATGTGTCCTGCACATCTCCAGTTTGCTTTCATAATAATTTCACCCGCATTTTCCATTCCTATTTGTCTTCTTATCCATTTTATCGGTTTTTTATCTTTCAAAGGAGTACCCAATATAGCTCTATTCTACTGTTTTGAAGTGATCTTATTACTACTTACGTATCTAGAGAGTCAAAGGCTTTATTACTTAGTTTATAAGTTTATACTGTACTCTAATGTCTTGCCTGTTATGTTGAGAACGGTCTGAATACGTGTGATGCTACTGTAGCTTTATCGGAAACTCTTTGTTTGAAAGTTTCTGTGCTACCCTGTATATTACAAATAAAATTCTCTTAGTTACGTCAGAAATCAAATAATACATATTATCAAACTTTTTAATTTTACATCTTAAAATTGTGCCTTTTTATCCATAGTTTCTTAATCATTGACAACGGGGTCTGACCTAGACCCCGAAACGTTTGGAATATACAGCAATTTTCTTAACTGTAGTGATATTTCCCAAGAAGTACTTAGACATCCTGTTCTTATATCAATGTGAAATTTTCTGTGACAATGAACCATACTCCTGCCATGTTAGACTTTTTTTACATATATTGTCTGAGTTATAACAGAGGTGCCCTGTTGATCTCTTTATACATGCCTTTTCTGATCTTCTGGTTTCACTTATACTTATTATATCCAATGGTTTGCTCTTTATTTCTTCATCAAGCTCTAGTAGTCGATCATTTGTTCTTGGCTTGCTTGCATTATACGCAGCAATGGTCATTAATCTATGGCAAACTTTTCTGGAGATTCTTAGCACCCTCGGATTTTTGATGGAATTTACCGCTGCCTTGGTGGTCAGTTTCCAGTCTGCCAGATACTGAGGGTCTTATTTTTTCTGGTCATCAATTAGGAGGTACTTGGCCTTAACTCACCGTGTTTGCCTTGCGTTTTGGTGAGTGATTTAATGATGAGGTAAATGATAATTCCGATTTTTGTGTGGAACTAAGGAGGTGGAACAGGCCTTCTCTTTGGGAAAATGAATTTAATAGAAAATAAGGCTCGCGTGCGCAGGGGCGGTTCCCTGAAGTAGACCCATCGAGGATCGCAGCTGGGAATCCCAAATTTGGATGAAATATCCATGTCTGAAAATTTTTGTGAAAATTAATGTGTGAAATATAGCTACAGCAGAGAATTTAAGGGAACCGGAAACTAGCCACCAAATCCGGAGTCATAATTATTTCTTCGGTAAATTATTTTTAAACTTGCAGAGGTAGAAGCTGATCCTAAATCATTTTAACATTATGACCTCACAAACTTACTGCCACTCATGGCGAGTTCGTCTTTATTTTTATCGATTTTAAATTGTTTCTATATAGTTAATTGCATTTTTCAAGTTTTTTGCATCAGTCGTTAATATTATTTATAACTAGGTATTAAAATGCAGTGGAAAAATCGGTCATTATTATCTTCAATTGCATTGAAAGTTTTAAAATAGTCAGTGATGTGAAAAATTCATTATTCGGTGCTGTTGATTGATATTATATTTCGATTGGCAACCAACATAATTATATTATGCTCTATAAAATAAATTATTTAACTACATTTGTTTGAATTAAGTTCACTATACGAAATTAAAATAGCAAATGATATCAGATTATGGACCCCGCAGACTTAAGTTATTATTAAATTTTTGTGTTTGATATTTCTGAGCACGTAGATCAGAAGTCTCTATTTCCACAAAATCTGAAAGTCCTTTGTTTCGGTTTACAGTCTGTCAAAGTCAAATTTTCTACACGTTTCTCTGCTTAGCAAGAGAGTAGTTTTCAGCTATTTTATTAACTCTGATATTTGATAGTCGAGCTCCGATTCTTGAAACCATGCAAACGCTCTAGCACTCGACAGATGACGTCAGTAGAATGAAAACTAATAGAAATCGGTATAAGATCGTGTACGACCGAACCAATTTGTTTTTCAATAGAACATACTTTGTAGGATCGCAAGGCGGCATACGAACATTTTTGTCGCATAGTATGATTTCAAGAATCGGGCCCCTGAACGCGTAGATCAAACGTTTCAACGGTCACAATGTCCTCAAAGTTGATATCTTACCATTTACAGCACCATTGTAATATTGTTGTTGTGAAGTGGAAAGGTTAACAAATCAACTTTGAGGGGCTGTAAATGGAAAACAAAGTACCTATTATTAGGGTTCCGTATATACAATATACGGATACCCTTATAATATCACTCCGGATTTCTGCCTCTGTCACATCACAGCAATTTTCTCCTAAACTACTGGACGGAAAAGGTTGAAATTTGGTATCAATGTATAGTTTGGTGACCCGATCAGGAGTACATATCGTAAATGAAGAAATTTGGATTTTAGGGGTACTTTTGGGGGAAAAACTAAAAAAATCGACCGTCCCCCCTGATCTCCGAAACTACTGAGCCTAAAATTTTGAAAAAAATAGGAAATATAGATCGTTGCTTTACAGGAAAAATGAGGAGAAACCAAAATTTTTGGGGGCAAATTATAGAATTAAATGAAAATTTAAAATTAAAAAAAAATTCAAACGCATCATGTAATATATCAAATGAAAGATCTCATTCTGAGGAACACAAATATATTTCTTTCATATTTAAAAAATAATTAAAAAGATATTATTAACGAAAATATACTAAAATTTACCCATTCCCCCCCTTTATCTCTGAAACTATAAAACGTAGTTTTGAAAAAAAATAGAGGAATAGGATCTGACCTGAAGTTTACTGGAAAAATAAGGAGAAACCTCTACTTTTAATTTTGGGGGGCAAATTGCAGAATTAAATGGAAAATATAAAATTAAAATTGTTTCTAACCCATCATGTTATATATCAAATGAAAGGGCTCATTATGACGAAAACAAATATATTTTTTCCATATTTTTAAAATAACCATGAGCTGTAAAATTTTGAAAAAAATACAGTTATAGCGCCCCACCTGAACTTTACTGGAAAAATAAGGAGAAACCCCTAATATTCATTGGGGGGGGGGGGGGAATTATAGAATTCTAACGGATCAAGTAATATATCAAATCAAAGGGCTCATTATGACGAATACTAGTATATATTTTTTAAATAAATATTTTAAAATATATTAAAAATATATATATTTAAAAAATGACCCATTCCCCCGTTTATTCCCCAAACTATAAGTCCTAAATTTTGTTTACAGGAAAAATACGAAGAAATCCCTAATATTAATATTGGGGGCCAAATTATAAAATTAACTGGAAAATAAAAAAAATATATTTTTTAACGCATCATGCAATACATCAAATGGAAGGATTTATTATGAGGAATACAAATACATATTTTTCATATTTTTTAAATTAATTGTTTACAAGATATTAACATAAAGATTTAAAAAATTCTCATTTCTCACTTTATTTCCGAAACCATACTACCTAAAATTTTAAAAATAATTAGGGGTACTGGTGCTCACTTGAAATTTATAAGAAAAATTATTAGAAAACCCCCATAGCAATTTTAGGGACACATTATACAATTAAGTGGAAATTAAAAATTCAATTTTCAAAAGGCTCATTATGTGAATTACAAATATGTCATATTTTTAAATCATTTGTTTAAAAGATATTAGCAAAAATATTAAACATCGACTTAATTCCCACTTTAGAAACTACACTATTTAAATTTTGAAATATATATTTTATTTGTATTTTTAAATAATTTGAATAATATATTCAATAATTTATAATTTGACCTATTTTGCCCTACATCTTCCAATCTACAGAGCCTCAAAATTGAGACAGTAGATTATAAAAGGCTTCCCTGAAAGGTTGTTAGTAAAATAAAACTCTAATTTTAATTTTTGGGGGCCAAATTAGAAAATTAAATACATATGTATTCTTATATAAATCAAGCGAATCCTGAAGCAGATAAAATAAAAAGTCTATGTGTGGAAAATCAAAGTGTATATTTCTTATAAATTTAAAACGCTTCCTTTAAAAGATATAAGGCTAAATATAAGAAAATGCACTCAGTCCCTGCTTGTCTGAAACTGGAATATTAGAATCTTGAAGCTGGTGCGGAACCCTTAGTATGCGAGTCCAACTCGCACTTGACCAAATTATTTAAATTCAAGCTCATTACGACTTTGATCCACGCATTAACAAATATCAAATAACAGAGTTTGCAAAAAATAAACCGAAAGTGTTGCTAAACACTCACGCAAGGGATAAAAACATTCAGAATTTGGACCAATGGAGACTTTTGATTACTCGTTCCAATACCACCAGTTGTAAAAAAAATTACCGAAAACGATAAAAATTCTGTGTGGGCCATAAAATATATTTCAATAACATTCGTTTTTAATATTAAAGTTTTCTAATCTTCTAGAACATAACATGTTATGGTTAACTTTGTAGCACAGGGTAAATCACGGAATCTGGAAAATTTAAAAATAAACAGTATTTTTATGTTAAAAGTAAGTTTCATTATATAAACTATTTTTGCCTTTACCTGCTTTTTGAAATGCACCTTAAGATAAATGAGTCTACCTGCAAATATTGAACGATCTACGGCTCTGTCATCTTTATCATATGAGCACAACACCGAATTATGCGCACCTATTCATTCACGTCTATTTCTTCATGCTGACAGACTGAGGCTGCTAATCATTCATTCACTAACCAATTCAAAGTTTTGTGGAGCCCTTGCACTGTTTGTGGGACCAGGTGGCTTCTTTTTCCTGCTGGCGTCTAAGGTTAAAGTGAACGGGAAAAAGCCGTTGTATCGCCATGGATGTTCTATTGTCCCCTGCTCGTTGACTATCCAGTGAGCAACCGCTGCTCGACGTATACTTGCAATTTTAAGAACATCCGGTTCCCGTCGCACATTAATATTGTCTTTTCGAGCTTCTAGAAATCTTCGAACGCAATAATATTGTCTCTGGACGAGGCCTATCTCCAATTGCGCTATCCTCACTCGATCGAAAGTTCAGACATTTCTAAGAAGGAAAACCGTTACCTAAATCAGGACTCCAACCACATTTCTCTTTTAAATATTTAGTCTTGTGCTTGAAATACGCAATAATATTGTCTCTGGACGAGGCCTATCTCCAATTGCGCTATCCTCACTCGATCGAAAGTTCAGACATTTCTAAGAGGGAAAACCGTTACCTAAATCAGGACTCCAACCACATTTCTCTTTTAAATATTTAGTCTTGTGCTTGAAATACATATATACATTATTTTTCGAAATTTCAATCTTTAGAGTAGGGCAGCTAAAGACGGGTCCCGGGATTTGGGGTGTCCCTAGCAGCTTGTTTTCTGAAACTCCTAAAAGTCGCTGTATAATTTTCGCGTTTATTGTACATAGTTGAGGGTAGACTGAAGATTAATGCGCACATTCTTTTAGAACTCAGACGATTCTTGATTATTGAACAATTATGACACCGTAAAATTGGAATGCTGGGAGCAATATGGTACCGTAACGAAGGAAACGACCTTCTTTTAAATATTGTAAAGAGGAGTCATAGATCCATCGTATGATCCGGAAATGAAAACACAGCAAATATCAAGTCTGTCGCTAACAATTTGTTAGTCTTAACGGTGACTATGTTGATAAATAAATGGTTTCGAAGCTTAAAAATTTCATTTTTAGTCTACCCACATATACTGTTAAAAAATACTTGAAATAAATAAATAATTCATTTTATTTAGAAATTGTACAGTATAGTTCACCTAAATATGTATCTAACAGGTAACAAGTATTGTTAATAAACGTTTTTTGAGGTTTATTAACATTTAATTTCATCTTAAATTTAAAATAAAGAATAACAATGTTTAATACATCCTCCGCCAAATTGGATCATACAAAATTTTTCCAGTTGTCCATAGTACTTCGTTGCTTGTTGGTACAATGGATTGGAATATTCCATACTAATTTTTATCATCAATCGGGCGATTAGAAATAGTTTTTGTCTGCCTGTTTATTTGGAGAAATAGGTGATTAATTTCGAGAAGAAGAAAATTAAATGTTGTAACACTACTCCTTGAGCTTTGGAAACTTGTCCTTGCTCCTCTGGGGATTGTATAATGAAACCTTATCTCGCTATTGGAACCCGTTTGAATTTGCCTTCAAATCGTAACGTGTATTCATCTGATGATGGCAACTTCTGCATCCGGGCTAGTTGTTAAGTTCATTGGGCAGTTCTTCTGGTGAGGTAAAAGGCAAATCACACAATAGTCTCAGCTTCTTTCCGAACAGCACTTTGGCAGAACTCAATCCTGTGCTGTTGTGGACGGTTGAGCAAAAGGCCAACAGGAATAGAGGAATATGCTCATCCCAGTCACGCTGATTGTTCTTAACGGCGTTAAGATAGATGTCGTTCCAAGGTGCTGTCAACCATTCCGTCCGACTGTGGATGCAAGGGGGTTGTTCTCGTTTTCTGAATGCACAATATCATACAGACCTGACATACGTTGGACTTAAAGTTCCACCTCTGGTCGGAATGCAACTTTAACGCCACACCAAACCTGCTGAAAAGCTGCTACACCAACACCTTTGCCACCTTGATTGTCTCCTGATTAAGTATGGCGTATGCTTTAGGCCATTTACTAAAATAATCTATCTCTACCAGGTTGTATTTGTTATTCCTCACGGACTCAGTTAATGGACCGGCGACATCAATAGCAAATCAGATACCCACATTGTATTGCTGCATGTTGCCTTTGGCACAAGTCTTCGTGCTCTTACTGGCGGCACAGATATCACATCTCCGGCACCAAACTCTAACATCTTCGTAATAATTTATGCAGTATCGTTGACTAATTTTATCTGAAGTCTTTCTTTGGTACTATCAGTTGGGAATTAATTTCTCTGACATCATTGCTTTCCCAAATCCTTTTCAGTATGTCATTCTTCTCTCTTAGAGCTTCCACTAGTATCTAAAATTTCGTTGCTTGTTCTTAAAACAGACTGGAATATTCGGTACGATATTTATCATTAATCATATGGTTAGGAATAGTTTTTGTCGGCATGTTTATTCGGAGAAATAGGTTTTTGTTAGGATAAATTTCAAGAAGCAATTCTTTTGAATTAGTGTAAAATTAAACGTTGTAACAATATGGCCTAAACGAAGATGGGACTTCGTTAGAGATTAATCTACTTCTGAAGTGACTTGTTTATTCCGATGTTTCTATTTTGCAATACCAACAGCCATTTGTTTAATTTTACCAAACTCTTTATTTCTATGACTTTTCTTCTAAAAAAGAGATAATACCATAAAAATAATTTCACACTTTAATGTTGTTTTATATTTGTAATTTCAAATTTTTACCAGTAATATTAGGGTACATTTTAATTTTAGTAAATTTTTTCAGGGAACAAGTAGAATGTTTGCATTGGGATTAGGAATACAAGTATCACTAAAGTTAATTTTCAACCTAAAATCCATTTTCAAATCTCCAAAAAGACTTACCCAAATTTTTTTCAAGAAAGATTTATTTAACTTGGGAATGTTTCTCGGAGCATCATCAGGAATATTTCGAGTAACGTTTTAATATAAGTTTATTTATATAAAAATTGATTTAATTAGTAATTTCAGGCGTCTTTGTGTATATTAAGAAGGATTACTGGAACCGATCATGCTTTACATGCTATTCCAGCCGGTCTATTAGCTGGCACTGCCTTTACAAAATACCCTGACACAACGGTTGCTATGTATGTTATGTGGAAAGCAGCACAGGTAAGTTGTCAACTTAAATGTCATAAATCAAACTTTCATTTTGCAATTTACATTTTCAATACATATAAAAGTCATTGACAACGAAGTCAGAATCGATTTTGAAACGTTTGGTTTTTTCTTTCACATGTGGTGCTATTGCCAAAAAAAAAACATAAAAATAATCAAGAATATGCCACAAATAACATTTAGAAGACAAGTAAGCATGGATTACAAAACGGAATATGGTTGAGTTTCTTATAATATTGCAAATTCTTGTTAATTGTAAAATTTTTCAATTCTATATTGGGAAAGTCAGGTATGATATAATTTAGGTATTTACACTTTGTTTTTTTTTTTCTGGAAATTTCAAGTTAGAAGAGTAAGTTATTATTACTAATTGCTTACTCAGGCTCATTGAATATTGTCTCATTAATGAATACAATAAATACAAAACTACATATTACTAAAAATCATCAGAGAAATTTAAAACTTAAATACATTTTAGTTTTTGGTATACTCTTTCCGTTCCGCACAATCTTATTGACGTATGGCACGGTTGCCAGATGTACAGAAATTTCCAAAAACTTAATAATGGGATGGGTCCTTAACTATGCAAGATAGTTTTTGTCGTGAGTTTTTAGTTAACAAACTAACCAGTACTATCACTTGCAAAAATATGCCCTGTATATCAAACTTGAGTTTTTCTAAAATGGTACTCAGGGAATTATAAACTGAACGTGTTTTATTCACGTTTCTATTGTATATGGAAATCAGTGATAATGAATAAACTATAACATAGTTAAATATAGCCAGCCAATGTAAAAAGTATATGCATTTTTAGACTTCATATAATCTGGGAGTGGACAAAGGAATTTTGCCAAAAGTGCCTGGATTTACGGAATTTTTATACTGCTTTAGTACTGCAGTATTATTTCATGCAGCCATTTTAGAACCCACAAATTTAAGGCCTAGTTACTGGAAATTTCTACATTCCAATTCAGGGGGAAGGTATAATATACTACATAATATCAGATATGTGTATTAATTATATTTTTATTTACAGAATTGCTTGTATGAGCAGAAAACCTCTTGATGTATGGGGACTCAACACATCTGATTCTCTACACAAAGTATTAGAGATGACAAAAACTGTACCAGTAGTATATTTTTAAACTTGCCTATAAGATTATTTTTGTATGTTTTTTATTTAATATATTTTAATTTATATATATGCTGTAACATTGGTTGTTGTATATTTTTTCTTATAGAGAAATGTTGTTAGATTCTTTAATTTGTATATGGTAAAATTTGTTTGGTTCTGTAATAAAGAAAACTGTTATGTTAATTAGTTTACATGTTATACAATTATTATGGTAGCAACATCTTGTGCATACAATTAATGATTTTAACTAACTATGTTTGTGGATATTATCAAACTATAGTTTTTAATAAAGGATGTAGAGAAGGTCTGGGTAAGTTTACATGTGTTGCCAGAAAGGAAGAATCAAAGTTGGGATATTATATGTCAGGTATTAGTTAATTAGGAAGCCGACAATCTGGAGAGTCATGGTGATTTATAAGAAACATTAGATCGGGATGGAAGGGAGAAATAGCAATAAACTCAATACCACCAGAAACGTGGCAACAATGTTACATGATTTTGCTAGGGGAACATAGGATCAAACACAATCGTTATGAAATACCGTTTTTTGGGGAACCAATTATTGTTAACATTGATGAATAAAAAATGGAATAGCAGAGTTAAAAATGAGTGAGCCCCTGGCCCAGAAGGGATTCCTGCAGAATTGATCAAATACGGAACAGAGATAATTATTTAAAATCTTCACAGAAATCTTCAATATACACCTAAACGGAAAACCAGTACCCAAGACATACACAAAAAAGGGGTTTGTAACAATTACAGTGATATCTGAATAACCGTGCAATTAGTTTGTAGTGAAAAACACAACACTGTATGGTTTACAGCATTTCATTATGTCTCAACAAGTAATTGTGAAAAAATGTATTAATCTGTGAATTTGAGTTGGATAAAGAATGTTCACGGAAAAACCTTTGAAATTTTCGACTATTTATTTAACTGTAACGACTATAACTGACAAGACTAAAAGCTGAAGGAGCAATCATCAACCTGCTTTAAAACAAAAAGGATTTTGAAAACAATAAAATATGATAGCAACCACAACAGTTAAGAAATTTGGCAACGCCGATAAGTCCCGTTATCTTCCCACCAATAAATGCCACTGCAAATGATAAACAATTGTGACAGTAACAGTCTATCAAAACAAACCGAAAGTGATGTTTAGAGACTACTTTTGCCAAAATAAATGGTGAAAAACCCTATTTTTCAAAATAAAAAGTGTAGTGGTATGTTCGATAGTGGTGACATTGGATAATTTAGTGCGGTAGCTAAGAAATCTGTTTTGTTTATTTCGCGTGTAAGTGCAGAAACACAAGTTGATGTCTTGCAAACGTATATTCGAAATTACTTTTCTGAAGCAATATGTGCCTATATTTCAAAGTTTTTTCAGAAGAAGAGTGTAACGAAGCAAAAACTTAAAAAAATCGTAATTACAGGTATGATGTACATTATGCAAACTCTCAAATACAGACTAAAGCAGATCTTATCATACTTGAGTTATCAACAGAAACGAAAGTTTTGGTTTTAAACCATTGAAAACATTTATATATATATATATATATATATATATATATATATATATATATAAATGATACTCATAAAGTTCCTGCCAAAACCAAGCTGAAAATCATCATAAGATATGTAGCCTTCGTTAACACATGCCTAGTATATCAGACTTTATAATAGCTATCATCAGTCTTCTCATGATCCTGCCGAGAGGGGTGCCTAAAAGTTTCTTCAACTTCAGCATAGAAAACAACTCAATTTGTTGGAGAATCGTTATAATATATGTTGGAGGTCATGGTAGCTGTGTAAATGTCTATAATCTTACCCTGGCGTGTATTTATTTTTGTGTATCAAGGGCTATTGTTAGAGGCAGCTACACCCAAGCCAAAAAAGAAATTTAACTTTTGACATTTAATCCAGTGTTGTATTTTCAACATTTGATCTTGTCCAAAATTACATTTAAAATAACACTGCCTTCTTTTTGTCTTTTCGCTGTTTAGTATTTTTGTTTGCTGACCCGGAGTAGGTCTCGAATTAAGTGAACTATTAGTTGCTTCATTCATTCTTTATCTACGTTTATGATTTGTGGATTTGGTTCAGCACTTGTAACTGTTCTATGTTCAAAGTTATCCGCCACTCCTAATATTTGTGTATCCTGTAACAAAAGTTTATTTTTTTATGATATTGCAGAATCCTTCCTTCAAGAGACGAGTTTCTGATCAGTTAACTGGTGGTGGATGTAATTGGACTTGTTTATTATTATTAGATGAACAAGAACGATATATCTCGCCTGGGCAGCGTTTGGTAAACTCCATGATATATTCAAAAGCAACCTACCAATAAACCTGATAATTTATGACTAGGGCAAATCATTTGCGACCGGAAGGATCTGAACGTTACAGAAATCTTCTACCGTGAGTTGAACGAATAACTGCGATAATGTGCTGAAAACCACACATTGCCTAAAGTGGTAAACGAGACCTCTTCAGAAATTCCAGACAAAACACTAGGTAAAGTAGAAAAACATTCAAAGAAGTGAAAAACAATAAATTTCCTGGCGAAGATGAAGTAGTCTTTGTGGCTATGAAATAAGCTGGTACAAACCTCCTAGAGGTTCTAGTAAGACTCTTTAATAAATCCCCAAATGAAGCAATAATTCCGACTTAACAGCATAACTAACAAGAATGGGGCATCATCTACTTGTAATAAAAAATGCGACAGAAAAATGTATGGAATAAAACAAACTTTTGTTACTGATATTTATTGAATATTAAGACTTGATATAACTAACCACAGAATAATGCTGGAAACTTTAATGGAGTGTCAGGTAGAGCACCGATATACAAACATCATTAACATATTGCTGAGAACTCCGTGGGTTCAAACATTTTTTACGCCAAAAACAAAGGTCATTATTTACTTATAAATTCACAATAAATTTCACTACAAAAGAAACTATTACAGTAGAAGGTCAACGAACTTTCGCACCTCGACATCAGCTGTTCCACCACCTCGCTCTCTACTGAAGTGAACTCTGCTGTACATCGTCCTTTATATAATGCCTCAGATGGAATTTCCAGTATTAATAATTTTTACCGGTATTCGTGCTTTGGCAACTACTTTTGTGGACATTTGTTGATGCGGCTAGATGGTGTTTGTTACGATCATTAATTTCGAGGATTCCTTTTCCAGCAGAGTAAAATTAAACGTTATAACCATATATATAGGAACGCCCCAGCAAGTATTAGAAGGGTGACAGATAAACCTAAAAAAAACTATACAACGTGGAGGTACTGTGTCACTATCTCTGTTTACTACACTGTTAGACTATATACACTACAGGACAATTCTAAGTGAAAAATGAATCAATGTAAATATCTTATCCACCTTCCATTTAAAATGATATTGAGCTGATGACTGACCGTATAGACGAAGCTAAGGAATTATTACTGCTCCTCCTTGAAAGTAGGGCTAAAAACACATATGTTTAAAACACAAATCTAATATTCTGCCAAAACATAAATTTTCTGAAACAGCAATCAACCGATTACCTCGTACAAATACCTGGGACACGAGAGTTACATCGAAAACAATCGTAGTGTAGTGGGTAGTTTTTGAGCCACGTTTTTAAATCGGATATCCCAATAAGCGCTGAAAGGATAAAATTCAATCAATGCCAGCCCGGGATCTATAGAAGGGAGGGGCAAGACTGAGCGGCAAATTCATACACTGGAGACCAATACACAACTCATCATTAAGGCAACTTTGATGATTTTGACTAAACACGTCTACTACTTTAAGCACATAAATTATTTTAGGCGGGGCGCGTAGGCACGGGTCAACAAACCCGAACATGAGTAAACTGAAATGCACAATGAGTGTATGATTAACTGGAAATGTCGATTACAACAAATGAAATCATGCCAGGGTATTTATCAAGGCATTGAGCGAGTAATTCCTACAGAGTAAGAAAAACTGGAGACAGATCCTGCGTGTTATTGACGCAGTATTTTCTTATTTTTGTTTCTTTGGGGAATAACACCACAATAGAAATAAAACTACGTATATTGCAGGAATACCAAACGTTTCAAAGTCTATTCTGACTTCGTTGTCAATGGCTTTATATTTATTGATGTAAATTGCAGTATTTTCTGTCAACAAACTATCTTTCTTTTCAAGGGTCCTACGCAAGGCAAAAATATAAATTTTGCAGTCACAATCAGCCCATCACCAATCAAAAAACTTAACCAACCCCCGCCCTCTTATCATACAACTGCCTTAGCCTTATATCAAGGAAACTTTTTGAATCTATTTTCCCGGCTCGCCAAACATAATTTAACTCTTGATTTTCATTTATAACACATAAAAATGGATAAGTATCATATTTATCATAGACAATACTGAATGAAATTATTGACATAATGGCAATAACATTCAGAAACACAATTTTAAATGAAATCAACCTGTTCAACTATTTTTCTAAAGAAATAATGATATTTATCGAATCGTATCACATATTAAAAAAGGGTTGATTGTGCTGTCATGCTTTATTTGAATTTTGCATTTCTCGATTATATTGAAATATACAAGCAAAATTTAAACACTTGAATTCTGCCGGGAACTCTGTTTTTAAAAAGCAAGCTCCACTTTAATTTGGTGATATGAAAAAGCTAACGGTTTCTATCTCTTGCAACTGATCTATGCGCATGATTTGCAAGATGCCTTTCCTAATATTAAAAATTATTTGCGATCCTCTGTGAGCCTGGAACATTTATTGAGTCTTGCAATATTAACAAGCGAAGATCGAGTTGCACATTACATTAATTATGAGAAGACCATAAACTTGTTTGCAGAACAAAATGCTCGAAGAGTAAGATTGTAATAAAACTGCATTGTACAATACAATAGGTTTGTTGATACGAGATTCGCATAAAATTATTTTTTCAAACCGTTTACAACTGGTTACTATGGACAAACTTGGTATAATTGATTTTTATTTTTTAATCTTACGTTTTATTTTCTGTTTCCTAATGTGCTTCCTACACGTCCATGTATGTATATATATATATATATATATATATATATATATATATATATATATATATTTGTAAAAATTGCCTTGACACAGCGACGTTCTTTCCAGGAGGCCCGTGTCCATCAATGGGCGTCTGATGGATGACATGATGATGATTAGAAAGGTAAAACTATCGGCGTGTGGGGGAGCGTTTTTCTGTTTTTGTCCCGCCTAGAAATAGTTCAAGGCCGGGGCTGATCAATGCGTATAGCCAGTTCTTACCTACGGAACACAGTCTCTGACATTTAGAGGCCGTTCATAAAATACGTCACGTTAAATTTTGTCTTCGGGACCCCCCCCCTTCGTCCTTCGTCACGTTGAGTCTCACTTTCTGCGACCCCCCTATAAATATTACGTCACAAAAGCTAGAAACCCCCCGTATATTTTGCGACTAATACCATTACCTAAATATTAATATAAAGAATAAGCATCTATAATAACGATCTTGCAGTATCATCTTGAGTCTTAAATTTTCTGTTGTTGAGCAAGCTGGGGATTTGTGGGTTTATTATGCCCCTGCAAGTCTTTGATATATATGTTGTCGTTTTTTAAAGCTTTCTAATACACTTTAGTTAGTGTGTTGGATTTGTAGTTCGGTGGACTGAATCTTCAAACTGTACTAAATGCTGTGATGATTTGATTTTTTATGTCTTCTTTCTGATGGTACGGTGATTTTTTGGAAAAATTTAGTCTTGGTATGGTTTAGGGAAAAGAATTCTCAGTACCATTTTCCAGTTGTCGGGGAAAAGTAAAACTGAATTTTTACTGTGTGTTTTTTTTTCATATTTACAGGTTTTTTTCGCATTCAAAGCCTGTCTGTAAAGTCTTGAAAGGCTAGAAACAAAAAAATGTGGGATAATAAATCAAACTTTCTAATAGACAGAAACATTGAAAATGATTTATTGTACACAATTTATTTTACAATTAGTTCAAAATTTCTTAAAAATTCTTAATATCATACAACACTAAATTAAACTCTACATACTTCAATTTTCTTACACCATAAATATGAAATTCAATCCCCATAAAAGCATTAAATTAATATATTTTAATATAAACAATCAAATTATAACCCTTGCATAAGTATGTACAAATCACAAAAATGTTATCACTCTTGGATTTCACCATCTTGCTGAACTGTTGATTTTACCATACAGGATCGAGCCACTGATTCAAATAGCCTGAAAAAAAGATGTGTAATTAAAATGAAATTGTCTATACATAATAAATGAACAAAATATTATTAGGTAGTATACACATATGAAACAAAGAGTAATAAATAGGCGGCAAAGAAAGCATTTCAGGATCATTATATGCCAAAACTTATATTCCTCTTAATGAGCTCTTTTATTCGATATATTACATGAGGCTTTCCAAAAAACCTGATTTAATTCTGTAATATTAGGGTATTCCTCATATTTTTCTAGTAAATTTTAAGTGATACCATACCTCTACTTTTTCCAAAATTTTAAGTCTTATAGTTTCGAAAATAAAGGGAGGAATAGGTATTCTTTTTATACTTTTGTCAATATCTTTGAAATAATTTACTTTATAATGGGCCATTTCATTTGATATACGACATGATGCGTTCTGTTTAATTCTATAATTTACCCCCAAAATTAATATTAGGAGTTTCTTCTTTTTTTCCGTAAAGTTCAAATGAGGCCCTATACTTTAAATATTTTTCAAAGTTTTAGGTCTTATAGTTGCGAAAATAAATGGGTATTTTTTATAGTAAACATATATATTTGTGTGGCTCAGAATGTGCCCTTTCATTTGAAATATTACACGATGCGTTTTATTCCATAATTTGACCCTCAAAATTTATACTAGGGGTTTCTCCTTATTTTTCCTGTAAACTTTTGGCAACGTTATATATTCTGTTTTTTTTTTTCAAATGTTTAGGCTCAACAGTTTCAAACATAAGGGGGAATGGTCGATTTTTGTAAAATTCCTCCCCAGGACCCCTAAAATCAGAATTTCTTCCTTTACATGTACTCCTGATAAGACTCACCAAACTATACACTGATACCAAATTTCAACCTTTGTCGTCCAGTAGTTTCAGATCATGAGTTATTTTATAAGGGTTTCTGTATATTGGATATACGGAGCCCTACTAAAAAAGAGAATGACACAAAACTCATAATATAAACAAATTATAACGAAATCGAACACTATAAGTGATATTATTAGAAAAACGTATTGTGAATGAAAGTAAAAAAAAATATAATTTATATTTAAAAAAGAACGGACTTGAACTGGCTTCAAATAAAAACCGTTTAGAAACCGTGTGGAATTAATAATTAATTTCTGACATATATTCTTTTTTATCTGATTTAAGGTACAATGTTATTGATTATTGTAGCATATTTTTATATCTCTCTCTCTCTAATTTGTTTTTTTTTGCATATTTTCCACATATTTTTTAACTTTTTTATTCGCTTTATAATTTCGACTAGTTTCTATAAGTGTAACTCTAATTCACCCTATATTGCAACCACCTTGTATGTTTGTGTTTATTGGACACCCAATATAAATTATTTGTCTATTATTTTCTGAACCACTCTATACAGCTATAATTCAACTCCATACGATGTTGCGACCACCCTTTATAAGTATTAATCCTCTACCCTATTGACTTTCTATTTTCTCTATTATTGAAATCACACTGTATACCTGTAATTTTACTTCGACCCATATGTCAAATATAAGCAACTATTTATGTTCCACATTATACAACATTTTCTTAACCACCCTGCATAACTATAATTTCACTCCACCTTATATTTCAATCATCCTGTATATGCGATTGCTTCTAACATTTTTTGAATCCTCCGCGCTATAACTCAAATATCCTTACTGAATATCAGAAGTGTAAAGTATCGTAACTTTTGAGTACTCGTAACTATTCGTTGCTTTTCAGTTAAGTACTCACTACTAAATATTCGTTACTCGAGTACTCGTTCTATACATGCTTCGGGCATACAGGTTTGATTATACTGTGGTTCGGGTAAAACGGTGTAAATATTGAGACTCTCGACTTCGGTATTTAATATCAGATGTACCGGCGTTTGGTAAGATCATATGAGTAAATGTAGATAGTTCGATAGTGTAGTAGTGTAGGTATGATTCTCATTATATTTGTTATTGGTATGTCTGTGATTTAGCAGTGTATGGGTCCCACGTATATCTTTTCAAAGAACGGTTTTAGATTTTATATTAATAAATAAAGTAACTCGCCTCAAACAAAAAAAAATTAAATGGTACTCTTAAAAATAAAATACCCATCTAGAGATTCTTTAAAAAAATATTATTCTAAAAAATAAATTGGTAATAATTAGTTAACTGCGGACAATTATTTTTTTGTTAGTGGCGCAAATTGTCAAAAAGGCCTTTATTTTAACCAAAAAATATCCCAATGTATCATGAAATTCTCTCTGGACATTTTCAAAAATGTTAGTAATTTCAATGATAGACTAACGAATTTTGACTTCAAGTTTGTCCAAATTAACTCGTTCATGCTGATGACATAGAAACAACGGCAATTTTTGTCTCACCGGCTTCATACCCTCCATGCGTACGTAGTACTGTCGTGAACTGATTGATTCGAAATTGCGTGGGATTCCTAAGTTTATACCCGATCTTCTGATATACTATCTTGCCCGACCCCAGAGATTCGTGTTCCACAGCTGTATACTGACGTACTGAATTTATTGTAAAGTTGAATAAACAAAATATGCGTCATAGTAACATATATTATTTGGCATGTATAACAAATACAAATTAAAACCCTACAAATATTTTTTCTTTTAACTTAAAAATATAATTAATTAGGTACAATATTAAAAATGGATAATATGAAAAATGTAATGAATGGAGCTAAAAATTGAAATAAAAACATAACATCATGTAAAGGTCAGTAACATAAATAGAACAAGGTTAGTAGAGCATATAACACTGTATCTTGATTTCAATTACAAATAAAATTTTCTGGACATTATTTCCTTTGAGACTAGTATGTCTAACAGAAACCAGTTCACCACATTATAACACATAAATAATTATGAATTTAATTATTAACATAAAACAATTTTTTACCTATTTATTTTAAATAAGAAATCTGAAATTACTTTAAAGAAGCTTCCTTAAAATATTGATCGATGGCACAATTCATTTTGCTCGCCGTCATACCGTTCGACGGCTAAAAATTAACTCATCCCATGTCGACTATGTTTACATTACCATTCATCATGTATTCGATACTTACAGAAACATTCGAGTACTCGAATAAGTATACGGCTGGTGAATTTTGTATTCGTTACTTCGGATCCGGGCAAGTAGCGAGTACTCGAGTTACTTTCTTACACCTCTACTGCATATGCTTATTTAACAATTTTTTTAACGTTTTTTGGTCCAATCTGTATAACTATAGTTTTACTTCACTCTTATTTCAACCACCATGTATACGCAACTACTTATGTGCCACCCAATACATTTTTTGAATCACCCTGTATAACTTTAATTCTCTTATGTTTCAACCATCCTATATCACCCCATATCACATATACTTGTAAGATTTTTTGAACCCACATGCATAACTTTAATTTTACTTCGCCCTATATTTCAACTAGACACATTGCTTGCTGCTTGAATTTCCAAGCACACACACATACCTCTACTACCGTATAGGGTATAGAAAAGTTCACTACATAACAATTTTTCTTTTCGATACTCGACTTTAAGCTCCGTAAAATGAAAACCGCTACAAATACCCTGTACTCATGGCATGTCTGGACATTTAAGCTAGATATTTATGATGAAAATTTGACATTTACATTGATTTTTACCGATTTTCAGAAAAACGGTATATTTTACGTTATAGAAAATTATACGGAATCAAGCTGAAACATCTCTTTGTAGAATACAATTTAAAATATTCAAATTGTTTGAGCCTTTTTAGAGAAAACAATGTAGATTCATTGAAATTCACTGAAATGTAGTTCCATAATTACTGTTTTTTCTGGTCTCACGTTAAAGAAAACTATATGGTTCCTTTTTGTTACATTCCTTAATGCAATGACGTTTTTTTCATCTAGTAAGAAACGTTAAGGCTATATCGGAATAAGCTGAAGTTTTTGATTTGAACATCTATTGGCGCGCCTTGGCAGTAAAATAAGCTGGTTTGCCGTCAGTGTAAACGGCATGACATAGAATAGTTCATTAAGACTACTTATTAAAAAAGCTAGTTTTTTTAATAATAAAACAACAAAGTTTCTTGCTTTAAAGTTATCAACTTCATTTCACATCTTAAAATTTGTAGTCACAGTGTAAGACAAGGCCTTTTATCAAACAATTAAATAATACTTATAGGCATGAAGATAATAAACAAGTATTCTTTGTGTTCCTTAGTGAGAAGTTAATCAACATTGTGCAACTTGTGGTTTCTCATAACCTCTATCATCTTAATACGTTCTCAAAAATTTATATTCTAAAAATAATAGTATAAATAAAACTTACTTTTCAATTTCTGGTGCACAATGAACGAACTCGTGCTGCCAAAATCGGTACGTTGGATTCTTGATCAATTCGATAAATGTAATTAAGAGGCCCCACGGATGAGGTCGGTTTACAATTAGTCTTTCCAGTAATACCCTTGTTATTTGTTCTTGTATCGCTTCGGTGTTTGCTTCAGCGAATAAATACAGTAAAGTACACGAGAAGTAGTGAGTATGACTGTTCGGGTATCTCAGCTGATTGGCTATAGCGTTCAAAAATAAGTATCGACCTTCGGTGTCGAGGTCAACAGCTAAGTTCTGGAAGATATCCATGTGAGCGCTGTGGGCAATAGTTGACATGTTCGGTGTGAGGTTCTTGTTCCTTATATAATTAATGGCTTGAATACCGACATACAGTACTAGGGCATTCATCAAAGGGATGTTATATCTTACACCTGGCTCGTTTGAGACTTGTAAATTACTACGAAGGTCAGATAAAAACGTCACTGGTGCTCTTGCTTTTAAATAAGATTCCAAATCTTTTTTAAATTGTGCAGGTGTTATCATTAAGGAAATATTGGTGATTATCCTTGGACCATAAGTTATATCTTGTAGCATATCTACTTTAAGATTTGGAGTAAACGGATCTGGCAGTCTCATGTTACGCGGGAAAGCAGAAAGTATAAGATTTCTCATTTGAATACAATTAGGGGGAATCACATCACAAAAACCGTAATGATAATCGCAAAGGAATTCCGGGAAATCGTGTAGTAATACTAACAAAACCCTCAATGTTCCTTTGTACAACATAGTGACTGGTTTGGCCAATTCGGCATTTCTCAAAAATGGTGCCAGATATTTAAATAAGTCCACTAACAATTGCGCATACAGGGGCCAGCTCTTTTGTTGTAGTGCATGTGCTAGCATTCTACCCATAAATATTCTGTGAGAAATAATTTCCAGCCAGGCGTAACAGAATCCGGCAGCCTTTGATGGACGTAAGATATGTAAAGTATGACAGTATGCATTCAATACGGGGAAACTAAGAGCCTCTAATATTGGTTCAGGAGCATTCAGTTCCAGAAACAACATAGTAAATATTCTTTGATAAGGTAGTTGGTGAAATTCTATACCTCTAGTGTCATGATCTTGTAACAAACAACCAGCAACAATGCCAAGTACTTTATTTAGTAGATGAATTTTAGTTGTTGTATTATTGGCATCGCCAGAATGTTTAACAAGTAGCGCAACCAATCTTACAAAGGCGTCTAAGGTATGGTAACACTTTGGTCTGGTTACACTTGATGGGGTTGATTTGTCTGACAAAACTCTGTAAACATTTTCTACGCACAATTGGGTGGATAATTTAAAGAATTTTGTAATAAGCTCGTCTGTTTTGAGAATGCCATAAACGTTCATTTGATGAACAAACATGCTAAATGCTTTGGTAGAATCCCGACCTTGATGTTGGGGGTGGTAGATTGTTATCCATTCTCTTAACAGGTGATCAGTTTTCTCTACTAATCCAGGGGGATCCTCATAATTCTGTTGCGAACGTACCTAAAATCAATGAACTTATATTCTAATTTTTGATTTTTGAAGGAAAACTTCTTTACCCTTTCTTCTATATGTTAAACGAAAAACGAATAAAAAAATTCATATTGTACTTTCATTACTATCGAGATATTAAGTATCTTTGAAAGTAAGCCAATATATTGTTTCTGATCGGGAACTTTCATCAGTAGCGTTACCCTCAAAATTAACAAAATCTTGAAAAATTATTTATGTATTTCAAATATATGGTTAAATATTAAATAATTAAAAAGATAATTTAAATTGAAACTATGTCATTACTTTATGAGTTTAATCAAATCAACATTAAGTAAATTGCCCTCAAATTTTGGGATTTTAGAATATATTTGAGCGCAACATATTGCTGGCAGGCTAACTTGCGACTTTGCAAATATTTGAATTCTGAAAAACATTTGTGTTGCTTTGTTAATGATAGCCTGATATATCAACTTTATATTTATTGATTTGTTGGAATAATCCTACCACACTCATACAAACATCTCTATATTTCACAGATTCCAAACGTTTCAGGATCTAGTTCGGACCCCGTTCTCAATAGCAATTAGAATAAAATGTAAAATATGAAGTTATATAACTAGAAGATTTTACTGTTATCTACAAGGTAGCAAAAAATTCTAAATATCACATTAAGATACTAAAGCTCTTTTCAAGAATTTGGAAAATGTTATCTTCAGAATTTCATGTGGCGCTCCTGGATGCGACTTTGTTGTAAGATATATCGAAAACAGGGCTGTTCAAAAGAATTTAATAAAATAAAACACTACTTTTAACTTTCGTTTTGTATTGTGTTCTTTGTGTAATATAATGAAACTGTGAATTATTATTTTATGATCAAGGTTTCAGAAGTGGAAATTTGGAACATTTTGTATTTTTTAACATTAATTAAAGATTCATTCATCTGTACATTTCGAGGTTTAAAAGTTTTTCCAATATTAAGTGTTATAAATTTTATATTGTAGAAACCTCTAGGCTTCTGAATAAATTAACATAAAAGTTACATAAAGAAACAATAATAACAAAGTCACATGAGAATCATTCAAATTATTCCAACTTGAAAGAAGCTATATACGTTATATACATCAAATAACAGTAAATTCTCTAGTTATGCCAATTCATATCATCAAACACTTTTATTTTAAATATTACAATTTCTTAAATTGTCACCGAGAACGGAGTCCAACCTAGACTCTGAAACGATTGGAATATTCAATTTTTTCTATAAGTGTGGTGTGATTTGTCCCAAGAAATGGATAAATATATAATAAACTTATTCAATTTTCAGATATATATAGTTTTTCGGATTTCGAATGGCTCCCAATTGACGACTAAAACAAAATATTGTATTAAATTCAAAGGTACAATAAAATCTTGCAGCAAAAATTATATTCATGACAATTTGAATCTATGAGTAAAATTAGTTCACGTCCTTTTCGCACGAACATCAAATATCATCCTGCACCACAACAAAAAACTTATTTCTCGCCATTTGTTTCTCACTAGTTAAATTGGTAAAGAAGTTTTACTAATAGTTTTATATTTTTCCCATATTGGGTACCATATGGCAAATTTTTATTTACACCTAAAAGTATATTTATAGGAAATATATTATTCTCCTTATACCTAATTTTTAAATACAAACGAATTAAAAGTGTGATGTAAGTATTCAAATACAGAACAAAAAATATCAAATTATAAAACTTAGGATATTTTATTTCCAAATTTCAAATTGAAGTAAATCATAAGATTTTCTGGAAATTTAAATGAGCAATAATGTATGTTGCAAACACTGCATTTACTTAATTTAGCTATTCTGCACTCTACACCAGGAAATATTTAATTCATAGTTAAATCGCTTTAATATGCTGCTTACTAGTACAGAAGTCATGGTTAGGAATATCTGTTAAAAGCAATTTTCTCAGATGTAAAGAAATTAATACAATCCTGGTATTGATTAAGAAATCCAAAATCTAAAATAAATCATATACAATAATGGTTCATTTATTTTTCGTTAAACCAATAACTAGATTATTTAACTAATCACTAACAATACAAATCATAACAAATCGGAATTATGATACTGATGATCTTTGAAAGCTATAGTGTATTTGTTTTCTACCAAAGGGTTTATTATTATTCTTAAATACATAATAATAATAGAACAAAAATATATAAATGTTTTCTATTGTAATTATTCCTCTTACATATAGTGTTCATTAATTTCACTAATTTATTAGAAAATAAGTTATTTGAAATTGACAATTATTAATATTTTTGTACTACTAGGAATTTTAAGATTTGCAAATTTTCTTCAATAATTTTTTGACAAAAAATCTTATTGGTTATAAACAACTCAACTAATTAGATGAAATAGCACCTGCCACATTCATTTAATTTAATGATACACTATTAGTGAAATCTATAAATGAAAACATCAAATGGTAAGTCAGTACTTTAAAAAGAACCCTTAATAGCATCAGCTCTATTTTATTCAATAACTTACATCACTAAAGTTCACAGAATCTTATTGATTCCATAGTTTTCACGTTTTAAAAGTTATCTGGTGTAAAATTTATAGGATATGGAGAATATACTGATTAATACAAAGATCAGGCCAAATTATAACCAAACATACATTAATAGATACATTTTTTAATTATTTTCAAAACGGAGGGTATTACTTGTTACATATAATTTTCGTTATATAACTAAGTATATATCATATTCCTACAATGCGAAGCCTACCCCTTTTTGGTAGAAATTATCTTAACTTATATTGGTAGAATTAAATTAAAAACGACATTCCCGATTTTTTTTATATAAAAATTAACCGATAACTTGCTGAGACTTTTAACTTTCAAACAAAATACGTACGACCCCTTGATAATTAGTATGTATATATTCATCAGTTGCGCTTCCTACAATTGAATGTGAACACTTCTTTATGTATTTGATACATTTCGTTAAATTTGAAGACGCGAGATGTAAGACCGACATCTAGGATTTTCGAGAAAATTAGATGTCGGTCTTATATCTCGCGTCTTCAAATTTAACGAAATGTATCAAATACAATAAAGAAGTGTTCGAGAGGACATTCAATTGTGGGAAGCGCAACTGATGAAGGTTCCCTGACCAGAAACAATATGTATTATATATAATATATATTGTCTTGCGTACAATGATACCTCGATGAGAGTATGGCTTCAGTATTTAATTTACAAAATCTGACGAAGTCTTGTGAATAGAATGCCAACAAAAATGAACTAAAGCTAAAGTAAACGCAAATAATACTATTTTTCTTGTACATACTTTTTGTATCATTTGGTTCCAAAACGAGTATCAATGTAGTAAATTAAAAATTGCTGTTGCAACTTCCATTTCAATCAAGATTTGCGAACATATTCAAAGAATTCTAAGGGCTTCTATTACATCTAATATCTGAGAGATCTGAGTGGTCTCACTAGGTGTTAACTCTAGAGCCCAAATTCATACTTTACATTTCATGACATGAAAGTAAAATATGTTTTTGGTATCTACACTCGATACTTTACTAAAAAAACACCAAAACCTATACTTTTCAGTCATTCTTTCACACGCGTAGTTTAAGTTTTGACTGAACAAAATTTTCATTCTCAATTCAAAACTGATTACTGAATTTTTTACTATACCTACTCCGGTTTGAGAAATAAAAAAAATATTTTTTATGTTTAATGAATTTTAATTGTAGGTACTGAACATGAAACAAACAATTATTTTGATCAGTATCTCATTTTTTGAACCAACTGTAATTGTGTAAAAAAAAATTCCAAATGGGAAATCTAGATAATGAAGTACTCTATTAGGGTCGTTCTATAATAAAAACCAATTCCAAATACATCTACATGTGATAATGATTTATTTAATTTTCAGCTGTGTGCCATTAAAATTTTGAACCCGAATATTGTTGACAAAGGTTGTGTTGCAAAACACAAAAATCATAGATACCCAATGTAAACAATCCACAAATTTAGGGAATAAATTCTAATGCTTTTACGAACAAGATAATTGCCCGCTCATGTGTTCATTCAGGGTAGGATCAATAAGTAGTAGGACTGAATTAATTGAAATTTTTTATTGAACTATTCCGTACAAACGCTCGAAATACCAACATACGCGTTTGCGACTGGGCGAACGCCTTTTGGAACAAGCATTCAGAGATGCCTTCACGGCTTATTGGACGTTTTCTACGGAGCTGAATCGGTTTCCCACGGGTTCCCTCTTGAATCGAGGAAAGAGAAGAAGTCCGCCAGTCCCAGATCTGAACTGTAGAGGGGAGGCAACGTGGCAACCCTGTGGTTAGCCAGAATATCCCTCACCAACAACGCGGTGTAGCACAGGTGGAGGACGTGTTTGTTCAACCAGTCAAGCACGTTCACGTAAAAATTGGTATTCAAGTATTCAGTCTGTCCAGGGGTACGAATTTAGTGTGAACTACACCACGACCGTCAAAAAAGCAGATGAGCACTGATTTGAACCTTTACTTGCTCATTCTGGATCGTGACGACACTACTTAACAAAGGTTCACCGAAATCGACGTACCTACTTAACTCTCCGCTTGCTCGTAAGCGACTGGAAAAAAATATGTCTCTTCCAAAGGCTCTCCACTATCGCGTCCAGATGGTTCGACCCCCGTCCACTGATCCGTTCGCGCTACAGGAATTCAGTCATTCTACTTATTGATCGTACTGTGTATCTTACGGTTTTTGGAACCAAATCAGGCATAAACAGTAGTCTGCATTTTGTCAGAATTTTGTTGAAACTTTAGTTTTGTATAGATGTTTTATTTAGTTAGAATAAAGCATGCTTCCAAAATTGGAATTATAATGGGAAACACTTGATTTGGTATCGATGTATGTCGAGTTAAATAATTTGGCTTGAACTTGACCTCTTTTCAAGAGTTGGTATTAGTCTTCAAGTATTTTTCAATAGTTCCTGTAAAGACTCTTGAAACTGTAATAAAAGCTGCTTACTTGTAGGATGCCATTGTGTAAATGTACGGTGGGCCCAACAGGTGTGCGATCACCAAAATAGGGTGGTTCATAATTTTGTCTCAATACATCTATTATAGTTCCTAATCCCTCTGGCGGCTGCCTTGTGTGTGCTTGAATTTTCGTTAACATTTCGATGGTATTGCATAGGTCGTTTTCAGTTAAGAATTGCCCAGATCGATCATCTATGAGGTACAACTGAACCAATTGCATAGCAAACGTTACAGCCATATAATTGAGCCCGTTTTCCATACACTGAGCCAATGCTAAATCATACTGTGGAATATTGATGAATCCTGATTTCAATAACGTATCAAATGCATCAATATTATATCTTTGTTCTTCTCGACAGTCTGTTAAGTATCTTGAGACTAATTTGTTTGTCCACTGATGACCATACACCCTTGGATCTTGCATAGTTTTCAGAATTCGAATTATAATATCTTTGAAACGCGATATGACTGGGTCTGTATCATTCAAAGTAGGGACTAAACAATCTAGAAATGCTTCAACACACTGAAAAAATAAATAATTATATTATAACTAACGGATTCTAGTTTTTAATAAATAAGCATAGAACTATAATTTACTGGCGTTTATAACTGATTTAACTTCTCTAAATTTTAAAAACTATTTTACACAGCTTTTGTTGTTCATTATAATCTGCATGTAAAAAAGTTATTTTTGAACAAAAAATACTTAGGCTGATGGTATTTATGTAACATTCTTTGGGTGCAGGGTATTTTTGTTTGTACCAAATTGATGATAAAACCATGTCATTAGATCCTTTACTGTAATAGAAATTTGTGACGAAAAAAAAAGAGCTCATTTGACTCGATGATAATAAATTTTCAAGAAGCAGTTACAAAACGAAAATTGATATACAATGTGGAACAGCATAATGTAATAAATTCCTTATTCATTTCAGATATCATACATATGTACAAGGAAATTCTCAGTCATCGATTTGAGATTATGAATTGGCTACATTGCTCCTTTGAGTGGCAGTACATCCCCCCCCCAACCAATTTTTGAAATGATAACTTGTGATATATCTTGTAAAATGTCTCTTAGTTCTTAATTAAAAAATATTATTGATTTAAATGTTACAACACAATAAGTAATACTGTTTACTTTTTAAAAATTAAAACACAACATGAACCTCAATATATAAATATGTTCAAAAAGCTCGCCGCAAACCTTTGGCAACATCTTAAACGCAAATGTCTACGACCTAATCGCACGGAACAAAGCTTCATCTTTTTTTTAAGTCAGTTAATTTAAAGGCTTTAAATTTGTATACACTACATTTCACATATAAACATGAAAATAAGTCCAATAACGTAATACGAGGTGATGGTGCTTGGCATTGTATCAATTCTCGGCTTTCTACCACCGATTTGGAAACAGTACATCGAGGTACTGCTGTATGTCGCGGTGTCTCATCTTAACAAAACAATCTATAATTTGAGGGTGTGCCGGATCAGGATATTGTTTTGCCAACGTTGGTACATTATTTTGTAGTCTAAATAACTATCGCCATTCAAATCCAGAAAGTTTTATAAAATAAGTGAGCAACTTCCAGTGTTTGTGTGTTAACTCACAAATTAATCATTTGTACTATTATTTTATGCATTTCTGATAATTTAACAATGTTTGTGAATTGCAGTTAACGAAATTCAAACGATAAGTATAACGCAGACTACTACTATCCCAGTTATAATTACACAATTTGCAAATACGTAAAACTTTTCAGGAGTTTTTTTAAATGATATTATTCAAATTGAACAATGATATGGTTTGTCCTTATTTTCTCAGTAGACTTAGGGCAAGTGATACGTATCCATAATTTAGTTAGGACATCTGCACATATAGAGTTGTGACTGTTTTGTGCCTATCGCCTTAGAACAAACGTCTACTGTGTAAAGAGACATTCTTCTTTTTGTTCTATGGTACTTCATTTCATAAAACGATACGGGATACGCAGAACGTAACACTGCTCTTTCTACGTCAGTTTATCTTGGACCGTAAACGTATCCGTAGAAAGCTACGTAAAGTGGGAGGACCTACGGATACATAGTGCTTGACCCGTCTGTTAATCAAGACAAACGGGAAGTTTATTTGTTTTGTACGTAGCCAGTTTCGACAAGCAGGTGAATTTACTTTTTATTACGTCAATTTCCGAAATAAGTTTCAAATAATAACATTATTGACTAGAGAACTTGAAGGACTCATTATCAAGATGCATTTTTTTCGTTGCAGGATGTGAATTCATAATCTAAAATTCAAGACTTTCGTGATTTATTAAAAATGTACAATGTCCGAAAATAATGAATTTACAATTCGGGCTGGTCCACACTATATGTTACCATAAACAGAAGATGAACCGTTGTGGCAATAAAAAAAAACTAGAATTACCACTAACTAAAAATTCTATTCCACATTTAATATATACATATATAAAACTATACATTTTGTAAAATATGACATCTATTAACACAATTTCACATGGTAATTATTTTCTATAATTCAAAAATG
This sequence comes from Octodonta nipae, assembly GCA_034190945.1. Classification (NCBI taxonomy): domain Eukaryota; kingdom Metazoa; phylum Arthropoda; class Insecta; order Coleoptera; family Chrysomelidae; genus Octodonta; species Octodonta nipae. Next base: position 172,652,702 of record CM067216.1, read on the forward strand.
ATTTCAAAGATATTCATCTAATTTCCTTACCTTCTGTACAATTGCTTGAGGAGGTGTTAGATCTCGATTTCTTAAAAAATGCATTAAACAATCCCTGATGACCATCATTGACGAATTTATATGAGAATATTGTGATTGGCTTGCCACTAATTGTACAAATTGTTCAACTTCCAGCGTCAGTTTATCACAAAGTATTACTAAATCGTCGGTGGGTAATGTGGCTTGGGGAATTTGGAAAGGCGCTGATGAATGTGATTGCGTTTCTATGGGTGTCAAGTTCTGTTTTTGAATTAAAATTGTCGCATCTCGTTCGTTTGGAAGAAATCCTGGTATATTTCTAGCGAATTCTTCATACACTGCCATTTGAGTACCTGATATTCCACCAACTTTTAACCTGATTTGCTCAGGCATTCTCTCTGCTTGATATGTTAATGCGATTGCGTCACAATATCTTCTGTAATATACGGAATATTAGTTGATTCAACTGAACTCAATTAATTTGGAAAAATGTTGATTCTTACCAAAATCACCAACATACTAAGGAAATGATAGTTTTCATGTTCTTGTAGAAATGGTAAGCAATAACCAAAAACTTAAGTTTAAAAAAATTAAATTTAAATAGTAGGTGCCCTTAAAGGGTACCACCCTACTTGAATTTAGTTAGATGAGTCAGACCTCCTTTGATGATATAAGAGATTTTCTTTCTATATTTAGTCTGTCATGATTCCTTATGAAATGCACAATTAACAATGTTGAATATTGGCAACAATAATTTGCATATGTAGTTGATTTTTTTAAGGTTATATATAATTTATTAGATAATCATGCTTAGATGTTGTGTATTCAAATTATACTCAACTATGATAAGATAAGTGATTGCCAACTACTTATAAATTGTTCTGGTGATGGATAATTAATTTACCGAAACGTAAAAATTAAAGAGTACCAATATATTTATTTTTAATTTGTCTTATTGGCTGAAAGTCACGAAATTATCCCGTAAATTAATTTTTTAACTAAAATTATTTCGACTGCCCGCCTCTTCAGTTGCCTGTAAATTAGTTAGTTTAAATTAAATGAAAAAAAAAAAAAAGTTTTTCCTCATGGTACAATGATCCCTTAAAAATGCATTCTTGAGAAGAAAGCAGCTCACAAAAAATTTAAACATACTAACAATTCAAATGACAACAAATTTTTTCCTGAGTTGCGATGTGATTGTAAGCGTGGCGGCTGATGGGTTATGAAACTGATGGTGCACTTTACTGGTCAAATATTAGGATTCAAAGATGCAATAAAACAAACCATAGCTTTGCTAATTTTGCATTTATTTTTTATAAATTAAAATATTCGAGTTTTTTCGGAAAAGAAATGTTCAATGGCCTTTTTATTAAAGTCTGGCATTGATTGAATATATATTTTTTTCAATACTAAGCACAGAAAGAACATTTAGCCGGTCCTGGGACATGGTATTTCTATGAAACGTTTTAATTCTTCAGTCCTGTTTCCGTCCAAATTGATTCCCCAACATAAATAATGCAAGGAAAACAAAATAATGTATTGAGGTGATCACATCCACACAATCATTTCTTTTTATTACAAAATTTCACTTTTGAAACTTCGTTTTGCACTAAATAAGATATGACCTAGGTGAACCGGGTGAAAATCAAGAAGTTGCCAAAGACCTAGGTGTATATTTAGATAGTTGTTTGATTTTTAACTTCCTAACCAATAGGGCATTAACATTATTAGGCTTTATTAAGAGGAGTTTAGTAATATAGCTTGTTTAAAAACTCTATCCGGCCCCTATATAAGATCAGTTCTAGAATATGCATGTCAGATATGTTCTCCACATTATGTCCATCATACTGATCAGATTGAAAGGGTACATAAAAAGGTTATTAAGTTTGTGGCCTTCAAGATGGGAATTCCAAAATTGTATATGAAGAGATTCTAAAGTCAATTAACTTGTCATCTCTACAGGATAGATGGTGTTATATTGACATGAGAACTTTTTATACAATAATAAATGGCCGAATAGATTGTCCTGAGCTGTTGCCTATGATACATATAAATATCTCTCAGAGAGACTACAATCTAATAGATGTCTTTTCCATAGAACAAATTATGGTGTATCATCTTCCTTAACCCGTTTTTCGGCGACTGCGAATAAACCGACAAGGGAAACCAACATTGACTTTTTAATGACTTACTGAATGTGTTTAGGTCAAAAGTAAAAAAACCCTGTGATGATTACCTAATTTTAATACCTTTATTTGTAATTACTTTGTATACATTTTATTTTATCTATTGTTTTTATGTTATTGTAAATTTATATTTCTAATTTTATTGTAAATGGCTGGTCCATAAATAAACATTCATTCATTCAAATGGGCAGGCATATTTTTAGGATAAATCCATGCAACACTCAAAATTTTAAGGTAAAGTTTATAACCTTATCTGTATATCTACGACAAAGTTTCAGATAATTTAATTACACAAAAAAAAACTAAATTGGAGTATTTCTTCATGGTAGTGCATTTTTTAATGTAAATTAATCAAGAGAATTGCTTTTACATTGATTTTTAAGAATCACATGTTATGGAAAATATGACAAAATTGACTATTTTAAGTAAAAATTCAAAATAATTTAATATTTTTCTTTAAAATAGGGAAGGTGAATTTAATTGTAAAAAATAAAAATTAAAAAAAATTAAGTCATTTGTGTTCGAATTTTGTATTTTTACCGAAAACCTTGTATAAAATAACAAGTTAAATTTTAGCCCAGTATCAATCTCAAGTCTCAACTACAACTGTCAAAAATTTAGTCATTTTTTGGACGTTAATCTGTTTTATACTTTAGGCTGATTTAGATATTTTTTCCTATAAATTATATTAGCTCAGAAATCATTCATTATATAAACAAAACGGTTATGAAACTGTTGACTTTTATGTAAATTGATTCTAAAAATATTCCATTTAAAATAACAAAGTTACAGTCAATTTCCGTTATAACCGAAGTGGCCGACAGTTGAAATTATTTTAGTTAAAAGAATAGTTTCCAAACCCAAATTGTCAAGTCTCTAACGTGTTTAAACTCCCCAAGACGTACCACTTCGTTCAATATTTGTGTAAATTCGTGAATAAACACATTTCTCTGAAATGTAAGAATGTAAAACTAATGAAGTGATACTTACCTTCCTTCTTGACGAGCCATTTTTCTCAATTCATATTCGCTCATAAGTCGTTTGTCGATTTCGGGAATAGCTTTCTCTACAGCGGTTTTCTGAACAAAAGTACAAGCCAGTTCCATATTATCATTCGCTATAATATTGGCAGCTTGTTCAATGATTTCTTTTTGTTGAACAGTGGGTGTTACCATATTAGCCATCAAGGCTTGTTTCAAATGGGTATTAATTGCTGAGAGTAATTGTTCTCTACACGTTATCATTGCCATTCCAGCTGTAAGATTTCGGACCATACAATGTGCGGCTAGCCGCATTCGGTTCTCATCTGGATCAAGAGCAAAATCTTTTCTAATAATTTGTTCACATGTCTGAAGTGCAATTTTTATAGATCTATCCACGACAGGAGCAATCCATTCTTGAACAGCTCTTTCGATTGAGTTTCGAACTAAAGCTTTTAACTGTGGGTGTGTTTGGAAAAGTAAAATGGTTGGAGATATGACTGTGTGTGTTTGGAATGCTTGCATTCCGACGATCTGGATATCGGAGTAGCTGAAACGCGGTTCTGGAGGAGCTGACAAAGCCGAGGTCGGTGTTGTGCTGTTAATTTGTATAACTGGTGAACTATTTTGTTGTCCAGAAATTATGTTGACTAGTTCTGAATCACTTACTACTGCCGTGGAATGACTTCCTTGGTGCACTTGGCCTGGTAAATTATCTTTCTTGATAGGTTGAGATAACTGGTATTCAATTTTTCGGATTCTTTCAGGATCTTTAAGATACACTGCTGGTTTTAATTGTCCAATTTCTAAATCAAGGTGTTTGCATAGTACCTCGATTTCAAATTTCAATGTCAATTTCAAATCTGTTTCAGAGTGTAACTCCGCCAGAACATTCATTAAAGCCATTGTCCAAGGATTTGGTGGTTTAAAAACTTTACTTTTAGCACATGATTCCAAAACTTTGGCTAAAAATGGTACAACGTAAAGCAATTCTTGTTGTCCTTTGTGGTAAGCTTCTACAAGTAAGGCTTTCAAGTCTAGATTTATTTGAAGTATTGGTTTATTTCTAGCTAGTGTCAATACACCTAACCAATGTCCCAAATTTTTCAATAAAGTTCTATCAGAGAAATTAGCAATAGCATTGTCAGATCTTAATAAAACTTTGATGTTTCTAAAAGTTTCTACAGTGACTAACTGAACAACTTCATTTACACCCAAAGTATCCAAAAAATTTGAATAGAGTGCATGAAAGTTAAATTCGATAGACGCTCTTTTCATTACCAAGTATTGTGAAAGCCAAGGGTAGTATTCATCTGTTACATGTTCTTTAAGTTCATCACATTTTGCTTTCAAATTTAATTGACTCAAATTATTAAAAATAAAAGCAGTTTTGTCTTGTAAAGGCTCCGGTGGAGCAATAGTTTTTTCTTCTTTTTCTGTGGCTACTAAGAGAGTGTCAATATTCGTTGCATTTGCAATTGATGGTCTACTACCCAAGGTATTCGCTGGGGTATTACTAACTTTTGATGGAGTAGTTGAACTAGGGTTACTTGATTTATATGCTGCTGTACTGGTTGGATTTAACATTGCTGCTAAACTAGCAGGCAATACAGAACCTTCAGGCTTATGAGGAGGTTCTGCACTTTGCAGGCCATATTCAACATACTCCTGGAGATGTTGTGGAAATTCATTAAAGTGAGGGATGGCTCGAACATGTTCGCAATATTTGTGATATTCTTTTAAACGACTTTTGAATTTGTCCAGTGCGGCTATACCGAAATAATACATTTTTGACCCCTCAGGTTTTTTCAATGCTTCAAGAACAAATCTTAGAGCTAAACCAAGCGCAAGGTATGATGTTATTATACCTCTTTCAATTATACCACCAAATAACTGTGCTGTAATGTGCAGTTCTTTATCAGGGTATTGAGGGAAAAATTTATATTCTTCAAAAAGGCTTCTTAACATGCAATTGAACACCTGTAAAGAGAGAAAGAAATAGTACTATAGACAAATCCTTCCCTATTGAGTAATTATATACTAACATAACTCATGCAGTTATTTTGTAAAATTAATACAAAAACGTATCATTAATAATAAATTACAAATTCACGGCAAATTTTATGTCATAACAGAAGAATAAGTCATTTTGAAATAAATGATGATGAAGAATCCTTGGTTATTCTGTTTGTTCATTGGGCTTTCTTTGCTCACTTTATTTATCTGTTATTATTATTTATGTGATATTGCTTGGGTATTGGCTGAGGTATATATTTTTTGTGTATGTCAAATAAATTTGCCAAATACAATCATAATGCAGCTAGCTTTCTTAAGATTCCTTTTTTTTCTTTCAGCAAGGTATTGTTCGATTCTAATCTAAGGTGACTGCTTAATATGTGGTTGGTTAAATTTGGTTTGATTGTACATATTTGTGATTCTTTCCTTACTTTCTTCTGTTGTGTATATGAAGAATTCAAACATCTTAACAACAAATAAACAGGAGAATAAACACCAATGAGCAGATCAAATACGAGGAATACACTTATGCAATTCCATTTGAAATATGGTGTATGTTAATTAGTAATTAAAATATTATTTTTTGCTTTTTAGTTGTTATTGTGTTTTTTTTCCAAGGGAGTTTTTTTAAATTTATTTGTACCACTGTTGTCACTTCACCGCAGAATACTAGCTGACATATTATTAATTGTATTCAGCCAGACATTATCAACTTTGTATTGAAACAATATAACAGTTTTTATAACCAGATAATGACAAATCTACAAGGAAGTAGAGGATGGTCAAAAATTGTCATAATTCCTGTGTACATCAGTTCGTGAGTTAAATATTGGCCTAGGCCTTTTGCTAAAATTTTATCTGACATTTTCAAAATATGTTTTAGATGCTATTTCGTTGAAAATACCAAATAAGATTTGGCAAAACGTCAAGTCAATATCCAATATTAATTACTCAGCATTTGATACAAATTTCGTTTCTATAAACCACTTATTTCGTGAGGTTTGAGAACAGAAAGAAATCGGAAAGACTGGCGAATATAATGCGTGTTCAACTAACTGTGATAGCAACTCAATCTTCCATTTTTTTCTCTAATAACGACGCATAATACTTAGTACTTACTGGCCTGTTGTTCTTCCATGTTGCACGCAATAATTAAAAATTATTCCCGGCACTTCAAAAAAGACGGTGGCCATCACTTTACTAGTAGGAAAATTGTCTTCGTATTTTTGGAATGAATGACCGGCCTGCTATCCATTGGCTTAATTGCTGTTTGATCAGGAACTGAAATGTGCTGAATTCACAGTTGCTTAAAAATTTGAGATAACTCTGACTTGGTAATAAACAGTCAATGACTAGCTTCAGTCAAAATGCTGATGTAAGATGCAAGATTTGATATGATTGTGATATTTAGACGATCCAAATTAGACAAAAATGTTTTGCCTTTAATTGTATAGGTAACAGATCTGTCCGTTATTTAGCACATTAGAGTTTTAAACTTATTTAGGTGGATCCAGAGTGGGTGGGGGATCGACTTTTCCGAGGTTTTAAAGTCAGTAAACCGAGAAAAACCTTACATCCAAGAGCTTAAATTAAAGTACTTTCTGTGGATTTAAACTGAAGATCGACTATTTATAATACAATAGGCCAGGAGATATAACATATTCAATGCCATAGAGAAGTCGAACCCTATATTAGGTTAATTTCGAAAAAGATCGTCCCTCTGAGACACGAGATCCCCCTCCCCCCGCGCGGCTTAAGCTGGTTCCTGGATCCCCTCCGGTTTGTAACGAGAAATGAAGTAAACAGAAGTTGAAGAAAATCCACACAATCAGATACTACACGACTACGCCGATAAACAGGTTCTTTTGTTACTGTAAAAACCATCAAAAATGAGACATTCACACTTGGAAAAACAGGCACCATCACATGCAAAATATGGTAGTCCTTTCACCACTGTATAAAATGGAGCTAAAACCTGTCTTTTTTACATACCCAATGGTATGTTCCATTTTTAAAGACCCAAGGCAATGTCGCATATAAAAAGAGGCTACTGTTTCAGACTTAGTTATGTAGACAGTAAGGAAAGTTTGTCTTTTTATCTGGGCTTAAAAAAATCATAGCGAAATGAATTGCGACATCTAGAATTGTCAGGAGTGATCGCACGAACGCAAGATGTGTTTGAATAATTTGTAGATAAACAATGCTTATTCAAAATATGAAAGGGTGTTTGTTTATAACACAAACAATGTACTTTTTTTATGGCTTTACACGAATCATCATGTAGGATATATGGATATCAGTCTTCACAGTTTGGTTAAAGAAGTTCCTATAACAGAAATGATAGCAAAAAAAAAACACAATACTTACAAATAATTTTTATATTATATTTTTCTATTTTCTCAAATTTAATCACATTGTAAAATGCACATAACAATGATATATGAATTTTCGGGTTTAAATACGACCAATCTTCGGAATTCTCCATCATTTTATCTACCAAAACATTGTGAGATCAAATGAATGAGTGTTAAGCAAATGTGTAAGTCCAAGGAAACTCTGAGCATTCTACTTGGTATAATTATTCTGAAGACTATTTGAAATATGAATAAAATCTAGTTGAAGATTGTTTTGTTAATAATGAATAAAGATGTACAATATATTGTCTAAATGAACATTGACAACTATCAAATGTGTGACAGTTTAATTCAGAGGGAAATTTTACAAGAAAGTAACCAGTGGCAAGCATTTTGGAAAAGTGAAATCTACAATTTGTAAAATAATAGCAAATAAAAACTTGCAGGCGGATGTGTTTCAACAATAACTACTTAATAGGTATCCACTTGCACTATTATTGCTTGCAAGTGGGTTGAAGAAGCAGAAAGCAGAAATCAGAAAATTCATTATTCATTGTTTGGCATTATTTAATCACAGAGTGACGAATTTTTAATGTCTCAAGCAAAATGTTAAAATAGTTCTGAAGCTTCTAAAATCAACCTAAAATATTTACAGTTTGTAAATTAAGCCATTGCATGCAGTACAAACATTTTTGAATGTACAATAATTTCTTACCTCTTTTTCACGTTTGCTATGTGAATCTTGGAACCTTTTTAACATTGCCAGCACTTCATCTATGGACAGTGTCGGGTTTGGAGGATGATTGTATATTCTTTGGAAATAATTATTTGCTTCATCTTCAATTTCTTTTGACACATTCTGTGGAATATCTGGAAATAGGTTATAATCTGGACCTCGTTTGTCGATGTTGGGATTTGATTGCATCCTACTAAGACTGCTTAAAGGGTTCACTCCAAGAACTAATGAATTATTAGTTCCTATTGAACCTTGATGTTGCATAGGCATTATAGGGAACGGACTATTAGATGAACCACTATTTAAAATTCGAGAAGGGGATCCAGGTGACTGTACCAATGAACTTAAACCACTTTGAAGGTTGAAACCTGTACTTGTTGGTCCGGCCAAGCTTATGTTTGCTAAATTAGAACTTAAGCTTGGTAAGGTATCAACTCCAGAATGATTGTAAATTTGTGCGGCAAACATTGATGGATTAATTGGTCCATCCATAGCTCGAGATCTTAAAATTGCAGGTTGTTGTTGCCTAGTTTTCAATATCAGTGAACAGTTGCTGACAACAGCTAAAATAGATTCTTGACAATCTGGACTAACACTCTGTACACATCTTTGTAAACAAACAACCATTGTTGTAAGGGTTTCTGTTGGTAATGGAACAATTTTAGCTAGAGTTTCGTCTTTCCCTACTTGTGGACATCGACGGTGTAAAAATTTGACGCAGGCCATTACAAATGTTTCTCCGTTTTCACTAATTTTATCTGATAACCATTTTTCCAGCTTAAGATATTCCCTTCTAGATGCTAAACAAGCAAGATCAATAATGAAGGGATATGACTGTGCTGACTGAGCATTTAAAAGCATGGACAATGCTTTCAAGTCTTGGGCTACATCCAGTATACGTGATAATCTTGTTTGATCACATTCACCTCTCACATACCACTCTGCCATGGCATGCATAACAATTGGTTTTATATTTATGTTTTGTGTATGCCAGGCATTGTGTAATATGATAGCAGAATTTGGATGATTGCCCAGAAATATGGGAATTAAACTTGTCAAGAGTTCCTGCCTTAACAAGGTTACAGATCCTGAAATCTGGAGAAGAGCTAACACTAAGACATCTGGACAATTGTGTATAGGCACCTTGAATATTTCTTGGACAAGTGTATATAAGCCACATTCTGACAAGTTTAAAAGTAATTCAACAAGATTGAGAGATCTCCAGTTAGCCAACTCCTTGCTATCTTGTTCAGGTGGTGTTTTCAGGACATCTACTGCTACTGGAACACAAGAGTAATCAGCAAAACAGAACACATCAGGATACTTCAGTATATTCTGAATTAAACTGAACTGTCCTTCCACATTTACCCATCTTTTATAGAAATGATCTACAGGAAATGTTTCTGGGTGAAATCCAAAAGTTTGCAGACCTTGTCGAAGGCCTGTAATAAGTAATAAAAGTCCTTGTTTGTCTTTAATTAAGAACTCAGGATGATCTAATTCTGCAACAACACTATTCCACTGAAAACTGGAAACAACCTCTTTAAGAGCTTGTATAAATACCTCTATATTCCACGAATTTCTTGAATCACTGTTCTTGTTAAATGCACTGGTCTGAATACTTAAAGATTCATCATGTCCATTGTGCGAACGACACATAAGACTAAGCACTCTTGCAACTACTGCTGGCGATATATCACGTCCGCCAAATTTAATTAGATTTCTGCGACATTCTTCCACACTTGCAGTGAAATTGTATCCTATTTCATTTACCAAATCTGCCAATGACGTTTCTATCATACCTCCAGGCAAACCAGATCCTTCTGCTGACATACCGGGGGCTAATTCGCACTGTTCTGGATACACTAAAGGCGCAAGCACTACTGGGACCTGTTCCTTGGGAAAGTCTCTTTGTAAAGTGCTTAAAAAATTACGGTGGGTGTCGTTGGTTAAACCTACGTCTTTTGGGTTATCATGTACAGCAGATAAAATCAAATGCAGTACTTCAGGGGTAGTTTCATGCAATCCGCCCTCGTGTTGTCTGGTAATTCCTTGAGTTTCTATATAAGATTGAACTAATGCTGGTACACTCGTTCGTAAATGAGCTTGGGCTAAAGTTCTTATCTCAGGGTTAGCCGAATGTCGTAACGCAAGAGCTATTACAACTTCTTGAACAGCTGAGAGACGAAGGCACTTGCTCAACTGACTAAAAAACTGTGGTCCAAATTTGATGCTCTGTAAAAAAAAATATATTGAAATCATGAGAAAATAATAGTTTTATAGATATATTAAAAGTTGTATTTTATTACGAAGTTAAATTACATGTAAACGGCCCTTTTAGAGTTTGTACAGTTCTTCTAGTATGTTTGGGTGGGTTATTAAGGATAAAAAGAGCTGATCATTCCACACTTCCAACCTCACCCAATTCGTTAGTAACTCTCATGATGCGGAGCAACAGGTGCAAACATTTTACTACATATGCTTGATTATAAATGTTATTCAAAGTAAAATTTATTTTTTACTTGAACTTCTAATAACTTGAAATACTGGGTAAGAAAAATATAATTAGACCTTTGCTACAGACAATCTAATTTCCTTCAAAAACATATATCATTCTCTTTTAGAAACATTTTAGTTTTATCAGTTACAAAATTCCACCACACAAAAACGTTAATCATAAAAACTGATCAACGTTCAAGGCATGATTATATGGAAACGGCTTGTCGGACGAAAATTGTAAAACTGAAAATTGTCAGCGATCAGACCTTTTTTGTAGAGAATTTAATTTCTTTCAAATTTATTCTTTATATTTTTCAAACATATTACTTAGAAGATTTGTTTTAAAGATGAATATAGAGTTAAAATGTCGAAATTCGTGCTGACATACCCCTTAATATTAATATTAAGAGCTTAAATTTTGAAATTTAAACTTTTTTGTCACCCTAAATTTTCACCATCGGATTCAAAAAAATAGACGATATTTGTTGACCCAGTGTAAATACGTAGACGCGAGATGTAAGAACGACATCTTGCGTACAAAAGAATGACACCTCGAAGACAGTCTCGGGTGTAAATACATCATGAAAAGTTCAGGGTTCTTTAGCTTTTGTTAAGTGCTGCATAACATTTAAATATTAACAAGTTGACCACATAAATAAGTTTATAGCTGATTCGTGCCAGCATATACGGGGCAACTAGAGTCCAACTACAGTTGCAAACCAGTTGTACTTGTAACTGTTTGGCAACTATGGCAGTGTATAGAGGTGTGAACCCGCTCCAGAAACGATTGGAATGCGACTGGTCTGCAAGCGTTTACCGAGGTTGCTGTTGAATCAGTTTTGGGTTTGATATATAATATTAGGTAGGTTATATATATATATATATATATATATATATATATATATATATATATATATATATATATGTTTTAAGTTTTCGCGGGCACTAAATGTTTTAGGTGGTTTCCGGGAATTCATCCGCGTAGTTGATAACTGATCCCTGCCGAGATCCATGGTAAAATGACGACGTTTCGGCAGAGTCACATCTGCCCTCTTCAGGTCGGATCGCATAATTCTCGTAGCCTTCTGCTTTCGCTTCTAGTTACTCAAATATTCGAGTAACTAGAAGCGAAGGCAGAAGGCTTTATATTTATCCGGGAATACATCGGTTCGTTATATTGATTTATGTTTGAACACCGTAACAAAATGCATTGAGTGAGACCTTGGCGAAACGTCTGCAAACATGAATCAATATAACGCACGGATTTATTTCCGGATAAATATTTCTTCATATTGTTCCATCATTAAGTTTAGTTCAATATTATTATATATTATTATAATATTTTTACTTGAACATTCTTGTCTCTTCAATGCATAAACAACATCCTTAGCTGTGACAGTTCTCCTTTTGGCATGTGAGGTATAGGTTAGCTATAACAGCACCTCTTATAAAACATTAATCACACCTCTACTATCCTCATATATCAATCCTGATACATGTTTAATACCAATAAATCAAAATCAATGGATTAAACATTACAAAAATCTATGGACAAGAGATAAAATCTATGATGAAGAAATAATGGGAAAACAAAAACTTGAGGTGGTTCCAATAACATAAGAATTACAGGAAGTAAGAAAGGCAAAAAATTGGATGATGTAAATACAGAACTATTGAAATATGGAGGCATACTAAGACTACAAGTACTTCATATGTACAATGAATGTTGGCAGACACAAAATTCCAAAATACCATGGGTCATACCATTGTTCAAAAAAGGAGAGTATAATAATTCTGAAAATTATAGTGGTATTAGCTTATTAAACAACTCATACAAACTAGGACAATTTTTTTCCAAATTTGCCCCTCCCCAAACCAAAAGCTGGATACGCCCTTCTTTACCATCAATTGAATAATAGAAAAATGAAGAAAATTTAATTTGGAAACAACTTTTGTAGATTTTGAGAATGTGTTTGACAGAGTAAATTGAAATAAATTTTGTGAAATAATGAATAAATGTTTATTTATGGACCAGCCATTTACAATAAATTTTACATTTAGATATATAAATTTACAATAACATGAGAGAAACAATAAATATTATTATAAAATGTATAGGTACAAGGTAAATTACAAGTAAAGATATTGGATAGAATTAGGGAAATATCACAGTTTTTTTATTTTAGTGATAAACACATTAAATGAGTCATTAAAAAAGTCAATATTGCTTTCCCTTGTCAGTTTATTCAGTCACTGAAAAACGTGTTAAGAAAGATGATACACCACAATTTGTTCTATGGAAAGGGACATCAAATAGATTGTGGTCTCTTTGGGTTCTCTATGGGACATTTATATTTATCAAAGGCAACAGCTCAGGACAATGTATTAGACCATTAATTATTTTATAAAAGGTTCTCATATCAATATAACACCTTCTATCCTGTAGAGATGACAAGTTAATTGTCTTCAGAGTCTCTTCATATGAAATTTCTTCTTTTGGAATTCCCATCTTGAAGCCCACAAACTTAATGAACTTTCTCTGTACCCTTTCAATTTGATCTATATAATGAGCATAATGGGGAGACCATATCTGACAAGCATATTCTAGAACTGATCTTATATAGGAGCAGAATAGAGTTTTGAAGCAAGCTATCTTACTATAATCCTGTAGAGTTCTCTTAATGAAGCCTAATAATTTTAATGCCCTATTGGTTATATGATTAACATGGAAGTTAAAACTCAAATGACTATCAAAATATATACCTAGGTTTTTGGCAATTTCTTTATTTTCAAGTAGAACATTTTGAATTGAATAATTATAATGAGTGATGTGTTTAGTGAGATAAAATCTTACAACAAAACAATAACTTATAATTAATTGCATCCCATTCAATCTACACCATTCAAACAGTGCATTCAGATCTGCTTGCAGCTTCAGACAGTCTTCAAAAGTCTTGAATTGAACATTGAATTAATTCATTTATGAAGATAATAAATAAAATGGAAGCCAAATGTGAACCTTGTGGTACTCTAGAGAAGACAAAAAATTCTTCAGAAAGAAAGTTGCCAATTAAAATAATGATATGAAAATGATAAACCAACCTTAAACTAAACTTTTGTATATACTTTACATAAGTATATAATTAGTTTTCTTTTGCCAATAGAAAATGAAAAAGTCAAAATGTAAAAAATACAAAAAATTAATGCTACTGGCAACTTCAGACATTCACCATGCCAGGTACCATCTTAACTGTAGAAGGGAAAAATTACAAATCAACAGTAAGCCAATTTCGAACTTTTCAATCATTTATGAACATAGTGTGTAAGAGTAATAGGATCAAATTAAATCTCTAACAAGGATCTTAAGGCAATTAGCAGTATTTAATGAGGTATTATTAGAAGACGATAATTTCCATTTACATACCAGGCAGGTTGTCAAAATAAAAAGATCTGTTGGATTGAAACAAGTTGTTATGCCTGTATATGTAATATTTCAGAAATCTAGGATTAAGAAGGGGATAACTGAATATATAGAATTCAATTTAATATACCAATTCAATACATGAAAATTTGACTCTTAGAATACTGAATGTTGCATGCACAGTTTTAACTCTTAATACATAAATATTTGTATAAACACAAAGTTTTGTACCCTATCACCCAACATTAATTTTTACATGCATCAAGTACACCAAAACTGTGACTGATTCCAACAACAAAAAAGATATTTAACAATACATCTAATTAATTTGTACAAATCAAATTAATGTAAAAAAGAGCAAAGTCATATTTTTTAGTATCATGGCTAATTGTCCTTTAAAATAAAAAATTGAGGCAGGCTTGAATATTATAGTGTTGACCTAAATATAAATCCTAAAAACCTAGAAGTTTTGGAATCAATAGTTTTATATGATGTTTGAACTAGAACTGTTTGTCAAAAATTATTCCTAAGGAAACAAAGAAGCTCTAGAGACAGATCTTTTTATTTTGGCAGGTTGTGATCTACTCACCAGATAGGTTTGAACCAATCTAGTAAGAACCCAGTAATTCTAACTTTTAGCAAATAGTTGATTATAATTAATAAAATCTATAAAAGGCTAACATAACAAGTTGCATCTATAATCAACAAACCATGTTGATATGGAATATTCAAAAAATGGCTAATTCATACAAATATTTACATAAAGATCTGAATTAGGCAAAGGAATGTGGGATAGGTATGGGTTTGTATTAAGCAATATTTCAAATCACCAGTTTTACAATGGGTTTGACAAAACTGAATTTCCAACAACAATTTCTCAGCTGCTGCATTAGTAGTATGATAATAAGAAAACCTAATTGCCATTCAAATGCATATAAATTAGACATCAAAAAAATGTTTTTGGCAAAAACAACATTCCAGTAGCAAAATTAAAATATGCAAATATCAATGGTAATAATATTACAAAACATTGCCTTGCTTCTTATGATTTCAAAATTTCAAATATATTAATTAACAGTTTTTGTAGGTAAGTGAAGTCTGGTTATTATATAGCAATATTTTTAAACTCAAATACAAAATAACTTAAAAATTAAAATTTATTATAAAGTAAAATTATGTCAAATATGCTCATTAATTCACATAAATTTCACTATGTTAAATGAATATGATTAAGTAACAACAAGGGCTAATATTTACTAATGATTTAAAAATAAACCATACTAATAGTTGCTTAAACTAAAAACATATGTATATTTTTAATTTTATCGTTTAATAAACATTCTTCATAAGGCATATCTTTATTTACAACAACTATTCTCTAAACTGTGTGCTTCTACAAATGATATAAAAATATAATTTTCTCAAGATTTCAATTATTGGAAGTGCAGTTTCCAAAAGTACAATGTTTCTTTGGTAATGTGGTTATTTAAAAATATATATTTTTAATTAGTTTAATAATTTTAATTCAGTAAAATCTCTTAAATAACACTGTATGATGAGATATGTTGTTAGTAGGAATTTGTAACACTTCTCTCAGGAAAAAGGCTCATTTTTAATTATTTGAGTTTAAATATAGTAGGCTTTAAAAAAAATGGTAATTTAATGAAAGACTTTGGCGAGTTATGGAAACAATCTGTTTATGTACTTAATTAAGTTTATAACTTATAGTGTTATAATTACAAATGTGAAAGTTTGTATGTCTGTTACTCAATCACGCAAATATGGCTGCACAGATTTGGGTAAAATTTGGCCCAAAGATAGATTGTATCATAAAGGATAAATTTATCCTGGTTCAGCAGTATACTAGGTATAATATAAAGAATGTAAAAATACAAGGTGAAACATCTGTGGCACTATAAAAGCTACAGATGTAATACTATTAGTACATTTGTACCTAATGTTTAGCTTTAGATGTTTGTTAGTCAAGTTTTTGGTTTCTTCTATAGATCAATATATAGGTGTTAATAATCTGAGTGTAAATATACAGAGTGTAAATATACAGCAGATATAGATACAAAACAAAGTATATGCAGTAGTAGTTATGTAGTAGTAATATAAATTTATAGCAGTAAACAAGGTGCAATTATACAGGATGTTAATATATAGGGTATACGTAACCAAGGTGTACTTACATGCAATTACAGTGCTCCCTATACCATAACTATACTTCATTTTCCAAGTGCAACCAATATAAATAAAATAAATTGAAACTAAACACAGATATTGGCAATCAGAATTATATCAAAATGTAGTAAAGAGTTTCCACTGTTAATTTTTTTTCAAAAACACTATGAAGATGTGATTCTTGAACAATAAATTCTGTTTAAATTGGAATTTAGCTAATTACTTTTAAATGATGTGCTGTTTTGAAAATAGTGTTTTACCTGCATCTCAAGATGTAATCAATCCTAGGGATTAGTAAGGTAATCAAATAAGTACACCTCTTGACCATTGAGGATCATTTACAATTTGTAGAATTATATGAAAAAATGTATTGTATGACAGTAAACATTGTATTTAAAATGTAATTTATAATTAATTTCATATTACTAATTGTCTTTTTACATTACAATGTATTACAACCAACTGTACTTACTTGTTATGAGGTAAAGTGGCATGAACATTTTTTAAATTTATGGTTTCATGTTCATTACAGTGAAGTTTAAAAAGTAACTGAAAAATATTTGTATTTTATCTTCAACATATGATAATTTGAATATTTATAAATGAGCACAATTCCATCTTTGGGAGGATATTTTGTTAAATTTACACAAAATATGAATAAGCCATGTGGATACACATAACAAACACTCAAATTATTTAGAAGGTATAGCACAAACTATAAAACTTAATAAAATTAAATGCACTGTCAGCTAATTTTCACCAATTTGTTTACAAAATTAATGCCTTACCTTTAAGCCTACCAAGGGATTGTCAGTGATGTAGCAGACAGCTGATAATAGAGATGGTTTATTTAGTAAACTTGTGCACTGTTCAAACAAAGCTTGATTTTGAAGAGAATTACTGGATACCTTTGATGTGGAATCAGAAAAGTCTACCGATGTAAACAGACATTGAAGCAAGTGACGGTCCGCCTCCAGACCATGCAGAGAAACCAGCTGTAATAAAAAATGGGACATTATATAATTTTTCCATACTTAACTGAAATAATTGTGAATAATATATCAGTATATATATTTTTAATCAAATGTGATACACCTTTGTTCATCTTCGACAAACAGCCGGTAAATTCGATTCCTATATTGGTTTTTAGAATGTTTTAATACAAATATGGCGGATAATATCCATATCCATTCTGACGTTTTAATGTAAACCCGTATTTTCTATAAGCAAAATATAAGGTGTAATTTACTCACTTTTGTCAAATCTCCAATAACTTGACTGTATTTTTTTTTAGTTAAGGATGCAACCAAATAACTTATTTGAGACAAAGTAAAAGACAACGAGTCAAGGTTCATAGTTCCATGAACATAGCCTCGAAAGCTTCAAATATGCTTGAAGCTTTCTTTAGTATATAAGGAGCTTCTCTCCAAGTCTTATTTGTTTTTGAACAATAACTGGATTTTATTTGGTCCAAGACCATTATCGAAACTTTTATAAACTTCACATAAATTTACACTCCAACACCATTATAAAACTCATGCAACCCACAACACAAAACACTTAACGCACGAAATCAACGTAATGTGCGCAATTGCTAGAACTTTATCGTAGAGATCGTAGAAATACGAAAATCCGACACGCCATGATCATCATTTGACACTTGACACTTTCCATTAGTTTCGACGTGGTTTCGACTTTTGACAGTGTGCCGTCAGCCTTCTGTATTGTATGATCTCATGATCTGTGCTGTGACTCAGGCTGTATGATCTGTCCAGTGTGCATTTTTTTATTGTATGATCTGTTGAATATTAGTTTAATCGGTTAATTGTTATTGTTTTTGAGTACATTTGGATTATTAGATATTATATTCTTGTGTGGAAGTGTAATTGAATAGAGATTTTGAATTTAAAATTAACACTGCTTCATATTCAATTCAATAAACAATATTCTTTTAACAAATAAACAACGTCTACTTAATAGTTCGGTAAAAGTGGTTTCGTGCACGGTGTAAGAAAATCAGTCAGCTTCATTGTAGATTGTAAAGTTGAATATTAGTTTAATGGGTAAAATGTTATTGTTTTTGAGTAGGTACATTTGGATTATTAGATTGTATATTCTTGTGTTGAAGTGTAATTGGATAGAGATTCTGAATTAAAAATTAACACTGCTTCATATTCAATAAACAATATTCTTTTAACAAACAACAACGCCTACTTAATAGTTCGGTAAAAGTGGTTTCGTGTAAACTATATAGGGTGTCCCAAAAATTTATATGAGCTCACAATGGATAATATTGAATAAGTAATTTTCCAAGAAGAATTTGAGTTTAAATAACTTAGATATTTTGCACATTCCATTGTATTTACGAGAATCGTTCGATCGCGATACACTAAAGATATTTTGAAAGCTCATAAATTCCACTTAATTTGTCTATCTACAATTTTTTCAGGTGATGAAAATTATGCTAAATTTTATTATTATATATTTTTTCTGAGCAGTTTATTAGGTTTTTATTTACATAATTATTACGTGCCCATATTGGTCTATTTTTTAATTGGTTTATTAAGTTAATGGTTACTTGTATACTGTTTACTGTTATTAATTAAATTCGGTAGTTTAAGCCAAAATTCAGAAGCAGTATTAATACATTTTACGGCACTATAACTATAATCATCCAAGATATATAAAGTGAAGTGCATTTTATGAGCTTTCAAAAAATATTTTGTATATCCCTATTGAACTGTCGTGGTTAATACGATACATTATGCAAAGTGTTTCTTCGACATATTTAATGTACAATTCTGCAAGATCTACTTAACGACAATATCGAACTTCAGCCTTATTATTCTTAACGTTATAAGCTATCGTTCGGAGGTAGATTAAGGTTCCAATACCCCATATTTTTAGGGGTTTTTATGAAGGCCCAAATAATTTACTTCTACAAGTTTTCTTTTAAAATTATGCTAGTTATTGCTATGAGCTATTCTTGACGTGATGGCATATGCGGATTGCTATTGCATTTTATGTCACTTAAAAATCTCTATTGACTGGTGTATAGTTAAACAGCTAATTTTAGTGTTACAAAATACGTGTCACTTTATTTCTTCTGAACTAAGTAACTAAAGTAATCTTGTCTCGTAAATAAATATTGTTACAACAAATGATATAGCATTTTAAAAAATACATTTAATACATTCTTAAGACAACACTACAATAATTCTCATGTCCGTATAATCCCGCACATTCGGTTATAATGTGATGCATTAAAAAAATAAATGTAAGTTTTACATTCATCTTTAATTTTCTTCATCATAAGCAATAACCACTTGGTCACCTGCGAAGTATAAACTTGCCAAGTATTTGACATCTATCTCTATTATGTAATGTGGAAGTTAGATTTAATGATCGACATCTAAGATTTTAGGGGAAACTAGCACACAGAGGTTCCGAAGCTGGAGCCGTTCCATGTCATTGCTGTTATCCCGTAACTGCTAGGTTAAAATGTCACGATAACATTTTCATCTTAACTTCACCTATCAGAGAAATTGAATACTCTCTTGAAGCTGTCATTCTTTTGTACACAAGGCAATATACAGGGTATCCCAAAAGTCCTGGAACGGCATTTTATCTCGGCGGGAACGCATTTTAGAGAAAAATGTTTCAAACAAAACTTATAGGATTCGTCCCTGGCTATCGAATTGTGACCTTGAACTTGATCTTAACCTTCAAGGTCAAGTCGATTTTTTCAAATGGGACAACATATTTCTGACCTCGGAAATGGAAAAATCGGAAAATTTTACGTTCAAATATGTGCTTGACCATTTTTAAAACATGACCTCTGGTTGTCAGTAAAGGTCAAGTCAAGGTCAAGAACAACTTCGTTGCATAGCTCGTCAAATATGGGTTTCATTTTTTTTTTCAAGAACTGAGGTTTAGGATTTTTCCACGGCAATGCGATGCTTAGTATGGCTACGCAACGAAGTTGTTCTTGTGTATAATAATATACTGTATAATCTTACTCATACATCAGACCCTGATCAGACCACACATCAGAATACATGTTTTTCGTTGCAACGTCGTCACCCTTTTATCTGGAAATTGGAAAACAGTGAAAACAGGCTAATCTACATTCAAATAAATATTAATGAAGTTAAACAATATTTCAATCATTTTTTTTAGACAGCTTTGTCTATGAATACCTATATTTATGGGTAATATTGTGTATAGGTAAACGCATTGGTGGATACAAGGGGGGAGGGGGTAAGCTTCGGGCATATATATATATTAAGATAAATAATTTCAATTTTTTGCGCTAATAAGAAAGAAAAATAACTACGTAAGACTTAGCTATACTGAAGCGATTATGGAAAGAAACTAAGACATTTACTACCAAAATTTTTTAAATCTTTTTCAAAAAAGAAGTTTTTTTTGTTATATTAGTGATACGCCGTGGCCCACCTCAAAAATTACACCTCGAAATAGTACTTTTCGTCAAACAGGATATACAATGGAGAGCAGATCGAACATCTGTTATATTAAAATGATTTAAAATCCATTGTCAGTTTAATCTTACTTATCTAATTTGCAAAAGTCTTTAAAATTATAAACGAATTATCTAGTTTAATTATTATTCGTCAATAACTTACTTCAGGAATCACGTTTTAATTTGCAAATTCCTTAAATGTTGATGTAAAAACACCATACTGTTGAATTCATTTATAAACAAGCTTTAAAAAAAGGGGCCAGTCACGGTAGGGTTCCATTAAAAAAAAAAGAGTAGCTGGCGCTAGGGCGGTGAGAGTTAATTAAAGTTAGTATGCTCAAATATTTTCCCCTTAGAAAATCTTTTGACGTGTTTTAGCAATTTTCAAAAAAAAAGTATTTTGGGAAATATTCCAGGTAGCTCGTTTACGTTGGGACACTCTGTATCAGAAATCATTGCCACAGTAAGTTGCTTTATTTATACGCACATATTTTTAAAACCTATAAAATGGGAGACCAGTCGATCCAATTTGTTGAGTCAGCGAGCTATTTGCAAGAAACTTTAAACAAGCCATATTTTTCAATCTTTGAAGCTATTGTTTAAAAAATGTTAAAGCTTTGGAAATCTGTGGGTTTTGTTGTTTTTTTTGCAAAATTAGTTTTTTCTTGAGAACTTTTTACTTTATGTAATGTTTACAATGCTCCTTCCTATTTTCCAACAAATGATTTTTGTCCAATTTGAAAAAGAATATCAACAGTTTACATTAGTTTGAGTTTTGTTCAATCACCGTCACAGATCATACAATAGAGATCGTAATCCCCATCAAATCAGTTTAAAACAGTGCATTTAAGTCACCGGCATCTAGTAGAGTTGAAAGAGCAACCAGCTTACACTAACATTACTTGAGATTAATAGCCTGTCATCAATCTGCCTTTCCGTTCAAAATATCAGATGTAATAAATGTATTAGCAGTTCCTTAATAGATTCTAAAGTACCTATAGGTGCGTTTGATTTTAATTGTCATGCTAAAGAATGATAATAACACAATAATGGAGTATAATTATGGTTATTAAGGGTGGATCAAAAAGTGGTAGAAAAAATGGTATTATATAGGGTAGAACATGAGCAGTTGCATATATGGAACACCTGAAATATGGGGCGAAGTAAAATTATAGTTATACAGTGTTGCATAGATAGAGTAGAGCAAAGTTATAGTTAAGTGTTTATCAAATATTATATTGTGTGGCTCATAAGCAGTTGCATTTACAGGATGGTTGAAATATTTTGAATAAATAAACAAGGTGTTTCAGAAAATCATAGACAAACATATATTGGGTCACCAAAAAGCAGCAGTAGATACAGAAGGGTTTTAATATAGGTTGAAGTAGACTTATACAGGGTGAATTAATATTAATAATTTGCCATAATTTTTAATCACCTTTTCATTTTTTTATGATACTCTTTTTAATTATTGGTAATGCAATATTGCTATTAATTAATTATTGACTCTTTTCCCGACCACCTAAGAGGTAGAGTCTGGAGGCGCGTTTTTTTATGTTGTATCCCCAGTAGGCATAATCCACGGTGAGTTTCTAAACCACAACTACTCTCTTCTGGGTCATTTTGATGGACCATACTGCGGCTCAGCATCTAGTTAGCTTTCTATCTTAAATGCTTGTGGGAGAACCGAAGAAGGAACTGGTGTCATTATCGGCGATTCATTTTCATTTTTTTTTCAATTAATTTCGAGAGCTCCATTATGTTGCTGCAAGTCTCCCCAGAACAATGCAGGCACACTACAGAACATTTCAGACCCGCTTTTCGACATCCAATACACATCGCTCTACAGAGCTAAACCCTTTTGATATCTAGGATATCTGGGGTTTAGTGAATTTTCCCCTAAAGGCACGCTATGCGTGCCTTAGAGGGAGTGTGCTGCCATACATTACTGAATACACTCTCAGTGGGATGGAGAAAACATCACATCTCAGCAGTGTCTGGACAGTCTACGACAAATGCTTTCAGTCTACACAAGTCGATTGAAAAGGTACAAAACCAGTAACCAATGGAAACTAGACAACACACTATTCCGATAATCAGAAAAAGGGTTTTATAGAAAACTCAACAACATCAATAATAATGAAGTCCCTAACTATACCAGTAAAACGTCCGTCAACCAATTCTCAAAAACACAACTTTCTATAACAGTTTCCCATAACTTCAGAGCCAGCTGCATTATTGAGAAGGAGGCTACATTTCAGAACTGTGATACGATGCAACACCAACCATTTACAACGGAAGACACCTCCAACATAATGAAGCACCTCCATAACTGGAAAGCACCAGGAGCAGATGGTGTGCAAAATTACTGGATAAAGAAACTGTACGCAACCCACGAAACACTAACAGCCCTTATAAATGACATAACT
Organism: Octodonta nipae; assembly: GCA_034190945.1. Taxonomy (NCBI): domain Eukaryota; kingdom Metazoa; phylum Arthropoda; class Insecta; order Coleoptera; family Chrysomelidae; genus Octodonta; species Octodonta nipae. The sequence goes on from CM067216.1 coordinate 172,676,008, forward strand.
ATCCACCCACACAAGATGCCTAGTTTTCTTATTCATGGTGCTATATATCTCTTACCAAAGGACAACCTATGTACACAGGACCAGCAAAGTACCGACCAATTACTTGCCTCCCAACCTTGTACAAACTTATAACATCGTGTATTAATCATCCAATTTTCAAACATTGTGAGTTCAACAACATAATTACTCAACAACAAAGGGATGCGCGAAAAATTCGATGGGGTGCAAAGAACAACTGATAATTGATTCCGCTGTCTGCAATCAAGCCCATGCCCGACGAAGTCTCTGCATGGCATATGTGGACTACAAAAAGGCCTTTGATTTAGTTCCACATGATTGACTCATTAAGGCACTAAAACCCTATAAAGTGAATAATTGTATTATTACCTTTTTACCATATGTGTTGTCCACCTGGCAAACCAAAATCTCATTGAATGAAGCCGACTGTTCGATACAAACTGACCCCATTCTAATCCTAATATGTCGAGGAGAGTCTCTTAGCCTGCTGTGATTCTACCTTGCCATAAACCCTCTCTCAAACAAACTGAACTCGACTAACTTTGGGTTCAGTCTCAAACCCAACAACGCACAAGCATTTAAGATAAACCATTTGTTATACATGGATGATTTAAATTTGATAGCAGTGACGAAACAATAGCTGCATGATATGCTTCAAATAGTAGAAGGGTTCTCTAGTGACATCCATATGCAATTTGGGCTAGACAAGTGCCGAATTATTACTATAGTTAAAGCAAAATACAACAAGGGCACTATGAAATGAGAGATGGCACCTCAATTGAATCTATGACAGAAGGTCATATTTACAAATACCTTGGAATAAAGCAGGCTAAACGTATTGATCAGTCCACGATGAAAATGATCTAATAACAGAGTTCTATAGAAGTGTAAGACGACTGTTAAAAACCAAACTGAACAGTAAAAATCTATTTCTGTCTATGCGTGTTCAGTGCTCAGTTACTCGTTTGGTATAGTTAACTGGTGCGAAAAAAGTTCGAGTTTTACTAACAAAAAAAATCACTATCTAAAGGGTTCTATCGAACATACAACTTTGCCACGGTATTAAGGACGAAGAGGATTGGCAGATATAAGCAAACTATTAGATCAACAAATTTCTATTTTGCGTAGTGATTTCCAGAAACTCGCAGAATTTTTTGATACACAGAGTCATATGCCAGGTTGATGACTCAACACTACAGCGACTGACAGAACAACACGTCCAATTAGACAGACCACTGATCAGAAACTGCTGAAATGGAAAGAGCCCCTTCATGGAAGACATATAAATTACGTCAACGGCAGGCTTTATATTGGCAATCCAAGATCAAGTAATTCCAACTAAGAATTACTTAAAGCACATCGGTAAAAACCCTTCTATTAACAACGACAGATGCAGATACGATTGCCAAACATCTGAATCTATCCAGCATATCACAGGACGTGAAGACTAAAGTACATCGTTAAAGACCCTTCTAGTAGTTCTGAAATTATTTAAGAAAAACTATTTTTTCCAATTTATTGTTTTAATAAACAAATCATCATTGACAACACATTTACGGAATACATCTCTTATATCTATGTGTACGAACGTAGTATGTTGTAGTATTTTTTGGGTATATTGCCTGATTTATGTTTATTTCTCGTTAAGATATTTTAATGCTAACTAGATAAATATCCCAAATAATCCAATTATTACATAAACTTGATTTTATTTCCGATTCCTTACTATTTCGGTATAGGAATGTTATATACCATTTGAAAGGGATTTTGATTACCTTTCAGGTTAGTTGATAATATACAGGGTGTTCCATTTAAAAAAATCACTTTTTAACATTTTTGTGTCTAGCAATAAATTCACGAATTTTAAGACACCCTCTATAACACAGAACAAACTTCTCCCCTCCAGACTAATACATGGGCCAGTGGTAAACTAAAAAAGTTTCTATAAATTCAAATACCGCCGTAACAAACATTTAATTGGAGCGATGTTTTGAACAAAAAATATAGAAAACAATTAATAACTAGAAAACAGTTAGGGATAGGTATTGGAAAGTATTAAGATAAAATAATCAGAAAGTAATTACGAAAAAAAAAATGCTATCATATACAGGGTGTCCCATTTAAAATATCAAAAATGTTACTACTTTTTGGTATGTGGCAACATCGCATCGTTAAAAATTTTACATCGATAGATCTGGAGCAATTACTTCGATAACCAAATTTTCAGAAAAATCCCATGTTCCGCTTTCCGTAAACGTCTAAGGTACCATCGACCGTGGGACACCCTGTATATTTTACGTTTTACTTCGTTTTGCTAAGCTTTTTTTTTTTGATTTCTTAAACCAAAAACTCGTCACGCCTGTGTCACATTTCTCAAACTGTATTGTATTAAGACATATCTCTAAATGGTCCCACTTTTTATGACCTGGGAGAAAAACAGGTATTTTGCTATAACATTTGTCGGAGAAGAAAGTAGGTATTAAATGAACGTAATTATGGGTTAGTAGAAATCAATTGAAAATAAAAAACAAGCTTAGCAAACCGACCTGAAACGTACAATTTTATATATTGAAATTTTACGTTTTACGTCGTTTTGTTAAGCGTGTTTTTTGGTTTCTTAAACGATAATTATTTTAGCTAATTCTGAAGTAATCACAATAGCGCCAATTTTCTTACACTGGATAATTAGAATAATTTAAATTAAATAAACGATAGAACCTACAATTATCGACTAAACCACATATGATGTATTGGCATTACGAATTAACAGTTAACACAAAGATATTTGTTCAGATACAAATCTCAAATGTAACGCACTAGAGAATTTTAGATACATACATACTTATTTTCCGGTTAGTATTAATATTAATACTGTTTAACTATTTAGTATCCATTATACTAAATTCTGGTGAAGGTGCCAACATAAATAATCATTTATATTTTTGTTTGCTTGGCCACTTATTAAAATTTGACGAATTTCAATAGCTAAAACCTATTTTGAACAAGACAGATTATTTCTCAAAAACCGAGGTGGTTTTTACGATTTGCGTTCAGAAAAATATTATCTTATTTTATTTTAGATGTAAACAACAGCGGTAACTGTCTCAACAATCATTAGCTTTCTTAAAAAATGGCAATTAAGTTTATAAGAAAGATTTCCATTGTATTCCAAATTAAGTAGATGAAATGTATGACATATACAAACGGATTGAGTAACTCCATATTTTTTGAAGTCGGTTAATTGACATTTATGTTCAATTTATTTCTAATAACCATAATTAAGTTCATTTAATACTTTCTCCTACGGCAAATTTTATTGCAAAATAAATGTTTTTTGACGTCATTAAAAAAGATATGTATCAGGTCATAAAAAATGGGACTATTTAGAGATATTCCTTAATACAATACAGTTTGAGAAATGTGACCGAGCGTGATGAGTTTGTGGTGATTGTTATAAATAATTTACAGTCGCAGGTGCTTCCCTCTCTCCACAGAAGTGAGCCAGCTGAATTGTATACTGCCTCGCACTTTATTTTCTCTTATATTTTATGTATAACTTGTTATATTCGTTTTCTAGAAAGCATCATCAACTTCTTCTTTTTTAACGGTTCTCTTTTTTATTTATAAGTCTAAACGTGTTTTTCAGTTTTTAGGTATCATTTAAAACTATTGATTCACAGCTTGGCTTTCTTTGGAAAAATATTAATAACTCAAAAACTAACAAAAATGCTTCAACAAAATTCATTGGTTATTTGTTATTAAAATGTAAAAACTAATGAATGTTTCGGCCTTTACTTGACGAAAACTGATTTTAATTTGATTAAAATGAAACCAGTTTGGTAATATTCACTTTTATATTTATGAGATTGACAATATTGTTTCGCCAGATGACTGGCTTCATCAGAATACAAAGTTGAACTAATGCTTAATGTTAATATCTAAACCATTTTGTGCACTTATTTTGAGGTCTTTGTTTTCAAAGTTAGGTTAACTTGTTTTTAATGATTTTGAAATAAAAATAGCACAGTGCATCACAGAAGGAGTGTTTTTATGGTACACATGAAATTGATCATTACACAAAAACAGTGGCAGATAGGAAAAAAAACGCAAGAAATAAAAAAGATTGCAAATTCATGAGAGATTCAGTGACAATTTCTGTCAAGTGCCGAGGACATACTGAAAAAAAGTTGTAGGGACAGAAAGAAGACGCAACCCCAGAAAAAGTACCACCCTGTAAATTTACATGACTGTTTCTGTGATTGTTTTGTGAATGATATTTGTGGCATATTTTTCAATGTCGATGTACCACAGTGGTGTTATTTCCCAAGAAGTACTTAGACATTGTTTCTGTGATCTTATTATGAAGACTTAATGCTCCAAAATTGAACTAACACCTTGTATAGCGATAACGAAGCGTTTGCGGGCATATGTTCATCGGAACTTTTAGTCATAAAATGACTCAAGGAAGCACATCTTGAAATGATTTGATTAATTTGTAGACGCGAGATGTAAAGACCGAGATCTAGGATTTTAGGGGAAATTAGCACACAGAGGTTCCGAATCTGAGCCGTTCCGTGTAATTGCTGTTCTCCCGTAACTCGTAGGTTAGAATGTCACGATAAAATTTTCAGGTTACTTCACCTGTCAAAGATATTGTCATTCTTTTGTACGCAAGACAATATTGTAATAAAAGTTATCCACTCCATCCCTGGCGAAAGAACATAAAAACATCAATTTCTAGAGTCTTCAAAATGAGCAAGAACTATCAATCTGGACGCTGTGCGAACAAAGGTAGAACTATCAGAAAATTTGGAGTACGCTATAAAAGGCGATATTAATTTACTGAAATTAATATCGCCTATTAATTTGGAGTTACGGGAGAACAGCAATTACACGGAACGGGTCCAGATTCGGAACCTCTGTGTGCTAGTTTGCCCGATAATCCTAGATCTCGGTCTTTACATCTCGCGTCTACACATTTACCGTTATGTATCAAATAAATAAATAAAAGTCTGAGAGGACTTTCTATTGTGGGAAGCTCAACTGATGAAGGTTCCCGACCAGAAACAATATATATCATATGCATATAGTCTTGCGTACAAAAGAATGACACCTCAAAGGGAGTAATCCTGTATGTGATTTTCATGACTTTTCAATTTTATCAAGAAACTGCCATTTCCAAATACAAAATATCATTAACCTTAATTAAAGGAAACTATAAATTAAGTAATTTGTTCTTCAGTAATCTAAATGCAGCAATATTATAATTTATACATAACAACTAAAAATGGTCAATTGGAATTTATGAAATTTCAAACAATATATTAATTTTTCTAACTTGAAAAAGTGCGAAGCTGCAATTATCCACAAAAATAATTAAACATTTTACTGGTTCCATCTGTATTTGATATAATGAAATAGGTCCTATTTAAATTCACCTGCGCCATCCTTACCGAAATCTCTACAACCACCAAACAACCCTCCGTATCCTGCTGCCCTCTCTATCGTCTAAACATTTCAGCGTTTTAAAAGCTGATCAGCAGGCACTGAAAGCCTTCCTGTCCCAGACAAGGCGATTATTGATCGGTACGCGCAGTAGCTGTTTTGAATGAGCCACATCCTGTGCGGCTGCCTCCTGTGTGCTCGCCGTTCTGACATGGTGTACCTGAAAGGCTGTGTTCTCCGCGTTCACTTGGGGCGTCATCGGACTCCGTGGAGACACATCCAGTGGGTTAGGTGCCTGGCGCAGGTTGTCGTGTCGAAGTGTTCGTGTTAGGTGAGTTGAAGGTGTGTGCTTTAGTTTTCCCCTGACTAAAAGGTTTGGATTTGCAATTGTTGGCATCTACAATTTTTTTCAAGGCAGATACGAAGTAAATGCTATTCGATTTTAGGTAAGTCCTCTGATGGTGTCTATGTATGTAAGCTCTATAGTGAATTGTAATAATGAAAATGGGCTAAACTTATGAAAGTGAACATCGATTATAAGTTTTATTAGATTTTGTTCATTGGTGAAATGAAAGGGTGCAACTGAGAGCCAAGTAATGGAAAAGGGCGAGGTAATACTTCTTTGCCCATAATTGATAATGGAATTAATTATATTTATTTTTCGAAATTCCTTCCACTGATATCATGGGTGGTTCAAACTACTTAGGTGGTAGTTTTTTTGTTGTCATAACTATAGGAAAAGAAATACAACTTTTTCATCTGATAGCGTAAATGCATTGTTTTTTAACAATTGTTAGTACAAGTTTATACTTAAAAAGAATATTTTCATATTAGGACTGTTTGTTATATGTATGTTTGTGTATATATATATATATATATATATATATATATATATATATATATATATATATATGTTGGTAAGTACATACATATATATATATATATATATATATATATATATATATATATATATATATATATATATATATACTACTTTAATTGAATTCCACCCTGTTTTTTATTTCGAATGTTTACTTATTTCTTGTTTGGTGGATGCTGGCCGGTTAATATAATTACTGCTTCGTCATATGTGTTAATTTTAGTGTCATTAGTTTGGGTCGATGCCTGACCCAATTCCTTGGAACTGACAAGAAATTCATGCATGTGCATAGAATATCTTAATTGCAAATCGAGATCAGGACACCTTACAAGGTGGAAGATATAGTAACCCTGATTTTGGATAGGACTCCACAAATCGCATATTGTAGCAGTCAGAGTGAGGTGACAAGGTGGAACGTGGAGTTACAGTTTTCTGAATATAACTAAAAATCTATTAGTATCTAACTATGATTTGAATTATTAATAAAAATTTAAGAATCACGGAGATTCTTATTAAATTTTATGTCTCGAGTTACAAAATGAAGTTTGTAGACGTTTTTGTCAAAGTTTATCTATCTAAAGCACCAGTAAGAAAATATTGAGGTTTTAATGTTTCGGCAGATGATGGTAATGGTTTATTTAATTTTTTGTAGTCACTAAAAATAATGTCTATACCTATTTAACTGTTGTTTGATTGAAATTTTAAGCCTTCACAGGGTACCCAATACTTTACTTGTTTGTTTATATACATTTATTCTGTCAAGTTATTGAATATTGAACACGAAATATATATCGCTAAATTTATTTGAATAATGTTTAATTATAGTAAAGCACCGAACATGATGGTAGGTAATCAGCTCAAATCTAAGCGGTGTGTTCTTGTTTATATCGCAAAACTTAGATTCTCCTTTCAGCTAACACCTGCAGATTACTTGGGATCTGGTGACATCTCATTCCTTTGATTTTCTACTAATGATGTTCGATGGGATTCATGTCTACAATGTTTAATGACATTAATATAGTAAGATAAAAATTTAAAAAAGGAATTATATATTGTCTTGAAGTCGGTGTCAAGTATACATAAAATACTTCCCAAGAGGTTATCGTTTACTTCAGGGGCTGAGGTCCAGGAACGGACACGAATTGAATTAGATAGGTAGGTAATTAATTGCAATTGTTTGCATTTGTAACTTTGTGTGTAAGTAAAATACCTACTTAATACCATATTCGAGGTGTCAGTTTGTTTTCTGTATGTATGTTCAATGATTTCTTGATTTCTTGAAAAGGAATTATTGAGAAAAATCCCGAGGTGGTACCAGTGATGTGAAGCATACCATTTTTTTAGAAAAAAAATCGGAGAAATCATTTCATTAAGAATTTTCATTAATACTCTTGATGTCTCGTAATTTCTTAAGGGGTTTCGATAGTTTCTCGTATATTTTTCTATGTTCTGTAATCTATAAATCCACCAAGTATCAGTCTAACATTTTCTCATAAGCATATAAACTCAAATGTTATATGTATCAAGGGATAAATATTGGCAGTTGATATTATTAAAACAATAGCTATGCACACGAAATCACAAAATCAAGTTAATTAACTGGGCCCATTTAAAAAGATCGATCTATCCATTGCATATTATCCATATCGAAGAAATACGGATATTGTCAACAATGTTTTCTGAAGGATAGTTGTGGCATCTCTGGTTTTTATTTTTTGTGAGTTCTTTGGGTATAACACCACATAAACTTGATTGTCAAATATTAATGTCAAATTGTGATTTACTAAATTTGTCCTTGCAATTTTTATTTTTTTTGTTCATTTGTGTTAAGTTATACCGCTAAAAACGGGGTCTGATTGAAACGTTTGGACTATTTGAAATATACGGACTTTCAAGTTTATGTGGCGTTATTCCCAAAGAACTCAGAAAAAATAAAAATAAACAAATCAAATATGTCAAAAAATAGATCCATCGGCACTATCATGTAGTAAGGACTTGGTCAATCAGTGACCCGGCGACTTTTCAAACATAACTGTTGATGCAATACTATAAGCCTTGAATGACTCAAAAGACAACGTTGTTACCGATGCAATAAAAACAGGAGACACACTCTTGTTGCAGAAAATAAAAATAGTATTTAACTTGGTAAACGATAACAATATACCAAGTAAATGGAAAAACATCATAACTATATTATTGTTTAAAAAGATCGATAAGTCTACTAAGCCATCTCTAAAATTGTTTAGCAAAATTTAGTCGGAAGAACAGGCTGATTTTCGCTCTTCTTTCGGAACAAACGACCATCTGCACAGCAGTAAAACGTTAATTGAGAAATCTTTAGAGTGTAACAGACCACCAGTTCTTGCATTTGTTGGATTTCCACAAGGCAACTGTTGAAGTAAATGCTCGTATGAAAGCTTTAGAGGAATGCAGAGTTCATTATAGGTACTTACTCGAAATTAGGTAATAATTAACATCGATAAAAATGTCATTATGACTGTGAATCTGCACGTTAACAGCAAGTGCATCTCAATTAAAAGAAGTGTATGACAAGGAGACATTATGCCACTTAAGTTATTGAACACAGTTCTTCAGTGCTCATTTAAAAAATTTGACCTTAGATTGTTCCTTCAAGAACTGTTTGTTCCAGGATCGGCTTGAAAATCAACTTAACTAAATTTTTGATTAACTGGAACCAAATGGTAACATCCAGATTAATAACAACATTGTCGAATTAGTCAAGAGATTTACATACTTAGGATTAAAATTTCAGGAGACAATCAAACATGTGAATATATTTTTCGCTAGGGCACCGTTTGGTAAACTCCACGATATATTTAAAAGCAACCTACTAAAGAAAAGTTACGCCTAGTGTATTTTACCTTTGTGACCTACGGTGCAGAAACTCGATCCTTAACATCTGGAAAAGCTTGAAAATTGAAAAATGCACAACGCAGGATGAAGAGGTCAATGCTAGTAACATCTCTTCTAGATGATGACACAGATGGAGATTTGAGTAAGAAAATGTTGCAGAAAGATGTCCATCTAAGTGAAACTGAGCTGGTCACATGTCAGAATGAGCAATAAAGATGGACATAGATACTACTTGAATGGCTTCCAAGAGACAATAAGCGTAGTAGAGCATGAAACCACCATCCTATGAACCAACGACATTAAAAGCGTGACTAATACTGCCCATTAGAGAAAGATAGTTTATGATGTTAACAGAACTCGACAAAGGCGATCAAAAAATATATCTAACAAAAGCAAGATTCATGTGTAGTAAATCCCTAAAGCAGGAAATAAAACATAAAAAAAGAAGTACTTAAATTAGTGGATAATTATGTCTATTTAGTCAATATAAAATTTAAGCAGAACATTACACAAAAAAAAAACATAATGACGCATCAGCGTTCTAGAGTATTCGATTAATGCATAAAACATTTAAAAATATATATACAACCGACTTCTACCTATAAATAAAAAGCTAAAAATAATTATAACAAAATACAACTCTAGCAAATAAATAACACATTCAATGTTGTTAGGTACCTACCCAGGAAGTAAAAAATGAAAACATTAAAAGGTGCTCATTCTGTACAAATTAATTACATACCAATCTAGTATATTTTAAAGCCGGTGCCAAGCAAATCTAAAATCCTTCATTGCGTACTTATCTACTAATTCATCAAACTTGATTGTTGCTTGGCACCGACTTCAAAAATATACTAGATTGGTAGGTAATTAATTTGTACAGAATGAGCATCTTTTAATGTTTACAATTTTTACTTCCTAACAACATTGAATGTGTTATTTACTTGCTAGAGTTGTATTTTGTTATAATTATTTTTAGCTTTTTAGTTATATGTAGAAGTCGGTTATATTTTTTAAAAAAATGTTTTATTTTCAACTTTTTAGTTTTTTTGAACTCATGTAGTTTTCATTCTTTATTTTTCTCAAGCCTCAACATTACACAATGATACTCTCAATTAAATTGACAGGTAAATCTTTACGAACAAAATGTACCAGTACGCGTTGACTTAATAAGCCCAAAAATATTTATGCCTTATGGACTACGCCATGTAACCTTTTTTCAACTTTTTTTGACAACCCTGTATAACTATAGATAATTCCACTCCAACCTATGTACCAACCATCCTGTACATACGCTGCCCACGGACAAGCATAAATTTGTTAGCTGCCTTCTGTAAACTATAGGACGGAGTAGAATCCATCCCATATTTACGGAGTCAAATCCGTCCTATATTTCAACCATAGCATATAACTCCTTGTGGGCTACCCCATAAATTATTTCATTTTTAACATTTTATATTATCGCTCTGTGTAACATTAATTCCTCTCCACACTTTATGAAACTTCTTATGCGCTATAAAAGAAATAATTATTTTTATCACACTGTATAAATATAATTCAACTCCAGCATATATTTCAAGCATCCTGTATATGATTTGCTTATGTCCACATCATATAACAGTTTTTTAATCACCCTATATAATTTCACATTTTTTCCAACAATTTTATACCACCAAACGTCCAGTCCACCATATATATATTCCAACCATCCTGTATATACAGCTGCCTACGAACCACTATCATTCTAGTCCGTCCTATATTTTAATCTTCATATAAATGCAACTCCTTCTATCACTTTAGTTTGTGATTTTGTTTGCTATAACTAAACACCCTGTCTATAAACGCACCAACTAGCAGTTTAAAGTTGGACATGTGTTGCCACTGAATTTTCTATTAGGCCGGGAGAATGTGACAACCAAAAGCATCATCGTCGCAAAATGGAAAAATTTGCATTTAAATAGGTATTTGCCTGGTATACAAACAAAACGAGCTTGGTACTCATTGATTTAAGGAGCCGAAAATACTATGCTTTACTACCTATATGCTTGAGAGGTACATAGAAAATTTTCAAATTCGCAATTAAAACTTCCAGTGCCTAAAATTACCGCACTATTACGTTGGAATTAAAATATTTATGAGGAAATGTCCGTTATGTCATTTCGATGAAATTTTTGATAAGAATTTTGGAAAATACGCTACGAATTGATAACCTACTCCTTTTTGGAAGTCGGTTAAAAATACGGAGTGCAAACGTGAACCCTTGCTGAACAAACCACAGATCATACAATAAACAAACGATAAAAGAACTAACAGTGATAACTGAGGCACAAATGTTGACCATAACACATAAGATCACAGAACAAATTCCTGTATAATAATATAAAAAAAATAAAAGACTTTGCCCCAGCAATAGCGAAAGTGAAATTTACATATGCAGACTATGTGGCAAGAGGAGAAAGAAGACTATCTTGAAATAGAGGGATGATATACCTAAAGAGAGCGACGATGTTGTTTCAGGAGCCGCAAAGAATGAAATGAACCAAAGTAAAAAGGCTGAGGAGTAGCAGACAAATAGTGTGCAAATTCAAAAGCTAATAGAGTTTGTCAAAATAAATGAAGTGATAAAAATATACCGCAAGTAAGCTGATTTAAATATCAATAAAAATGCGCAAAATACAAAAGACAATTTTTTTATTTGTAACAGGACAAGACCAAGCAGAGATCAAAAACAAAGTTAAGAAATTGCCAGTAAAATAGAAATCAATATAAATAAGAACAATGATCAATAAAAAATCAATGACAAATGAAAATACCAATAATTTTAAAACTAGAGAGCGGAAACAGAAAGACAGAGATGTTAAAACAATCAAATCAACTGAGAGGAACTAACATCTTTTTGAGCGAAACCGCCCAAAAGATATACAAGACAAAATAATTATTTTGGTTAAATATGTGAAGGTGGCAAGAGAGAAGGAACAACAGCAAGGATCAAAATTCAAGGTAACCGAACAATTTCCTTTCAGCCATGTTCAATAGCTTCGAAAGATTATTTATAGTGATATGTGTCACTGGCAAACCATTTTGTTTTTGAAAACGCTGAAATATTACTCGACATCAAACTGCTTTCAATTGTCATCTTTTCGATTCTATTTTAACACCTACTTCTGTTCTGTCACCTTATGTAATAGTACGAGATTCCGCTGCACTCATCGAGTGTTTGCTAAAAACCAAATTTTTAGGCATACTTACGATTAGGAGAATATATAACTACCAAACTTTTCATGGTCTGCATACGAGCACACATCCAAGAAGCTTCGTCGAATTTTTTGTTTAAGTTTAAGTATTGGCAAATTACCATTAAAGTTCTTGATCCTTACTCCTGTTTCTGATAAAACTTGCCCCAATATCTCTATTTATTCCTGGAAAATACTTCCTCAACGTTCTTACTAATGTGTGGTCCATAACCAATATAAATAAACAAGGGATGTCTTGAATGTCAGTCAAGTTATTACACATTTCACCAGTCTTTCAAATGGGGAAGGGCATAATGTAACCCAAAGCATCACAGTGAAGTAATCCTCTGTTGGTGAGAAAAATATATTGCTTGTGTAACGACTGGGATAGACCAAGGGCTGATGACGTAACATTAGTCTGAGGCCTAGAATCTGTGTTTGTATCAACTGCTTATTGTTGGCCCTGAGGCAATTGTCTATACAGTAACCGTATATTTCCGATATCGATTTGGAATTTAATAATGTTGATGGTTCTTCAAATTGTGGCATAAACTTTCTGTTTCGCCTATTTAGTTCGCCGTTCCCGTGTACTTGTTCGCAGTTAATAGTTACAGCTACTGACACGAAATTGATCTTATCTGCAATGGCGTCTTTATTGTCGTTGAATAATTCGCCACGGAATTTTCTGATCATCTTCATGTTTTTCCACACATCTTCCTTACTGAAAAATTTTAACTGCTCAGGCATGGTTTTCCATTATTTGCTTTTATTCGCTTAATAAATTCCGATTCTGCTTCTTGAATGTTTTCTGATCATTTCATGTTCATCAGGCACTGTTCTATGCACCTACTTTGAATGTAATCTCGTTTTCCGTTTCGTTGCGTTTGAGGTAATTATTTGGTTTATTTTGGTTTGTGGGTGGTATTTCAGTTTCACTGAGCGGCGATGAAGCTGAATTAAAACACTTAGTGCAATTTCGTTTTGGTAATCTGGTATGCGACCGAAGAGATGCAGACAGTTCCATCTATTATTATACAGGGTGTTTCTAAAATAATGTTCCAAACTTAATACATAAATAACTTTTTACGTTAAATAACATGTGGTACTCCGTTTTTGTACATGCAAATCATAAGCGTCCTATTTAGGTTGGTGAAAGGGGTTTTCGGCCCGTATTTTTTTATTTCAATTTTTTTACAATTTGCTCTACAGATTTATAAAATCTAAACAAATTTACGTAAAAAATATTATGTTTGTCCAAATTGATATTTCCAACGGTTTTCTAGTAAATTGAGTTTGAAAATTACTCCGCACGACCCTACATAAAGGGCCAATCTGTCATTTCCGTGTTTGCATATGACTCCATTTTATCAGTTGCAATAATATTGTATACTTGAATTTTCCAATCACTACTTTTACTAATTAAAGACTCCAAAGCTCAATTGAGAGTTTATCAATAAATCAAATTGTTAAGCGTTGTGGCTATTTGGACAATGATTATTAAGATTTTATAAATCTGTAGAGAAAATTGTAAAAAAAATAAATAAAAAAAATACGGACCGAAAACCCCTTTCACCAACTTAAATAGGACGCTTATGATTTGCATGTCGAAAAAACAGAGTAGCACATGTTATTTAACGTAAAAAGTTATGTAAGACCCATACATTTTTTTCTATTTATTTTCGAAAGTTTTGTTAATAACAGAAGAAAAAAACATGTTTTGTTTGATTCCATTTAAGAGCGTATAACTTCTTCTTAAGGGTGCGTTTTAATGAGTTCAATACACAGCAGAAGTTTGTAACCGTATTTTAGAAACACCCTGTTTAAAATGGCGTCTAGTGTCACTAAAAAAATTAGTACTTACCAGGTATGTACTCAATTCAAGAAAGGTGAGGTATTTTGTCCGAAATGTTAGGTGATTAGGATAAGGAAAATCCTAAATTATAACATTTAATTTTGCTGTTTAGCTAATAAATGTCAGGAAAGTGCATTTAAAAGTACTTTAAATCCGGAAATTTCACGGAAATATCAGAAAAGAATTCATAATTTCGTTTCTATGTATGATGGTCAAAGTATATTGATGATTATTTTTTAATAACTAGGTGTGCCGCTGGCATATAAGAAAAACATTATTGTGGTGTTTTAGAACGGATTTAGCTCAACTATTCAAGAAACAGCCACTAATCTATACATGTTTTTTTCTTTCCATTATTCAAATGTCGGTGTTATAAAATAATTCAAAGATTGGTTGCTACATATTTACTATTGTCAATCTTCTTTTATATCAGTTGAATGACATTAAAAATTATTATTTCCAGGAAAATCCGTTAGATGCAATGCCTGTCAACTACGTTTCACTAGGAGTTAAGGTTAGTTTGTGAGTTCTCGCTGTGAGCAATGTGTCAAAGTAATTTTTAAGAAAGAGTTGTTATCAAGTCGTGTATTGAAGATTGTTGTATATGTGTTGTTAGACAGACATAATACCAGATCTGTGCAAAATACACGTTGGTAGAAAATAGAACAATCGTTAGAGACTTTGCAAGTATAACCTATTTTGATACTTTGCCCTTAGGCGTTGCCATCAAGATAACATCATGGCACCCCATATAATCTGTAAAACTGACCTAATCTCTGCAAAACAATCGGTCTCACGCACAGGAAGTACTGATCCCAACGTTTTACCAGTTACCAGAACACGAAAACTTGTCTTAAATTACTTAAGTTGGTAATTCCTGAAAGGATGCCATCAGTTACTCAAAATTCCATCAAGGAGCACTAGGTATCTCAACCTGCCAAAAGAAGCTTTCAGATTAAACAACAAAAGTTTACTGAACCAAGCAACTAAAATTATCATTTTTCTGGTGAGACGATCTTTATTTTTAGTTCATGCGTTCAGGCATTGTTTTCATGTGTCTCTCTGCCCTGCAATCGTCTATGTCTATTTCTTTAGCCACTACGTCCTCCAGGATCTTCTTGGTCGACCATGTTTCCTTATATTAAGTGAACTCGACTCCGTTTCCCTAACCTACAAAAGAATGACACCTCAAAGAGAGTATTCAATATCTCTGACAGGTGAAGGTAAATGGAAAATTTCTTCGTGACATTCTAACCTAGGAGTTACGGGTAACAGCATTTACATGAAACGGCTCCAGATTCGGAACCTCTATGTGCTAGTTTCCCCGAAAATCCTAGATGTCGGTCTTTACATCTCGCGTCTTCAAATTTAACGAAATATATAAAATACATAAAGAAGTGTTCGAGAGGACATTCAATTGTGGGAAGCGCAATTGATGAAGGTTCTCTAACCAGAAACAATATTTATTATATATATTGTCATGCGTACAAAAGAATAACACCTCGAAGAGAGTATTCAATATCTTAGAGAGGTGAAGTTAACCTGAAAATTTCATCGTAACATTCTAACCTAGGAGTTACGGGTAACAGCATTCCATAGAATGGCTCCAGATTCGGAACCTGTATGTGCTAGTTTCCCCGAAAGTCCTAGATGTCGGTCTTTACATCTCGCGTCTTCAAATTAAACGAAATGTATCAAATACATAAAGAAGTGTTCGAGAGGACATTCAATTGTGGGAAGCGCAACTGATGAAGGTTCCCTAGCCAGAAACAATACATATTATATATATTGTCTTGTGTACAAAAGAATGAAACCTCGAAGAGAGTATACATATTGCAATATAGTCCGTGGGTTCAAATTTAAAATTATAAAACTAATATTCATTTTCACTTTTCTAGACTTTATTTAAATTAAAACAGCTGATTCAAATACAATAACAATCCCATATACGCTAGTCGTCGCGGTATAACTGAACTGGCGATCGTGGCGTGCTTCCTTTATAACACCAGCGTCGAATTCTCCAGTAAAATCATCATCACTCCTTCCGCTGCCGAGTCTTTTCGAGAATCGTTTTTTTTATCTTAAAGCGTTTGTTGTCGTACTGAAATGAAACAGGGTCGGCTTTGAGTAAATTTCGTAACAATATATATGGTATTTGAATCAAAATCTATTATGTTTCACGTTTCCTTCTTGAAACTTATCAATGCAACATAAAATGAATCCTCTCATACTTATACAAATTATTTAAAACACATTTTTAATTTAATTACTATAACATACATAATATTTTAAACGTGCTTTCAATGATATTGGAGATATTTGGCAGATAAGGAATCTAAAATTATTTAATTATCTTCAAAATTTTACTAATTTGGTATCCTTGAGATATTTTATGTTATATTACCTACAAGATATTACTCAGCATAAATATTAATAAACGTCGTATAATCGGGTTATAAAGTATTCTAAGCTGTTGTTCAAGTTATAGTGGCTTATCCTCATCGTAAAATATATCACGACACATTTCAACACTCATGACAATCATGTCATGCCATTTCCCTAAAATTACATATAATATCGTAAACGTGTTCTATTCAGCTTAATAATATTTATTGATAATTACCAGCAAAACGCGGAGCACTTTGTTTTAATTGTTAACAATTAAACAAATAATGCATACTTTTCTTTAAACATTCCAAATACATTTGACAAACCTACATTTAATATGTGAGCAGTTAAATATAAAGTTAGGTCCTAAAGTAGCTGATAAATCAATTTTCTACGTAATTATGAATGTAAACCAAAATCGTGAAGAATGTCACTTTTTATATATGAAACTCCAATTTTTGAATAAAATTATTCATCTGTCCCTTCAACATCCTAGGGGTAATAATTACCCCTAAAAATATTAACTAAACAGAGGTTTGAGACGGCGTTTTCAATTCTTTATCCAGCAATACAGCCGTTTTTTGATTTTTGGACATGGGTACTCAAAAAAGTAATTTTATTTTACACAAACAAGTATATGTCACCATTTACTAGACTATTAGGTATATGTTTGCCAAAAAAATAAAATCTGATCTTCTTGTGTCATTTAAGAAGTATTTACAATTTAGTACGCTAGAAGTCGTTAATAATTTTTAGTTAATAATCGTTTATTTAGGAATTCCAAAACATTGATTTATTTTTTTATATAAGCCTTTCCGAGAAATATTAATATTAATTAGAGTGGGTGCGAAAACAAGAAAGCTTTCTAAGGTATGCGATTATTTAATGAGAAGTACCTGACCGCCACATTTCCCAGTCTTCCGTGAGTAGAATAGACCAAAATTCCGTGAATTTGGAACTGTCAATGATCTTCACAAACCTAGGAGATCAAAATTGAAAAGAAATTGGATATATTGTTAAATGTAGAGGAAAACCCACAGAAATCTACAAGAGAAGTAGCTGGTGATAATGATGTATTAAAACATCTGTATTGAGAAATACCATTCATATAAAATTACACTGTTTCAAGAGCTAATTGACGATGATTCTGATCTTAGATTAGACTTTTGTGAAACGGTTACGCATACATGCCAAGGGAATCCGATATTTCCCAAAAATATTCTTTTCTCCGATGAGGGAGCGTTTACCGTACATGGAATGATCAACAAGCAAATATATCGGTATGGGAGTACGCAAAATCCTCACCGGATGAAGGAAGGTCACACCCCGTATCCTATTAAAGTAAATGTTTGAGCTGGCATAATAAATAACAGAATAATTGAACCATATTTTTTGAGGGGACATTTAAAACAAAAATGTTTTAATATCTAAGTTATGACAACTTTTTCGTGATACTGTTAACCTCGCAGGCATTAATCAAGACATATGGTTTGAACCAGGAGGAGCTACACCACATTATATAGCAGCAGTACGAGCTTATCTCAATCCAGTTCTTGCGATCTGATTGGATTATATTTTGTGGACTATTTGTAATCAATATTGATGATTTAAAACACCGAATAAAGAAGTGAAAAAAAACCTTTTAAAAGCGGTATCACACGCTACGCCTTTTCTTTTAAACATGTATTATGGTGCGTGTACACTGTGCGAGAAACCGTGCTATAAACCTCTTGCGTGAACAGCAGTCGTGGCTCGCATCTCGAATATTATATGCGTGAAGTGTCGACATGGTTCGAGGTATCTCGTGCTTTCATTTGTAAAGATGGTTTGGGTAGAACAAGGTGTTCGTGTTATTAGTGCAATGTTGGCTATATTAATAACAAGAAAATTGCAACAAAAATAAGAAAAAAATAAGAAATAAAGGGTGTGGGTACGAAGCTGAATAAGCAGGCGGAAAAAATTTGGTGTTTCCCATCAACTTTGCCGTGAATTAAGAAATGAAGATATTTCGTCATTCAAAAATTTTTTTCGGACATATATGCGTGGCCCATTATTAGTAAACTAAAACTAGAAATACCAGTACTTATTTAGAGTGCCCAAAACTACAATATGTCGCTTTATACCAGAAGTTTTTAGCAAAGCCACAACGTTCTGGTAGGAAACTCGCACATCAATTAATTAACATGCATAAACCGATTAGCGTGGTGGCATTCAAGCACGTACGTGAATCATATACACGATACGAGCTCGCATGCAACTTTTATTCGAGACCTTCTCGTTTGTGATTTCTCGCACCGTGTACACGAAGCATTAGGAACGCTTGTTACCCCAAGAAGGTTGAAGAGGCAGGTGACTAAATTTATTCTTTTATAAAAATTCAGGTGATTCAGAATTTTTCTTTACATTCATAATTTCCTCGAACATGACTTGACCCGCTACTTTAGGACCTCACTGTATATGCGTATGTAAATCCTACCTAGCAGTTTCTAGAGAGACACAGAACAAATTGCCAAAGATTAAAATCCTTTTTTGTTATAATAACTGAGTGTTTAATACGAAAAATTATTAATTTATAAAAAAATATATAAAAAATATTTGAACTAAATTTCTACGAAGAATTGTTATTTCTTAAATTAATATTTAAAACAAAAACTTTATTCCAATTTTATACTAATTATGACATTTTCTTTAAAGTAGTTAATGCCTCCGAGAATTGGTCTGTATCAGTGCACTACCAGAGCAGTAATCAGTTGTTCGTTAAAAAAAACAGAAAATTGCAGCAAATGCTAAATCTGAAGTAATCAATAATTTTTCTTAAAGTAGGATACGTTTATTCTGTACAATTTTCAAAATGAATTTTTGTAAATATTTTGCCCTGGTTTTAAGACTTTTAATTACCAATTAAGATCCCTATAAAGAACTTTAATTTTTAACATTTTTTAAATTCTACAAAATGGATTTTCGCAAACGGAAATTAAAGGTTTGAAAAAGACTTTTATTTTCCATTTTACAGAATTAGAATATATTTAAAACTTACCTCGTAACTTATGTCTTTACTATATGTATATATTCTGTAAATTGGCTAAAGTTAAGATGATTTTGGTCAACTAGTATTCAAGACTGTCACCTATACAACAAAACTGTTTGTATTTTGTTGGTACGCTGATAACTGGAGAAAAGCAGAACTGATTTGGCTAATTTATTTTTTTTAATATGCGAGTAACGTTTTTAGGGAAAGAAAAACTGGAAAAGTTGCACGGAAAATTCAGGAAATTTAAAGAGTTACTTACGGGTGGACCGACTTAATGTGTGTAAGGGTCCGTATTATGGAGAAGTAACTTTGCTTATCGTTAGTTGCTTGACTATTAGGTTGTCTTGGTACTGTGTGAATGTGTAGTCTTCTTTGCTCCCTTTTATGGAAATCCCTCCGTCTTACTCTCTTTGAGTTGTCATTCTTTTGTACGCAAGAAAATATATATCTTCATCAGTTGCGCTTCCCACAATAGAATGTCCTCTCGAAAATCCTAAATGTCGGTCTTACATCTCGCGTGTCTACTCCATTTGCATATTATAAACGATTGCTTCTTATTACCATCAGTATCTACATGGAGTTTTAGAGTTTTGGCAGGTATTCCATTTTGCTAGTTAATTAGATAAATCCATATTATGCTAGAAATATTAATATATTTCTGCATAAATTTAAATTTACCATGAGATTGGTTATTATAAGGACAAAGTTTCATAGATATCACCTCTTAGGAATTTCTTGAATGGACTTGTCCAGCTGGATCCTTTCAGAATGGCCAAATATCTATACTTTAAATTTTGGAAAACTCGGAAGAGGGGTCTCTATAACAACTGTTCTTCTTTACAATTCATAATGGTGGCATCATAAGGTGCGGTAACATGGCCCTTTATAAAAACGGTCTTCGATAAGTTTGCAAAAACTTCGGGGGTCTACAGTATTTATACTCAGAATTGAAATTGAGTAAAAGAAGATCTACCCTTTCTGGCAATAAGTGTGTTTTATGAACAAAATGAAAAAAAAAACTATTAACTTTTTGTAAATACGAGCAAAGTTTCCATTATCTAAGGAACCAACTAACGAACTTGTGCATTAAGTAGCTCAGTTTTTAGGTTATTCATTTCTCTACAACATTGTCCACAATAGCACAACCCGTTTTCCCTCCGTCTTTTCCTGAAATTAACTTTTGTTTAGTAATTTAATATTTTTTTTGGGTTCAGTTACAAATTTAGACTCAATATTAACGTATTTATTCGCGCAAAAATAAATCACAATACGTTCGTCTTATTCACAACAACAACGATGACTGCGTTGTTATTTAGGATGATTAATTTCTGAAAGGTTTCTTATTTTGGCAGCGTAAAACTAGTACCTTGTCCACATCATATTTAACGATGATATTATGTTTTAGACTTTCGTTAATTAGTGTTGTTATTTAGTCAGTTATTTTAGCCATTCATTTACTATTTCATCTTTTCCTGTAGCCTTACGGTTTGTTAACTGTTTCTGTGCTTCCCCTACTTCCGATGCGTTAATTATGGTTTCTTCGTTTGTACTAATTTTCGTTGTTTCTGGTTCTCTCAGCATGAGTTGTCATTTTACATATAATTTATTTAGTAGTCTATCCAGGTGTTCTTCTCTATTTGTTTTATATCTATCAGTTCCTTCCTTTCTGCTGTCTGTCCCTTTATGAAGCCATTTTTCTTTCTGCAAGGCAATATTTCAAATTCTGTACCGATGAATTCAAACTACAATAGCGATCGTATAAAATTTGGATGGAACATATCTTAAGTATTTGGAATAAGTATGGTGCTACAATTTTTTATAAATTTGACAACTGGAGGGATGAAAAAGGGCTGTAAAAGTTTTAATCACGGTGTATGAAAAAGGTGGAACGACGGTCTCAGTTGAAATGAACAATAATGTGGTAATAGTCCGCAAGAGGGATTGAACATTTTTCATGTTGAAATAGTATTACATAAATCGCAATAAATTTACATCATTCAGAAATAAAAAATAACCATATGTAAATAAAGTATATGTATAAAGGTACGATTCCGATCCACGTGGCAGACGGCAACGGCAGACGGTAACAGCATGTGTCGCGATAGTAGACAACAATACTTTGCAGAATTAATTTGTATGAGACCGATTCCGACATATAACTGCAACTGCCGTGCGACAGGACGTCACCTGTTTTGCTGCGAAGCGGCAGACTGCACTACCGCACATTCATTAACGTGTTGTCAGATGAAGAAAACGAAAATTGTATTAATTTACTGTCAAAATATCCGTCACATTAAATTCTAAAGATATTTTTTTCAAATTCTTCCAATTTGAAAGAAGCTTTGATATTTCACATGATCTTTAGAATTTTTAGTGATACTCTGTAGGTATATATCAAATTTGCAGTAAATTCCTTAGGTACATCAGTTTGACTGTCAAACATTAATGTCAAATTTTGAATACTAAATTTTTCATCAGGAATGCTTTTAATTTTTTAATTTCTTGTTTATTTGTGTTAATACCATTGAAAACGGGTCTGATTTAGACCTTAAAACGGATTTTTAAATATAGTTTATGTGGTGTCATTCCCAAAGAACACAGAAAAAAATCCGTGTTTATATTATAGCAAAAATCATATTATAAAGATGCACGTATTAAAAAAAAATATTTGGAAAGAGATCTCTCAATAACCCAATAAAACCACTAAGTATATTTATATTATTTATTAAATACTTATGCTATTCAGCAATTCGGTACGATTTACGATACTTCACCTACTTGGAGACAAAAAAAAATAATTTGTCAGGAATCACTAAACCTCCGGTATTAACAAAACCACTAGCCTTCTTCTTCTTGCAATAAAACTTACATTTGATTATTTATGTTGTACATCGAAGAAAACTTAGTAATGCTGCGACGCAACTGCAGTGCCTGCTGTCGGCTTCGGAATCTATAGGACGACAACTGAAGCCCGACAGCGTTTGCTGTCGACGGTCTGCCGTTGCCGTCTGCCGCGTGGATCAGAATCGTACCTTAATAAAACAATTTAAAAATAATTTGGTCAAGTGCGAGTTGGACTCGCATACTAAGGGTTCCGTACGACCTTCAAGATTCGAATATTCCAGTTTCAGACAAGCAGGGAATGAGTGTATTTTTTTATATTTACCCTTATATCTTTTAAAGGAACCGTGTTAAATTTATAAAAAATATACACTTTGATTTTCCACACTTATACTTTTTATTTTATCTGCTTTAGGATTCGCTTGATTTTTATCACAATACATACGTATTTAATTTTCTAATTTGGCCCCCAAAAAGTAACATTAGTGTTTTATTTTACTAATAAACTTTCAGAGATGCCTTTTATGATCTACTGTCTGAGTTTTGAGGCTCTGTAGATTGAAAGAAAAACGGCAAAATAGGTCAAAGTTTAAATTATAAATTATTAAATCTGTTATTCAAATTATTTAAAAATATAAATAAAATATATTTTTCAAATTTTAAATAGTGTAGTTTCTAAAGTGGGAATTAAATCGATGTTTAATATTTTTGTTATTATCTTTTATACAAACGATTTAAAAATATGATATATTTGTAATTCACATAATGAGCCTTTTATCTGATATATTACATGATGCATTTGAAAATTGAATCTTTATTTTCCATTTAATTGTATAAATAAGTTTGATAATAGAGAAGAAATTAGTTTTAAAGCGTTATTTTGAATAGTAAATTACTGAATGATTGAATTAATAATCTGTTAGTAGTTATTTTTTTATCACATGTTTAGAATTTCATACCAGTTTTCTGTAATTCAATATGTCTGGATTCATCTGGATTTTTTTTGTTGAATATTGCAATTCGGTATCACACTGTGCCATACAATTTTTAACACTGCAGTGGGATAGGAGTCGCACCACCTGTTTATTACCCTGTGGTTTTAGTGTATGTGTAAGTAATGTTTCATAGGTGGGTTTTGTTTTAGTTCATTACTCACCTTTATTTTCTTCGGTTATAACAGAGACATACATATAAATATTGGATAAAAATAGTCAAATATACACTAGGGGCCGGTCATAAAATACGCCACCCTAAATTTTGCCATTTCGGACCCCTCCCACCACTTTTTCACGTTCCGTCACACTTTTTGCGACCCCTTCTATAAATATTACTTCACATAAGCTGGGACCCCCCGTATATGATACAATTCGACTAATAGTAATACCACATAAATATTAAATTAATATAATGAATAAGCATGTATAATAACCATCTTGCAGTATCTTCTTCTTTGTTTTCGACATTAGCATTTACTCCATCTTCGTCTATCCATTCTGTGTTAAATCTAAGAAATGCTGACGCAGACTGCGTAGAAGGCATACGTAATAACGAGCATAAAAATAAAGAAATTTAAAAGTCGGTATTTGTTTATTACTAAGTGAACATGAGATAAATAGATAAAATTAATAAAAGAGCGGCAGTCATTTGAGACTGAACGATGGAAGCAAAAGCTTCTTACGAATTATACTTCCCGTCTCTTGTTATCTACTGTCTCTGTTTCTATTTCCTTGTGTTATCATTAGTAATGATTTATACATTTAAGTAGAATTAAAATAATTGTCACTATTTTGTTATGGCTCAACTATTAATCCTAATGCGTAATTTAATTTTTAATTTAAATTTATATAAGTGCCAAATAAAATTTGTTGAATTATTAACTTGCAAGTTAAAGCTCATATCCGATGAATTGTAAATGCGGCAAAATATTTCATCATTTTCATATGTGTAAATGTGAGCCCCCGTTAAGAAGCATTTGCTTCAATACTAGAACCTTTAATATATGTGCTTTTGTAAATTAAAATTGTAGCAGTACAAACCTTTGTATATCTATAAAAACTCACTACGCTAACTAATTTTTCAAAATTTTAGCATTTCCATTGAAATTTGAGTTCTATTGTATACGAGAAATACGGCAAATTATGTGTTTATAAGTACATTATTATATAGGCAACTTTATTTTATCATCGGTCGTATAAAGTCATTTGCTATTGAATAGCAAATATATTTTCTCTACAAATTTAGAAAAAAATTATGTATTCACATTACATAATATTTAATAGGATAAAATACATATTTTCGTAAAAATATTAATATATTTACCACGATTAAACATAAGACTTTTTATTGTAACAGAAAAATGAAACAAACACAGTTAAGAGAAAAATTAAATTAGAAATGTTTGCATTGCATACGTCACGTTTCTTTGACCCCCGCCCCCCTTGTCACAACCCGTCGCACTCACTGAGACCCCCCCTGTATGCGAACGTATTTTCTGAACCACTACTTATTATTTTCAAGTTAAATATTAAATGGATATTTATCATACTTGAACCATAATAAATATAAATGCAATATCAGACTAAGTTATTAGGCATTAAAAATATTTTGTTTTCCATAATGACATTCGTGCTAATTCACTGGTTAATTGGTAATTATGAGTAAACCACAAGGAATTCAGGCATGTCGTATATTTGACTTCGCCTTCTTTAAGCGAATGTCGTACTGGCAATTTTAAGTAGAAGAGTAATTGTTCATGACGTACTTCTGAATTGATATCCGCTGTAAAACTATATTTGCCATGATTTTTAAGAATTGAAGAAGTCATGTATGTACGTGCGGTGATATGCAAAAGAGTACATCGTACATATATATTGTCGTGAAAGCGAATGAACTCCATTCAATCTCTCGTGTAGTTATTACAGATAACAACAACAGATTTTATTCATTTTCTCGAACATATAGCAAATACCGGTCACAGCTAACACCATTACAGAATTAATTAACCTTGAATTCATTACTTGAGTTGAGCTCTTCAACCCAGTTTTGTAAGATTTTGTTAGTTATCAGATATTATTTGATAGTAAATTCGTATTATCGGATTTGGTGTGGTGATAGTTTTCAGGACAATTTTAGTGTAGTTGTGTTCTGTGGTAGTAAGTGAACGTAACTAACCGGTCGAATAAACAATAAAGTGAAAGTGGCCTATAAACTGGTTATACTACGTGGTCAAATTGTCATAGGGAAGGTTAGTTCATACAAATATTTATTCCTTACCATATAGAACATATTAGTAGCAATAAGTAGCTATTATAAGAAGAGTAGGCATATTTGTTGTTAAATTATTGAGATTAATTTACTTATTTATTTCAATGTAGCTGATAGTAGATAATTCTTATTTAAACTGTTGAATAAGAAAAAAGTAACTGAGTGGTATGTAACAGATATTCCAAAAATCTCTAATTTCCAATTTTTGACATTTATGAATTTACCTATTAAAAACAAGTTTGCTACTGGCAAATTAAGTTAATTAATTAAAGATATGGTAAAAAGTTCTTATAGTAATTTATGTGTCTGGTAATATAATTCTTGGCTGGATATAATTAGCAAAGTTTTGCTTACACACTTGTATTGCAAATGAATGTTGTTTTAACAACTGAAATAGTTAACAAAACATTTTTCATGATAATATTTAGCTCCATCGGCTAATATTGTAACTTAATCTCTACGAATTCTTATAGTTAAAAACTTGTATATATTATTATATTTCAAACAGGAAAATATAGTTAATTTAATGAATATTTTAATATACAATATTTAAAATATTTGGTTCACAGTTCCTAAACAAAAATATTTTGAAAAATTTAACAATATTCTTATAAAAAAAATGCATATTGGTCTGTAAAGACATAATATACAGTAAGTTCAAATTGTTTTGATAATGCGGATAAAATTGTGATTACGATATTTGTCATTGCGAATCCTTATAATTTTTTAATTTTATTAATTTGTTGTTCATTTTGTGTAATACCATTGAAAACGGGGTCTGATTTAGACCTTGAAACGTTTGGACTTTTGAAATTAACAGATTTTCAAGTTTATGTCGTGTTATTTCCAAAAAAACTAGAGATGCCACAATTATCATTCAGAAAACAATACGGATAATGAGTTGCCGCTGTAACAATGACAGCTCCAATGAATACTCTTCTATTGCTTTACTTTTGAATTTAGTTCATTAAAATATTTTATGGATGAAATTGTTAAAAATAAATAAATAAATATGCTTTAGAAATGTATTCCTTTATTAATATAATAATCTAAGTAGTTTGTATTTTAATTAAAAAATAGGTACCTAATAATCGGGCGGTCGGATCTAGACCATTATTATACAGACTTGTTTTCATTAATCTTTTTTTTTCTGATAATAAGATACATCAACAAATATCGATATACAAATTTTGTGTAGATGTTATTGCTGATTTGATAAAAATAGTAGGTATTTATATTCCTTTGATACTTATACATTTAAGGCGCTCGAAATACAAATACAGTAAATACTTCAAAGGTTAAACATATGCTAGACAATTTTGATAAGAAATATGTGTAAAAAACAATTGATTGTTTTTGATAAAGTTGTGTAAATTCATCCTGGGTTTGATGTTGATCGCTGGTATTACATCATTATTATAAATGATACAAGTTTAGAGCATACTGAATCTATGTTTTATTAAAAAATATATATGATGACAATCTATGGTTTTCCATACTTTACTACTTTTCTGTTGGTATTTTAAGAAAATGTATTAACTAAAAAGTGAAATATATTCTTTGCAATTGAAATTTGCATATTGTTGGGTTTTCATAATTTAATTACCAATCAAGTGTTTGTTTTAGTCTAATAAATACTTTCACCCCAAAAACTTACAAGTAATTGTTTTAATCGAAAATGGTCTTAGCCTTGGAGCAGTTGCTCAACAACTTGATTTGAAACATACAGTTGGTCAACGTTATGAGAAGGCTGGATTCTTTCATAGACGACCTGGAAGAATTAGAAAGAGATTGTGGTGTGAGTGCGATATAAGTGCAACAATAGTTTGATGAAATAGGAGGAGTGACTATTAGTTTGTGCGCACTAAGTAGAAGATTGCCGAAAGGAACCTTTGACACCTGTGATGGGTCCACAATTTAGGTCAGCTCATTGTCAAAAAACGACGTTTTGCACTGGATGATGTGAAAAAGACAGTAGAACAACTGAGAGACTGTTTTGTTCCCAGGTGAGTGCACTATATGCTAATTTGGTGTAGATCTTGAAGAAGAAAATCATGCCAGAGACCAGGAGACCTATTGGCAAAATGCTACTTTGCAGAGCGGACTGTCTTTGGTAGCACGAATTTGGTTTCTTCCGTGTGGACAATTATTTTAACGGAAGAGAAGTTTTAAGGGTGCTAGGTACAATACCTCAGGTCACATTGGAGTCGAATTTATTTTCATACATGACTATGTGAGACTGCAAAATATAAGAATCGTGCAGGATTACACTACAGAAGTTGGTTTTCGCCTTATAAAGTGATCCCTATACCGAGCCGACTTAAACCCAATCAAATAATATAAAATGAAGAATTCATGCCACATCCTAGGTTAATGTTATAGTAGAAGATGAGTAACTTATCACACAAGACCTTCATTACGTCGGTTTAAACCGACAGTTTAGTTTGTGATTTCTAGAACTTGAAAAACAAAAACCAAAACTGAAACAAACTCAAAACTGTTGTTTCTATCAAGTGGACTATATTTGGTTAGAGTTTTGTTTTTGTTTTCGCTTTTTCCACTGGTTGTCACGAGGAAGTTGAAAACAATTTGTTCTTCAATAACCAACCAACATGTTTAGAGATATTATATTACTGATTAGGCGTCATGAAAAAAATTACTAAAAGTACGTTATACACCTTTTTAAGGAGTCTGATAAATTTATTGTAAGCAATACATTAAATTAATGATTTTAATTTTTCAACATCTCGGACGTGTTAATATTTATATAATAGTTATTTACAAAGCAGGTACTGTGAAAAAACATTATAACTAATTTAAAGAATAACAGTAATTTATTCCGATATTAATATGTGGTAATATTGTAAATATTAAACCTAAAACAGTCTCAATAATTATCCCTTGTCATGAGCGTACCGAAGGAGCTCCGCCCCCTGGCCTTCAGAGACCTGCAGTGAGCCTTGAAAGCTTCCCATAAATTTTCTAACCTGCCCCCACTAGGCCAATTTTTTTCCAGATATTCCTCTCTCTGCCTCTAGGTCAATTTTTTTTTGATTTGCTCCTTTATGTAACATTTTTTTCTGATGTGCCCCTTCCTGGACCAGAAGCTGGGTACGCCCCTGCTTCTTGGCAACCTTGAGTACAAGGTGAATATGGAAAACACAACTTCACCATTTCCACTAAGCAGACTCGAGTGTTAAAACACTTCAAAATCTTTTGATGTTAACGCTTCCAAGCAGGACTCGAAAAACAAAACTCCAACTGTAACAAAACACGCCAGTCTTAAAAAAGTTGGCGAAAGCTTTGTTTTGTTTTATTCGACACGAGTTTGTGTTGTGTTTCTGTTTTGTCCGTTTAATGGAAACATTAATCCAGAGTCATGATTTAGCTAAACGCCGTTTTTCAATTACCGCACAACTGCGCACAACGTGGCACAGTGCTCACCACTTAGGCCGTGTCCCACGCAAACGTGATATGGGCGTTGCGGGCGGTGCGGTATGTCAATGTGACAATTACAAACTTTAAATAAAGGCTAAGACAAACCAATTGAAAGATGCGACAACACAATATCGCTAGAATAGCACGAATTTATTTTCCAGTATGGACAAAATGATTTCTCTTTATGTGTTTGATAGTTTGCTACTGTCACTTTGACGGGAGGCATCGCCCGCATCGCGCATATCGCGTTTACGTAGGACACGGCGTAACTGTCCCAAATACAGCACTGCCGCGCACAAGTAGGCATATGAAATGGTTGTGTCTACGGATGTTTGATATAAGTTTACCAAAACACTCCAGTCTTCAAAAAGTTTGCGAAAAGTCTCAATTTTGTTTCATACGAGTGTATGTTTAGTTTTCTCCGTTTACTGGAAAACCGGTATTAGATTTAAGCCTAATTATTGCAAATTATGTTTTAATTTATTGCAAATTATGTTTTAATTTAGATCCTTAGTAATACGATAAGTTCAATATTTCGTGTTATAATTAAAGTTATATCAAAGAATATTAACAAAAATAAAAAAATCTAGTTAACTTGAAAAAAAATGCTCTAATGTATATAATTTTGGGAAAGAGCCCATAGAGGCTCCAATTAAACTTCCAAATATCACACTATTATAGTTAATTATACCTAATTGGAAACCTTCCTAAAATATTATAATATAAATTTATACCTGTTAATATGATTTAAAACATTGTGTTTAGTCATCTATTTGACTACTGAAATGTTTACTAATCCCACATCATCAAAGTGCGGTATTTGCATTATCTAAAAATGTTTAGAACAATGAACTATTAAACAGTTATTAAACCTCTGTGTTGTAACTGGACTTAAAATCAACTATAATTCAATATCCAGAAATATTTTTTAATAAGTAATTTAAACATAGTATTTAATTATGCATAGGGTGTTTCTATTTTTATTTTGTAATCGTATATGAAATGCCAACGTGTTAAAAGGGCCGTTCACAAAATACAGCACACTAAATTTTGGCATTTGAAATTAGTTAACCAGGTTCTATTGTATACGAGAAATTATGTGTCTGTACATGCAACTTTATTTTATCATCGGCAGTGTGAAGTCTTACTTTCGTCTGCTATTGAATAGAGAGTGCAGAATCCGTGTAAGCGCTTTTTTCTATAATATTGGCTGTACAGACGAACCGATTGCGACGTACCTAAAACTAGTGCCGATGTCGAAAAATAAAACAACCTGAATATATCAAATATTGTGAATAAAATAAATACGTAAACATATTTATATATTTACAAAGATTAAACGTACGACTCTCTATCGTAACAGAAAATGAAATAAAAACAGTGTAGAGAAAAATTAAACTAGAAATATTTGCATTGCGAACCTAACATTCGTTAGACTTCCCATCCCCCCTTGTCATATCCCGTCGCACTAACGGAGACTCTTCACTCCTCTGTATGCGAAGGTATTTTTTTAACTATCCCAAAACGACTCAATTTCAAATTTATATTTTATTCAGATTTTAATGGCATTGACAACGAAATCCAAATAAGACTTTTGACGTTTGGACATTTTGAACTTTCAATCTTAAGTAAATTGGAAATGCTTTAGATTTTTCTCCAAGAGGGTATTTTAACCAGTTTTTTTCATCTTAGAAGTCTATCTAGACTTGTCTTTATATACTGTAAAAAGCTTTTGAATCATTGGTATATTACAAATGCACCTATATAGTGCAGTTTTCTACCCTACACCAAACTTTTATTTTTTATATTCATCGCCGTTCCAACAAACAAGCCGTCAACTTCATGAAATAAATCCAAACTAAATCTGCTTACAATTTCAATCAAATTGAAGATAGTTCTAGGAGATTTAAGTTGTTATATCATTGTTACATAAACATTTTGGAAAGGATTTACCGAATAATTTAAAAGTGATTTTAATAACAAAAAAAAAATGTTTCAAATATCACGATGATAAAATTGCAGTCTTACCAAGATTGCTCAATATAATTAATTAATTCTCTCAATTAATCATTTATGTAATTGATAATTCAAGAAATTCAATTAGTGCATTATTTGCAAAATATAATTTTGGCATTTCAAGTAAAAGTTATCTAATAATCAAAGTGATTTAATTAATTTATTTCCTTGAAGATTTGGAATAATATTCGATTTTTTATTTTCCGGAATTTAAATGAATTTTTTTAAAAAATTAATAATTTATCGATTCTACAATTTAATTTAATTTAAAATAAGTTTTGAAATTAATAAATTGGCAGCAGCGCATGCTGCCACCTACAGTCTAATTTACAAATGTATATAGGTTCCTTTTATATTAAATTTCGATATTGATTGGGGCGGCATTTTTTCCGGTGCCCAGGGGCGGCATTAAGTTAAATCCGGCCCTGGTTGTATTGACACCGTAACATAAAGTGCTCTTACTAATCGACTTGTATCAGAATATATGACGTTATTTCCCAAGAAAACCTAAAAGATAACAAATTTTCGTATTATGTTGCATGTAGCAGTTTTTGGTATAAGAGTACTTAAATTAACAATGTCACTACCAAGAAAGCAAAATATTCTTCACAAAAAATTCATTGTATATATTTTTCATTGTTACATATTCAACTTACGACGGCAGTTTCGGAATGGGATTTCTCATTATATATGCTTCTCTGAATAACATATCTATGAAGTTTAAATTTCAAAGTGCTCAGATTTTTTATGTTGCAACCATCCTGTTTATGCTGTTGTTTATTGTCACCCAATATAACGTTTTGAACACCTGACTATAACTCTTCTCAACCCTATATTTTAGCTATGCTATGTTTTTTAACTATTTTTGATTCATCCAAATGGAAATGCCTGTGGAACCCTTGGTGTGTCGCAAATATAAAAACATTTTGCACCCTAACACCGAACTTTATTTAAACCCTCACCCAAACTGCAACTGCTTATTGGCCACCCTATATAACAATCTTATTTAACTTTTTTTTAACCACTTTGTATAACTTCCATCTACATTAAAACCATCCTGTATACACCACTGCCAATTTGTCAAACATTACACCTTATTTTTGAACCACCCTGTATAACCATAATTTTACTCTATAAAATATTTCAACCACCCTGTATGTGCATCTGCTTAGGCGCCACCAAATATAAAATTTTCAAATACTTAACTATAACTCTGGTCCATTTTTGAAGTATAATTTCTCTCCACCTTGTATTTCAATCACTCTTTATATGCAGCTTTTTTAACATTGTTTTAATCACTCTGAATGAAGTATAATTTTACTTCAACCCATGCTTCAGATATTGCATATATACAACAGCTGATGTTCTATCCTACAAAAAAAAATTATCCAACCTGTTTAGCTATAAATTTACTCCACCCGCTATTTCAACCTCCTTGTATTTGCAACTACTTATCGGCCACCCAGTATAACATTTTTTGTACCTCCCTGTATAACTATAAATCCACCAATGGGCACCGTATATAACTTTTTTTTTTCAGCATGTTTCAGAATCACCTTGTATTTATTACAACTACCCTGCATACGCTACTGCATATTGGTTAACCAATTTAACATTTTTTAAATAATTAACCATAACACTTCTCCAACTTATATTTCAACTATCCTATCTTCGCAACTTATTATGAACACTCTCCCCACTTCATTTAACCACACTTCATTTACAAGTTTTTCTAACTTTGTTTGAATCACACTGTATAACTATAACTTTACTGCGCCTCGTGTTTCTGGTACTCCATATATGGCAACTGCTATATAACAAAATTTTTCTAGCATTTTTTACCCACCCTGTATAATTATAACTCTACACCACCCTATATTTCAACAACCTTTTATATGCAACTACTTATTTGCCACCCTGTATCCTTAGAATCCTACCCCACCCTATATTTCAACCATCTGGTAAATGGAACAGCTTGTAGCTCATTACATTACTTATTTTTTAAACCCACCTGTATAACTGTAATTATGCTCCGCGACATATTTCACCCATCCTATATATGCAACTGCTTGTGGGTATAAAACAAGTTTTTAAACACAACATAAACTATAATCCCACTCACTCTTATATTTCAAACACCCTATGTAAACAGCTGCTTCTAACATTTATTATGAACATAATTCATAGTTCCTAACTGCTCATATAATACATTTTTTTCTAAGATTTTTTATCCAAACTGTATAAATATTCTACCCTTTTTCAACCAATTGGTATATGGAACTGTTTATGGCCCACTCAATATAACTTGTAATGTCTTCGATGCACATTCCATAGACCTTTTACGTCGAAGCTCTGCAAAGGATGTTTTCTTGGTTCTTCTTTCTTCAGAGGCTAGCCCCGTGAACAGTTTTTTAGAGCTTCTTCTGGACAACACGTTACACAAAAAATAGCGACGTAATGTTCATTGATTGAGCATACAAAAATGCGGGTTTAACAACAAATAATGCGCTTTTGTAAACACAAAAGAAACAAAATGAAAGCGGTTTAGCGGTCGTCACGAATGGAGCTAAGAACTCGCGGAATCGTAACGCAAAAAACAACAATAAGCGTCGTCTCTTCAGACGGAATCAAAGCCACCGAAAAGTTCGGAGTACACTGCACGAAACTCCCAAGCGTCCAAATAGCTAGGGATCCGACACACGAATGACAATACTGTCTATATTTTACACGCAAAAACACACTTACAATTAGCATAAACGCGACGGAATGTTTTAGAAAAGGTGCAGAAGTTTAAAAATCAATGAAGTAATTCAATCAAATTAAAAACAATACACTAAACAAATTGCGGGAACGCACCATAACTTTTTTATACCACCCCGTATAACTAATTCCATTCTCCCTTATTTCAACCACATTGTATATATGCATATAGGACACCAAATATAACTTTTTTTAGATTTTTTAAATATATTTAATTCTACTCCGCTCTAAGTTTCCTATATACAAAACACCCTGTAAAATTATGCTTCTTATATCAGTTGATTTTTACTAAATCGAAACATGTTGCATTGGCACATTCCGAATTTTGAATAAAACCTAAGCTGATGCCATTGCAGTATCTAATATTTTGTGCGTGCGGTGGAACCAATTGAATAATTATATTGCCCAACATGGTAGAAGTTTTTTCGCTATATCTTCCGTTTCTGTCAATTTAGGAAGATAAAATGTCTACCAGATTTTAAGTCAAACTATAGGCTTTGCAACAAAAATAGATTCAGCAGAATCAGTTCAGTACTTCTTACGTGATGCCCGAACAAACAAACAAACAAGCAAACAAACAGACAAACTTACAATTTTATAATAGTATAGATAATATATATAATATATAAGTAGTATATGTCTCAACTCCCGACCGGGAGGGACAAGATTTCCTTTCGATAGGTTGCTTTCTCTACACCTCAAGAGCCCTATCTGACCCAACCCTTGGTCCACAGGAGGTAATTTATTTTCCTCCAACCCTGCATGTACCCTGTTCTAAACCTGAGGACTCGTTCCCTCAAGGCCTTCCTTTATTCATTGAATTAAAAGTACCTGGCTCGTGATTTCGATATTTCAGCAAGTTTGCCATATACACATATTTTTCCTAAGAAGATTCCTATTTAAAAGTCTTTCTCACTTACCTAACAAATAATTTAAGTTGTGATTTTATTATTTTAATTATCTTAATAAGTTTATAAATTCACAAGGTTTTCAAACATGATTTCATACAAAAAGACTATATCAAACCAAAAATCTTTATTGGGTCTGTTAAGCTGTGAGTGTCCCCTAGCGTGTTCTACTTTTACTTTTTACAATACTTTTGCAGGTTATTTAAAATAGTCGCCTTCAGACTTTGCAAACAAATTAAATAATTCTTCAAAAATGCCCCATCCTGAAAAAATATAAATGTATAAGTTTGTGTGATAATACCCCACTCATATTATCATAAAATATTTTCCAACATGATTTCCCTTAAAATCCAAGCATTTGTCATTCTTAATATGATTACATTCTAATCTAATCTAATTATTGTAACATTTATGTCATAAGGAATACCTTGTAAGAAATCAGAATTTTGTAAACACAAAAATAGTATTACAGTTATATTATTTTCTCATTAATTGTTGCACAATACGTTGGATTTAGCACTGTAATTGTTTTCATTTTGCACAAGGGAATCTTCACCCTTTAAATGTTTAAATATTTGTTTTTAGAAATCAGGGTTTGAAAACTCATTAATTATTCACTTATAATACTGAACCACATAAAATTTTGTAAACTTTAAAAAACTAACTGTCTGTATGTGTAATGTATATTTGAATATATATATATATATATATATATATATATATATATATATATATATATTAAATTACATGAAAGGATATTTTTAAAAAATATGGTTACAACTGACTATGGCATCACTCACTTAACAGGGCAAATATGTAATTATTGAAATCTTAATATATATTATATATAAGACTCATTTCACATATCCACACCATACTTGAAATTTTGGTAACGAACTTGCTTCACTATCATATTCGACATTAGATACCAGATCAATATCTTTACTTAAGCTATATGCTAACTGTTAAATATATAATTTATTAAAAAATCCAGACAAGTGTGGTATGTATTTCATTTATATTTCAAGTTTTTGTATCATACTTCATTATCACATTTGACGTTATTCAATCAACTTATTTCCTTATTAAAGAAACCTATTTTCTTTTTTCTTCTTCAAAATTATATTTCAATTTTGAAATTATGTATAGTTTGTAAAACATATTTCTTTGTGAGTTAAAATGATACCACTGAAATTTTTTTAAATATTTTTCATTTGTAGTTGAATAAAACAAATTTTGTGTTGTTTTACATTATACATCTGAAATTATATGTACTCCATATAAGTTATTAAAAAAATTGTAAATATTTATGTATTACCTTTGGATTTTCTTTCCTGTATTCATTTGACTATATTGTTGAGAAATTTACCTAAGCCGGCCCTGGTTTCATTTCAATACGACATCGATCGCTCGAAGGACAAAAAAATTTATCTCGAAATAGGTCGGCAACTGTAGAATTGATAATGGATTGTACTAAAGGAACGATGCTGATTTTAAAAGGGGCGCCCATCATCGCAGGAAGTAGTTAGTGGGGCGAAGAGCTTATGTTGTATTATATTTGTGATATTCGAATCAGCTGTTCTGTATATTTGATGTAAATAAAAGTTTCTAGAAAGTGAGAGTGCAAATTTTAAATTTTAATTGAACACACATACTCCGTTACAAAATTTAAAAAATACTTCCCATAGGTGTAGTTTCTCCTTGTTGTTTTCATTACTTGAATAAATGTATGACCTAAAACAATTTGTGCAAATAAGATGACTTTCTATTTATTTACTGCTCAGTCACTTCTGAACAAAGGATTTAGTACTGCCCAGACTAAACAATTTTCTGTGTTATTGTTTTAATTTTCAGGCAAAAATTTCTCTTTTTTTAACAAATGTTTCATTCTTGCAATGCGAGGTTATGTTTGGGTATGTCCGGTTATCTTCGGTTGCGTTCGTGTCATTTATTTGAAACGTCAAACTGAATTAATCCGATGTGATATATACTGGGTAATATAATGTATTACAGAAGGCACCGTATTGGGTAGACCACAATTTTCCGATTGCTTGTCAATTTTGATTAAACAAATGACATTCTATATCTCTCGCATAATCACATGCATTAAATAATCAAGGGGACAGGATATTGGCTGTAACATACTCAAGCAAAGCGATCGGGGTATAGTGAGGCTCTGTACGCGCTACCTTTTGCTTACAGAAGATCCTATCTATCCCGCAATAACAATTCAACCTTTGAAGTAACATTTTTAATATTTAAATTTCTCAATAAAACCATTTTTCCAAAGATGAGATCCTCGCCAATCGATTTCTATACATCGAAACTTCTAAATGGGAAAATTTCATCGAAATCGTTGGTGTCGTTTTCCAGAACTCAATTATATATATATATATATATATATATATATATATATATGCTAAGTGATTTCCGGGAATTCATCCGCCTAGTTGATAACTGACCCCTGCCGGGATCGATGGTAAAATGACGTCGTTTCGGCAGAGTCATATCTGCCCTCTTCAGGTCGGTTCGCATAATTCTCGTAGCCTTCTGCTGTCGCTTCTAGTTACTCGAGTACTGTTGCTCAGATTATAGTATTAGATTTTAAAAAATAGCTTTAATATGGTCATTTTCTGGCATGACATGTAAACAAGGTCATCACCTGTTTTCGTAAATTACGCTTTATTCGATTTTTTCCTAAATGAGCATTTAATTCTGTTCCTACACATGCGAACTTGTAAAAAGTAATGAAACGCATGTGATCTGCTAAACCCATTCTCAGCTAACAAGTAATAAATGTATATATCTTTGCTGAGGAACTATATAAAGGGTTGTAAAGGGATTACAACTAAATAACAAATATTATATATGGTCTAACAAAATTTATTATTACTAATCCTAGATTAGCGTGTAAACCATGAGTGTTCAATTTTAAAACAGATATAACGATTAGTGAACATAATTTTCCTTCCGTAATACGAGTATGTGCTTTAAACAAGGCCATGTAAATTATGTTCGGTCACACTTTATGCGAAAATGTAATTAAGCGTTAAATTGCTATGCAAT
This sequence comes from Octodonta nipae, assembly GCA_034190945.1. Taxonomy (NCBI): domain Eukaryota; kingdom Metazoa; phylum Arthropoda; class Insecta; order Coleoptera; family Chrysomelidae; genus Octodonta; species Octodonta nipae. The sequence continues at coordinate 172,714,022 of CM067216.1, forward strand.
TCCCACTAAAATGTTGAAATGTTTGCCGTTTCATTGATTAAATCGTAAAAGAAAATGCTTAAATTTCTTTATTTTGTTCCGTTTAAGTGTTTAAAACCGTTAACGTTGTTTGTGAATATCTTTCTTAAGGTTTGTTTAGTAATATCGACTGACTCAGAATGCAACATTTTGACAAATCGTTTGTTTCAAATTTGGATATTTGTTCTCCGGTTATTCTTTTTAATATAGCTTGTATATTTTATTATTATTGCAATTTTTCTTTGACGCCGACGTGTGCAAGTTTTGCAAATGCAAATGCTAAAAACTTCTCTTAGCTCCCCTCATTAATTAATTAGTAGTTTTAAAAATGGGTTGATAGTTTAAAAGCTTCCCAATAAGAAAAAAAAATCGGCGAATTAACAGAATATCGTATTAGGGCGCAGCAAAAATGTAACAATTTGCAGAATTTTTGGAGCTTAATTGAAATATTATTGTGAAAGAGCGAAAAGCGCATTGAGTACCCCAAAGTTTTGTTGTCTGCATTTTTAATTGCTAAAATGTGAAAAAGGCCCTAAAAAGGCCATTTTTTTGGTAAAAATTTTCTGAGTGTGGCGGAGGTTTTTGGAGTGGAATATATCGAAATTTCTATTCGTAACAAATTGTACAAAATTCCATAAAAACGTAAGGTCCGATCAAAAATAATCAACCCAAAACAGATCTCGCCTGGATTACTATAAAAGCTCTAACTGAGAAGTATGCACCAAATACCAAAACTCTGTGTTGTCTTTAAAATATATGATATTACGTATCTAAAGTAATGTAAGAAAGGAGAAACTGTGTTTTTTCGGGTTATTTTGTCGTGCTCTATTGGAATTACTTCCGAACGTTTCATTTTTAGCGGCTCTCTTCTATTCTGCTACCCTTAGTCCAGTAAGAGTAGTAACATATTTGATATGTGAGTTAAATAAAATACCTAAATTTAACATTCTTATTTTTTAAATCCGGTATTCAGCCAGATACTCCCTTATTATCCAGTATCCGACCGGATATTGAGTTTAGGCCATATATGTCGGATAGTTACCGGATATAAGTTTCTTCTCTAGATAGTGGCCGATGATCAAACGAACGGTGGTGTTCATCAATTACTAAGACCACGATTGCTGTTGATCGTGACAACTGTCTAAATATAAAACCCTTCAAAAGAGACAATCCTTATTATTGGTGCGCAAAATTCAAAACAAATTTTCACAAAGCTTGGTTATTTCCATCTGGAAGCAGTGCTTACTTTAAGAGATTTTTTTCTGAAGTGGCGAAACTATACACCATATTGCCGAAATATTATCGTTTTTGCGTCACAACTTAGCCCATTTAAAATTTTAATTAGGAATAAAAATAAATGAAACAATAAAAATACATCAGTTTTCTGTCAGCCCCCAAAAACGGACGAACTTGTACGAATGAGCGCGAGTTGCGTACCTAGGACTGAGGACGGTGCTAATGGCCTCGTAATATTACATAACTAATTTAAATTGCCTGAATGAAACAACCTCTGGGCCTGGAACATTTAAATAGAACTACTGAATAATGGACTCGAAATATTATTAGAACTAATATAGGAACAATTTAATATGTGGCTACAAGGAGATCAAGTTCCCTCAGAGTTGAGTCTAGGATATATTAGATCAATACAAAGATGACAAAACCATGCCATAAATACGGAGACATAACAGTTGTACTGCCTTATACTAAAGCAGAGTAGAAAATGCCTAACAAGAAATTGATCAACAAAGTGCTTTTTGAACTAAAAGATATTGTAAAGACAATACATATGCTTTTTAAAAAATAATTGAAAAACCTAAAGCCTACAGTTTAACCACCCACTTGTTATTTATCGACCTTGAAAACGGATGTTACTGTATCCCTGAAGAAACTTTGTTGGGAAATGTCAGAATTTTCTGGAATGTATATAAAGACGTAACCAAACTAGGTTTAAAAAAGGGTGTATTTGCTGTTCAAAATTTATATTCAAGTAGCCCTAAATGACCGGCTGAAGAAATGTCATAAGCGAATAGAAATAGATACTCTTTTCGAGGTGTTATTTTTTTACACGCAATACAATATATATAATATATATTGTTTCTGGCCGGAAACCTTCATCAGTTGTACTTCCCACAAGAGAATGTTTCCTTGAACAATTATTTATGTATTTGATACATATCGTTAAATATGTAGATGCGAGATTTAATGATCGACATCTAGGATTTTCGGGGAAATTAGCACATAGAGGTTCCGAATTTGGAGCCATTCCATGTCATTGCTGTTACCCCGACCAGAAACAGTATATATTATATATATTGTCTTGTGTACCAAAGAATGACAGCTCCAAGAGAGTATTCAATTTCTTTGATAGGTGAAGTTAACATGAAAATATTATCGTGACATTCTAACCTAGCAGTTACGGGATAACAGCAATGACATGGAACGGCTCCAGTTTCGGAACCTCTGTGTGCTAGTTTCCCCTAAAATCTTCGATGTCGATCATTAAATCTCACTTCCACATTACATAATAGAGATAGATGTCAAATACTTGGCAAGTTTATACTTCGCAGGTGACCAAGTGGTTATTGCTTATGATGAAGAAAATTAAAGATGAATGTAAAACCTACATTTATTTTTTTAATGCATCACATTAGATATAACCGAATGTGCGGGATTATACGGACATGTGAATTATTGTAGTGTTGTCTTAAGAAAGTATTAAATGTATTTTTCAAAATGCTATATCATTTGTTGTAACAATATTTATTTACGAGACAAGATTGCTTTAGTTAGTTAGTTCAGAAGAAATAAAGTGACACGTATTTTGTAACACTAAAATTAGCTGTTTAACTATACACCAGTCAATAGAGATTTTTAAGTGACATAAAATGCAATAGCAATCCGCATATGCCATCACGTCAAGAATAGCTCATAAGCCATAACTAGCATAATTTTAACAAAAAACTTGTAGAAGTAAATTATTTGGGCCATCATAAAAACCCCTAAAAATATGGGGTATTTTCGTTTTTGCTTATAGTGTGAAAGTAATCTTCTGTTCATAATGCCGTCAATAGAAAAATTGTAGAGAATCAGAAAATCTTCAAAATGAGTATTTATAGAATTCGATCGCAGCATTTTTCATAAAGAAAGCTGAAAAAACAGACATAAAGTGAGAGTTTTAAAAAAATTCATAATTTGGTTGTAATAACAGCTGGAACCTTAATCTACCTCCGAACGATAGCTTATAACGTTAAGAATAATAAGGCTGAAGTTCGATATTGTCCGTTAAGTAGATCTTGCAGAATTGTAAATTAAATAATTCGAAGAAACACTTTGCATAATGTATCGTATTAACCACGACAGTTCAATAGGGATATACAAAATATTTTTTGAAAGCTCATAAAATGCACTTCACTTTGTATATCTTGGATGATTATAGTTATAGTTATAGTGCCGTAAAATGTATTAATAATGCTTCTGAATTTTGGCTTAAACAACCGAATTTAATTAATAACAGTAAACAGTATACAGGTAACCATTAACTTAATAAACCAATTAAAAAATAGACCAATATGGGCACGTAATAGTTATGTAAATAAAAACCTAATAAACTGCTCAGAAAAAATATATAATAATAAAATTTAGCATAATTTTCATCACCTGAAAAATTCCTAGATAGACAAATTAAGTGGAATTTATGAGCTATCAAAATATTAAATATATAATATAAAATTGTGGGAAGCGCAACTGATTATATTAAACTTGCGTACAAATTCTTCTTGTAGAAGATTACTTATATCAATATTATCTCAAATTCTTCTTGTAAAATTACTTATTCAATATTATCCATTGTGAGCTCATATAAACTTACTTAGCATCATAAACTATCGTTTTGCTGGTGATTAATATTCCAGTGTTAATTACCAGAAAGATATAATTTAAAAAAAATCCACTTTTGACCATTTTGTCTGACTTTACTTGGTGGAAAATAATCCACTCAGGATGCATAAACGCTCATTAAGAAGGAAGACGTCAATATGATTCCTTCATTACTTTTCATTATATAAGCAAAAACAAAAGAGATTCGTATTTTTGCGGGTATTTATTATTTAAATAATTATTTCTACAAGTTTACTACTGAAATCTTGATAGTTATGCTCTATAAACTGTTACTGACGTGATTTTATAAGCGAATTGCTGTTGAATTTTATGTCCGAAAATGAGCTCAATTTTGCTCTATAAACTGGTACGTCTATAATCTGAAAATTATTTGTATTTATTAAATTATTTTTCTGTAAATTGTAATATTATTACAGGGGTTAAAGAGTTTAATTCCGGGATTATGAAGAAACAAGCTTACGTTACAAAATTTAAGGGATGATTAGAATTATAACGAATTTCAGATTAAAGGGTGTTTTGTAGTTTGCCGCCCCGGATTTTTGATATAATCAGTTTGTTTAATAAAATAGACACTTAGTGTTTTTTTTTCTAACTTTTAATTCTAGATGTGTTTACTTGGATGTAGTCTTTTCCCAGAATTAGACGACCATTGTAGAGAAAGGCGCTTACAAGGTGATTGGTGTTGTAAAGTTATAGAATTGCTCAGGCCGGAAGTCCTAAGTTCCTGTTTTAATTAGTTTATTAACATCATCCACAAAGTGATTATCCTATTTAAGTCAATTTAAAGCATTTATAAGGATATATTTAACATTAGAATATATTTTTAGCTGTGACTTATGAAAATAAGAATAATTATGAAACTATCGGTTGGAATGTCTAATTTTCACTTTCTAGAATTAGATAATGAAAAAGTAAAATTAATACTTTGCAAATAGTTTCAACATTTTGCTTATCATTCTATTACGCTGCAATGATTCGGTTCTATCCTCTCTCTGTCACTAATCTAACCCCAGAAAAACAATCTTGTGATAACACTTAACTCGTGTGCCAAAGGCGTTTCTATAGATTTCTCAAATTTGACAATGCATGACAGAATACCAAAAATAAGTTTGAGGTTTTGTGACTATCATGCCATCACCTTGCCAGCGCGTTCTTGTAATTGAAACTGGAAAGTTCTCAGCAAGCTAGGAGTGTGGAATTCCCGGTATCTCGACAACGTATGTTTCTTCGTTGAGAATTCTATCTTTTGCCCCTTCTTCCATAATCGTAAAAATCTCATATCATTTTTTCGAAATTTATGAAAAAAAAACAAACATTATTGACTACAGTGAAAAATAAAAAACGTAAGCTGAGATTTAAGAAAAAAAAAAAATTAAAAAAAAACCTACATATTATATGAACTACATAATATCGCACGTGAGCCCACTTATCCGCCTTCTATTTTTAGCGAATCTTCTACGAAACACCCTGTATAATAAGCTGAAAATGATGGCGATATACAATTGTTCGACTGGATTCCTAGACTTATGAAAAAATGTGCATTTTCGTGTCCGTCTTTAGTTAGAGACCTGTATAAAACTGTTCGAAATGTCTTCTGGCCATACACACATTTGGCAAATATTTGGGTTTTACACATCTGTGAGAACGTAGGTATTTGGATAATTACATTAATCTTGTAGTCTTGAAAAATACAAATGGAGGGTTGCTATCGTACCTAGTCGTCTAATTATTACTACTTTGGAGTAATCAATGTCTGTCTCAGCGTTTAAAACATTACTGTAATTTAATTTTTGGTTAATGCTTTTCTTGAGGCTCTTGTCCTTGCTAATATCATTTTTATGATGTTTATTACAGGCAAGGGAGTACCCAGCTTTTGGTTTAGAGAAGGGGAAAATGAGAAAAAAATTGTCCTAAAGGGGAGCAAATGGAAAGAAAATTACCTAGAGAGGAGTGACAGATCAGAATTTTTTTTCTCCAGGGAGGGCTTGCCAGTCAGCAATTTAATGGGAAGCTTCAATGGCTCAAGGTAGTTTTCTCAGGTCCAGGGGGGGCAGCTGCCCCCGCCTCACCCTCGATAAGCCCATGATTAGAGGATTGTCCTGAAAGTATCTTCTCCGTGTTTGGCAAATTAATTGCAGCGAAATATTTCGCAGAATTTTTAGATCCACACACCAGCTTCAGGGGGGAAGCGATCTCGTACGAAATTAACATAATTAGGCGTGTTCTTCTCTATCGCTTTGGACACATTGTATTTCCTGATCTATTCTATTTTGTTAAAAATGGGCTATTTGCGGTTTAAACCAAAGGAAATTACGTTATTTTCAGTTCTTCGATGTAAGGTTTTTCTGACTCAATAACGATTTTAGTAGTTAAATAATCCGTTTCAGGTAGGACGTAGACGTCCCTGTGGCTCATAGAGAAAATATATTCTTGTGTCGTGGAAAAAAGTAATATGTATATATTTATTCCAAGTTCAGTATATGTAAAATTAATAAAAATATTGGCACTGGTCAAGCATACCTTCAATGGAAGAATTCCCAATATCGTTATCGGGTTTACTGTCAAATACAGAAGATAAGCCAAAAAGCAAACTGTTACAATGGAGTTGGGAAAAAGCGAATAATTTACAACAATCACGAGTAAAAGTTGTTAAAACGGATGCTCAACCAACTCGGCAACTCATGCATTTAGAAAAAAAGGCAATCCAGCCCTACGAGTAGGTGTATTTGTGAATAGTGCACAACCATGGATTTTGTCTATATTGCATAACTTGAAGTTTTGTAAGTCATACGGATATCGACTTGCTGCTATTAAAGTATTTAAGATAATGAATATTCAAGTGGCGTTCTATTCTTTAACTTGGTCATTATACAGTCAATATTTGCAGTTATTCACGCAGATAAATATAACAGAAAAAGTGTAGTGGTAGCTTACGACAGATAATGTCATAAATTAAAATTAAAATACTACTTGCTTCAAGTTAATGTATTGTTTATTATCGCGCAGTGTTTTGAAGATAGGTTTTCAGCTTTAACGTGTTACTGAACCATTTTTAATGCTAATTTGCCAGAACAAATAAATTGTTAAAAAAAACACGTTTGTGAAACAATTTATAATTATAGCTTAGTGTGCCAGTATTTAGAAATGTTTAAGTTACTTTTAACGCTGCAGAGATCATAAACTATGGCATAAAATTATAGGTACACAATTCATATGTTTGATAGAATTTGGCATTATAGATAAATATAATTTGGTTAAAAACACGAAGAATCGACGTAATAAAAACAGCCTTATCACTGGCTTCAGATCCATTTCACATCTGTGAATCACAATTTGTGTTTTAATATCTTTACTTTTCTTCCAATGCACTCTGTACATTGATAATTTCTTTTAAAAAAATTGCTTTCAAGGACATTTTGTTTTAAATTCCTTACAATCCAGTTATAAATGTAATGTTATGAGCAGTACCTAAAATTAAAAAAATGTGCATCCAGGTGATTTTATATGTTTAATGCTATATATATGAATTACTTAAATATTTTTATAACTCAACAAACACTTCATATATCATAATAATCTAAATAATTCCATAATCTAGCAATTCCTTTGTATAAACGCACGTATGGGCAACTGATAAAAGGTAGTCCTTAATCTACAAGGAACATTATATGATTACACAAAAGTTGCCACTCTATAGTTTCTAAAAATGTTTTAACATTTGTATTATTTAAAATTTTGTTTTTACTACATCTGCATGGAAAGTTCAAATTTTTTCCCTGCTTTGAGGGAAGAAAATGCTTCATTTTCACCCGGGTAAAAATAATTTGGTTAAATGTGCGTATGCGTCAACTTTTTCCTGTGTACTCTCTTCGAGCTATCATTCCTTTGTACGCAAGACAATATATATTATATATAACATATTGTTTCTGGTCAGTTGCGCTTCCCACAATTGAATGTCCTCTCGAACACTTCTTTATGTATTTGATACATTTCGTTAAATTTGAAGACGCGAGATGTAAGACCGACATCTAGGATTTTCGAGAGACAGGTGAAGTAACCTGAAAATTTTATCGTGACATTCTGTCCTAGGAGTTAAGGGAGAACAGCAATTACACGGAACGGCTCCAGATTCGGAACTTCTGTGTGCACAATTATAACGACTGTATTCACAGCAGATAAAAATACTAGCAAGCATAACATATTGAGAATCAAAGTGTCACAATGGACGTATTTGGCGTTAACAGGCAGTTTATATACCAAAAAACATTAACTAGAAAATATATTAATATAGGTTCTGAAGAAATAGGCAAGTTACATAATCACCAAATAATTGTGATTGTTGTTAATAATTTTAGGTTGAACATGCCCAAATAATGATTAATATTGTAAGAGGCTCAAGCCACAGTGGTGTATTACATGACATTAGATTCAGCTCAATAGAATTAAAAAAAACCTAAATCTACAGAACATAGAGATGTATTTTATTTTAAACTCATAGTTTATTCAAATATAAAAAAATTACAATGAATCAGTCTAAAAGGTTTAAATCTAAAATATTTTAATTGGTAACAAATACTATAGATATAATTGATAAATAAAAGAAAATGTAATAAATAAATACAAGGTTTGTTTTCATATATACAATTTAATAAGACATTACAGGGCGTTATACAATTTTAAACAAGTTATTATTATAGTAAATAAATTTCAGCAGTTTTTATGTATTGATTGTATATTTGTAGCTTTAAAAATAAATGACTCATGAATGAATGATAGTTTCATTCTCTGGTTATAAATAAATGAAATTGATTTTGATAATTTTTGATGAAACTATTTTCATATGTATATATGCCATCAACAGATTGGCGCAACATTGAAATCATGAGTGAAGCTTGGTCGCCCAGCTACTTCTTGTATAAACATATGTTTAAGATTTGAAATTTTTTGTTAAGGGTGTCTTCCAGAATGCTCTTTTTCTTTAAATTAATTTCAAACTGTTGGCCACTTCCACTTATAATAGTGGTTGACTATGATTTTGTTATCGTAAACGGAATTGCACAATTTTTGGGATGAATTCATTTAAACTTAAAAATATAAGGTATGTTTTATAACCACTTCTATGTCTATGACTCACAGTTTCCCAGATAATTTATAAGAAAAAATAGCCTTCAGTCTCAAAGAATAGCTGATAGAATTTTAAAATTTTATGAATTGGTTAGTTGCAGTTGCATTGGGATCTTTTCCTATAAATTAAATTATCCCAGAAACTGACTTCAAATTAATCAACCGGTACGAACACCACAGATCATTCAATGTAATCAAAATTAGTAGCACTTCATATGTAATGGTATTAACGTTGGCCCACCTCCTTATTACACACTGAGTTTAACCTTCACTCAAGATAATTTATTTTAATAATTTATTCCGTCAAAGATAAAATTAATAAAATTTTTGAGTTCATAGTTAAAATATAATTTATTAATAAATGAGGGACTCTGACGAGTCATTTCATAGTGAGGATGCACATGAAGTTCTGAGAGACATCGAAGGTGAAGCTGGAGACATTGTAAAGAATTTATTACCTGACAAATCAAGCCCGAAGTACATAATCTGCTACGAATCATTTTCCCTTGCTCAAATACAAGATTTCATCGAAAATTGTCCAGACAGTCTATTTAGCCATGAAGATGTGAATCAACATTCACAATTTTCTAGCTATTTATAACCATTTTATTATTATTACAGATAACAATAAAAATTGCATTCATTAATGTTATGGATTACAAGATTTAATTGCCTTTAAATGCACATAAAACAGAAGAATATCAAGAAATATGTATAAAATTTAACCTTTAACTTATTCAAGTAACATTAATTTACTCATATATTTTAAGTAGAACTTTCCATTACAAATGCGGTAAAAAAAGAAGTATGCGCACCACGGGAAGAAACTACGTCATCCTACTCCGCGTTGGAATGGCGTGCTTTCTTCCCTAGGTGCGCAATATACTATTTTATATTATTGATAATGTATCAAAAGCTTTTAATAAAAATTTCCATCAAAAATGGCATTTACTCAAAGGCATGGTATGAATTATTTACGCTTTATTAATAAGATAGTAAAATGGGCATGAGCAAAGGCTACATATTAAGGATCGCCAATATAGAATTTCATTTGTTTTTCAGGTTTTTATTTATTTATATACGGGCAGCTGCCCAATTAAAATCCAATATAAGGTTGTAAGTAAAAATTAAAATAATTAAACATAAATCATATTCTCACATATCGAAACAGATTGAACGTTAAGAACAAAAATAAACATACAAAAATAAGTACAAAAAAATCACCGGTAAAGCTAACACCTAAGATATATATATATATATATATATATATATATATATATATATATATATATATATATATATATATATATATATATATATATATATATATATATACATATATATACAGATTATCAAACCTGGCTGATCTTGATAAGCAAGAATTGTACCCATAGTTGTCTGATTTGTCTTGAGGGGACATACACATTGATTTTCCCAATAGCTCCGGGCTAAAACATTGGGAATGCAAAAGATTGTAAAACAAGGTGCATGCGTCTGATCTGAAGAGTAGTAATATTAAGCGATTTTTCAATAACAGAATAATTTACTTCCCCAGCTCTATGGTAATCCCTCCTGAATGAAATAAATCTTAAGAATTTATGTTGAACTCTCTCATTAGTCTGAATGTGGACATAACAATAGGGGGCCCATACACATGAACAGAATCTAAATGGGGTCTCACCAATGAAAAGAACAATATTTTAATAAACTGGATATTAAGAAAATCTTTAGCACAGCCCTTGATAAAATTCAAAAATTGTAGAGATCTAGATATTGCTAAAGATATGTGGGGTATGAAGGATAGGCTCATATCAAGGACAACACCCAGATCCAAACTTTTATAGATTAAATTTGTTCCGTAGTATTTCTAATGCGGCTGAAAACCATTAGGTAGCACTTCTTCACGTTAAGTTCCATCCCATTCACATCATACCATACTTTTTATTTATAATTTCAAGTCATCCGTCCAACAATAGAAAATGTGAAGAGAGAAAACAACAAGAAGTATAATTCACGTAAATGTTAGAGAAAAGAGGGCCTAGGATGTGACCACTGGGGTACACCTGATGGTACTTTAATCTTCTTGGATTGAAAGTTCTGAACACTAGTATTTGTATTCATTCTGTAAGGTAGCAAGATCACCACTCTAACAATTGAATTGAATTCCTACACCGATTAACTTACTAATTAAGACCTTATGGTTTACCGATCAAAGGCTTTAGTAAAATCTGTATACACCGCATGAACGGGATAATCCCCAAAAAGAAAATTTGTAAATGTCAGACGGTTTAGGTCACTGGAACTTTGTGAATGAAAACTAAATTGTTGGTCGATGAAACAGCCTCGCAAACTGGTTGCCATATAATCACAAACCAGGCTCTCAAACACTTTGGGAATACAACTGAGCATGCTAATGGATCGATAATTGTTAACCTTCCAATAAGCAATAAGTTCCGCTCCTTAAAGAAAGATTAAAAATATGGAAGTGGTTTAACAAATAAGAAGCTGCATTGCTTAATTTGGGATGGAGGTCGACCGCCAGGACCAGGTCCTTTATTTATATCTAATTTAGATAATTTCTCGTAGATAGATGAGATAGGTAAGTTAAGTAGTGACAGGTTGGTATCTCAAAAAGGCAAGGTTTTGGAGAAGTATTCACCAAATAAATTTGCAGCACTGGCGGGCGAACTGGTGGTATTGTTATAGTGTACAACAGAACGCACATTAAGGTTACTCTTTCTACCACTAACAAATTTCCAGAAAGTTTTTTCGTTAACCCTTAGAGAAGATTTTGTTAGAGCAACATAATCTTGATAACACTGGTTTTTAACTGAGAGCACGTAAAAGATAATCACTAAGCAATCTATTGCACAATAATCATTCCAGCGCAAAATAATATCATAGCATCAAGGTTAAACTGAGAGACTTCACATTCGCCAAAATGATCGCTGATCGCTCCTGGGTTGTTAAAGGAAAGTTCATATTTAGCTTAAACGCCAGTGGTGGTTGGTGAGAAACCTCTAGAAGTAGTGGTTCCTCTGCTGTAGATATCTCCATTTCACCATTCCGCATAAAAACCAGATCCAGTATTGTTATTTGTATTTTTAACTGCGTTGACTTGATACAAGTATAGTATGAGCATAAATAGACAAAACTTGCATGGATTCCACTTCCCTAGAAGACACTCTCAAGAAAGGAATACATATTGATGTCATTCTGTCTTTAGACCACTGGCAACCAGGGAGGTTAAAATCCCCTAGTACACAGAGATTATAATCTGGATATTCGTTGGATAAATTACCTAATGTCTCAGTAAACTCCAAATATTTTCCAGGTGCAGTACATGGTGGGAAATAGGCAGTAGTAAAGATAAACTTACTGTTGTTTCCAACAATATCAATTTTAACAAACAGATATTCGATGTTATTGCTAGCTAGTAGAACTTTGCTGGTTATGGTTTTTCGAACACCTATAAGCACCCCGCCACCTCGGGAAAAGGAACTTGTATCTGGAGATCTATCCTTACGATATATAGTCAATAATTTGTAGCTCAGCACTACTTATGTCACTTGTTAGACAGGTTTCCTACTACTACTACTAACTAAATATCATATTGTGAGAAAGAAATACTCTCATATAGAAAGTTAAGTTTTGTACGTAAGCCCCTAACATTCTGGAAATACACCAGTGCTGTTGAAGTGAATCTGGATTTGGATTCATTTTTAGATTTTTGGGATTAGTTTAGGTACGCCATTAAAGTATTTTTTATTTTTAGAGAATTTACTTCTTTTCGTTGTTCATTGATCAAATAAGCATCAAAGAATTCCTTGGCTCTTCTGTCTAGCTTATTCTAATTCCTCAATATTAAAACGGACCATCTCAGGAGACTCAGTTAATCTTAGTGATTGATGTCCATTTTTGTTGCGTTTTCCAATTTTGGCTGAACTCTGTCCACAGACGAGCCGGTGAGTACCTCTTTTACCTTACACACATCCTCTGTATCATTGTTATGGGGTAAATTGAAAGCCATGCCATTATGTCTCTCAACACCTCGTGTATGCCATTATCATGTACTACGCTGCGGTGTAACTGCAGCACTTATTATTTACTGTTGTGGACGTGAACCTTTTTATGGTTGTAAGGTCCTTTTTAATGTCTTCAAGGGATATTAAAAAAATAGTTGTCATGCTCTTAACGTCCTCAGTTTCTTCACGAATCTGAGGCTATCGAAATTATCCAATTTCCTTTATTGGCAGCGTTAACCGCTGCTAAAGTTTTTTCCAGCGTTTTGACTCTGTCATTTAAGCACAGTCTTAATTCCCGTCACCACATACGCATGGAACCACGCGGGCAGCCAACAGTAGGGTACTGATTTCTGTCGAGCTAACTCCAGAGCAGGCCTTGCATAGGGTCTTTTTGCAAAAGTCGCATGGGTAACCATACACCTCCCCAGTACTTTTTGGTTCTTTAAAAATACTTCCAACCTAAGCACTTGTTACATGTGCCAGTCACTTTGAGGTTATCTCATGAATTAACCCAAAAATATATGAATTTTTCAACTAACACTGTTAAAGTCAATGAGATGAGTTTAGCAACCAATATTTACAATTATTCAACATACAGAACAAAAGAAAGTCGAACTTTTAACTAGAGACAAAAAGTAAACATATCTCAAAATGCGAGGTTATGTTAATAATCATTTTTTGTTTTCGCGTAATATTAAAACACATTTTCCCTTCGTTCGCCCCTTATATTAGCTTCACTTGTATGTAGGTAACAAAATGCAAACAAATACTAGAAATCGATTTTAACCTTCTTCTAATTGTCATGTGAAAATGAAACTTTTCCAAATAGGAGCTTATGTTGATTCATATGGGATGTGTTCTAGCGGAAACAATTACTTAGCATTCCAGGTACGAAGTTTGAGGTGCACTTTTCAAAATAGATATATATTAACTCTTTACAGTATGTACTATTAATAAAGTAGTCTTTTAACTTTTTAAATTATATTGAACAGTGCCGAACTATTATGAGGACTAAACATTTTTTGTAGGAATGGGTTCTAGAAATATGTATAATAAATGCCATCTATGTATGCCAAGTTAGAAACGTGTGGAAAAATGTTTTGAGACAAATACGTGTTGAAAAATAACTCTGTTTCAGTTTTGTCTGTTTAATTTCGTTCTTATCGGTAGAAGAAATAAGTTTCTAAATAGTGTGAAATTTACTACAATTCTAAAAAATGCTGATATTTTCTCTAAAAATGAAAAATGTTCGAAGAACCGGTCTGTATACTGCCTTATCATTTACAGAAATTCGTCTTCACGTATGAATTATTAAATGAATTTGTTTAAAGATAAAGGTTAAGTAATTTTGTTTGTTTTTACGGGACTACTATGTACATTGCTTCCTTCGTCAACTGTCAACTGGGTAATAACCCGAGCATAGTGTGACATGATTATCAGCGGTAATTTCTACAAAATTCAGAGTACAACAATACGTTATGTTTGCTTTTATTTTATTTCGTTTGTGTGAACTGCTACACGTTTACACTTAATTAGGTGGTTTCAAACCTAAATTTCAGTGTCAATTTGTAAAGTAAAATTGACCGAGATATCGAAAGCTGTTTATAGAGTTACTAGTGAAATAGAAAAACACTATAAAACAGTTCATCCATTATTTCAAATTAATTGCTGCTCTCGTAGTGCACTGGTTCAGACAGACTGGCTATGGTGCTGATTGTCCCATATAAAAAAATCTGCATTTTATTTACAGTCTGGATATAATTAGAGTACAGCTTCTACATCAAACTAAAAAGATATAATTTTATTTTTTTCACAAATCTAGATTTTACTGAGATAATTTTTGGAAAATCCCCAGATGTCACCACCATAGAATGTTTGATACTAAACAACTGACGCTAAAAAACTTTTGTCTGTAAACTATAGCAAAAGATAGAGGAAAAGCAAAAATCGGTTTTTAAACCTTTGTCTATAAATAATGTTACACAATTATCTGACATGACGCACGTATCTCCACACTTATTATGTATATTGTCTAGAACTCATTTCTACATAAAACAGGTCTAGCTCTTATTTTGCAAAAAAATGCTTAAATTGATCTAATCCACCCAGAGTATAGTCTAATGTAGTAGTGACAATGAATAGTAAATACGAAATGAAAATAGTTTTTGAAATATAACTTGATAAATAAAATATTAATTTGAACATCTGAATATTTATTTTATTAAAAATGTTTTAAAATATGTATCAGGTAAGTGGCCTATTTTTATTATATGATCTTTATTGATTGGCGGCACTTAAAAGTTCCGCATAATTTAAATAGTATTTTAATCGCAATATATCTATGCTGATTAAACAATGACATTTTTTGAGTTGCTTGTAATTACAGAGCAATACTTGAGATAGATTACGGTTCCTGGCGGAATTTTCCGTTCAGAGAATTTACCGTTGGCGCTCAAAGAAATCTTACACAAGTCGGTAAAATGTTTACCCCCATCGTAGACCGGGAGATCTGAATTAGAAGTTCAACCACGATTTTCTGAGTCCTGCCTTCTGGAGTACTAAAAGGTTCTATGAGGTCCTTACAATTCATGGAAAAATCCTTGTGTTTCCTAGGGAATTTTCCTGTGAAAATTAGATTTTCCAAAAAAAAGTAGGTGCTGTGATTATTTTCAGAGTACTGCCATGTTAATAAAGCTATAGATTACCATCGATTTTATCACGAAAATTTTTTTGGCAGGAGGGTATTAATGGGTCTAAGGTTTGAAATCGATATATAAACATGTAAGAAAAATTATTTATTTTTGAATGATTTTCTGCGTTCTGCCAACTAAATTAATCAAACATGTTTATATCGAATGACCAAAAAAAAATGACATGAAGCCTCCTAGGAGATAAATGAATTTTCACTTGAAAAATTGTGCCAATTTTTTTTTGATCATTTCGATATAAATATGTTTGATTTATTTAGTTGACAGGAAATCATTAAAAAATAAATCATTTTTCTTACATTTTTATATATCTGTTTCAACCCTTAGATCCATAACTCCCCTCCTGCCAAAAAATTTTATTGATAAAATCGATGATTACCTATCGTTTTATTAACATGGCAGTACTCAGAAAATCGTTGCAGCACCTAGTTTTTTTGTTTTGGAAAATCTAATTTTCACAGGAAAATCTTCTAGGAAGCTCTAGAATCTTTCAGTACTCCAGAAGGTCGGACTCAGAAAATCGTGGTTGAACTTCTAATTCAAATCTCTCGGTCTTTCGTACGAGTTAGTATATGTGGTGTAGTTTCATCTTGAAATTTAGTGTAATTTGCAATAAAACAGAGCAGCTTCTAGCTATATTGCTGTTCCATTTTTAAATGATAAAAAGAAGAAAAAATCTGCTAATTTGAAGTAGTTTTCTATAAGTATGAGTTGGGGCAGGACGACACAAAATTCTTGAATTATTTAATTATTAATAATGCCAGATGTGTTAACAAAAGCATTGACGTTCCAAATACGATACCAAAATATTACTAAACCTGTCAAGAGG
The DNA here is from genome assembly GCA_034190945.1 of Octodonta nipae. Classification (NCBI taxonomy): domain Eukaryota; kingdom Metazoa; phylum Arthropoda; class Insecta; order Coleoptera; family Chrysomelidae; genus Octodonta; species Octodonta nipae. The sequence goes on from CM067216.1 coordinate 172,730,626, forward strand.
AAAGTTCAAATAATGGTTAAAAACCGCTGCGTGTGTAAATATGCTGTTGGTTACAGGACTACAAAATTTCGCTCGGCACCATGACTACTCGATGGTTGCATATCTAATAATGAAACTAGTTCAATATGCATATTTGTGAAAAGGGTCAGAAACTTTCATATTCCCGCCTTTTTAACATGTCTCCTACACAACTGCACATTGCAAAGGGTGAAAAGATCTATTTGCCGCATTTACAATTCATCGGATATGAGCTTAAACTTGCAAGTTAATACTTCAAGAAATTTTATTTGGCACTTATAGGAATTTAAATTAAAAATTAAATTACACATTAGGATTAATACTTGAGCCATAACAAAATAGTGAAAATTATTTTAATTCTACTTAAATGTATAACCATTACTAATGATAACACAAGGAAATAGAAACAGAGACACGAGATAACAAGAGACGGGAAGTATAATTCGTAAGAAGCTGTCGCTTCCATCTTTTTCTTCTGACTACTAATGTTTTCGAGATATTTAGTTTAATTTTGGAGCAATAATGCCTCTATGAAGTTTTCATAACAAGATCACAGAAACGGTCATGAAAATCTATAGGGTGGTACTTGTTCTGGGTCACGTTTTCTTTCTGTCCCTACAACTTTTTTCCCGTGGGCCAGAACTGTGTATGACTTTCCATAATCCAATGTGGGTTTTCTAATGCCCAATATCGAAAATTTCGCCTGTTTACTGAACCATTTAAACAAAATGTTGCCTCGTAGGAAAAAACTATCTTACTTGAAATGTGCGGGTTGGCATTGCATCTATCCATCATTATTTCGCAAAATTTTACTCTCCGGTCCAGATCATCTTCAGTAAGTTCCTGAACTAAATGAACTTTGTATGGGTGCCATTTATTTCTATGCAAGCATTTTAGAACAGAAGATTTACTTATTAACTGTTCTGCGGCCATTTGTCTAGTGGATTTGTGAGGATTTTCTTATAAATCGATCAAAACATTTTATTCTGTATCTTCTGGAAGATGTTGGGTTTTGTAATTGTCTCTTACGTGGCCACATTCTAGAAACTTTTTTTCTATTTTACTAACTACCGATCGTGTAATAGGCAAAGAGCTTAATACGTAGAGTGAATTAGGTAAGGGCGTTACTGTAAGTGGCAGTGTAATAACAATAGAAAGAGAAAGAAATTATCAGGGAGCGCTTGCTATGTCTCTACCCTACCAATACGTCGACACTGACCAATCAGTTATTCTCTCTCTCTCTCTTTCTATTGATATTACATGAGCTACTTCACGTGCTCTACAGTATTAACCTCCGGATAGTTCATATTAAACAATTCGCGAACTTCAGCTTTTGTTCGAATTCTGTCGCCATATCCTACCATCGTCAAAATTTCTATTCCCTGCTTTTCAGTTAAATGCGCCATACTTTGAAACTTTGCAACTGCACTTGACAACTACTTATTTGAAGTAAAATTATAGTACAGTTTCTATGGAAATAAACAAATGTTAAAAACTCCAGCATCAAAAATAAATGGGTTCAAACCAACAAAAACCTTATTTTTACCGTTGTTTTCTTAACTTTTTAATTTTTTTAATAATTGCTAATTTTCGGTATAGGACATTGTGCATGAAAAATAATTAGAACCAATGCAGAATTCAAAAATAAAATAAAAAACAAATGTTTCCATTTGAAAAAAGTTGATGGTCGCAATTTATTTCTGGCTCACCCTGTATAAATGAATGATAATGATAAATCATCACAAAAACCGCAGTCAAAAGAAAACCGACACCTAAATTTTAAATGAATTTGTTCCAACCCACGCGTCCTCACTGTATCTGTATATAGTTAATCCGTTAATCTAATTCAGCTGCATAGAGAATATTTTTTTAAGTCTGTAGTATATTTTCGCTTTTCCGGCAGGTATCCAACAGGTATTCAGAATTTTTGTGAAAACTGTAGAGCATTTCAAATTCAGAAACTCCCGAAACATGTATAGAAAAGGACTTTGAAGGAAGATTTAGCCCTTTCGTTATGTTGTAATTTTTAGTGCATTACAGAAACGTGTTGTTTATTTTTTTAAACTTTATTTTAAATATTTGTTGTGTATTTTATTCTTCTATTTGTGAAATGATCTCAGTGGCACGGGTTTTACTTTGTATATTTGCTATTGTGTTCTTAGGGTATAGCCATTTTCACTATCTAATTTAGTATTAATATTACTGATTAAGAAACATTTTTCGTACTACATAATTTATATCATTATTTTTTTTCACCAGCGACATATTTAAAATGTCCTGACCCATAAATATTGATAATTGTATATAATAAAATGAAAAATGAAAATGTTATTGCTATACCAAATGCGGGATGCATTATTATCACGTATGCTTGCCATTATGAATGTTTGCTATTGCTTGATATCTGCATCACACTATTGTCCGGTCGCAAACCAGTAATTTTAAAATTAGTATTTTACTTTTTGTTATTTTTATATGAGTTAAAACAACAAAGAACCCCAATTTACGTGTCTAAAACTTATTTGTTGAGAATTAATAAATCCAGTTTTCTATATATTTATGACGTCATTTTTAAATTACAGTCTAATGAATGGATTTTCCAACAGGTGTGTAGAACATTGTATTAGTTATTACATAATCTTAAATTAGTATTTCTGCGAAAAATATTTTGTGAACGATAGTTATCCTTAATTGTGTTGCCCTTTGGCTAATCAATAAAATTTCGGACATACTTCTAATCATGTATAGTCTCAAACGAAGTTTAGAATAATCAAAGTTAATATCGCCTGATAGATGTTGCTATGTTGTCATTTAAAAATACATTCGTTTTTTACTTAATATGATGAGTTATTCTAATGGGTTAATCAGTTAAGACTTTAAATTTGATACAATTATTCAAGTTTGGGGCTTAAACATTGATCAAATTGATATATCAGTATTATGAAATTATTAAATTTATCCAGTGTGTCAACCAGTGAATCGCAGATGATAGATGGACTTTACACCAGTTAGAGTAAATCCTGCCTAAAAGATAAGACATTTTTCATGCACAAAACTGCGATGGTAATATTTTTATTAACTGAAATAGGTATTTTAAACAAAAAACACGTTTTATTATAGCCCCTAAAAACAGGTCAATTTAAACAAAGATTAAGGCGTTACATACGCACGGCTTCCGAAGTTAAATCGTTGTTAACTCATTTATCTCACACCTCTCGATGTGTTTTCATGCATTTCGCATTTAAATAATCATTCGTTATCACTTTTCTAGATTTCAATCCTTGGAGAAAAGCGCCAATGATGGCGGATACTGCTTGGGAACTATATATTGTCTTGAGTTCAAATACATTTTTTTCAGATTGCAAACAGCGTAACATCCAAATACTTAAGTTCAGTTCATAATTTCTTAACTTCTCAGGTTTTGTTGATTTTCTTCTTTACATTAATGTTTTTATTAAAACTTTTCCATATTAGCTGATATCCAGCTGTTTGGACGAAGCTTTGTTTGGATATTAGTTATTCTCTTCTTATCCTATCTGTACAAATTAACTGACAAAGCCATAAAAAAGAAATATACAGTATTTAAATTATTAAACTTTCAGACAAGATAGAAAAATAAAGTAGATTAATAATTAACTTCAAATTTTGTGAAAACTGTATCAAACTGACTTCAGCAAATACTTATATTTAAGTTAACAATCAAACATAGAAACTAAAATATTCATAGGAGTTTTAAATTAAGTATGCAGGTACATACTGAAAAAAAACTCACACATCACAAAACAAAAAGCTACGGAAATGCTGTGGGTAGCCCAGCTGTCATTTTCGTGAAATAAACCAAAACTTTTTTAGATGACATTAAAATTGTCGTTGTCCTTCCCTTCTGTCCTATATTTTCTTCTGAAATCAGTGCTTTATCTTTCTTAATATTTCCATTATATTTGCTTTAAATTCCTCAGGACAATCAATTTTCTCGACATACAATTCTTCATTCACCATTATAATATTTTGGTGTGGTTTATGAAAAATTTAGATATCCGAAATGAACAATCAAATAGCTACTTTGATTGTTACCTTCTCAATCATTCAGAAACGTTTTTATAATTGTTATCATTGCTATATTTTATTTCACCCTTGGTAATTTAATATTTCATTTTCTTCCTAGTAATATTATTCTGCATCACAATAACACAATACATATTTCTACTGAATGCTTCCTTAATAGATTCATTCCAAGCCTCTAATGCTATTTAAACATTTGAATATATATATATATATATATATATATATATATATATATATATATATATATATATAATATATCAATGAGGCAATTTTGGTCTAGGCTTCAAATACTTACTTTTTACATCTAAAGTTATCCTTTTATACACATATCACTGTAAAAACACATATTCCCTACCGTTACAGAAATTTTCTAAAGATTATTCTGTTCTCTCTGAAAATATTCCTGACATCTTGCCTATTTGTTCTTACTATGAATAACATATTTCCGTTCACCTAAAATAAAGCACCAGTAGATGGAAATATTCCCCAAGTCCTATGAAATTCCATCGTAAAAATTTGCTGTTATACTTTTTCATTTTTTTGGATAAAAAATTCAATTGTATAAAAATTTAAATCTTGAAAGAGACCATAATAGTTATTTCTATCAATATCGATCTGCCTGTTTTCTTGAGTACAGTATTAAGCAGTTGTCACTACTTAGTTTTTTTACTCCAAATCCAATCCTGGCTACGCTCTTGCTGGGTATATCAACCAATGTTAGCGATAACTCTAAAAGAATTATTAGGACCAAAAGTCATAGAAGTGACACGTTGTCAGTTAAAAATTAACTTTAGCATCTATTTTATATATTTTTTTTTATTTCGTTGAAAGGTTACACATATTCTTCTGATGCAAATATCATGTTACAGGAAGCTGTAGACACCTGGGTTGAAATGCAAGAAACTATTTTTGTACGATATTGAATATATACAATATGAATTATTTAGTTGTTCTTTATGAATATATTGTTTTTTCTATGAATAGTGCACTGTTTAACATAATCGCTATATTTAGAGGACCATAAGTTCTTTTAATTTGTGTTACATTACTTTACCTGTTAAAAGTAATTCTTGGTAGATCTTATCACTAAATAGTCAAGGTTGATCTACTTCATAGAAAATTTAAATGAATGAAAAGCGAAAATGAATGTATTGATTAGAATGATTTTAACTAGTGAATTATGTTTACAGAATTATCAACGGCGTCTTTTAGATCCCATTCTATAGTGATCTCAAGTGTTTGACATTTTGAAATAAATTATCTTCCGAAAATACTCGAGTTATTTAGTACATACTTTCAAAGATTATTCCTAGAAACCACTTGAAGATTTACAAATTGTTATTTGTAATTTCTTTTGTGCGTTTTAGTCTTTGGTATTGGCCTCCTTTTCAGATATGACTTGTAATAATTTCAAGTACACCGAATAAATTTCAAATATAGTTCATTCATAAATCCTCTAATTAGCTAAATTTATATATCATCATCACCATATGCAGCTATATTCAACTAATAATTTTTCATGGTGTAGCCTCTCTGAAGAATTAAAAGATTGCAGAGGAACTTGAAGAGTTGTGGAACTAGAGAACTTAAGGTCTTGAGTAGAAACGAAGAAGAAGAGCTTAAAATATTATATTGTACTCTACTGAACTATACTGAAGACAATTGAAAATAGGTGGACAAATGGCCTTTTTGACTAACTGAAATGAAGAAGAAAAAGATATTTAGGACTGAAGAATTGAAGAACTGACTCGAAGGACTGAGAAGAAGAACACATTATTGGCAGTTTTTATTGGGAACTCAAGGTTAGAGATTAAGGAATTAGCCTTTGAATAACTAACCGCATGAATAAATGTATTAATGGAGAGAAAAGCTGATTGGAGACACTTAAGGTCTCAAGGAAACAGAAAACAGCTGAATGTCTCTTTCGGAGAAGAATTGTCTCGAAGGATTGAGAAGATGAAGAATATTTTTAGAATTTTACAGGGGATATGAGGCATACCTTACCACGCTGCCTAAGTGCAGGTTAGTAAAGGGCAAATTTCGATTTCCCTGATATTTGCCATTTACATCAGAATTGTGTGAAAAAGAGTTGCAGAACCTAGATCGAACTCGGGGCCTCAATCTACCTGCTCCCCAAGAGTTACTAGGAACTGAACAGTTCAGGGGCCCGATTCTCGAAACCATTCGACCTCCCTACCACTCGAAAGATGACGTCAAACGCATGAATTTTGACATAAATGACGTTTATTTGGTATTCTCGAAGGTCGTGTACGACAAGAGATTCTAACGATCAAACGTATACGAAATTTTGACATTTATAGTAATCAAATTTGTCGGTTAGTTTTGTTTTGTATTGTTGTGTTGGGCCGATTAATTAATTTATTTGCGCTATACATTTTAAAATTTCTACGTAACATGAAATATATTGAAGACATTCTGGCAATACTCCCCATATTTTAATTTTATATGTCCAAAGACTCTATTGTCTCGTCTATCTATTCGAGAATACCAATTTGGCCCGGAATAGAACAAACTTTGTGTGCGACAGCAAGGCCGTATACGACCATTTTCGTCGCATAGCATGGTTTCAAGAATCTGGTCCCAAGTTATCTTTTCGTTTTCATATTGCCTAGGATACCATAAGACCTACTCTTCGCTTTAAATCGTCTCCCAGCCTTAGTCCTTGGTAGATTCGAAATTTGTATGATTGATTGATTGTAGGGTCTTCCATTGCTAACCCATAGAGCAATAAATTGACAGTCATTCTTCCAATCATCTTTGTACACAGCTTCTCGAATATTAATATGATATAAAATATAAATATTTTAGCATATCAAACTTTTCCTTACCAGAGCAGTTTTCACCCATTTAAATAAAGTTAAAAACCGCGGATTTAATTATCAAGAAAAACGATTGTAACTTATATTATTTCATGACCACATTTTTAATTTTCATTACGAATTAATTTTGTTTTTTTATCTATTCTTTGATAATTTATAACTTTTAATACCTCAAATAGTTTTAAGCATAGAGTGATCGGGGGCCCGATTCTCGAACCATTCGACAGCTCTATTATACGACTTTCGACGTAAGTCGCATGAAAAATTGAGGTAAATGAAGTTTAACCCATATATTAAACTTCATTTATGTCAGATTTCATAAGACATACATCCCACGTCGAGTGGTAGAGCCGTCGAATGGTTTCAAGAATCGGGGCCCAGGCAACTTTTTTTCTGCGAGGCTGCCTTAATTTGGTTGACCTTTCCATCTTTTCGGTGATTTTCCTAACGGTCGTCTGACTGAATTCCTGTTGTTGATCCTTATTTTGAATTGTTTGTTCCAGGGCGTCTTTAACAATACTGGTGAACAATTTCATGATGGTGGAGAGGGGACGACTAAAGAGGAATAACCCTCCTTATAGTTAGATTAGTTTGGTAAAAATTTTGTGATATTCTGATGGTATGATCCAATTAGTATTATTTTGTTAAACGTTGCTGTTAATTCCTTTACCCATTGTTTTATCAGTTCACTGTGAATGATATCTTTTCCTCCGTGATTGTTGTTGTTGGTGTTTCTGTCATTACCTCTACTGCCTGTTAAGTTCGATTTCTTTGCTGTTATCGTACAGGTTTATAAACTATTTTTCCAATACACTCAAGGCATTTCTTTAGTACGGATGTACTCGTTTTTTTTTCTTCTAAACTTCTTCATTTTAAATGCTATCCTCTAGGCCGGCAATAGATCGTACTTCATGTCTGTGTGAATATCTGTCAGTTTTGGACAATGGTGCGTTCCCGCAATTTGTTTAGTGTATTGTTTTCAACTTGATTGAATTACTTCATTGATTTTTAAACTTCTGTACCTTTTCTAAAACATTCCGTCGCGCTAATGCTAATTGTAAGTGTGTTTTTGCGTGTAAAATATAGACAGTATTGTGATTCGTGGTTCGCATCCCGAGCTATTAGGACCCTTGGGAAGTTTTTCGTGTTTGTGCTCCGAACTGTTCGGACATTTTTTGATTACGTTTGAAGAGACGCCGCTTATTGTTGTTTTTTTGCGTTACGAGTCGCGAGTTAGTAGCTCCGTTTGTAACGACCGCTAAACCGCTTTCATTTTGTTTCTTTTGTGTTTACAAAAGCGCATCATTTGTTGTTAAACCCGCATTTTTTGTAGCTCAATCAATGAACACTACGTCGCTATTTTTTGTGTAACGTGTTGTCCAGATGAAGCTCTAAGAAACTGTTCCTGTTCACGGGGCTAGCCTCTGAAGAAAGAAGAACCAAGAAAACACCCTTTGCAGAGCTTCGACGTAAAAGGTCAGTGATTAACTTTTATTTGGTGAATTACTTTACGTGTTTATTGATTGTTCCGCTAAAGGTCCTTCGTCAATTATATACTTGCATTGAACCAGCATTGAACTAAAACCGCAACATCTAATTCATATATCTTTTTGAATATTCTCTATTCTATTCTATGTAATGTGTCTCGAAGACATTACAGACAACGTTGATAGAAAAAAGGAATTTCCAGGATGTAATGAACAACTTATCTGTAAGAAATACTGAACAGTAACTGATTTAAAGACAAAAAATCAACAACCTCAGCCGTGGTGTTATAAATGCGATTTAGTTAATATGTTTTCCTTAAAATGATGTTGCCAATCTTTCCTTGACATTGATTACAGAACTTTTATAAACCCTAATTTAATATTTGACATCTATATATGTAACAACTTTGAATTTGCACTAGGTTATTTATGAAACATTTTGCAAACAAAATAAAGGAAAGCTTTTAGTTTGTTAATATTTCAACAATTTATTCAATAAACTTGATGATGTTTTTCCTTAGTAGGGCTTCTTTAAGAGTATTCTTGAACCCTCTTATCCTTGTTGTTGTTGGAAAGAAGCTTTGTTATTTCACATGAGCTTTAGAATTCTTTAGTGCTACCCTGTGTATATCAAATTAGCAGTAAATTCTCTTAGTTACATCAGTTTAATTGTCAAACATTTAATGACAAATTGTGAGTTACTTAATTTGTCATTGTGAACCATTTAATTTTTAATTTTGTTGTTCAGTTGTGTTAAGTTGTATTATCATTGATTTAGACCCTGAAACGTTTGGACTTTTTGGAATATACAGACTTTCCCAAAAAATGAGAAAAATACAAACCTCTAAATCTTAACGCCACAAGTTAACATTTTGGCGAAGAATGTTATAGTATTTATTACAACAGAGTTAAAAAAATTAGAAAGAATCACATTTTACCGATTTGATTATGCTCATTATGAAGCATGGTTGATTCTCTTCAACTTTTCCATTTTTCATCACATAAGCAAAAACAACAAAAAAAGTTCCATATTTTGGTTGGTTTTTATTGTCTAAATAATTTACTTCTACGAAGGGTACAAATTAGCCCCTTATAAAGTATTGCTCATGTGATGTCATAAACGAATTGTTAAATTTTATGCCGAAAATTGCTTTATTTTATTTTATTGACTGACGTATATTCTCTTAACACTTATTTAACATTGTCAAAAGGTAAGTAATATGTAATGCAAATTAAAATGACAAATAAGATTTTAGCGAAACGTCAAGACAGTATTGAACAGAAACTAACGTCAACCACATAGTCCATTGAAATTTTGCCAGAATCTGCAAAATGAGGTGGCAGATAATTAACTGACAACATATTTTTCGAGGGCACAGATTATGAATCTGCAATTACATTTTACCGCAAGCTTGCAGTACGGAGGGGGATACCCGAAAACTCCCCCAAAACAGGTTTTTTTGCATTATTCCCGAAAATTACAATGACGACGAAAAAGAATAACTCGACCATCATTTTCCTTGTAAAATTTCACATCGAAAACATGTACTAAGTTATACAAAATCATTGTTGTGTAATTATTTAAATTTTCAATTTAATTTAATTTTTGGAATGCACGCAAATTGTGCACAGACACTCCATTATGCGAATATGCAACGTCTGAGAATTGACAGAACTGTCTGTTTGTCATATTTTTGGAATTGCATTTACTATAGAAAGCTTATAGTAGGTGTTTGAAATACATCTGGATTGTTGGAGTTTATTTTTAAGAATAGTAGAAATAGTTGCAAATTTAATTACGAGAGTAAGTACAATTATTTAAAATTAATGTACTGTCAAATATTTCAAGATTAGTGTCTAAGTACTTCTTGGGAAATAACACCACAGTTAAGAAAATTGCTGTATATTCCAAACCTTTCGGGGTCTAGGTCAGACCCCGTTGTCTATGGTTAAGAAACTTGGATAAAAAAGGCACAATTTTAAGATGTAAATTAAAATATTTGACAATATGTATTATTTGATTTCTGACGTAACTAAGAGAATTTATTTGTAATATACAGGATAGCACAGAAACTTCTAAAGCTCATATAATCATAAAGTTCGTTTCAAATTAGAAGAATTTGAAAGGGAGATCTTCAGAATTTTATGTGGCGCTCCTAGATGCGACTTTGTTATAAGATATTGGGTTGTTCACAAGGACATGACCATTAGCAATTTGTTCCTTAATCATCGGCAACCAGGAATTCTACGGAGGTAGTAGCGATACAATCGTTTTCATTTAACAAAATTAAAGCAGACTCTTTTAGTTTTCTTTTGGTGTTGTGTTCTTCTTTGTGTAATATAACTGAATTTTGAAACTGTATTTTATGACCAAGGTCCCAAGCATGTTCACAAAGAAGAACACAACACCAAAAGAAAACTAAAAGAGTCTGCTTTAATTTTCTTAATTGAAAACGATTGTATCGCTACTGCTAATGGTCATGTCCTTGTGAACAACCCAATATCGGGATAGTTCAGAAAGTTTTTCCTAGGTTTTCCCTTATGGTTGTAATGGGATCACTGAATCAACAAAATTCTTTGGTCGCATTTTTTGGAGAATGCACTATCTTATAACAAAGTCGCACCTAGGAGCGCCACATAAAATTCTGAAGATCTCCCTTTCAAATTCTTCCAATTTGAAAGGAACTTTATGATTATATGATCTTTAGAAGTTTCTGTGCTACCCTGTATATTACAAATAAAATTCTCTTAGTTACGTCAGAAATCAAATAATACATATTGTCAAATATTTTAATTTAAATCTTAGAAGCCTTTTTTATCCAAGTTTCTTAACCATTGACAAGTTTGGAATATACAGCAATTTTCTTAACTGTGGTGTTATTTCCCAAGAAGTACTTAGACATTGAAAAATATGCCACAAATATCATTCAGGAAACAATTTCAAGATTAGTTTTACATATGGAGAAGTATGATTCTAGAAAGGATTACCTTACTCTTAATTACAATTCAAATTGAATATAATTTAAAAGCTGAAATGAAACTGAATCCCTTTCTGTTATATACATACTTAATATACTTATCTTAAGTGCAGGTTGTTCCAGTTGGTGTTCCAATGGGGTTGTGTAACCATAGATTGAATACAATACCAAAAAAACATTTTTATATACACAATTATTATGGATGATAGGAGTTACGCTGCAACAAATAATTATAATTTAAAGTAAAATTATGATCAAGGTGTTGTTCGGTTCGTGGTTTCATCTAGAAAGTTTTTGAAAATCCAATTCCTGCAAATATTATAAACAATTTGCTTAAAAAGGGACGTAGTTGTTTTTCTCGAAATATCGGAAATCAACAAGAAAAGGTGCAGGAGTTGTCCAACAACAAGCCCTATCTAAGGGAACTAACTCTATTATAATTTTAAGTTAAAGAAGAAAATAGGTCTGAAAGAGTTTCACTCACTGCAACAAAAAATATTTCTAATCTATTAAATTTAAATATAAAAGAAACAAACAACTTTAGGTAATACTTAAAAAATGTTTTCTCTGAAATTTTTCAGTTTTTTATACCTTTGTTAATTAAGTGAGTTTTGAGTTAGAAAATAATATAAAAACGGTTCCAGCTAGTACATAAGATTGTTATAAATTTTCTTTGGCTTCATATAGAAATTTTTACACTCAATATAATCGTCTTAATTCGCACCAAAATAAATCACAATACATTATAACCGTTATCATATAGGAAACTAGCTCTGAGTCAGGGTACGTGCAGTTTGCTGATAAATTTTCCAATTAAATAGTAAAAATTCTGGAATTAATAATCATGAAAACGATATAGAGATACCTACATGAAAGTAGCAAGTATACATTTTCTCTTTTTGATTTTAGCATTGTTGTTTATGATGGCGTAATAGACAGCATTCTATTTAAAACATATTTCAAACTTAAACACCAATATTGATATTTATTTCTCATAAATTTGATAGATCATTCAAATAAAATGCTTTCTTTTGTCCCGTAAAGTTACAATTTCGTCGACTGTCTTCAAATACAAATGAATGTAAAAAAATATCGGTGGTAAAATATTCGAATAAAAAGACCGGCAGTCATTTGAGACTGAACGATGGAAGCGAAAGCTTCTTATGAAATATACTTCCCTTGTCTCGTTATATCACTGTCTCTATTTTTCTTTATTTGTGTCACTCTTAGTAATGAATATAAATATCAGGTGAATTAAAATAATTGCCATTATTTTGATACGAGTTAAGTATTAATCCTAATTTAATTCTTAAATTAAATATATTTGCAAAGAAATATAAGTATATATATTGGGTAAGTGCTTGTAAATAGTTTTGTTCATCTGAATAAATATTTGAAGACAAGATGTCAAAGAAACGTTCGTTTTGTTCTTAGCTAAAATCTATATATAAATAGGCAAAGACAAAACGATTAGGTATCATTTTCTGCTCTGTCACTCAACCGATTATTTTTGTTTTGTTTAGTATCTACTAATGACCTTCAGTGCAGAATGCTAATATTAATTTATATTATTGGTTCATTCATTAAATACAATATAATAAAAATTCATTATTTACGTCCATACTGTCAACGCCAAACAATTGACAGTGTCGCCACCGCCAGACTGTCAAAACTCAAAACATTGAGTAATTATATATGGAATGAGCGATCGTTAGATGCTGTTATATACTTAGAGCATGTACTTCTGGAAGTGTTATTGATTGTATTGATTTTTCGGACGCGTTGACGCGTATTTGATTAATATATTATTATCACAACCTTCCCGAAGGTTTTTCTTTATGATTTACTGGGTAAATAACACCACACTTGAGAAAAAGTTTGTATATATTCCAAAAACTCCAAACGTTTCAAAGTTTTCGTTGTCAATGGTATTAAAACCTAAATTACTACAATATATATTAAAAGCTGAGAGCTTTTAAATTCGATGGGCATTTCAAGATCGAGGCAGGGTGTAGTGTCGGTGTCGAAACAAACGAAATCTTAAGTTATCTAATTCATACTCTTGCTCATCATATCATGTGTAAATGTGGGCCCCCGATAAAAAGTTTTCGCTTCAATAATAACTTCATAATCCACAATAAATCAAAACACGTTATTAAAATTTAAACGAGCCCTTAGTATTATGAATAGAAGCAATTCTGATTGACAAATCTTTATGATCTATTGGAGTGGTTACGCGCACATGAAGTTACGAAAGTAATGAACTGAACTAAAAATTTAAATAATTATACAACAATTCGTTGATTTTGTATAACTTACTACATGTTTTCCATTGAAATTTTACAAGGAACACGATGGTCGAGTTATTTTTAGGGTTCCGTATATACAATTTACGGATTCACTCAGGATGTCACATCACAGTTTTCTCCTAGGGACGGAAGAGGTTGAAATTTGGTATCAATGTATAGTTTGGTGACCCGATCAGGAGTACATATCGTAAGGGGGGTACTTTTGGGGGGAAAAACTAAAAAATCGACCGTTCCCCCCTGATCTCCGAAACTACTGAGCCTAAAATTTTGTTTCGTTGCCCGAACTTTACCGATTAATATTAATTTTGGGGGGCAAATTATAGAATTAAATAAAAATTAAAAATAAAAAAAATCAATCTTATTATCAAATGAAAGGTCTCATTCCAAGCTTGATATTAACGAAAATATACGAAACTATAAAACGAAAAGTTTTGAAAAAAAATAGATATAGGTTCTGACCTGAAGTTTACTTCCTCTATTTTTAATTTTGGGGGGCCAATTACATTAAATGGAAAATATAAAATTAAAATTGTTTCTAACCCATCATGCAAATGACAGGGCTCATTACGACGAAAACAAATATTTTTTTTCATATTTTTAAAATAAATTAATTAAAAGACAAAAATAAAAAAAATGAAACCATAAGCTGGAAAATGAAAAAAATGGAGGTATAGCCGCTCAAACTTATGGAAAATTAAGGAGAAACCCCTAATTATAGTCACCACATTTTGAAAAGGCAGATGAAGAAAACAAATATATTTTTTCCATATTTATAAAATAAATTAATTAAAAGATATTAACAAAAATATAAAAAAATTACCCATTCCCCCCCTTATCTCCGGTAAAATTTCTGGAAGTATAGCCCCTCACCTGAACTTTAAAAAATAAGAAGAAACTCCTAATATTCATTTGTTATAGAATTAAATGAAAAATAAAAAATTATAATTCTTTCTAACGGGTCATGTAATATATCTAATCCCAGGGCTCATTATGACGAATAGGTACAAATATATTTTTTTAATTTTTTTAAAATGTATTTTAACAAATTACTCATTCTCCCCGTTATTCCCCAAACTCTAAGACCTCATATAGGAAAAATATGAAAAAAAACCCTAATTCTATTATTTGGAGGCCAAAACGGAAAATAAATTAAGATAGTAATTTTAGTGACAAATTATACAATTAAATCAATTTTCAAACGCATTGTAATATATCAGATAAAAGGCTCATTATGTGAATTACAAATATAACATATTTTTAAATCATTTGTGTGTATGTACCCACTATACACTATTTAAAATTTGAAAAATATATTCTATTTATATTTTTAAATACTTTGATTAATAATTTATAATTTAAACTCTATTTTGCCGTTTTTCTTCCAATCTACAGAGCCTAAAACTCAGACAGAGATTATAAAAGGCATTTCTGATTTATTAGTAAAATAAAACTCTAATGAAAGTTTATTAGTAAAATAAAACTAAATTAGGTATTGTGATAAAAATCAAGCGAATCCTAAAGCAGATAAAATAAAAAGTCTATGTTTGAAAATCCAAAAGATATAAGGGTAAGTATAAGAAAATGCACTCATTCCCTGCTTGTCTGAAACTGGAATATTCGAATCTTGAAGGTGGCACGGAACCCTAAGTATGCGAGTCCAACTCGCACTTGAACAAATTATTTTCATATTCATTGTAGTTTCAGGGAATAATGCAAAAAACCCTGTTTTAAGGGTGTTTTGGGACATTTCCCCACTTATTGCAAACTTGCGGTAAAAAGTAATTGCAGATTCGTAATCTGCGCCCACGAAGACATAAATCTGTCACCACATTTTGCAGACTAAAATTTCAATGGACTAATTAATAAGTTAGACCCGTTAAACAATGTGTATTTTAACATATTTTCTATATTTTAAATTAAATGTTAAACTTTCATATTTTTTGGGTGTTAAAAGTGTGTATGTACCTATGTTTTTCTATTAAATAATTAATTTCGGATTTAACGATGTGTTATGGTAATTGTTTGATGACCAACGGCAATACTCTGCTATTATACCTTACCTTTTACAACAACTTGAGTATACCCATTCATTTGTATAAACATTTTCGTTAGCTACAGATAACTTCATTTTTTCAGATTAGACTGGATATTAGTTAGTTTTGGAAACACCTAACCCTCAAGATGCTGATAGGAAAGTTAAAGGTAAGATAAAGATTTATTACATGTTTTGCGGTTTTATTTTTTAGTAATGCTTGTTTAAGATCGTATATGCACTTATTTTATTTTGATGTTAGCATGTGCATAGAATGACGCTAAACATTAGCTCTGTTATTTGTAGAGTTTTTTGGTCACGAAATTATGTAAACATTATAATAAAGATATAAATTTATCTCTTATTGAACACCTATTCCTAATTTACAGTTCCAGTAGTGTTTAAATAAACACATATGGATATGAAGTTAATGTTTTTGGAATATTTAAAGTTTTTTATGCCGTGAATTATTTATTACTTAGCGGTCTACAATAAATGAAGTATATATTATCTATCTGATGTAATTTTGTTATATATTTTAATTTATAAATAATTGTGAGCGTGTATATTCTTGGCGGTTTTTGTTTTTTAAGTTAGTGATCTGGGAGACCAAAGGGTGTTTCCAGATGATAAATATCAAGATAATATTTGGTTAGCGAGATGCCCATCTTTTTATTTGCGAAAATTTTGCAAACCGATCACGAAATTTTGTAAACGCATCAGATTGATATCAAGTTGAATTCCAAATTATCAAATAAAAAACATAGAAACATTTTTGTCCTACAAATCCGATCGACTTAAATTCGAATGCTCAACCCTGAACAGGTCAAAATTACTGGGGTAGGTTTTTATCTGTACCAGGCAGATTTGTTCACAATTGTTTAATAAATATTTATAAAAACAAAGGGTCACGCCGTTGCCCTAAAGTTTAAACAATCCAAATATATTTTTAAAGAAAAGACAAACCAATCCATTCCGTATCAATAAATACTAATAAACCAAGAAATCTGTTAATTTGCACAATATCTCAAACACATGGATCTTTTGTAATATAAGTATATTCAGGAGCGTATCTTCAGTATTTTGACTGGGGAGGGGCAAGAAAGTGGAATAGCACTTTATTTAGGAGGGCAAAAATACAATAGTTCAAATTTAATATATACTCAACATTTTGCCCCCACATAGATACGTATATTTAATAGATTCTTACATGCACCATTTTTTTATTAGATCCAAATATATTATTACGTACTTTGTGAGTTCGTTCATTATAATTTCAAAGTAAAACCTTCTTTATTTATACTAGTACGTCGAAACGCAATTTACAAAAAACTCCATATTTCAAATATTACTACTGTCTATATTATTAAACAAGCAATGTTTTGTCGTTACGAAGACGGCCCTAACGATTTTGATGAAAGGACACCTCCGGTATCTTTATGTAAATTGGTTTCCGGTCAAATAGTTTGAAACTAGGTGGTTTTTGTAGCTTTTGAGTAGTAGATTAAAAGTGTCAAAGGTTGACGCCTAAATTTTTTGGTTCAAAGATACAGCTCTCTGACGCTGCAGTGCTTTAGATTTCACTACATGTATATTGTATAATAAACTATCGCCGACATATTGATATCTCTGATTGAAAGAGTTAAAACGATATTGACATGACCTTTCAGATACTGAAATTTAAAGCATTGCAGCTTTTGCAGATTTTGTTCATAAAAAAACTATGCGAGTAGATTTAACTTTTCACAATTTCTATTGTGATATCGGAAAATGTCTTCTAGTGTTGACGTGTACCAAATTACAATTACCACTGATAAGGTAAATTTTGTTGCCCAAAAAAAACTACATTCGACCGCACCAAATGTGTTGAAACCTGTTCTGTCGTTTTAAAGTTACAGATGTTTATTTAGAAAAACATTAGAACACTCCACACCATTTTGTTTTTCGAATAAAAATACTTAACCGAAAAGACTCAATAATATGATAAAATAGTAAAATTCCGAAAAACAACAATTTTTCATATTCGAGATGGGGGTTTTGCCAGGATCATCAACATGAAATCAGGAATTTCATTTGACAATTTTCCTTTATTGAGTAGCTTTCTATACACAGTACTCTGCACCTTTGTTTGGTCTCCCCGTACAGTGTGAAGGAAAAATTCGTTCTTATTGATCAAAATCGTGCGCTACCTAAAGCTTTATTAAAAATATATTGGAGTGAGAATCTTATTGGGCTTCTGGGGAACAGATGCAGATCCAGACCGTCTTAAGGCTTCTCTATTGTTTTAGACACATGGTATTTCCTGATGTATTACATTAAAATTAGTCTATCTGGAGTTAAGAATCCCACGTCTTATTTTAAAATCACTACCTTTGAGGCTCTCGGGAGGTGAATCGTTCTCATCGCCTGCA
This sequence comes from Octodonta nipae, assembly GCA_034190945.1. Classification (NCBI taxonomy): domain Eukaryota; kingdom Metazoa; phylum Arthropoda; class Insecta; order Coleoptera; family Chrysomelidae; genus Octodonta; species Octodonta nipae. The sequence goes on from CM067216.1 coordinate 172,748,766, forward strand.
CCCTAGATCCGTCTCTGCTAGGGAACAGTTGTATTGCACATTTTATCGTTCGTTGAATTCTACACGTCATAGAGTTAGTCTTAAAACCAAGAGCAGTTCATGCAAAATGGTCAAAAACTACAAAATATGCATTCTAATGATAATTGGGAAGTCTAAAAGGAGTTTAAGTGATAGAAAACTTTGAATCAAACGTTCGTTATAATTCATGTTATGCAAAGACAAGAGTTCAGATACTTTCGTTTGATAAAAATCATTGACTTTGTTTATATCTGTTAAATTTTAAGATGGCAATAGTTGCTTAACGAGTCTTATTAACAGTGCTAAATTTGAATTTTCCAACTACAAAGAAATGTTAATTAATTATCCTCTATTCAATGCAAGGCAAACAGATGAGTTTAATAAATGCTCTACGATTTATTCTTAGACAAGTTATTTGAGTTTTATAATTCACAATTTTTTGATGAAAAATATTTGTATGCCCTATATACTTTTCTGAATATTTTTAAAAGATACCACACACGCCCATTTTCCTTTAAGAACCCCTGAACTATTAGAAAATAAGTTTCTTCAGTGAAGAGTCAGGGATAAATAAGGGGCGATAAGAAAAAATATTATTCCTTGTGAAAAGGCACTGAAGAAGTCTGAACGTCTTTGACAATTATAAATTAAACAGATTCAGATTTAGTAAGGTACTGACATAAAATACTTGACTATGATATGAATAAACAAATTTTGGAATTTTATCAAATAACAGGCGTAAATAATTATTAATGACAATGTTCTTTGTTCCCTGATAACATTCTCCAGGCTCATTCTTGGCGTTAATAGTAATAGTGACGCCTTGGTGCTGCGTTGTTTTAATTGCAGTGTACTACAAGCTTTTGTAAATATTAGTGTTTCCCTCATATACGCTAAAACAGGTAAAAACAAACCTTCAAGGTATTCATCTGAAAAACTCATGTGAGTTACTTTTCATCCATTGTTATGCTAGTTTGGTCATATTGTACGAGTATAGTTTGTACAGCCAAAATACTCCTAATTATTATGTTGATTCGGACTGATTTATAATAACTACAAGCTTTTGAAATACTTTTAGTCTCGAGTACAATTCGCCAAATAATTCCAAACAACTGTATGATCGTTTAACTAAGTAAATATACATTTTAATCTATTGTAGAGTGGCCTTGACTAATGGAGGTTGTCGAGATATTTCTGTATCATGTTTTCTGATATTCCCGAACGTGTTCTACCCCTTTCTCGATTTATGACAAATACCGTCTTGTTGGATTCTGCAGTTAAACAAGATATACCTAGTCGAAATAGGTGTGAATGTGAATAGACATGAGTCTGTAAGACTGTTATCGATCACATACATCTTCACTTCGATCTGAACTTAGTCGATACAGTTGGACAACCTTATTCCTTAGGTTTGTTTGAATGCGATACACAAGGTCGTTGAACCTCTTAATAATTTCGTTCTGGGTTTTCATTCTGTCTCTAGTAGTTAACATATGAGTTCTTGTCACTTCATGTGGTGTGTTGAGAACAGATTTGGCTCACTTTGCCGTAGTTAGATTAAGATGTTTTACGTTTAGTATTGCAAACGCCCGCCCCCCTTATCCCAAAGAGTTGTTTTTTGTAAATAACCGGATAGGATAGGATAGAGTCATGTGGTTCTACCAGACTATCTTGTTTAGGGTTTAAGGGAGTTGTCCTGGTTTTATCAATGCTTAATAAATTACAGGTTTTCCGAGATATATTGCATTAAAAACTTTGGCCTTTGCGGGAATGGTGTTATTGTGGCATTTCCCGTTATCATCTGAACAACTGCTCTACTAATACAGTTCCTATACTGGTTGCTTCTTGATTAGGAATGACAAATGCTTCCAGTCACTTACTACAGTAATCCATTGAACAAGATTGATTAATTATACCTCTCAGATTCTGAGATTGGTTCAAATATGTCAATAACAAATTTTTCCTAAAGGGTGTCTATAAAATATTGATTACAGAATGGTCAAATGGTTAAATATATGTTCTCATGGAGGTTCTTCTTCAATTATTTTCAAAAATCAGTTCTATATCTGAACCTGTCAATTGTTCTTCTTCGTATTCCTCTATGGACAAATAAAAAGAGCTTCTATCTACTTATTCTTTCGGTATTTTCTGACCCAAAAGCCATTTTAAGGCTAAATTATACGTACTTGTGAAAAAAATACGAGCATAAATGTACTGATGGTAATGATTAACAGTTATATTTACTGGTTCCTTTCTGGTTGCAGGAAGCTTCGAAATTTAACCATATATGGAACATCTTTTTCTTTCCTGCATGCTTATGTAATGTATGTAATGAAGTACCAATTGGGACAAACCCTTCTACAAATTCTCTATAGTACGGGCGACGTCCCAGGAAGTTTCGAAATTTCCATATATCGTTGGGAACTCGCTTCTACTTTATCTTTATTGATCCTTGTCATTGTTTGGGATTCAGCGTGGTCTACTTCATTCTGGAGCAAGGAAAACTTCTTAATGTTGAGTTTCAAGTTGGAATTTTGAATTCTAGTAAAGATTTCATGTGGTTCAGAACTACTGGACTAGATGTCTAGATTAATAAAGCATGTGTTCAGCGTTTACCATTAATTCCGTATACTGGTCGAAGGCAGAAACATTTTGAGATCGGTATCAGTGAATCGCCGAGGACTGAACACAGATTGGCTGATTACCCATTATGGCTATTATTACTACAAATATATGCACGTTAATATCAACTGAAACTATACATACGAGATGGCTATTAATCAGTGTGGTGTTTTAGCCAGCACCGAACGTTCTCAATATTATTTGAATATGATACACATATTATTAAATAATGTCTACTAATTTTTCAGTAGATCTGACAGCTCTGATCTCAAGTAGTATCTTGACATAGAAGAGTCAGTCAGACTTGAAATTCGATAAAACTGAAATAAAGATTACAAATTAGTTGTGTTGTATTGATAACTACTGATCATCGTTAATAAAACTTTAATAAAACTTTAAATTCGTTGTATGGATGGTAGAGGCAAGATTGACAAATTTATAGGGGGATTAAACTGAAAAAGTGTCCAGTTAAAGGCATTAAATACCAAATTTAAAAAGTTACCAGTATGGCGGTAATGTAGAAAAAGGAATGATGTGAATTGCTATATATAAAATAATTTTAACCTTAATCCGCAGTTTTTCCTTTTTTCATCCAAGAATATGTAAAATATATATAATAATTACGAGGTATTATAATAACTTTTCGCACGCCGTTTAAAATCAACATTTAGCTACATCAACGCCAGCCTAATTTAATTCATTTTTGCGGACACTTTTTCATGCACAGAGTTCTACTAAGTTTTATGTTCCATAATTAATTGGAAGACAAACTTTGGTTCCAAGGGCGTCGCTAGAAATGGTAGGTTTTGGCTTTTGGAGGGGGAGGGAAGTCAGGGAGATTGGAGGGGTAGTTGCCCCCATTGTCCCTGCCTGGCGACGTCCTTGGTTGATTCAACTTTTGTGAGTACTGGAGTGAGTATTTTTTTGTTTACGTGTTTAATAGGTGAATCCTGTTTTTACGGATATTACTACATATTCCTAGTTGGCATTTTCAGCGGTCGAATAGAACACAATTGAGTAGAATTAAATCTATAATTAAAGTTAAAATTTGGTAGTACTACCTGACAACGCATAATAGTTCTTCGTATTCCATCTCTGAAACTTTACGCCTAGATACATATATAAGAACTATTGAGAAAAGCTATTTTCCGATTGGAAATTTTGGAGAGCTATGTTTACTTGTTGCAATCGATTTTCCTTTGAATTATATACCATTAGTTCCAACAATATTTTGTCCACTTTCATAATTCAAGAAATCTTTGTCACTATTCAAGTTACTTGGATATCTCCAACGGATTTTCCTGGAGGTTAATTGCAAAAAAAGAGGAATCGTTGAAAAAGAATTACAAAAATTCGTAGACCACGTTTTACATGTTTAGGGGAATGAAATTTTATCGAGTTTAGAACATAACCGCAGTTTATTTGAACATTTATTATAATTTTATCAAGCAAGTCTGTCCAATTGAAAAGCATTGGACGAAAGACTGATAACTGTTAATTTTGGTTATTTCGTAGAATTCAGAAATTTATAACGACATAATGTCTTTTTAATATCGCTTAAATTAGGCAATTACGCCACATATTGTGGAATTTAATTGCATTCCTAACATTATCGATTACATGATCTCAATGTTGTTTCACCACATTAGTGACATGTAAAGTTATAACCATTGTTTTGTAGTATGATGAAATTTAATGATTGGTTAGAATGATACATTTCAATACAGTGTTTCGGCTAAGTGAAAGATACTTTTGCCGATCTTTATCGCCATAACAGGTGACTATTGCATTCGTCAATTTTTTGTAAAAACTATGAAATCTCGTTTAGATTACTAATCACCCGAATAGAGGAAACCTTAGAAAATAATTTCTTACAACGACCATCAAATCCATATGAAACCACAGTGCGAAAGTAAGTGACTTATAAAACAGAGAAATTATTTAGTTCATTTAATTTAATAATATTATATATAGTGCATAATATGTTTGATTTTCTGTTTATTTGACGAAATCTAATGATAACGTCATTTTGTACTCTTTCTCTCATTTTCCATATGGATATCATTACAATCAAAAAGAAAACATGATAAATATACACTAGTTTTAAATTTCATCAAATTCACGGTGATTTCAAGTAACAGACAAAGTAACTGACTAATTACATAGATAGGTATTTATACTTGTACTAATGTTACTACTTATTAAATATAATAAGAATATTTACAATTGTTGAATGTCTTTTCTTGATTTTGGGTAGATCAATTAGAATATTTTAGAGGAAATTGAAACCTTCCTCAAACCATGAACCATGGAGCAAAGTTATTTTATTCAATTGTTTTATAACTTATACAGGGTGTTTTGTAGAACGTTCGCCAAACATGGAGGGCAGATAGGTGGGCTCGTGTGCTATATTATATAGCCCATGTAAAGTCTAGATATCTTTTTTTGATTTAATTTTTTTCTCTTATTTCTCAGATTTTTACATTTAAACTGTTGTAACTTTTTTATTTTTCATTGTATCTTCACCAAATAAACTTAAATGTAATCTATAATGTTTGTTTGCTTATCTGCATTCAGTATTTGACACAAATGATTGGTTGAAAAAATTATATGAGTCCACAAATGGCGAGGTTAAATAAAAAAGTAATTAAGTTAAACACTTTATAACATTACAAAAAAAAATAATAAGAAGCACTTGGAGAGCTTCGAATGCTTACGAAAACTTCTCTTCTTCAACACCTTTCCAACGATATATCACACGTATTGGAAAGTAATCAGTACCATAATAAAATTTGAGTTTGTAACTTACAAGGCGAGAACTACAAAAAATAAAACATACACCAAATTGCAATAATTTGTTATAAATTTTGTTCAAACCGGCTTCTACCGCTACGGGTGCAACTGCGACACATTTTTCTGATTTCTACAGTGGTAGTCTCTAGTCGCATCTCATCCCATATTATTTCAAAAGCAACATTTATTCTTGCTCTTAACCGCTCCTTCGTTTTTATTTCTCTCACACAAACGAGTTGCTTGGCCCGTCCCCATACATAAAAAAATCAAAGGGAGTCAGGTCTGGTGACCTTGGAGGCCAGAGTATAGGGCCAGTTCTCTCAATCCACGCGTTTGGGAATGAATTGTCCAGGCGCTCTCTGATAAATCGATAAATCATTCATTAACAATTAAAGTCATTTACGAGATAGAAATAGAAACCAAGGAGCAGTTAAGGGAAAGAATCAATGTTGCGTTCGAAATAATGTGGGATGATCGATCTTATAAGATGAAATCCCATTGGAGGCAGACCAATAATATTAAAAAAAGATGACTGACCAGCACATTATAGGCGACCTGTCAGAGAGCTCCTGGACAATTCATTTTCAAACTGTAGATCGAGAGAACTGGCCCTATACTCTGGCCTCCAAGGTCGCCAGACCTGACTACCTTTGATTTTTTTGTATGGGGACGGCCAAGCAACTCGTTTATGAGAGAGAAGTAAAAACCAAGGAGCAGTTAAGAGCAAGAATAAATCTTGCTTTTAAAATAATACGGGATGAGATGCGACTAGAGACTACCACTGTAGGAGTCAGAAAAAGGTGTTGCAATTGCACCCGTAGCGGTAGAAGCCGGTTTGAACAAAATTTATAACAAATTATTGCAATGTAACATTATAATGATATTGCGTTTAGTTTTAACTTTTCGACTGAACATTATTTTCCACTTATTAAGAATTAATGATAATTTATTTAATACTGTTTACTGGTACACAGAATATAATTTGCATTCCAAAAACAAGTAATTTACAGAAGTATGCCACATAGAAAAACAAATATTCCACGGTCCAAAATAATTTACTCTTACTCAGTGTTTATTTTTAATTAATACAATAACTAGGTTATTACGTACATTATGGAGTGGTATCCTAAACGGTTTGTTGCCGGCTTGAGAGGAAGAAAATGAAAAAACGAAAACCTAAAAATAGTATTAGAAATATCTGAAGAATTATGAGCGAAGGTCTCAGGATCGTAAGAATAGATGATGAGATATTGTGTTAGATTTAGAACTTCGTGAATACTTTGGTTCTAAGCACCATAAACGGCCCATTTTCATTATATTATGGTGGGCTCCAAATTAAAAGTATCAAAACCAGATTTTTCATAGTAGATGGATGAAATGGTATAATTGGAGGCAGTTTTTAATTCTAATTAATTCTGGATCATTTCTAATATTGCTGACGATTAAGATATTTTACTTTTAACTGAAATACATATGTTCTGACAAAATTCGTATACAATTGAAATCAGTGACGTATGATGATTTCAGTTTAGGTTTCAGACGATGCACCTCTTTTTATGATCCTTATGATTCCAACTTAAAATACGCTGTATGTATAGCTCAGTTAATTTCATCTCCAGATTTCAAGTAACTATAATGACATTCATTTAATATTCGCCCCTCCACCAAATTTTACAGTAAAATGTGTTTTCTCCGTTTTTCTGGAAAAAGTCAAGAAAATATGAGACCATTTCGGGATCTTCTCTAATAGAATACCGTTTAATGTTTCCAAATTGCTTTATCATAAACATCATAAAAACATATTCAGCGATGATTTGAGTACCTACCTCCTTCTCTTTTTTGAAGTCGCTTAAAACGTGCATCCCCAAGTGCAAACTTTCAAGTTTATTTATTTTATTATTTTGCACAATAGGTCCTGAAGGCCTAGGGCGTGTAATTACACTCTATGTAGCAATACTTTAAATTTATTTTCTTTTCAATATGTACAAAATTTTTTGACTAGACGCCTCCATTCATTTCTATTGGTATCCCAGGCTTTTCACTGCTCTATGTCAATTCTCTGCAGACGTTCTCTTACATTGTTCAACCATTTTCTTTTTTCGATTTTGTTTTGGTCATTATTTTTGGCATCCTATCTCTTTTTATTTGCCTAGTCGCTAGATTTTTACAAAGTTAGATATTTTGGCAGGACATATATGTTCTCCAGTTCTTCATGTTTCCCTTGCCTACACCCACTTTCCGTTCTTATGTCTCCGTAAATGCTTCTTAACATATTCCTTTCCTTTCGTTCAATCCTCTCTTCTTCTGTTTTGTTGAGGACCCATGTTTCCCTTCCATATGTTACTGTCGCTCGATTTAATGTTCTGTATACTCTTCCTTTGGTTCTTCTGGAGACAGAAATGGATTTATCAAAACCCTCAGTATGCCACACTTCCTGCTTCCCTTTTCTATCCTTACCTCAATATCTGCGCCCTCGCTTACATTTTCTTCGACTTTGACTTCCAAATATGTAAAATCCTTCACCCTCTTGAAACTATCTTCTATTTCTATCCTTAGTTCTGATTCCGTGTTACTCTCCGTGCCTCCCGTTGCAATATATGCTGTTTTCAATCCAAATTTCTTCGCTTCCATCCCTATTTCTTTTTATTTCATTCTTATTTTTTGCAAAGGCATTGATATTCGTTATTGAATATTGTTCCTTCTGTTTTAAACTTAAATTTGTTTCCAGATGAACAGAGTTTGTGATTTGGGGTCCCGTTTTCTGTGTCCCTGCTCCACTTTTGGCGTACCTTTGACCCTTCCATGCTACCTCGTTTATTGCCTGTTCCATCGTCATTTACTTGAGATTAATTATCTTCCTTGATTTTAACAGCACTCTCTCTTAGTGTTATATATATGTTGTCGGTAGATTTGGTCGTAACCCTGTCTAAAATCTACAAATAGGATGTGCAGTTCGTGCTATTTTGAATTTCTTTTACCGTAAAATTTGGCCTGTCGCAGATTTATTGTATCTCAAGTCGGTATGATTCTCGCCTATTTCTCTTTGCTCTCCTAGGCTGCTTGCAATGAAATACGCCAGGATGTAGCATGTCTCCAATAGCGCTATGCCTGTATAATTTGCACATTCCAGTTTGTCTCCTTTCTTGTATATAGGACATATGATTATTTTCTGTACACATATTCTCTTAAGTTCAAGTATCCGTTCGCTCAATTGCTCATACTCCACCTTTAACATTTCTTCTGTTATTCCGGTTCCGGTTTTCAAACGTTGTAATCTTTTGTTTTATTTCTTCTTTTGTGGGATGACACGCCTCTTGCCCACTTTCCTCCTACTGTTGTTCTGGCACGTCTTGTCTGTCTCCCTCGTTGTTAAGTAATTTATTAAAATCGTCCTCCTAACTTTCCATTATTTTACAAGGAAAAAGAAGAAAGTATTTTCCTAATTGTAGCATGAATAAATCCAGCTCAAACAGGTATTAGATAGAGCTTCTGTGGTTACGAATCTGGGTGGGGGAAATATCGTTATTACAGGAAAGATGGATTATACTGTACTGTTGTTTTTAAAGTTTGTATGGGAAATGAATAATTTGTTGTATTGCAACTGTATTTTTACTATAATTTATATTCAAATAAAAAAATATTAAAAAACAATCAAGATGAAATGTGTTACCTTACTTCCCTGTTATACAATAATCTGTTTTAGAGACATTTCTAAATTACAAAAATATATCCGACCTTTTGAATTTATGAAGTTTTTATTATCATTTTTATTAGATAGGAAACGTATTCTTTTGAAAAACTACCCATTTTGTAATTATTTATTATGTTGGTATTCTGCGATTTTACAAAGATATTTCGAATAAAGTGATACTTTTGACAAATAAATATTACCTATTCAAATATAAGTCACTATTTTATAGTAGCCTTCGATACAAGATCCATATTCAGCCACCTTGAAAACGCTATTCTAGTTTAGAAAAAACCACTCAAGCGTTATTTTGCATTATCTTTGTACAACATTGAGAATGATGTTTTGGGCAATTTGTTGTTTTGTTATTATTTATTTTAATAATCTGCATGTCTGTAAAACAATATTTTTTACCGATTTTAGATACTTTTTGCTTGAAAACCGTGTTCCACATCAAGTTTGATTTAATTGCTTTCGCTTGGAATTAGATTTGTAAAATTAGTGTCTTTGGCTTTGAGGCTCACAATTAATTGGTGGTGGTTGTTCTTGGTATTTAGCCTCAACGGTTCTCGTCAACAGTGGCGTTCCTGCTAAATGGAGATAGCAAGTACCGATGAAACAACCAGCTCGCCATCATAGATTATCGGTTAAGTCCCGAACCAGCCAGAAAAGTGATTCTGTTGATACACTAACCACTGTAACATCGAGTTCACAACACACAGGTAAATATACTAAATATCTATATAATAATTTATGTTATTGATTTAAAAATATTTGGGAACATTTTCTGTTACTTGTCATCAACCACACGTAAGATGTAATACTGACATTTAAATTCATGTATATTTTTGTACACATTCAATTTGCACAGGTTATGGGTATATGAATAACTGTATAGAGTTGGCATGTAATTGTGCACAATCAAAATTCTTATTTTTTTAATTTTTACTGGATATATATTTTATACTCGGTAATTGTAGATTTATTTAAATTTTAAATGATATAAATAACAATATACTAAGTATTTTGTTACACTGTGAAATATTGTTTGGAGAAGGCGGCAATTAAAAAGAAATAGCCATTAACAAAAAGGCTTCTACTTATTGCAAAAGATTAATAATCATATTATTACGAATTCCCTTAGGTTCAAAACAATTTTTACACCACATATCATCGTTTTATTTTCATCGAAATAATTCACAATACGTTCCACTATTTTTTAAAGCTCGATGAACTCACACTTCGAGAAAATGTTCCGCTACATCGCTATCTATTGAACTTGTTTCTTGCTGTACGTCAGCCTTTTTATACTGTTGCTGTCCTTTCGAAACTTACAGTCGCAATCCTGGCCAGCTATCGTAGATAATTTCTTATTCTGGAACAGGATGGAGATTTCCGGTGCTTTTTTATCATTACTTGTGTGCGCAGACTGGTTTTTACAACACGTTTTGTTTATTGTTTTTTATTGATGGCTATTATTTTCTATTTTGGCAATAAAATGTTATGACAATATAAACATAACCTTGTTGTACATTTTAAGTTTATGAACAGCGTTTACATCATTTTTAACTTCCCAATGGAGGTGTCAGTAAATAAGTATGAAAGTTAAACTTTTTAAACATTTCGTAGGTAGATGCAGTAGACGAATATTAGTCAAGTACAAGATGGTGTAAATTCTTACTACTGAAAATGAAAATAAGAGAAGCAAGGTTGTTTTGGAATCGAAATGACGTTTAGAAAAATTTACAAAAGTCTCCAAACCGCAAATAAACAATTGCATTAGTTATTATTATTATTGTTATAAGCTCCGTGGGTTCAATTTATAGAAAAACTAATATTCACTTCACTTTCTAGAAATTTTTATTCACACGTAAACATGAAATATTCTCAACAGATGATTCTAATACAATAACATCGAAATCATAACAAATAATACGACGTACTAACTATTGTGATGATCGACAGTTCCTTTTATAAACAGCATGGAATTTTTCCAGCAAATTTCGATGGTCATCTTCCCGGTTGTCCAGTCTTTTCGAGATTTTCTAGCACGATCGACCTTGCGGATATTCTTTTTTACACTTCAGTCGGCTTGAATGTTTTACGTTACTTTAGCCAGGGACGGGCTAGATAATTTTACAACATTATTATTAACTCAGTCTTCAATTAAATACATTTTTTGTGAGAATTCAAATATGGTTAATACTTTAGAATTTTAGTAAAACAAATTCTTAGAAAAAAAAAATCGAATAAAAAGGGTCTGAAAGCGGCAAGTGTTAATGACACCACCTAATAAGGCGTAACAAGTAAAACATCTTTGAATTTGAATAATTCTTAAAAATTAAATTATAGTATTGAACTTTTAGTATTTTTTCATAGTAGGTGATTTGCAGTTTTTACATTTACTTACAATTGAATAATTGTTAAACAAAAGTCACTGGAATTATCTCGTTCATGAAGTCTTTATGACTACTACATTTGTGGCATTACCATGTTTTCAATTATTATAGTCTATAAAACTAACATTGAGTTTCAAAATTATTTTGTATTGATATTAATTTTAAATTTTTAGTTATAAGTAGATAGGCTATAGGCGTTCTAGCACAAGATCGTCGACTTTTACATGTAATTTCCCATAAGAGAAGTTAAGGTCCCAAAACGCCGAAATTGAACCAAATTCCCCCTCCACTCACACTTCGCTGGTGTGACGTCACAAGTCACGCCCTCATTGAAGCGCTCTCATTGGCCAGTTGCCATGTGCTCTGTAACGTCACCACTGAAGTGCTCTCATTCGTTAATTACCACCTGCTCAACCACGCAAAGCTCTCATTGATCAATGGTCACGTGCTCTGTTCAAACACGCCAAATTCCAATGATCGCGCTATCATTTCTCACAACAGAATTGTCATATTTATAATAACAAAACCGTCATGAAAAATCTAACCCAAACCGTTTGCCTCATAGCCGAATTACTTACTATATGTGCCAACAAGGATACCTGATTTAGTCTTTCTACCAGTTGATACTATGTTGAATAAAATACGTTTAAGACTTGGTAATGCCACTCACCAGCAACCGTAGAGATAACGTGGTTGGAGCGCAGACATGACGTCCTTGACAAAATTTATGTTTGTCGCACGCACACCGACGGCTCGTATGGATGGCTAAACGTACAGATCGCTCCGTCTGTTAGCAAGTGGACAAAGGTCAAAAACAACGTGTATAGAAGACTGTCACAGCAGCAGTTGGTGCAACGTAATATACAATCTCAGGTAACGAGCCGATCGATGGTGTTCAATGTAAATTCGGGAATTTAGATGCGGAAATTCAACATGCGCAATATGATATATAGGATAAGTTATTTTGTGTATATATTAATATATACATAGGATTGTGGGTTGGCATCTATTACAACAGCAAGAATCGGGCAAGGTACTTTTAGAATGATCGTAAAAACCAGTAAGTTCGGGCGTAAGATTCTAAGAAATTCCTTACACACCACGAGCCTTCCTGAAGAAATGCAGTAAATTATTATTCCTGCTCATGTAGACGTATTCAATCCTTCCAATCAACGATACATAGCTTACTATAACCATAACATCAAAGTTAGTTTTAATTATCAGTCAAGTAAAATTCAGTAAAAATGTTTCAACTACTATTTCTAGTTGGTAGTCGGTGTTAATTAACTTCATGTAAATGGAAGTAAAATGTTTCAATTAATGCGATTTTGAAACTTACATCTTTAAAATTATGTATGCACTCGCCATTTAAATATTTAATCCCACAAAAGTAGGATTTTATTCACTCGATCAATTCTCCCTATATAACCCTTATAAGTCTAAACTTGCAAAAATGTATAACTTAAGGCAGTATTGAATGCGCTCCGATCAAAATAACTTACCCCATACTGAACACAAAATTAAATAGACATAAAATAGAAAACGATAAAGAGATATATTTCCACAAATAACAAAAAAACAAGTTTATAAATCATAGTCAACTGTCCTAGATTAAATCACTTTCCACTAAAACTTGAACTGCACTAGTAGTTTTCATCAAAAAATCATAATCTCTTATCCAGGTTTTGATGAAATCAAAAACAGCTTTACTCATCTGTAATAATAATAATAAATATGAGGTACTGTGTATACCATAAATTACTGATTTATGCAACAGTAGTCGAAAAAATAAAATATGGAATATGTGTCAGTTTTTTTTATTCTCCCTGCTAACCATTAGAGCGCTGCACCTGTTCATCTGTGCATTTCATTGGTTGGTCGCGCAGGCGCCAACACATCAAATAATTTAAAGGTTACCTAGCATTACTCATGTCACACGTGTATTGAATACTTTAATGAGTAGCTGTATAGCTGTACGCATCAAGCCCCGTTCTGTGACTTCACCAATACAGGAGTGGAGCCACCAGTCCTCACTCTCATTGGCCAGTTCAAACCGTAGTCAAGTTGATTCAAATTTGACGCTCTTTTGGTGATATCGTACAATGAAAATATCATTATCATACGAACCAATTTAATTGGTTTTCCGAGATCTAGGGATCTTTCTCTGCCCTTTTACCTTTCACTCAAACAAGTTTCCCAGCATCTGATAAGACAGAAAATTTAAATGAGTTGCATATGTAAGCGTGAATGACAAAAACGGGAAACTAGGAATTAAAGGAGCTGTCTAAATGGTTCGATTTCATTGACAGTTGATTATCAGTGGGAGATTGGAAGGTTGAATGACAAGCACGGGATAGCTAGAACGGTCTAGCTAGTAGATTTCGTTATCTGGTGTTGATTACAAGGGATAGCAGAAAGCTGGTAGCGGGGACGTGAAACCAGGAATTCAAAGGGTGGTCCTAATGGGATAGCAAGAATGGAATAAACGGTCCTAATGGTTTGATTCCATTGATTGTTGGTGGGAGACTGAAAAGTTAGCTGTTGATTATCACGCGGGACAATGGAAGGTTGAATGATAAGCATGGGATACAAGGAATTCAAAGAATAATCCTAACGGTTGGAATTGATTGGTCGATGGCTAAATGTGGGAGACTGGAAGTTTAGGAATGGTAAGAACGAAATACCAGGAATTCAAGGATTTCGTGGACCGTTGGTTATCACGTGGAAGATTGGAAGGTTGAATGGTAATAATGGGATATATGAAATTCAAGTAACGGTTCTAACGGCTGAATTGCGTTGCCCGTCTAGTGAAATGTATGATAATGTCAGCGCTTTATGCATTGAGTCCCATTCATGTGTTTGCGATGTCACCAGTCATCACTGTTATTGGCTAGTTCAATCCGATTATTATGTTGTGTTCTAATTTTGTAATGCATTGGTCGAAGGAAAACATCTTCACGAGTTGAACTACCATGCTTACGTCTCATGCTCACACCGTCGTGTTTGGTGGTCAGGAAAGCGTTATGGAAATGTAGTGGAGATCAAAACCAACGGCACGTGTATAGAAAAAAATATCTTTACGGGGGACAAAGACTATTAGATACAGTCCTAGCCTCGATGGATCACATAAATCATCGATGCTATGGAAATGACAGTCGTGGTTAATAACGAATAATGACAAGAACGTGGTAGAAAACACCAAACAAGATTAGATCATGATACAAAACGTCACTAAACTCAGTGTATCAATCCACCATTCCACCTGCTTGAATAGATGCGATTCGATATTGACAATGAAATCAAAGAAAACAAATCTAAACGTTTCTAGATTGACATTACCGCAGCTTTTGAGAATGCTGATAGTCTATTAAAAAATTGGCCAACATATTGTGGCATAGTTGTTTCATTTCTTCCCGATGAAAACCAGGTTAAAGAAAAAGGGTTCGAGGCATTTTAGCTAAGATCGAAATGGATGAACCAAGTGAAAGGAGGTTTTGGGTCATATTTTACAAATTTTATTAATTAGTCTTGCTCCTCAATATCTTATGATATTATAGATAATCATGATGCGACAATAATGTGAACACTTCATGGTTATTTTGTACCGACAACTACAATTCTCAAGAAAGGATTCGCAAAATTCGTTATTATTCATTGGAAAATGTACACAAGAATGAGAGGACCAATTGGAATTTTTGAAAAATAAAAATAAACCAGACAGTCATTTATATTGGCTGTAGGCAAAATTGTTCTTTTTATTAAAGAGACATTGATTTATTTCGGTGTATTTCGATTCTCTTTTTCTCATTTTTAAGGACTATTGACATATGTTATAAATAAAATATTTTATCTTTTTAATTTAGAATTTCCTAAAAGGCCCAAAGATTCAATCTATAATAACCATGGATCTAATGAACTTTTGCATAAACATTGAGGCAATGTAAGACATTTATGAAATCAATAAATTAAGTTAACTGTTTCAATGTATGTCGTATGTCCTATATCGGCTTAAACAAGATTATTTATCATTTCAATGTATATCATCTTTGACTTAATGAAATACAGGGCATAAAAAATAATGAGTTCCAAACAAAACTACAATGTACCTTACATTAACCAATAATCAACTTTGGTAACGTATGAAAAATATATATTAAGACAATAAAATTGTACGTTGTACTGATTTTAACGAAAATTTTCATTGTCTTAATATTTTTTTTATTACATTTATGCTAGTTTTTGGTTAAGTGTACAATGATTAGACATGTCTATGTACCTTTTTGGATGAAATTTTTCCATTTTGTGTAGACTACTTCTTGTCACAATGAAGCTACACAGCAAAAAAGCATGTCGTTTCTTGAACTATAGCCAGATTCAGAAATCATAAACTAAAAATTATTTCTAAATTTATCTTACTTTAACAATGAATAAATTAAAGAGTTAATGGGAAAGCGTTTGTTAGATAAGGAATAAGTTTTCTCAAGGCAGTTTTTAAAAAATAAACCAGGGTTTAATATCAGATTTTATACAATCAGCTGTCGTATTATGTGGTAAAATCTTATATAAATAAAAAGTATCGGTTTTTAGATATATTTTTTAAACAAATAAACGTTGAAAAGTCGACTTTTTTGTTGGGTTTTATCTTTATAACTTCGTTACAATAGCTTGTAGAAAAAAGTTTCTTAATAAAAGTTTAGAATGAAATTTTATACAAGATGGTGGCATTCAGTTTGGAAAATGCTTAGATTTTTTTTAATAATGAAAAAAAAAAACAAGAAAATATGTGATAATTTTGAAAATAATTTTTGATACAGAAGATTTCCTCCAATTTTATCGAAACTCCGGAACATGGCAGATTTTTTTATAGTACTTCCTCTTGTCCTGATTCGATCTGTATGCATTACGAGAGCAACAATTTACCGAATAAATAAGGAGGAACCTCTACTATTAATTTTGGGGGACAAATTACAGCATTAAATGGAAAACATATATCATCATCATCATCATGTAATATATCAAATCAAAGGGCTCATTATGACGAATACAAATATATTTTTTTCATATTTTTAAAATGAATATTTTAAAATATATTAACAAAAATATTTAAAAAAATTATTCGTTCCCCCTTTATTTCCCAAACTATAAGACATTTTTTTGTTGACAGGAAAATTCCGAAGAAATCCCTAATATTAATATTGGGGGCCAAATTATAAAATTAAACGGAATATAAAAAATATTTTTTAACGCATCATGCAATACATCAAATAAAAGGGCTCCTTATGAGGAATACAAATATATATTTTTCATAATTTTAAAATTAATTGTTTACAAGATATTAATATAAAGATATAAAAAATTCTCATTTCGTGCTTTATTTCCGAAACCATACTACCTAAAATTTTGAAAATAATTAGGGGTACTGGGGCTCACTTGAAATTTATAAGAAAAATTATTAGAAAACCCCCATAGTAATTTTAGGAACAAATTATAGAATTAAATGGAAAATAAAAATTCAATTTTCAGACGCTTCATCTAATATATCAGATAAAGGCTCATTATGTGAATTACAAGTTTATCATATTTTTAAATCATTTGTTTAAAAGATATTAACAAAAATATTAAAAATCGACTTAATCCCCACTTTAGAAACTAAAATATTTAAATTTTGAAAAATATATTTTATTTATATTTTTAAATAATTTGAATAACAGATTTAATAATTTATAATTTAAAACTTGACCTATTTTACCCTTTATCCTCCAATCTACAGAGTCTCAAAATTCAGACAGTAGATTATAAAAGGCTTCCCTGAAAGTTTATTAGTAAAATAAAACTCTACAAAGAACACAACACCTAAAGAAAACTAAAATAGTCTGCTTTAATTTTGTTAAATGAAAACGATTGTATCGCTACTACCTCCGTAGAATTTAGTCGTTCCTGGTTGCCGATGATTAAGGAAGAAATTGCTAATGGTCATATCCTTGTGAACAACCCAATATCGGGATAGTTCATAAGGTTTCTCCTAGGTTTTCCTTTATGATTTTAACGGGATCACTGAATCAACAAAGTTGTTTGGTCGCATTTTTAGCGAATGCACTATCTTATAACAGAGTCGCACCTAGGAGCGCCACATAAAATTCTGATCTCCCTTTCAAATTCTTCCAATTTAAATAAAAGGAAATTTATGATTATATGATCTTTAGAAATTTCTGTGCTACCCTGTATATTACAAATAAAATTCTCTTAGTTACATCAAAAATCAAATAATACACATTGTCAAATATTTTAATTTACATCTCAGAATTGTGCCTTTTTAATCCGTAGTTTCTTAACCATTCACAACGGGGTCTGATCTAGACCCCGAAACATTTGGAATATAAAGCAATTTTCTTTAAACTGTGGTGTTATTTCCCAAGAAGCACTTAGACATTGAAAAATATGCTACAAGTATCATTCAGAAAACAACTAAAACTCTAATGTTATTTTTGGGGGCCAAATTCGAAAATTAAATACATTTGTATTTTTATAAAAATCAAGCGAATCCTGAAGCAGATAATAAAAGGTCTATGTGTGGAAAATGAAACTGTATATTGTTTATAAAGTTAAAACGCTTCTTTTAAAAGATATCAGGGTAAATATATGAAAATGCACTCATTCCTTGCTTGTCTGAAACTGGAATATTGGAATCTTGACGGTGGTATGGAATCCTTAGTATTCGAGTCCAACTCGCACTTGACCTAATTATTGTTAAGCAATTAACTAATTACTATTGCATAAATACTGACCCATTCTGTGGACGATTAATTGCTTTAAAGAAAATATATTGTTTCAGAACAAAATTGGAATAAATTTTCTGTACCAAGATTTATTTTAATAAAATCACATTTCATCAAAAAAGTGTTGAGAAAATCTATTGAAATCAACTTTCTAGAAAATTTTATTCAAACCAACTTTAATTTTTTGTTTTACAGCGGATAGTAACGAAGTTACAGAAGAAAAACTAAAACTACAAAAATGTTGATTTTTAAACCTCTAACTGTTTATAAATAATTTTCCATAACTTTTGACTTGCCCCATTTAGATAAACTTATAGATATTGTCTAGAACCCAATTCTTCAAAAACAGATCTATTCCCCATTTAGTAAAAATCGCGTTATTTGATCTAATCCTTTCGAATGAAAGCTCACGTTTTTCAGTTGAAAAATCTTGGAGTAGAGAGGTTTCGACTGTGAACTGTTCAAACTCGTTGGCTTGGTGACAAACACGAACTTATGCTTCTTCTATAATGAAATTTTCACTAATTAGAAAGTAGACCAAAAGTTTTCGCTATAGGTTAAGATCTTTTGTTTGAACAAAACGGTTAGGTACCATTTTCTCCTCTGTCTGTCAACCGATTTTTCTTTATTTTTGTTTTGTTAAGTAGCAATTAACGACCTTCAGTGCAGAATGCTAAAATTTTTTAAAATATTGGTTCTTTCATAAAATAAAATATAATAACAAAAAACATTATTTACTTCCATAGTGTCAATGCCAAACAGATAACAGTAACAGTGTCGCCAGATTGTTGGAGAGAAAATAGTATGATGGATTGATTTGAATGTGAAAGACGAATTAAATTAAACTAAAAAGTAACAAATTTTGACACGTTCCTAAAGTTTTTCTACATCTTTATGCTATTGAAATAGAACCCTGGAAAATTTATATTACATAATAATGGCCATTCATTCGGCTCTCGGAAGTTTACAACTTTTATTGCTTTGTAAATATGGTTTGTTAACTAAAATAAGAATTATGTTGCAATTGATGAATTTATTTCTGATAATCTTTTATTAATTTAATGTTATACTTTCAATTTAAAGATTCTTTTAATTTTTTCAGTATAAATTTCATATAATTTGAATAAGATGACAAAAAATGTGAATTAATGCACTGATTGTAATATTCAAGATAAATAGTTAGATCTGGCAGTCCTGAACTCATGACTAGCTTTGATGTGGCACCTTGATTTGAATTTTAACATTTCAGAATATTGTTTGGTGTAAGATTATTATAATACGATAGATGAGTTGTAAATTCGATGTGTAAAGTTCAAGATTTCAGCTTCATTCATAGCAAAAAGTTTTTAAAACAAATGTGAGTATTACTTATTTATCATTAATTAACAGCAGTTCCTTATATTTTTTATATTGTAACGAAATTTCCCTAAGCCGGCCCTGGTTTCATTCCAGTGCGACATCGATCGCTTTTAGGACAAAAAAATGTTCTCGAAATGGCTCGGCAGCTGTAGAATTGATGATTGAGTGTACGAGAGTTTTTGGCAGTTTTTAAAAGGGACGACCCATAATCGCGGCAGATAGTTAGTGCAGCGAAGAGCGTATATGTAGAATTGTTGTTGTGATATTTGAATCAGCTGTGGTATATATTTGATGTAAATAAAAGTTCTAGAAAGTGACAGTGAATAATTAGTTTTTAAATTTGTATTGAACCCACGAAATTTATAACAATATTTTCCATACAAAACAGAAATAGTCATTGTTTACTATGTGTTTCATTTAATTTTGGTTTTTGTTTATTTATTATTATGTTTTGTAGTTATTTGGAACGTAATGTTAGTTATATCACCTTAATACTAACTTTTGAACTGGTTGATTTCATTTTCTGCTTACGAGCTGAAATCGTTTTATTTCTTACTTTAAGACTATTAAAATGTTTCAGCCTCAAATCAAGAAATAGTTTTGAAAAATGTAGGTATTAACTAATGTTTTGAATATTACATTTAATATTAGTTTATTATTTAATATAATGTTAATATTTTTAAAGGGATTAATTTGTTTATGTTAAAAATTATAACTACATATTTGAATATATTTAAAGACCGAATCTTTCAATTTTTTGTAGGTAGGGAATTTGTTAGTTTCTGTTTGGTGTTCATACATTTTATCTAATAAACAATTTAGTTATTATTACATGGTTCCATTCTGTAAATTCCTGGTTTTACTTTTACGTAAAATAAACATGTCATTGGCATTTTAATGATCTGTCTTTAAAGTATAAAGAAATTCAATGCATTTGCTGATTTGTTATGGTAAATTAGGTACATACGTCTATTCTACAAAGAAATATATTTTTATTGAACATATTTTTCAAACGGTCGAAGTATTGAGTAATTATATATGGAAGAAGCATTATCTGCTGTTAAATCATGTGAAGACCATCTTTGATAGTTCAGCATCAAGCGTTGTTTATTGTTCAGTAGTAAAATAGTCAATGTAGTAGATCAGTATTGATTTTTGGACAAGTTGCAGTAACTTTCGTTTTGTAAGTTTTTGTTGTGAACTTAATTATTTTATTACTACATTATTTTCACAATCTTCCGAAGGTGTGGTGTAACAAATTGACAATCAGTGGAAAACAGAAAAAATGTATTAACGATTGTAGTTTTTATAAGGTTTTCTTATTTTATGAACATAATTGAAACTGCAAATTACTAAAACTTTTAGGTTACAAAGTGCAATCTTACCAGAAACTAGGGGCAGTGGGGGGTCACGTATTTTTCAAAATTATTTGGAATAGCTATATTTGATTAAATTCTTATATATATATATATATATATATATATATATATATATATATATATATATATTATATTTCAATAGATTTGTCAATATGACGTCTTCTTAGATATAGACATATACTTTTGATCAATAAACCTCAATAATGTTCACAATTTGATGAAATAGGGTCGAATTTCGACCACTGGGCGACCACTAGTTTTTATAATAGTATCAAAATCGTCCATTTTGTGGATATTTTTTTATCTAACTTCACTTCACAGTGCCAAGCACTATCAATTTTTTTAATGCAATGGTAATTTCCTGATGCCTTATTTAAAACCTCTTTTGTTTGTTAAAAACCACTAAATAGTTAAATAGAGTTATTAGCATTCCTTTTAATGTGTTAATTTTTACTTAAAAAAAATTGCTCAAAATGTTATTCTTGCGCCTCTTAACAATAAACTAGGCTGCCCTGAAATTCAACTCTCACATATCCAAAAAAGTCTGGTGGGACATTAGCACAAATCTCTGTTGTTCCGTTTCTAATATCTTTCCAAAAATTGAGAGGCGTAATTGCTGGTAAATGCTAGCCGGCCATTCGATAGTACCGCGTGTACCAATCCATAAATTATACTATTGTTATAACATTTCATATTACGCTGTCAAAATAGGAATCATTCCAAAAATTAATCATTCTCAATAGAAACTAATTTTGCGAATACACAAACTGGAAGTAAAAGCAAATTCTCTGAACAAACGAGTAAGGATAAAAAAGTACTGGAAATCTCCATCCTGTTCGAGAGAAACGAAACTATCTACCTTAGGTGGTTAGGTTCGTGACTTGAAGAATCTAGAGGTGAACAATAGTATACTAGAGTGTGTACTACTGCACACATATTCTACCCATCCTCACCAAATTGTCATGTGTATTGTGCCTCCCATCTACATACTTCCGATATGTATATATATATATACACTTTCTGTAGATACATGTGTTTTATCCAACTCCTACCTACTTTAAAGCTCTTTTGTTCTGTTTTGCTACTAATAAGATTGATTCCAGATTAAAAACGCAACTTAATAACTTTATTTTTTTCGCTTGAATAATACTTTTAGTTTCATAGCATTTTACTAGGTATACTATTGCAAAACACAAAATGAGGCACTCTACAAAAGACAGGGAGCAATTTATTTCCCATAGAGCGTTAAATACGAGATACTTTTAGTTTAGTCAACAGATTTCTTTCCTTAATCTGGAAGCTAGAAATTCTGAAGTAGTTTTAGAAAGTGATCTCTCAAATCCTTTTTGACTGAGTAAATTGAGTTTTCTTCACAATTAAAAGGCTCATAATATTGTAATTCCATTTTCTTAATTATGATGTTGAAATATTGAATAATAGGTACAATCCACGTCCGATGTAGGACAGAGTAGTGTTCGGAGCACAAAATATATTTTAATTTCTTCTTCAATTTCTTAATTTTTAGATTGTTTATATTTATATATTGATCATCTTAGCTTAATTAGGTATTGCCGAGACGAAAAAATCTCAAATCATGAGGGTAGAAAATTCCTCAAAAATCTTTGCCAATTTTTGGGAAGGAGTTTTTCATTTTAAAACCTGCAAGATCCAAATTGTATGAGCATTTTTTAGGTGGATACGTTATCAAGTACAATGTATTAGCCAATTACACCCCAACAGTGAACATAGGAATGTATTAAATTAATTTTGTGTCTAGTATTTGTAAAGTTAAAAAATGTATAGTTTCTAGTGCCCGACCGAAGGTGAGATCATTTGGCCTTAGCCTTAACCTTCGGTCGAAGCCATTGAGTATGTTATATATCTAAGCTACAGACTTTCCAAGGATGCTAAGTGAATGGGAATAATGACTATAAGTATGAAAATTAATTATGGATTTAGGTTTTTTTATCTAACGCGCCTGTCGTTTCCTTTTTTGAGGAGAAAATAACAACCATAATTATAAGAATTATAGCAGCTATTAATTATTTGCAGATTTTTGTATATAACAAAATTTGCATGAATTTTGAAGTTTAGTTTGAGCATAAAAGTTAATAGAATGAAACTGTTCAAATTCTAACACGTGTCTATGATTACGTAAATTTGGTACATATTTTTTAAATACGTGTTCTTTCATGTACTAAAGAAGATGATGATAAAAAATTACAGAAGCCGGTGAGAAATATTTGGCCAAATCATATAAAGTTATTCTGAAGCAATAATTTTTAAGGCGATAGCTTACATATTTGCTAAGCAGCTTTGTTTTCCATATCGCCGAATACTTATACTTCAAAGAATTTCAAAAATAAATTTTTAGGTATACATACGTATTTTAAAAATTCAACATAAATTTTAAATAAGTAGTCTTCCATTTTTTATTCGCCAATATTAAACAAAAATCACCATTTTTGTTCCTATACTACAATTTTTACTGTGATTTCACCAAATACACGTTAATGCTTTTATAGTTTAATTCGCGAGTTCAAAATGTTATTCATTCCTTGCGACTGTTAGTAAAAATATGAGAGAGCGGCACTGAATTTGGAATGAGTAACAACATGTGTAAAAGTTTCAACCCGGCATATAAAGAATTGCAATTAATAAATTTAAAAATAGTTTAGTTTCTCAGATTCTTAAAGAAGGAGCAATTTTTATTAGTAAAAAGTTCAAACCCTTGATAATCTAATATGTTATAAACAATTTTAACTAAACATAGCGTTGGGTAGTGACCGCTAAACCCTTACAATACATCAAATCCGGACACAAATTTTGAAAAACGATGCTATTATCTACATATTTTAAGAAATAATAATCAACAAAAAAAAATTTGGTATATTTATTAGCAATTTTTTTTATGGTTTTCCTTTATATTTGAAGTGGGATAATTGCTATTCATAAAAAAATACTTTGCCTCATGAATATTTTGTGACAACTATACTCTATACATTGTTTCAGTTGTACATTTGATTATTTGTCAATAATATAAAAAAAGAAATCCAGGAATTAAAAAGACGTGTTTGATTTATTTGGTTAATATTAATAATTATTACACACTAAAATAATATTAATAATATATATGTATACATTTTTCTGCAACTTTTTTCCAAATTTATTAGAAAGAATGATTGTTTTAAAAATCAATATTTGTCTTAAAAATGTATAATTGTTTACGATTTTTTTACCTTTTCGCTTATTTAAGCAAAACATTAAAAAAATATTCTTAAAATCATTTGAGATTTTCCTAAAGAT
The DNA here is from genome assembly GCA_034190945.1 of Octodonta nipae. NCBI lineage: Eukaryota > Metazoa > Arthropoda > Insecta > Coleoptera > Chrysomelidae > Octodonta > Octodonta nipae. The sequence goes on from CM067216.1 coordinate 172,773,106, forward strand.
GGATTTTTTTGTTGATTATGTTTACATTTTACTGGAGGATAAACTAACGAGCCACTATGTAGGTAAAATTTCAAAAACAAGAAATAAAAATTACTATAAAAAATCAAGAGAGTTTTACCTAGTATTATTGTTTATTTTCCGAAAACACACACAGACACACACACACACACACACACACACCCGGGGTGGTTGCTGGTCCACCACCGGGCGCCTCCCCAGGTGGCGGATAGGGGACGCTCTCCAGCAATGGGGAGTACTGAGGACTTCCTCAGGGCGGACCAAAATCAGATAGGGGAAGGAACCCCGAAAATAAACCATTCATGGATATGGGTGATAAGGTCAACTTAATACCCCAGGTGGGTACCTCTGCAGAGGATAATCCCACCACCGGTTCCGATCGAGTGAAAGCCTCGGTGGCCGGTGCACGCTCCACGGATTCTGGGAGGAGCGAATTATCACTTGTTCCGTCACATGGTGACAAGAAGAATAAGAACACTGCTAATGGTACAACATCGACCATTAAAACTAGAGCTGGCAGCAAGACACTATTCAGCCAAGTCCTCCAAAAGGCAGATAGTGCAGTTGACGCCTCCCAAAGGGCCACAACTGAGAGTGGCGCTCCAAACAAATTAGGAACAAAGATCGATGAGCTCTTGAAGTTCATTGGGCCTAGGCACAATGTACATCATGAGATCAAGAAACTGGCACACGCCATTAAGTCAGAATATGACAAATATCAGACGTCAACGACGCGGCCACCTCCTGTAGCGAAACCTGCTACAACACAGACATCGCCAGTAAAGGTGTCAAACACTCAGACACAAGGTGAAAAGCAAAAGGAGGTCCCAAAAGCGGCTGCCTCAAAAGCAGCCAACTCAAAACCGACTGCATCAACACCGGCGGCCCCAAAGCAGGCGGCTTCAATAAAAGTAGCCTCAGTAGCAAGGACCTCGCCACCGAAGGCCTCGCCTTCAGTAGCCCCATCAAGTAAGGCACCACTAGTTAAAACTCTTAAACCGGTGCTACCTAGCAAGCTAAAGCCCGGTAAAGAAGGTTGCCAGAACATCGGGCAAACCACCCAGGCAACAACAAGTAGGGTGGTCAATTCAGAAGCGGAGAGAAACAATGTACTAAAACCCAAGTTTAAACCGCAGACCAAAAAACAACCTTCAAACCAGTCGACTGACTGGCAAGTGGTAAAGAGGAAAAAGGCCCCGAGGACCAATAAGCAAAAACCAGCCCAACATTGTACGCTGCTTATAAAGAAAGGCGAGAAGAGCTCCCATGCAGATATCTTGCGAGGTATCAAGAATGATCCCACCTTGCAGGATATAGGCAAAAAAGTCAATAAGATCCGACGAACAGCTAAGGGAGATCTACTTTTGTTATTCGCCAAGGCAGACGCTCAGGAGATGGAGCGCTATTGTAACGCCATCAAGAATAAGCTCCCAAGCGGGGCCACTGTACAATCTCGAATACCCCAAATCGAGATTGAAATTAAAGACCTGGACGAGATCAGTACCAAGGAAGAGGTAGTAAACCTGCTCAAAGATAATATCGACGGCCTGGCAGAGATCACTGAGGAGGCAGTGAAATCACTTCGACGGGCATATAGATCAACACAAACGGCAGTTGTTTGTCTCCCAGAGGTCCAGGCCAAGAAAGCCATCGCACTTGGAAAGCTGAAACTTGCGTGGGGCACAGTACGTGTTCGCGAGAGGATCAGCCTTCGACCGAAGCAGTTGTTGTCACAGATGCGGAGGCGCTGGTCACAATGCCTCGGCTTGTCAACAACCTGCCAAGTGCTTACTCTGCAAAGAGAAAGATAGTAGGTCAGACTGCCGGCACGTTGCGGGTAGTTGGAAATGTCCGATCTACCAACAGGCGATGAGAGCAGCACAAGCCCGTAAATGAAAGTACTGCAACTCAACCTCAACCATTGCGAAGCAGCCCAAGACCTACTGGTACAGCGGGTGCGGGAATTGGATTGCGACGTAGCCATAATCTGCGAGCAGTACAAAAACTTCGACACCCTGTCCTGGGTAAATGACACAACGGACAGAGCAGCGATATGGGCTTGCGGTAAACTTCCGTTCCAACAACTCCCAAATACCTCCGAACCATGGCTTGTGAGAGCCAAAGTGGGAGGGGTCCACTTCTATAGCTGCTATGCACCTCCTAGTGCACAGCTTGAGGAGTTCGAGTTATTCTTGGACACCTTGGCGGAGGATGTACGGAAGCGAGAATCGGTCGCCATCGCAGGAGATTTCAACGCCTGGGCAATTGACTGGGGATGTCGGGAAACGAGCGCGAGATTACGAGCTCTCCTTGAGACCATGTCTTCGCTCAACCTGGTACTCCTCAACACTGGAGCCGTAAGCACATATCGCAAAGGCACAGCCAGCTCCATTATCGACGTAACATTCGTTAGCAGCAACCTAATTAAAGGGGGCTGTGAGTGGCGGGTCGATGAGGAGTTTACTAATAGCGACCACCAAGCTATTATTTGGGAAATCAACACCACTCCCAAACGAAGATTGTGTGTCAGTCGTGCGAGGTCACAGCCAGTCGGCTGGAACAAAAATGCTTTCGATGCTGATTCATTCGCCTTGGTTATGGAGCAGGAACCATTGTCAATAGCAACAAGCGCAGAAGCCACTGCCAAAGAGGTAATGACAAGCGTTGTCAAGTCCTGCGATGCTTCCATGCCAAGGAGACGGCAGAACAACAGCCGCCCACCAGTTTACTGGTGGAACGACACGATCTCACAACACCGACGAGAGTGTCTCAAAGCACGAAGGCTGCATCAACGAGCACGGAGACGCGACAGGGTCACAACAGAAGAACTAAGGCTCGACTATGAGATCAAAAGACAACAACTACGAAGAGCCATTCTCTCAAGCAAGAGATCCTACTGGAAGGAGTTGTGTGACGAAGTTAATCAAGATCCATGGGGAAAACCGTATAAAATCGTGATGCATAAAATTAAGGCCCCTCCCATGACATCAACGAACTGCCCCGAATCATTGCACCGCATTGTCACTCACTTGTTTCCTGCAAAGCCTGAGCTACCCGCTAATCCTTCGTGGCAGGTGAGGGACGAAGATATACCATCAGTGACTATGAGTGAGCTGATGGGCGCGTGCAACCGGCTCCAAAACGGTAAGGCTCCCGGTCCAGATGGCATACCTAACATCGCGCTAAAATGCGCCATAGCCAATAGGCCTGACATGTTTCTACACATGTATGAGACCTGCCTAAAGCAGGGGGTTTTCCCGAGTAAGTGGAAAAAGCAGAGGCTTGTGCTCCTCCCTAAAGGGGGAAAGAAACTTCCCGACGAACCGTCATCATATCGTCCCCTCTGTATGTTGGACTCTGCGGGAAAACTCCTTGAAAGGATAATAGCAGATAGGCTGGAGCCCTACGTTGAGCCGAAACTTTCCACCAACCAATTCGGGTTCAGAAAGGGGAGATCAACCATCGATGCCGTGACACTCGTTACCAACATCGCCAGAGAGGCTATCTCGGGAAAGAGATGGAGAAGAGGTGGAAAAAAGTACTGTCTAATAGCCACCCTGGATATCAAGAACGCCTTTAACTCGCCCCGCTGGGACCGCATTTTGGAGGCTCTTGTCAGGATGGAAGTTCCGCAGTACTTGCGCAGAATGGTTTCAGCCTATTTCAAGGACCGCATCTTGTTGTACCAAACTGAAAATGGGCAAGTAGACTATAAGATCACAGGAGGTGTACCTCAGGGCTCTGTTCTTGGCCCCCTCTTATGGAACGTAATGTACAACGACCTGCTCCTGCTCGGTCTGCCTGAGGGCGTCAGGCTAGTGGCATTCGCCGATGATGTGGCATTGATCATAGTGCGCAAGCACATAGAGGAGATACAAACAACCTTCTCATTCGCTATAGCCACAATTCAGCATTGGATGCTCGCAGCGGACTTGAGTTTAGCAGAACAAAAGACCGAAACACTTCTTGTTAGCAGTCGAAAGGCAAGGGAAACCATCACCCTCAAAATAGGCGACTCCTACATACAGTCGCAGCCCTTCATCAGCTATTTGGGGGTGCTCCTGGACACACGGCTCAACTTCAAAGAGCACATAATCGCGGCCAGCAAGAAAGCAGCTGGGGTACAGGGGGCATTATCTAGAATAATGCCGAATGTCGGAGGCCCTAGACAGATAAGAAGACAGCTACTGGCAACAGTAACTACTTCTGTTTTGTTGTACGGGGCACCGGTATGGGAGAAATCGCTCGAGCTACCATCGTACCGCCGGAAAATGAAATCAGTCCAGCGGCTCTCAGCGATTCGAGTGGCATCATCCTACCGCACTGTGTCTTACGAGGCGGTGAGTGTGATTGCCTCTACCCTACCTATCGACATCCTGGCTGCAGAAAGGGGACGGCTTTATCGCAGAAAGTTAGAGAAAGACCAACCGACAGGAAACAGCGATGAAAGAGCCATGAGTCTAAGGCAATGGCAGGAGAGGTGGGACAGCTCTACTAAAGGAAGGTGGACATATCGATTGATACCTAACATCAGTCGTTGGGTCAACCGCCAGCATGGGGAGGTTGGGTTCTACATCACTCAACTCCTGACTGGACATGGATGCTTTCGAGCATACCTGCACAGGTTCAGGAGGGCAAACTCCCCAAACTGCCCACACTGTACGGACGTGATAGAGGACGCGGAACACGTGTTCTTCTCCTGCCCCCGGTTTCAGGATCAACGTGCTGAAGTGGAGAGGATTCTGGAGACTAATATCGTTCCAGAACAATTAGTAGAAGCCATGCTGAAGGGCCCCCAAGCCTGGAACTTGGTATCAGATTACGCGGAGACTATCCTCAAAGAACTCCGCAATACGTTCGAGGAGTAGGCTTTAGAGGCTTTCAATGTAAGAGCAGTAAACATCTGCAATGAACCACCCTTGCGAAGTAGTATTGACTAAGAGTGCCGCAGGGGACCATGGTTGTAGGAGAAAGAGGTTAGGGTTTTAGCGGGTATACGGTATACTGGTTTCAATGCAACGATTTACTCTTGCTTTGAAGTCATTACATCGGGAGTCCCGCACGACGGCCAGCACGTGCTAGCTAAGTACGGAATGTATTTCCCCCCTCTTCGGATAAAAAAAAAAAAAACACACACACACACACACACACACACACACATATATATATATATATATATATATATATATATATATATAAACATATTTTGCTAGAGTTATTAATATATTTTTTTATTATTAAACAAATACATCATAAAATAAAATAATAAATACATCACAGTGGTATTAAAGTTTTCATTTTAAAAATTTTTACTAATAAATAACCTGGAATAGGTTTTTTAAAATATGTAATCAATTTCTTTAAATAACACTAAAATTTTAAGTTTACCTTTCCATTTTAGTTTTTTGTATTGAGAATTAATAACTAATAGATTGTAACAACTGACAACATTGGTCTCCCACAATCTCGATGGTTTAAATGCGAACAAAATCTTTAAGAAACAAAATAATTTTAGTGATTTTGTATAACAATTCATCGAGGTTCTTATCTCCATTTATTAATGGCGACCATCACCGTATTTAATTTAGTTTCAATTCTGTAGATCAACTAAAATATATTATATTACTGTAAACAATGGCAATTGTTGTTTGTACATGTTAGAATAAGTTACATAAGTCATCTTTTGGTTATTTGACTTGTTTGTAAAGATCCAAGGGGGGGCTAAGGAGCTCAATGCCCCCAATCATATCAGTTGTATGCTTTTTAGTATTTATTGTGATAAAACCTGCTTTCCATTCGGGTTTGATTCTATTGCACAATTTTCTGGTCATCATTTCGAATATACTGAGCATTTATGCACCACTAGTTTGAACTTGAAAACTACACAATTAGAAGTGCTAGAGGGGTAGCTAGTAAATTATTTATTCTATCATGTCACACTCACAGCTCTTAGATTCTATAATTCAATTCCTAGGAAACAGTTACTTTAAATATTATCATGCATAATTATGATGTATGTATGCTACTCTCCTAAATGGTTAGTTATCTGTTTGCAATTTTGCAGTAATTAATCATCAACAACACTATCGTTTACACTCAGTTTCTACTAAGATTTTGACTATAAAACACCGCGTTGATAACTAATTTAACAGTTTGCTTTTTATTATTAAAACGTTGTTGAAATAAGGTGTCATTTAAATCAACTATATTAAGAACAAAATATGTTTGTAAAAAGTGAATGGTCCTTTACAGTTTCAGCTGACGTAATCGACGTGGAAGAGCATGAAAATGGAGGTTTTTCCGATGACAGCGGGGAATCCGAAACAAATGAGACAATTAAGCTGACCATACGTTGTCCTTTCCAACGCGGCGCTCATAAACAGGCGCGTCGCTCACAACACCGTTCCGGCACACGTGATGAAACGAAGGAAAAAGTACAAGATGACGATGAAGCTACTCTCAGAGAACTGCTCATTAGGTACGACAAGTAGCCTGAGCACATATCCATACTTGTTGAAGCTGTTTTTCATAACATCTCAGCTTAATTTAGCATAACACAATTATTGAGATGCTTATCAACCAATGGCAGAAATCAGTTTATATTTTGAGTAGAAATGATTATTTATTTGTTGGTCGTTTCTATTATACAGGTGCTCAAGACATCATTTCAATTGTCCAGGATGCTTTCGACTCTGCATATATACGTTTAACTAGTTCAAGTTCAACCTACAGTTTGTAACCTACATCTTGTATTTTAAGGTAATTAAGGGCGATATACCTACACTTGAAATCTCGTTATGACATTCGAATATAGTCTGAATGATTTACAAAAAATTATAATATTCGTAGTAGAATAATATAATTTAACTATTTAAATATTTAATTAAATTATAATTATTATAACGTTTTAATTACAATAACTTTTTAATTGCATATATAAGATTTACTACCCATGGTGAACTCGCAGAGAAAACTGGAATTCTTTAATGTGTTTGGCCTCTCTAGGAAGTCACCCCCTCTGAGAAAACCAAGGAATACATTTCTTTCCCTATACCCTTCTATCCTTAGTAGTGGTTTATTCAAATTTAAATATGACCCTTAAGGTGTAGCAAATTGAACGAAAAATTAATCGCCACAATCAGTTCATAATCAGAGAAGATATCGTGTAACAAACATTCAAAAAAATTCAGCGGAACTCATTAGCAAAACGACCAAATGTTTTCTAGCGATATAGTAAATTTTTATGTTTTCTTGGGAATAACACCACAATTGAAATAAAAAGCTGTATATTGAATGAAAAAAGATACACGTTTAAAAGTCGATTTTGACTTTGTTGTCAATGGCTTTACATGCATTGAAAATGTAAATTGCAAAATGAAAGTTTTATTTATGACATTTAAGTCGACATATAAATAATGCCATTGACAACGAAGTCAGAATAGACTTTGAAATGTTTGATTTTTTCGTTCAACAGCAACAGCTTTTTATGTCAATTGTGGTGTTATTCCCAAGAAAACATAGAAATAATCAAGAATATGCCACAAATAACATTTAGAAGACAAATAGTATTACTAATTGACATAAAATTCAACAGTTTGATCAATGGGTTTTTTGATCCAAATAATTTTTAATTTTTTTAAAGTTGATTAATTATTTTGTGTTATTTTATTGCCATTGAGAACGCGGTATGATTTAGATCTTGAACGTTTAGAATATTTGAAATAAATCGACTTTTCAACAACTATGGTTCAGAAAACAACTGAAAACTTATATCTTTTCACACTCCGTGTCGTACTATAATGAATACCCTAACCTCAGTAGTGTTGGCAAAATAAAAATTTAATCATAGGAAATCCTTTTTGAACGGGCCATATTTCCTGGTACTATCAACATTTAGCTGACAAGGTTGGAGTAGAAGAGCTACCCTATGCAACCCATAGGTTTTCAAAATTTTGAGTTTACAGAGACCTACTAAAACATTTGGATGTGATGGTTAGTATTCACATTTATATGTCGTGTTCTGATGCCTTCTGACGATATTTTGTGTCAATACGCTTGCAGCTATAGAAGAGGTTAGGTCTCAATGTTTTTCCAACAGTTACCTGATTCTGATTGAGATTATTAACAATAGATTTGCTTTATGGTACTGGCTGCTCTAAACTAAACATTCTTTATCCGTTAACATATTTCAGTTAACTATGTACACTTGTGCTTGAACATAAATCGTTCAACTCATAAAACATCGCAACCATTGAGATAATACTAAAATTTAGAGTACGTCAGTTCCCGAGAAAAATATAACGTTGCGTACGTGAAAGGATCAGATAACTAAGTGCTTGTTAGCATTACTCAAGTGACTCTAGCTATTGCTTGCAGTTCTAGACACTCGGTTTCCTTTCTCTCTTGTCCAGCGTTACGATTCCACTTGTGTAGGCGCCCCTTAGAGCATATACCTTCTGGAGATAGCCTGCAATGCACAAAATCGTGGCAAGGCTAGAAAGAGAGGGCAATATAGTGGGTAAGAGGCTATTTCACTTGGTGGGTGGAAGCAGTAAATGAACAACATGCTGATAATATTTCATTGAAAGCAGCTCCCACACGAGTAAAAGCTTAGAGCATGTACCTTCTAGAGATAGCCTGCAGTGCCCAAATTCGTGGCAAGGCTATTTCACTTGGTGGGTGGAAGCAGCCAATGAACATGTTGATCGTATTTCATTGGAAGCAACTTCCACCCGAGTGAAATAGCCTCTTGCCCTCTCTATTGCCCTTTCTCTTCTTAGTCTTTCCACGATATTTGTGCACTGCAGCCTCTCTCTAGGAAGTAAATTCTCTAAGAAGTGAAATAGCCTCTTGCCCTCTCTGTTGCCCTTTCTCTCTTTGATCTTACCACGACATCTGTGCATTGCAGTCTATTTACAAAAGGTACAAGCTCTAACAAGCTCCCATACTCCACGTACTCTACATTTAGGTATTACCTCTATGCTCGCAACACTAGCGCACACAAATTTGTCATATGTCTTGATGTCACCGTTTCTCTGCCCTATCACTCTGTCGCAGCTCGGGTTCTGATGTGACATATCAGAAAGCATTATTAATGTAAACATGATAATATGTTACGACACCTCAGATAAGTATAGATTCGTGACAGAAGCCTACTGCTCTAAATACTTCTGATTAATTTCATTTCGTCAATTTGGAAAACAGTAGTATACTCTGTGGCATAGAAATTGGAATACTCATCATTTACAAATACGTCGAGTTTTTCTTACATTTATTATGATAAACGACCAGGTTGTGTTATTTGGATGGCCCCATGAAATTCTAGCCTTTCCTGAAATCACAGTAACGAGACCGCCCACTATTATCCAGTCACTATAATTTCTTACATATTCGCTTTTTACGTGTACATACTGAACAACAGATTAAGAAATCTTTATTGAACAAAAATCATTGTTAACTAAAAAACATATTTTTTTCAAAAACTATTAAAATGCTTGGAAAGTATTCTTTTCTGTTTTTACCTCGTGGTGTATTGCAAATTATTTTGAATATTAGTTGGTCGAATCTTATGTCAATTGTCCAGTTGTCATACTGTTTTGTATGAATTTCGCTTTGACAATATCTCAGAGTCTGTTAATGAGTTATCCAAGTAACTTTACACTGTCAAATCCCCGTTTTTCAGGTGTGATCATTCTTGGCATTAAAATTAATTAAAATAATTATACTATATTTCCTGTTTGCTTTTTCTATCAAACTTCTATTACGTCTACCACATTTTCAATATGTGCTCTTTGGATTAGCTAGCTATCAACAAGTTCCGTACTAAAAATTGACAAAGAGTAAATCGTAGTTCTCATATTACTGTAAAAAATATACGGAGAATTTATTTCAATATGTAAATTAATACTTAAGAGCAAAAATTACTAAATCATTTTATCCGAATTTAAGGTGTTATCATAACATGTGAATTTGTTATCTATTTTCGGAAACAGACAACAATAACAAATTAATTAGTTATCACATAACGATGTTTACAGATACCATAGATGATTATACCAAAAATATGTCAAGACAATAATGATAATAACTTGACTAATAACTATAATGTCATTAATCCACGTACTTTGATAGAGATATAATTAAAAGAATTGTACACAGTGTATTACATTAGTCCATAAATTTTCTGCAGCGTAAGAAATATTTTTACTTTACTTTCTGATAATAATAATCGAATAAAACCATTTGGCATTGAGTGAAAACACATTAAAGCTACTAAATAATAAATGCGAAAATATGAAAACCGACAAATAAAAATATATATGTAAACGTTACGCACAATACAAGTGAAGCTAACAATTTTTGAACGGTATTCAGAGATTATAAAATTCAGTCACTATGTGTATGTAGTTACTAAAATAAATATTTCTCAATACTCGTAATGTAAATATGACATATCAGTTTCAATTACATGTTTAGGATCAACTGATTGTGTTTAGAAAATATAATAAAAAAACTATATTTGTTCCAATTGACTGCCACCAAACATATACAGGGAGGAACAGCCAAACGGAATAAATTCGATAACGAATACAGGAGGGCGTGTTGCGAAAAACGCTTGGATTTGCCTCGATTTGTATTTTTAAATGCCCATTTTTTCAACAACAATAATTATATAGGGTGTGTCATGTGACAGTGGTCAATACCAACTTTCTTATTTTAAATGCAAGCCCCTGTATATTATTTATTTTTTGGATTGTCCAGAAAATTCTTGACATAATTATTCTACATGTCCTACACTTATCTTCAACTGTTTCGGAAATATTAAGTGTTTTCAGATTTATTATTAACGAAAATTATTTTATTTCACAAATTCGTTACATTAACCATTCCTGCGTTCCTTTTTACTGATTTGAAAAAAAAACAATTTTGTTTATTTTCGTCAAGACTCATAGCCTTAGCATCTTATTGTCTGCCTGTATAACAGTGGTGATCAGTTGTCATTGCTATTGCCGTTTGAATTTCGTTAACTGTACGTAATAATATCAGAAAAATGGTTAATATAACAGAAATGCACAAAATAACCATTCTACAAATGATTGTTTATGAAGATAACACACGGACACAAATGGAAGTATCTCACATATTTCACGCAAATTTTCCAAATTTGTCGCCTGTATTCCAAGGAACAATTAGCAAAGTAGAAAAACAGTTTCGCGACCTTGGTCATGTAAGACAGATAAAAAAAATAGCTGCCAACGCTGTAAGTGATATTACGAATTTGGATATTTTGCTTGAGTTTCGAGAAAACCCACATAATTATGGTCGAAAAGCAGTCCCACTGTTCAACGTTAGCCACACATCAATTTTTCTGGTTTTAAAGGAAAGTAAAATGCTCATGGAAGACGATTTCGATAGGACACAGTATTTCTGTGAACAAATGATGGTAAGGTTAGATAACAATGTGATCCAATTAGAAGACGTTTTGTTTTCTGATGTGAGTGAATTTACATTTCAAATTGCCGCTATTGGTCTAATGAAAATCCTCACTAGATGACAGAGAGACATACTCAATATCCTGAAAAAGTTAATGTTTGGACAGGAATTGCTGGAAATCATATCGTAGGTCCCTTTTTCATTGATGGCAACTTGAATGGAGATAAATATTTAAAACTCCTCCAAAATAATGTCGTGCCAACTTTAATAAACTTATATCCTGATCCAGTTAACCCACAAGTTCCTGCCAATATAATATGGTTTCAACAAGATGGAGCACCGCCCCATTACGAAATGAATGTCCGGCAGTACCTGAACAAAAATTTACCAAATTGGTGGATTGGGAGGCGCGGATCGATAGAATGGCCAGCACGATCTCCTGATTTGACGCCATTGGACTACTTTTTGTGGGTATATGTCAAAAGCACATAGATACAAACGTAAAAACGCTGAGTTGTTGATTAACGTCAGAAGACATTTCTATACCAAATTAGAATGTTGCCAAGACTTTCACGGCAAGCATTTTTAACATTTCCTGCATTGACATTAATGGTTTTTTGTTTTTTTTATATTACTAAGAAATAATCAGTATTCCTTATTAGGTTTTTAGTCTAATGTAGCGAATTTGTGAAATAAAATAATTTTCTTTTTTGAATGTTAATTTTGTAATAAATCTGAAAATACTTAATATTTCCGAAACAGTCGAAGATAGGTGTAGGACATTGTACCTGAATTATGTCTAAAATTTTCTGGAGAATCCAAAAAATAAATAATATACAGGGGCTTCCATTTAAAATAAGAAAGTTGGTATTGTCCACTGTCACATCCTATATACTTTTTTGTTGAAGAAATACGCATTAAAAAATACAAATCGAGGTATCCAAGCGTTTTTCCCAACACTCCCTCCTTTATTTGTTATCGAATTCATTCCATTTGGCTATTCCACACTGTATGTAGGACAAGGAGTGTATGAAAGGTATACCTTTTTTAGATATAATTTTTAGGAGTTAGCACGAAGCACAACTAAATGAAAACCGAGTATATAATTACGTAATGTGGAAGATTTCTTTGATGATTTGGGGTAGAATTATTGCATTACAATTATCTTCTCCTTGAGATGAACTAACACTATAGAATTAATAATACTGAGTTCCTTTCTAATGCCACCCATGCAAGTCTGATCTATCTGTTTATTTTTGGGAGTAGCAAATACAGACTCAGGTACTTCGAGAGTACTACGGTTCGTTGAAGATTTTTATTTTTATGTCTATTTCATTACATTAAGGGTCCATTTTTTGCAGATTCTGAATTTCTGGCAATGTAGGCTACTTCTCATTCTCATCAGCCAATCTCGTTTGGTTTGAATAGTAGCCGTCTACCTTCTGTTCTTTGTTGTTACAATCGATCTTTCTGACGACAGTTCTAATATCTCTGAGAATACCGTTGATAAGATGACATCAATTTGTGTGACCCTTCTCTGGGTGGAAAATTTAATGCTTCACATACCCTGATTTTGGCTTTGGCTTCCCTGCCAACGTTTCTATACATGACTTTGCTTACTTAGGGCAGTTATTATTCGTTTCAAAAAACTAGTGTCGAACGCTTTCTAGAAATCTATGAAGGCCAAGTTGAGATCAACTATGCTGAAACCATTGCAATAATGGGCTTGTTCTGGTTATTGAGAAGAACCTGGTATGTGCTTGGTTCTTAGATATAGCGTATATATCGTCGCCAGACATTTCCATGCTTCACTGCCAGCTTATATTTGTATTTTGGTCATTACTCATACTTCATGTCTTCCTGTCTGCTGACTCTACTTCTTCTGCGAGTATTTCTGGTCTTTCTTCTACCGTAGAGGTATTTTAAGAGTTTTGTGGGGCTACATATAGGTTTCTGTAGAATTAGATGACGTGATTGATCCAGTATTTTGTTTTTTTTTCTATTATTTTAACTTTGTGGTCGGTTAATGGGATTACTTGTCTTTTCCCGATTATTAGTGCTTTCTTAGGGTTGTTGTAGCACTTTCGAATTTAATTTGCAAATTTTACTAGTTTTTTGCTGTAATTTTTATTTCCTCTGTAACCGTCTTTATTATAGTCTTGCACCGTAGCAACGCCTTTGTTTCTAAGTTTAGTTTTTGGTCTTGGTTTCTTTTTGTGTTGCTCCTATTTCTTTCGCATAGGTTAGTATTGTGTTCATTAGCTGCGTGCTATCTTGTTTTTGTAGCTTTTCTTGATATTGTTCGACATTTTCTTTCAGATTGTTATTGAATTTGAATTTTTACAGTTTTTTTAACGGTAATTCTTGCTCTGGCAAGCATATCATCGCTTCCTGAACTCAAAACATTTAACGTACTCACATCGTTGAGGGTGCAGACACTGTTTGTTAGGATAAAGCTAACCTGACCATTTTGAAGCCTCTCAGGTCCAGTTCCTATTAGAGTTTTTCTTGCAGAACGAGTTTGACATGTACAATTCCTTATAGTGTTTAACCTGTACTAATCTCTCTCCTCTTTGGTTAGGTTCACCAAATCCAAATTGCACTGATTCCTCCTGATGTCGTGTTTTGTATGTTTGGCGTTAAAATCGGCGATAATGAATTTGAAATGGCAGTTGTTAGTATCTAGTATCGCGTTGATTTAGTTATAGTTGTAGGATCTCACTGTCCGAATGGCTTATTGTAGAGACGTATTATTTGAATGGTATATATTTTTTCAATAGACAAAGTTAATCGATCTGAAATTCTGAGAAATTTATTGGTCCACCCTTTATGGATGAAGAATGCTATTCCGCTAGTTCTTTGTGTTGATATAATATTATTTGTTCGTCGTTTTTCCTAATTTCACTTATGCCTAATTTGATGTCTTACATATACAAAGGTCAATAACATCCTTGTCAGTCTTCAATCATTAAATGTTTAATAATAAATAAATAATCGTTATTATTTCAAGTTTTTTGGAAATAAAAATTTTAATGATGTGTTTCTATAAGAATTATTTAACCTCTGCTTGTTTCAGTTCTATAATTAGCGTAACTAATTATTCAAGAAAATAAAAATCCATTCACAGATACAGCAGTGTCAAATTTAGAATATTAATTGCACAAATTTATACATGTTTGCTTAAAAATACAGAAAATATTAGGGATAACTATATATCTGCTAAACAAAGTTGCCTCTATAAAGATTGAAATTATTGTGTTATGATTTACCATAGTTATAAAAGTAGAACCAACAGATTAATAGAACAATATGTATTTTCTGTTTAATCTAATGAGTACGGTGCCACCGTGGAAATTTTTTTGTAAGCGGTTAAATGAATGCAAATAATATCTTAAATAAAGAAAATAGTCATTAACAAAACCTAATGGACATCTTTTATAACCTCCTTTTTCACGGAGAAAGATATTATTCAGAAAAGAATAGCGCCCTAATTTTTGGAGCGAGGTCTTTGATTCAATACGAATTCTATTCAGAAGTCGCCGCATTTTTTTCCTAAATTGTTTTTTAAAAAGTACATTCATAAATATAATTAATGAGATAGGAATAATTAAATGTTGACAAAGAGTTTGTCATGGCTGTAAAAGTTCCGTTGTAAAAATAACGAAGTTCCTTTTTCTGAATTTGTGCTTGTTCATTCATATATTAAAATAACTACAACCTTTTAGCAGGTATTTGTATTATAGTTTGCTATTGTTTATTTGTTACTTCAAAAGATTTTGAGACGAAAAATATAGTAGTAATTTAATTTTCCACAAAATTTTTTATCACGCTTTGCAAAAAAATGTGTTATAGGTTTTTACAATGTAACATGATGAACTGGGATATTTAGATAAATCTATTTCTTTTATGTACATTAACAATATCAGTTTCCAAGTATTCTCTGGTCATCGGTCTACATTCCTACAAGTTCAGGCATAAATACAAATAACATATTTATATTTGTCATTGAAATCTCGTACTTCTATTCCTGTCGAGCTCCTAAATCACAAAATTTCCATGACCTAATACCATCTTACCTGCGACGAAGATGACTAAATTTATCCTATCATACTCCACACATGTTAAATCTGAAATAAGCCTAAGCTACAAAGATATCAAGACAAGGCTTCAAAATTGCGATTCATTTTACTAGAAGACATCGTTGGGTATTCATTAAACTTAACATATCACGAAGTACTTTGTTGGAAATTTCCACAACATTCATTCTCAAGATCAACGCATCTACGGAATTGCCAACTGGTAATGACCTTAATCGATAGTTCTCGCTTAAGATCCACTAAAGTTTTCATTAATTTTTTATATAAAAAATAAATTTTGGTTTAAAAGATTCACATTTCAGTCATATAAAATTTCTTATTTAAATTATATTCTCCATCTTTTTTTAATAATAATTTAAAAATTAACAATCCACCCATCATGGCTGATACTATATTTGGATGTAGTCCTGATTTAATGGTCACGTAATCAGCTGTGTAATTGAGGTAGGTGACTGAATTTTTTAACCATTAAAAAATATAAAAAATCCCATCTTTGAGTCAATTTGTATTTTATAATGATGAAGAAATAAAGTGGCTTGATTTAATAACACAGCTAATTTTTTGACCATAGACTTCGCTATTTGTAGCAACTAGACATGATAGGTCCACGCATTTAAAACTAATAATAATCAACTGAAAATGGTGAAACAATACGAACCCAAACCTAAAAAATGATTAAAACATTAAAACCCATAGGTGACCTAAAGAAAAAATGACTGGATCTTAACTGACCAAAAGGCTGAAGTCATTACGACTTCGCAATTCCTTACATAATGTGCTAATTTGCCCAGGTATTCTCAAGTAGAATTCGGACTCGTCAATAAAATATATTCCCTATCCCGGTTCTTATTAAATGTCCTAAGCTAATGCTGAGGCACTAAATTAAGGCGGTAACTTCAGAAAACCTGTACTAAATTTGCCTAAATAAAATTTTAAACCAAATTTCTAGAGTTATTACATTAAAAAGCCTTCTTCTAGGCTCATGGAGTTAGGATTACCTCATTTTAATATTAAATTTATTAATTTTGAGGCTCTCGTTGGGGATGATTTTGTCTCTCTATACACGTTCCTAAAAACCATACAACTGACAAACCTCAACTTTGCAAAACAAAACTGATTTCTCGGGGACGTTATTTGTCATAAAACATGTTGGGCAAGTTATTCCAAAAAGGAAAATAGGCTGAAGTCAATAGTTTTTTTCCTTTGTAATATAAGAACTACAAATTAGAATTGCATGCAAAACCAACAATATTGGGAATATTAGCTTACATACCCTTTATGTTCGAATATGACATTGAACTTCTCCTAGAGGTCAAGGTTGAAGGTCATTGAGAGGTAATACATTTGCAAATGAGGACACATACTTTTGAGCTCGAGATGCAGATACTTAAGACCTCGATGGAATTTAAGGTCAAATGATTTTTAATTGAAATAAACTGTTTACAAACTTGACCAATATTTCAGCAACATCTTCCTTGTGGAATAATATGTGTAATTTTTTTATAGATTTAACTGTTTGGATCTGACGGAAGTTGTATTTATTTAAATTTAGAAACATTCGAGTTAAAGGTCCTTGATATGGTCATATTCGGAGTTAAAAGCATGATCTCTCGATTGGCAATACTTGACATCTAAATGACATTGAGCCTTTACCCCAAAGTCACAGCTAAGGTCGTATTCAAACGTAATTTTTTTCCTAAGCTCCGTTTTAAATCTTTACGGTCAAGGTCAAATATAAGGTAACCCTTGGATAGTAAAAGAAATCCTACAACTTTTCTATGGCTCGTAGTTTTCAAGAAATTCATACTTTTTGTACATTTAGTATATACAAAACAGACTTTTTATATTTTAGGATTCACATTTTTATTATTAATTACATAAACAGTTCGTGTTTGAAAATCATGTCCTTTTTTTCCTACCCATTTATCAAAATAAAACTATGAAGGTATCCGCATATATATATCAGAATTATTGTAGTTTTGGTTTTAATGGTTACAAGCTGGAGGTTGAAGTTTCCTTTTGAAATATCTATATGCAGAGTTCTTAATTCTCTATATAAACATGAAAACATCATTTGTACTGATTTCAATAATTCCTAGACTTTTCAAATATTAATGCTTGATATGAACAAATTCAGTAAGAAATAGAAACATAACACTTATTGAGTTTGATCCCCTTAACCATGATTTTAACCTTGAATAATACAAATTCAGTTGTTTGTTTGTTAATTTTTTGTTAATACTTTATATATCAATAGGATGTGTTTACTGTAGAAATTACATTTCATTAACAACTGAATTGGTCATTATAAAATGTGATTAGTCAGGTAGAGGTATATGTATGTGTACGTTGATTTCGCTAATAATTAAATTTGAGGAAAATTATGCTTACTGTTATCTGTGTCGATCATTTGCGCATTCAAGTTATTACAAAATATGATTTCAGATTTCTACAAAAAGTAAATAGGAATAATCTCTTAGCAGATGTTTTTATAATCCCAAGTGTTAAAGAAGTCTTCGTTAAGAGGAGGCCTACGATATTTAGTCCTTTCATGTAGGCCAGGTTCAGAAATTACCTGGATCTGGATACCTATCACCTACATATTTTTGTCAGGTATATTTTTATTCAAACGCCTATATTTCTAGTTAAGAACTTTGTTTGGATTTGCGAGAAAAATTAATATTCCCCAAAAAAATCAGAAACCTATATAATACTAGGTTCTGCAACAAGTCCTGTCTTTTGTATACAGTACCTTTTAACAATCGTATTACATTTATTTATTATCTATTATTATTCTATTATACAGTGATGGGCAAATTTTTGGAACCAATTAAATATCTCTGGAATTATTAGAGATATAAAAATGAAATTTGGAAGGTGGATACTGCAGTAGATTGACTATTTGTTTCCAAATTTTTTTACAATTTTGAACTTCATGTTTTACTGGAAGTAATGTCGATTTTAAAATTTGCAATGAAACACCCTGTATAGTATTTTAGTTTCTGATGAAACATTTTATTGCGAATACAAAAATATCGGGTTTGATATTGTTTACTTCAATACCTACTTAGATATTAACAGAAAAATAACTAAGGAAGGAAAAATTCGATGGTTCAGATTTCATTTACGCCCGATATAAACAAACCGCTCGGTAAGGATTTGTATTTTTATTGGCCAATCGGTGCCACCGTTACAGCCAACAGCACTGCTTGTTCCATAGTCGAATACAAGTGCGTTTGTTTAAATCAGGCGCAAATTAAATCTGAATCAAGTTATTGTTTTTTTTTATTTGAACGTAAAAAGATTGTATTGTTTTAATTTGATCGTAAAATGGCCGAATGAAAAAGAAAGAATAGAAATATTAATGATGATTGGGTATGGGGAGAGAAAAAGGACGCATCAAGAAGTTTGTGACCTTTTTAACATTGTTCATCCGAATACACAAATATCCCGTTCAGTAGTGACGAAAACTTTGCGAAGGTACGACACAAGTGGAACAGTTAGCAATTTACCAAAAAGTGGACGGTTAAAAAGTGCAAGTAATGAAGATGTAGCTCAAAATGTTGCTACATCTTTGGAAGAAAATCCTCACTTATCCACCACCGACCTCGCCAATATGCATGGAATTAGCCGTCGTTCAGTAGGAAGGATATTAAGGCGAGAAAAATATCATCCATACAAAATTCGCCTCGTTCAAGAACTCTCCGAAGACGATTGCGACAGACGTTTGCAATTTTGTGAAACGATGATGAATATTTGTAACTGAGATAATAATTTTATAAGAAATGTGGTGTTTTCAGACGAGGCTACATTTTGTTTAAATGGTTCGGTTAATCGACATAACTGCCGCTACTGGTCGCAAAGTAATCCTAATTGGGTACAAGAGGCTCATACACAACATCCCCAAAAATTGAACGTTTGGGCCGGCATTTATAACAACAGAATCGTGGGACCCTTCTTCCTACAAGAAACTTTAAACGGAGATAGGTATTTACAGCTCTTGGAGACACAAGTTATTCCGGCATTGGAGGTAAATGGACAATTACCAAATAATATCTGGTTTCAGCAGGATGGAGCACCATCCCATTACGCTCGCATTGTTCGAGATCATTTAGAGAGGACATTTCATCACAGATGGTTTGGAAGAAGGGGTACTTATGAATGGCCTGCACCAAGTCCCGACCTTAATCCACTAGACTATTTTCTGTGGGGGTACTTAAAGTCTAAGGTTTATGTTGATTGACCAAATAATTTGCAAGAATTAGCTGCAAGAATAACTCAAGACATCCAGAGAATTACACCAGAAGTAATAGCTAATGTTACTAGAGAATTTAAAAACCGACTTGCTTATTGTCAAGAAGTAAACGGTGCTCAGTTTGAACATCTAATACATTAAGTTTAGTTAAGTTTCAATGTTTTGAAAATCACTTAGATTTAGTTAATATTTATGATTATGTATTTCTTTAATGGATATTAGATTTTTCCTTTCCTTAGTTACTTTTCTATTAATATCTCGGTAGGTATTGAAGTAAACAATATCAAACCCGATATTTTTGTATGCGCAATAAAATGTTTCATCAGAAACTAAAATACTATACAGGGTGTTTCATTGCAAATTTTAAAATCAACATTACTTCCGGTGAAACAGGAAGTTTAAAATTGTAAAAAAATTGGAAACAAATAGGCAATCTACTGCAGTATCCACCTTCCAAATTTCATTTTGATATCTCTAATAATTCAAGAGATATTTGCTTGGTTCGCCACATTTGCCCATCATTGTATATTGCAACGCATATATAACTGCCAGTAAAATCCAGTTGAAAGAATATTTTGTTACTATGACAGGAAAATTCTCAAAAAGAACTTAAACAAGTTTGCAGTAAATATGAAAAAATATTATTTAGTTTTATTAAATATGTTTCAAATAGAAAAACAATGAACGATGAAATGTTTATTTCAAATGGCCTCTGAAATGTTTATCAGAGTATAGTAAAATATTCTTTCATGTAATGAGATGTAAATTGATATGTTTTTACTTCATTTTACTTTATTACAATTTTATATCACCAAATTTCTCGAAGCTATGAATATGGATTAGATGTTCGACTGTATACAACATTAGGATGTTCCTTAAGTCTAATTGAAAAAAAAAACTTTTCGATTAGCGTGTCAGATTTTGTCTACTAGTCATCTAATTTGCTAACTCTTAAGATTAATAATAACGTACTTTCGGTACTGCGGAGTATATTCGTTATCGAAAGAATTGCTTTATTTACATTTTGATTGATTTTTGGCTCATTTCTTTAAAATTAAGTATTTAGACATATCGAATATTGCATAATTTTCAAAATAAACTAATCTCTGTAATGTTAATACTGTATGCATACCGATATTGCACATTGTTTATCGTTCGCGTGGATGAATAAATAACAATTTTTCATTTTAGACTTGCTAATCTAATTTTTACAACCCGGGTAAGCGAATTGGGATAGAGGCCCCGGTGTATGTAGAGTTTAACAGAGTGCATCTAAGGAGAGTGGTGCCAAGCCCGGGAGCATGGCCATTTTCCGCTCATTTTCCACCAATAAGAATTACAACACCATGCCTTGTGTGATATGCAACCGTACAAACTGGTGCAGATTTTTTAAAATTGCCAGATTGCTTGAAGAGAAAATTCCTAAAAAATCAATATGTTTTACGCATTCGATTCAATGAAAAACATCATTCAAAAGATCAGCCATTGATATTAAAAATTAATATTAAAGTTAATTACCTATAAAGTAAAAAAAATAGGTAATAAACAATTTCATGTACCTATCTGCAAATTTTGTTTAAAAAAAAATTGAAAATAGAGTTATTAAAAATTTCTGACACCTATTTGGGGCCCATAGTTTCATTTTTAAATCCCCCAACTATCTTCTGATAACTATTAATTATTGTTGTCAACATTTTAGAATCTAGTTGGTTTGCTTAAATTTAATAAAATTTAACTAAGAATACCAAAATGATAAAATTATACAGATATCGTGAGATTTACTTTAAATCATCAGATCTGGCCACACAGCAACAAACACTAAACATCTCTTCTCCCGTTGCTATAATATCAGAGCTAAAAATGGCGGAACCAATCAGCATTTAGCCTATACCTTGGCAACACTTCTTATATGCACTCTGAAACTCTGCAACTTCAGCACTTGGCAGTCAGCAGGGTTTGTCTTGAGGCATGAAAATGGTCGAGTATAAACTCAATTTTTTAGGGCATTTAGTTAACTTTTTAAACTACTACTTGGGTTAATGTAGTTACACTGACAAATTCGATCATGTTAACAGTTAACAGTGATGTGGAATTTGTGTGTTACGCAATTAACAAATCACCTATACCTCTCAGTTCCTTACACTTTTTTTATTTGATTAACACTTACAGCACTTCTTGAAGATTCATTTTTTCTTAAATAAACACAATATTTTTAATCAGATTAACAAACACAATTTAAGTTTTTATTAAGTCGTGTTTATTATTTCGCTTGTATCTACGATTTTTAAATATTTTATTTATCTGTTCATTAGATAAATATATATATATTTTAACTAAGGAATTGTAATTGATCATAAGAAACACTATCCTTTTTTACCGCGGTGGTGGCTCATATTTTATATTTGAGAAAATGCAAACTTGTTTAGAATATTTCGCACGATCTGCCCATTAGATGCAACTTCAGGTTACGCGTTCTGACCTGAACATATAAAGCTGTGTTATATTGTGATAATAATGTACCACTTCGTATCTCAATATCGCTAACCCACATACACACTACTTTACAAATTACATTCTTATCCCCAACCCTCTAGGTTTATCTTGTTTTGACACTAAGACAATTTTGTTCCTGCAATATCAATGACATTGATTTAAGGAATAATTGCTTTGGGTTTGCTTTCTCTACCTGATGTTTTGACATCAAGAAATTGTTGTCTTGGCAGTAACACATCTGCGGGTGACACATTCTCGTCTAAGTGTGTTCGACTGTGTTATTCTTTTTTTCTCTTGGGAAAATTTGGTTAATATTAGTCTGACAATGTAACTCGTTCCTCGAAGTTTCCTTGGACTTCCATCGTCTTGAAGTGGTTGATCTCACAACGTTTCAATAGCTATGTATCTGCTATCGTCATTCACCTGATGATACATAGCTATGAAACCACTTCAAGAGGATGGACGTCCAAGGAAACTTCGAGGAATTGGTTAATATTATTTTACTTACATGTCTTAGCTGTTAGGTTGTGTTTAACTCTTATTCAATAGGTTTGTAGGCTCAATCGCGATTGTTTGGTTTCATTACATAGTTCTTTCTCTTAAGTTTTTGTCTTAGTATTTATGGCGGTAGGTGTTTTTATCTGTAATAGTGGAAAGATCTTTCCACACCTCTTCGGTGGGTTGTCGACCAGAACTTTCGGGTACAAAGTTCCTAGTCTTGTCGTTGGTGGAATCATCATATTTGGTGACTTAAGGACCTTTTACAAGGGGGAACGTACTGATATACAGTTATGGCACTCTGCTGGTATTTCTGGTCCCATGTTGCATTTTGATCTACGGTGTCGTCAGGCCATTTGACACATACACCTAATTAATACTTTTATAACTTGTTCGTATTAAGACTAAAAATACAATGCTCTCTAAATACAACTCGATCATCTATGATTATATACTTTCACACTGAAAATGAAACTATTCGAAGTAGTATAGATCAAAGATTTGTTAAAACAACGGTACTCCCGGTTCTATTTATGTTACCGAATAAACTCGGTATGTGCATGTTGTCGCGAGTAACAATAATATATCCCCAACAATCTTTTTGAAGTATTCTTTCACGATGGAATGATAACATTCACGAACGTTGATAATTGTCATGGTTTAATCTACCACTTAAAAGAGCATTTAACAACTGTTAAATATCATGCCACTTAATATTCTTTGATAACTGTATTAACGATTTCTTCAATTTCTTTCAACATTTTCCTTTTTTTGGTGTTTTTCACACTATTAGTGCTTTCGTCCTGTCTATTACTGGACATTCCTACCAGCTAAGACCAGAAACAATCCATACCCTGGCAAGCCGCACCTTTGAACTATCGAGCCTTGAGTGAATAGGTCGTATGAGGTTTCGTTTAAATATTGCTATATAGGAAAACACCCAGGTTTATTAAAAAAACCTTTATTTTCTTGACATACACTTTTTTATCCGAATGATCTTATTACTCATAAACTGGAAGTAGGTACTGAAATTAATTTTAGTTAGCTTTCTTACCTTCCCTTGGAAACTGTTATAATTATCTAGATCTAGTCTGTTATCTACCGATAATGAATTAATGAATATTGTAAATCTTAAGGAACTACATGAAAATTTAGCTTTTTATTTTCCTTGAAATATATTAATTCTTCCCCGTAAAGCAATTATTTCTTTTGATCAAAATAGTATAATTTATACATCATCTAATATATAAATGGAAGCACTGGAATCCTAATCACATCTACAACTTAATTTCAAATGCAGGCAATTTCTACTTGTTTCGATTTAATAGTGTGGTGACAAAATATGACAGAACTTTACGCAGAATCTGGTATTCATAATACTTGAACATATTTTATACATATACCTACTGTAATTTCAAGGGCAAATGCAATACAAAATAGTATGCATAATGTTATAAGGTCAATATTTGTCATTTAATATATTATGTTATTTTAGAGAGTCGACTCCTATTTTATAATTAGAAATTGTTTGAAAAATAATATAAAGTAATAAGCAGATTCTATTAAAAATTAGAAATTTTAAACATATGATAAGTAATTCGTATTTGCGACTCTCCAATTTACACAATTTAATTCTTGGAAAATACTGTAAAAATTATATGATGACTTGATTATTGCATAATTAATAATAATCATTGATTACCTCATATTAAGATACTTAACAACAGGATTATTCAGTTTACCCAGGACATTAGCAATTTAGAAGCAATTCTGCCAATATCACATTGACAAGAAACACAACAATAGTCATGTATAACGAATACCCTGAGAGCTATATATCTTCAATATTTACTTTCAAATGAACATAAACTAGGAAATCAAAAATAATAGTAAAATATTTTGTGAAAACGAAATAGAGTTGATAATACCATATAAACTTCGCAGTCAAAAAGAAAAACCATCGACCGGGAACGAAATAAAATGATGGTGTACCACACCAAATTTTACGAGGACCTCTATAAAGCCTCCGAACCCTTGAAGAACAGATAAAGATTGAAGAAGTACAAAAAGTACTAATAAAAACAATGGAATAGTGCTCTTAAAGTAATATCCACAAATAATTTGGTCAAGTGAAAGTTGGACTCGCGTACTAAGGGTTTCATACCATCTTTGAGATTTGATACAATGTAGGTGATTCAAAATATATATTTTTCTAACATTGCAGTTTGCAATTTGCTTATATTTACCTTAATATTTTTTAAACTAAGCGTTTTAAATTTATAAAATGTATACATTATATTTCTCACTCTAGATATTTATTTAATTTTCTACTTTAGCTTTCTAAAATAAGATTAGGATTTTCGTTTATAAATTACTGTTAGAATTTGTTTTTTACTTTTCTTAATGGGTCGAATTTTGTAAATATTTTTTAACAAATTATTTTAAAAATATACTTGTATTAGTCATTCTTGATATACCTATTACATGATGCGTTAAAACAAATCATTTAATTCAACTTAATGTCAGGATTTTCGATTTAGTTTTCTCCACAATTTTATGTGGTGTAGTTCTGAGATAGAGGCGTGAAAAAGTCCATGATTTATAATTTTGTTAATATCTTTTAAACAACTGATTTCAAAAATATGAAAAAAAATATATTTATATTTCTTACAATGGGCCTCTTCATATTACATGATTGAAAAAAATAGTTTATTTATTCCATTTAATTTTATAACTTGCCCCCCAAAATTAATATTGGGGTTTACTGCTTATTTTTCATATAAAGTTCAAGTGAGGCCCTATATCCCTAATTATTTTAAAACTTTTAGGTCGTATATTTTCGGAAATAAAGGGGCGAACGTGTATTTTTTTGTATTTTTGTTAATATATTTTAAACAATTGATTTTAAAAATTTTAAATAATTTGTATTTTTTATAATGGGCACTTTTATTTGATATATTGCATGATGCGTTAGAAACAGCTTTAATTTTATATTTTCCACTTAATACTGTAATTTGCCCCCCAAAATTAATATTACGGGTGTCTCCATATTTTTCCTGTAAAGTTTAGGTGAGGCCCTATATCTCTATTTTTTCAAAATTTTACGTCTTATAGTTTCGGTGATAAGGGGGCGGGGAATTGGTAAATGTTTGTATATTTTTGTTAACATCTTTCATATGATGTATTACATGATGTCATTGTTTAATTTTTAATTTTTCATATAAGTGTAAAATTTCCTCCTGTAACTTTGGGCAACGTTCTCTAGTCCCCATTTTTGCCTGAATCGTTGCGAAGATAATATGGGGGAATGGTTGATTTTTGTAAATATTCACCCCAGAAGTACCTCTGAAATAAAATTTTCATCATTTACGATATGTACTCTTGATCGAGTCATCAAACAAAACACTGATACCAATTTTCAACCTTTTCCGTTCAGTAGTTTCGGAGAAAATTGCTGTGTTTAGAAAGACAGAGAAATCAGGAGTAATATTATAAGAGTATCCGTACCCTAAAAAGAGATTTGGAAAGAGAAACTGATTAGTCTCGTGTCAGTAGTGCACATAGTATTTATTAGGATCATTCACAACGTAGTAATAATAAATTTCGCGGTGGCTTCAGCGCCATTGATCATTGATCAGAAATATACACTAAGTGATTAAAGAATATACGAAAGCGTAAGACACCATATATCTGAAGGTATTAATCGATGACCTACCACAAAATTTCTACCAAAAACGAGTCGGACAAGATGTCGCAACATCAACAAAGCTCTTAGAAAGTATCTTTGGACATTAGGGTGGTACTACAAGGGAACTAAAATCTGTAGGATAACTTAACGATCTGTGATTTGTTGATGTGTCAAAATGCAGGAGGGCTACAATAATAAATAACTGAACAAAACCCAGTAAATAATGAATTAGGCAAAAAAAAATAATATGAACGAAATGAAAGTAATGTACAACAAGTAGTAGAAGAATATATAAATTGGGCTATTTAATACATTGACAAGAAAATTGAATACTCGTCCAGTTTAGAATCACAGTCTATTTCAAGAAAAACATTTTGATCGATGGATTTTACTTACAGACAGATGTGAAACCTGGATTTTGAAATCATACTTTACACAAAACTCCAAGTTTGTGGAGAGATGCATGACACAAGTAACAAGGGGACACAGACACATTTGGCAAGATGGCAAAACAAAAGAGAGCAATAAGAGTCTCTAATCGTTATCCAAGGGGTATAAAAAAAACAAGAACTTATACTTAGTAATGTAATATATTTTAAAAAGTAACAAACAAATCTTTACTTTTATGAACTCGAATTACAT
Source organism: Octodonta nipae (assembly GCA_034190945.1). Taxonomy (NCBI): domain Eukaryota; kingdom Metazoa; phylum Arthropoda; class Insecta; order Coleoptera; family Chrysomelidae; genus Octodonta; species Octodonta nipae. Next base: position 172,800,230 of record CM067216.1, read on the forward strand.
CTTCAAGAAAAGTTCATCAACCATGTGATTGAATGTATTTTCAATGATATGACTCCAGAAAGTCTTGTTTGTGAAAAAAAATTGATATCAAAACAAATAACATTTGCCTTGCTACTATTTTTTAATTATCTATGCTGGAGTGATGAAAGCAATATTGTTGAACGTATAGGTAAATAAGTACGGTGTGTGGCATTGCAGTACGAGGGCTGCCTTTTATATTTCGGGATTGGACAACCCGATAGTTGCAATCTGACAACTGACAGCTCTATCGTAAAGTTTGGCATTTTTGAGGTTATACATACTGAGAACGTTTTGACATACGAGCGCTATGTGTTGTTTACAGTAACTTAAAGGATTCACTCGGCCTAAAAATGGAATTAAATCGTGAACAATTTTATTTTTTTTACAACTTTCGACGTGGATTAAGTCAGGAAGAGTGCATGGATGAACTTAATTTAATTTTTGGCGATGAAACTCCATCAAGGACCACTGTTTATCGTTGGTATGGTGAATTCAATCGAGGTCGTAGTTCACTCCAAGACGAATTTCTTGAAGGTCGTCGAAAAACAGTTGTTGTTCCGGAAACCATTGATGCTGTGCGCGAACTGATATTGCAAGATCGTCATGTGACCTATCGTGAGATTGAGTCAACCTTACATATTAGTGGGACCAGCATACATTCAATATTACATAAACATTTGAATGTCAAAAAAATTGTTCGCGTTGGATCCCACACAATTTGTCAATCGTTCAAAAAAGGCACGTGTCGATTGGTCGAAAGAAAAGCTCTAAAAAATACGATCGCGGTGCTTCAAAAAAAGTGTAATGACATAGGGACAGGTGATGAATCGTGGATTTACGCGTATGAGCCCGAAAGTAAACAGCAGTCGACTGTATGGGTGTTTCAAGATGAGCCGAATCCAACAAAAGTTGTTCGCGCACGAAGCACTTCCAAGCAAATGATCACCTGTTTTTTCGAAAAAACTGGACATGTCGCAACCGTACCACTAGAACAACGCAGAACAGTCAATTCTGAGTGGTACACAACCATTTGTTTGCCAGTTGTCTTTCAAGAAATGAGGAAAACCAACCGCCGAAGACGGATCACTCTTCACCACGACAATGCGAGCTCTCACACACCGGCCCAAACAACTGCATTTTTGACCACTCAAAACATCGATTTGATGAGTCATCCGCCGTATAGTCCTGACTTGTCACCAAATGACTTCTTTTTATTCCCGTACGAAAAAAACAAACTGAGAGGTCAACGTTTTTCGACACCTGAAGAAGCGGTTGCTGCGTTCAGAATGAATATTTTGGAGATACCTCAATCAGAGTGGAAAAAGTGCTTCGACAATTGGTTCAAACGCATGCAAAAGTGTATAGATCTTCATGGGGAATATTTTGAAAAACAATAAAGCGATTTTCGATGATTAATATTTGTTTCTGTTCTCTAATCCCGAAATATAAAAGGTAGCCCTCGTAATACCAATTTAGTATGGAATTGGAACACAGTGGAATCCACGTAAACCAAATATTGGGACTGACCTTGGTCACAACATTACTGGTGTACATAGTAAGTAAGATGAGTAAGATGGAAATATACACAGACGAGGGTGAAACGCAAGAATTGACAAAATATATAATAACAACTAAATACTGTAACATATAGGTTGAGACTAAGCACTATTCATATACCAGAATAAAAATTAGTGCTGTAATAATAGTAATTCATAAGAATGCCAGGAATAAAAAGTCTAGCAACACAATACAAAATGGAATACAAAGTACATTAGTGTCAGCTCAATTAACAGAGAAAGGCGATTTTGACAGTATCATAGGCACAGTAGATCACTCAGGGAAGTCAAAAGATGTCAAATATCAGGTGTTTTAGCCTTGAGAAGTTACAACCAGAAGGTAGTAACGAATTACTTAAGGAAACAACCTGCAGAATACAGCTCATACACGGAGGCCAAAGCAAGGCATGTAAATATACTCAGTATTTTTTACTACCACAAGAATCAAACAAATTAATAAATTATTCACAGCAGCATTTAGAAAGTTTTACTTGAATCATTCGTACATAAAGGTTGAGGTCAAATTTATCAAAGGCATTGTCCGAATCAGGATAGCCTACAGTAATACAAACAATAGAACTAATACAAAAATATCACTTTCTATCGATCGTAAAAAATATGAACCCTTAAAGTGTTTTGCTCGTTCACATAATCTCACAATAAGTTGAATTTTTGCTGCGTCATTATTTCTAAAAGAAAATGTATATCACTAGACCAACTCATATTGATATATAGAATTCAAAGGAATATCTATTAGGGCTTTTCAAAAAAAAAAAAGAATAGAAACAGCTGAAAGTTACGAACTTAGTGGTTATTCGAATGAGCAAATATAGTGCCGGTTTAAAATATGCTTATTTTAGTTTCCAATTTTTCTAATTTAATCTAGTCTTAAATGTGCAGTTTTGATCACTTCATTTTTAGTTATTCGATTTGCTTTTCTAAAGTTATAGTGAATCTACTTTTCCATAATACCATACCATTTTTTCTCTCCTGATGACACGTAACATTATGCAGATTGTCCTTTTACTGAGAGGTTAATTAAAATCCTCATTATCGCATTGAGAAAAATGACTTAGGTTATCATATCGATCGGTGTTTGTTTAATTTCATAATTTGTAAGTTTAATTTTTGAATTAATATTTTTTCTCAAATTTATCGCATCAGTTTCATACATATGCCCATCCTGTGCTCAAATACATGATTTCAAAGATTGCTTGTTCAGTAAAAATCTGAAGAAAATAGTAAATCTCACTGTATATTTTGCAATATACAAACGCATTTGATGATTCCGAAATGTAACTTAAATTTTGCAGGTATTTTGTTAAATAAGGCAATAGTTGGGTATATCCGAAAGCTTTGAGGAGCTGCACGTGAATTCGGAAGACTTTTGAACAGTTCTGGAGATATAAGGAAAATGTTGTAAGTCGCATTTTGTACATCTTCACATGTAACATGAATACAGAATAAATAGAACAGAGAATATTGGAAGGAAAGGTCTAAATATGCAACAAAAGTTATCGCAAGAAGAATATTCTTTTCATGTAGACAATAGTAAATTTGTGGCGTAGAAAATCACAGTTGTAGAGGAAAAACGCACCTCAACAAGAATTGTCTTTAGGAACTTTCGTACTGGGTATATTGTGTCCACTTTTACATATAATTTAATTTTGTCTAAAGTTGTTAACTAACCAACTTTCAAAATATTTCACTGTAAAATTTGATCCGCCTAATAGACTATTTAAGCATCCTTAATATGTATATCTACAGCTAATTAACAATTATTCTTAACTTAACAATCAATATTATTTATTCCATATTATTTCTTAGTAGCCAAAAAAAAACAAATTTGATAATAGTATAGTTATGTTGTTATAGAGGGTGATTCTAAAATATGTTGCCAAACTTATATAGCAGAAATTAAAGATTGGAATAAATTAAACCTAATTACAAAAATCCACTCCTAAAGAAATTCAACCCCAAGTAAATAATTAAATAATATCTCTGCTTCATTTGTTATGGGAATATCGTATTCAAAAACTAAAAACTAGACAGTACTTCAAAGCAAGCCCAACTAAATTTCATTCTCTTGCAAATTTCAGTAGTGTTGCGAAGTTCATTTACAGCATTTTGTAAGAATAATCTAGGATTGAGATGGCCGCGCAATAGAATTAATCCATCTGCTACAAAAGTGTTGTTGCAACCAGTGGCATACAATAAAAAAAGGTTTTCTAAAAAAAGGAGAACGCTTTCCTTTCTAGCCTAACGTCCTTCAACGTAATGCCATGTATTACCTATCCAAACATTCAGACTAAATGTGTGATGTTGGTGGGGCTCACATGTGTAATGTTTATTTCATCATTACGTGTACATTTGGATATCTAGATTTTTAGCTAGGCGTAAATAATCTATTTTGATCTTAATTTCTGCCATAGAATTTTAACGGTATATTTTAGAAGCCGCCCATATATTTCTACTTGGTCTGCTAACTTACTTCATAAATGCCTACTAAATTTTTGTGATGATTGGTACATCAGTTAAATGTTTTGGTAGAAGGCATTTTATTTTCAATAAACGTTTCCGCAAACTTTGGATTTGCTTATTTTAGAACAGTCCACAAAATACCATTTGATAGAAAATAAGATCGGAAGCAAGCGAAAACAGTTTTTTCCTGCATATTGAACATATTTCTAAAAAGTCTATTTTCACAAAATGATGGTTATTAACATGAACATAATAAAGACCCTCAAACCAAAGGTTGTAGCTGTTACAGTTCCTCGGATTATATTCATTTAAAACAAATATGTTATTTTAAAAGAATTTTCGGTTATTTCGTTTTAACCAATGTTTTGATGGCAAACACTTTGCATTTCGCAGAATTTCTATACAAATCAAAAATTTTTACTCCAATTGCTTACTGCTATGTGAAAGCCCTATTATTTTAATAACATAGGTATGCGAACGCAAATTACAAATTTGAAATTTCTTTTACATTATACTGCCCCTTTTTCTTTGTCTGTATTGTTTTTACACAAGCTGTATGTTTGATATATGTAATATTGTGAGTTTTATTTGGAACTAAAATAGCTGTAGAGTTGTTAAATTATCAAAATGTATAGAGTTTGGTAAGCACTACTATTTGAGATAAAAAAGAATGTTTTCTGTTGTTATTGCTGTTATTTGCGAAATTGGCAAATAACATATCCCAAAAATTATAAGAGTTACAGCATTTAATTAGGAGGGGGCTACTTGTATTCATAACCATCATTTTGAATACAGAGTTACAAGTTATTGAATGATCAGTATGGGATTTTCGAAACCATATATGTCGGTTAAATTAGACATAATTAGTAACTTTTAGTTATTTTACTCCTGCAAAGAAGTTGCAAATTACTATAGGTCATTTCAGAACTGGAAATTTGTGCTATAAAAATAAAATAGTGTAGACAATGTTTTCAATTTTTGCCACGCAAAAGAGATATATTACATTTGTTGAAAAATGATTCATTTGATTGCTACTGGCTAAAAGTTTCGGTAAATTGTTTAACGGCATTGTAGTCGTGATTTGTATTTTTTGTAGGAATACATTTAATTAGTTGTAACCCCATCACAAATATTACTCTTTGCTTGTCTTCTGTTATTAATAAAATAAAAGCTACGACAAACGCAAATTATCAAACCTCCGACTAGAATGTAGAAAAAAAACGTTATATGAAAACGTATGGAAAGGCTTGTCGAAAAAACTGAAAAACGTATTAAAATCGTCGCATAAATATTTTGTGTCAGCTGTAAATGGCTATGGGGCGATTGTCCCCTCCTAGAACCTCAAGGTCAGTGATTTCAAAAAAAAACTGCATTCAAGAGCTTAATATTAACTAATTTCTGTTGGTTTAAACCGAGGTCGAGTATGTTTAATGTAATAGCCTATAGGCTATAGAGAAGTCCTTCCCCCAACATAGGTAAATTTAGTACGAGATCACCCCCCGCTTTGTATTGTTTAAAATCAGATTCGTCTGGGAGTGGGAATAGAATTAAATTATAATTATAAATCTACATATTTTTTCAAAAAAAATTGTACCTATATTATTTTTAGTATAAAATAGTTGATAAAATAAAGGTTTTAGTAATAATTCAATATTTAAATCATAAAAGTTTGCTGTTTCCAGCGGTTTTTCCCTCTGAAAGCTTTTCATAAAGACCCAATGAAGTGATGAACTCCTAACTTATTACTCCTTTTAACAAAGGAGTAATAAGCAAAAATGAAGTCAGTTTGGAACATTTTCTTTCATATCATATATTTATGGAGGAGCGGCGGTTTTGGAGATAGGAGGGAGGTTAATTCGAAAAAAAGTGTACCTTCGTGGATTCGAGTGAACAGTAAATTGAAGTATCTATTTTTACACAAGATAATATCGACTGACAAGACTCAATAGTGGTTTTAGAGGGGGGAAGGTTAAAATAACCGAGGAAAATGGATCTTAACCGAACCTAACAAAGTGCAATTTTGACTTGTACTTTGATGATGAAAAAGAGACAGACATTGTAGACTGGCCATTTTTCAAAAATTTTACATAAAAAATTCCAAAGTTGACAAACCTGTAAAATGCCCCAAAATTGGTAAAAATGGAATAAAATATGCCACTTAGTAGACAAGTTTCTTTAGGCGTAAACAAACATTCCGTACTACTGGCAGACTCTTCCTTCCTATCCCAACGTAAATTTACCTTCAAATGACTCTTGTTATTTTATAACAAATTGTGAGAATATCTTCGATATCCTCCCAATTTGAATAGAACGTTATTATTATTATATGATATTTGTTCTACATTTTAATTTTAAATGTTTCAGTTGTATTTTTCATATAGTTTCTTTATTGCCATTGACAAGGTGGTCTCACCCAGATCCCGAAACTAGGGAAATATACAGAATTTTCAAGTGTTATTCCCAACAAGTTCATAAACAGAAAATGAAGACGGTACAACTACCATTAAGGAAATAACTTGTTATGTTCCAGAAAAGAGGTACACAATGTTTCTGTTCCATTCTTTTCTCTGACATTTCAGTCCGGCTGTCGTTTAAATACCGGCGGTATAGAGAAGTAAACAAAGTTTGTTTTGACTCTGTCGATATTCAAGTCGGATGTTCGATCATATGCGTTTTTAATAACTAGCTCTTATTCTATAATAATGAATTAAAGTATGGCTTAAAGTGTCTATTAGGTCAAATTTCATTTAAAACTTTTGACAACACAGTTCTTTCACATTTTTCTATACATTTATGTTTTAATTTTTGGTACTTTTAAAGATGCCAGTCAATTATCATGTTCAACTAAATTTCATAAATAGAAAGAATTTTTTTTAATCACAAAATATTTGCATAAGTAGTTATTTATTTATACTCTAGTAAATTAAATCCTTGTGGGACTAGTTTTTAATGGGGTAGAAATGTCGATATATGATTACTTAAGGTCCTTTATTTTCTTATTTTTGAAACATAGAATTGCGATTTTATCATCATCTAGATTACATAATTTGAATTTAATTATACTACTTTGTGTTAGTTATTAAGGTAGTTATGTAACTTCGAAGTTCGATGTAAAGAAACCATGTATCTCCCCATATTTCGGTAATTATCTACTTATCTACTTGGAAGTTTCTTGAAGCGTAACTATTTTTAGCCCAGAAGAATTTCAGATTAGTAATTTATATAGTCAAATTTTGACTGTATGTGGCTTTTTATATGATGGTGAATGAAATTCGGATTCTAGATCTGTGAGTGTGTTTGTCACGAATTGACAATAATTTGATGAGTTAGCAACTGTTTATTTAATTTGTTAAAAATAAGATATACAATCTTTAATAATAGTACAGTTTGTAATGTAATAATTAACATTTTAAATACAATTTTTTCTGCAGTTTTTCGTAATTTCCATTAGTTGTAATGTGATCACAGTTGAATTTGTAGCTATGCAAACATTAGTCAACGCATATTTTACACACATACTAAGGGTCGCCTTTCGCACAACATTGTGGAATGTTTAATTGTTTAGTTTTTTATTACTAATTTTCGAAAATCAATAAATAATTATGTATTTGGGAATTTCTGCCGTTGTGTTTATCACATGATCAGAATAGCTTTCTTGTTTTGATAACATACTACATAATGCTACTTTCATATAAACTTTAACTTTCCTGAAATTTCTCAAACTACTTCAATCTTCACGGTCAACGTGATGAAGAGAAAATGATATTGTTTGCCAAAGTTTCAAGACCCATTTTGTTCAATTAGCACACCTGCATCTGAATAGATAAAGTAGATATGAGAGTTATTTTGCATGTGCATCCCAAGTTTTGATAGTAGCTTATCATCATCTTCCTTGATCAAATTGCTTGGTCGTTTCAGTTTGCAGAAGCAGGTAAGCGTGATGAGCATGAACCTCAGTGCTAAACTGGACGAGCTACAGCAACGTGGCGATCGTCATCTTGAGACCACGGTAGCGCTATGCGAGATCCGGACTCAGCTGCAAGAGCTCACGAAATCCGTTGAGTCTTGCCAGTCCGAAGTATCTGAGGTTAAACGTGATATGGTAGCCATCAAACATGAGCTCGATACAGTGCAGCAAGTTAAGGAAGAAATCGAGGAGCTTCGTGAATATGTTGACCGTCTCGAAGAACACACGCACCGTAGAAAATTACGTCTTCTAGAACAGGTGCGTGGCATTAAGAGATATTTTTATTAATTTTAATTCCATGAGAAGAACATATGAAAGGCGTAGCACATGTTTTTATTATCTCGATAATTTATTTGGTTGGATATGAGACCTGTTTTTGACAAATTTAACGAGCACAACAGTTAACTGGTTTTGGCAGTTTTTCTTTGATCTTAAAAGTGTTGAAGAAAGTATTTTTTTCTGGATATTAGAGGAAGTGCTAAAAAGGGAATTAGGTAAATTTGAGAAGTAAAGAAGGAAACTACAGGGCAGGTACTAAAAACTGGTTTAAAAATATTGTCTAAAACTAAATTACATGATTACAATATTGGATTTTTTCATATTTTGTATTTTTTCACATTGTGGTAAATTTTCTATGGATTCAAAACAATTTTTACATGAAATCTAATCGTCTTTATTTCCACACCATACAATTCACATACACTACTTTTAGTACCTTTCTTATACTAAGGCATAAGTCAACTGTACATCAGTTGCTCCTCTACTGCCTGCTGCTGGTGAATCGCTCTGGTGTTATACGTTTGTTTGTTCGGTGAATTAGTTTTTAGTACGAGGATTTAGTTCAAGAGAATTCCTGTATTAGTAATGCCAATTTAAACATTATAACAATATGATTACACCACGCCGCACAATTAGTATCAAATCCAGACACGCGATAAATGGTTACCAGTGTATTTTTTGCCAACTGAGCATGAATCCGTGGTCAGTTTGATATGCATCAGGCTTCAGCATATCGCTGGGGAAACGTCAGAAAACTTTAGAAAAATTATATGTGTTAGATTTACAAGCAACCGATATATGCTATAGCAAAATTGACCACGGATCCGTTGTTCAGGGGTCAACAAACAGCGATACTTTTTGGTGGGGTGATGTTATTTGTCTATGAATCACCACCATCAATAAATTTTCAATGTAAATAACATAAAAATCTTTCTCTTGCGTTGCTCATGAAATTCGAAATTGGTAATGGTCTCAACAAAAATAACTTGAGATTAATTTATATGATGCACAATATTTGGATTTATTTAAAAATATATTTTATCCAACTAACTTTGTTTACGGAAAAAAACGACTTAACCTGTATTAAAAATGCCAACTTAGAAAAACAACGTTAATCTCACCTACTTACTATTCAGTTAACGACTAACTTATCTATTTTTATGAAGCATAATGTTTTCTCGAAACCTCTCGACCGATCTAGTATTCTATTCGATTTCTCCGCCACCGTCTGTTGCCAACAGAATGTTCGATGATGTGCTGGTGAAAGTTCTAAGTGGCACTGCCCCACCCCTTTTGAGTTTAATCCATCCGATCCGAGAAATCTTCACTTTGGTAGTTGGTATGAACCATCGGCAAATCTTTCTACTTTGACACCATTGCTTTGTTATCATTGCTGTGCATAATCGGTAATAGCTCTAGGAAGTTATCTTCTAAAAGAGATTTTTCTGGCCGCACTGGTTTTCTATCACTATTTCAACTCTAAATAGTAACTGTTTCCTTACCTTTTTTTAACTGGAACTATTATGGTTGGAGTTTACTCAAAATTGGTTTATTTTTCCTTGATTGATGTAATATTCCAACTAAAATGATCACAGTCTGTACGATTTAGAATTTTTTTTGTCCTTTTGCCCATATTTTGTGAAAACGGGCCGTCTCGTTTTTCTGTAACTATTTTATCTTTTTCTGTAACTATTTTATCTCTCATAAACGAGTTGTTTGGCTTGTCCCCATACAAAAAAATCAAACGCGGTCTGGTCTGGCTCTCACCTTGGAGGCCAAAGTATAGGGCCAGCTCTCTCAATCTACGCGTTTGGGAATGAAATATCAGGAGCTCTCTGACAGTTCGTCTATAACCTGCTAAAGAACCAACTTTTTTGAATATTATTGGTCTGTCTTCCAATGGGATTTCATCTAATAAGGCCAGAGAGCGCCTGGACAATTCATTCCCAAACGCGTGGATTGAGAGAACTGGCCCTATACTCTGGCCTCCAAGATCGCCAGACCTGATTTTTTTTATGTATGGGGACGGGCCAAGCAACTCGTTTGTGTGAGAGAAATAAAAACCAAGGAGCAGTTAAGGGAAAAAATCAATGTTGCGTTCCAAAAAATGCGAGGTGATCGATTTAATTAGACGACAGCACATTATAGGCCAACTCTCAGAAAGCTCCTGGACAATTCAGTTTCAATCTCGTCGATTGAAAGACTCGGCCCCATACTCTGGCCTGCAAGGTCCCCAGACCTGACTCCCTTTGATTTTTTTGTATGGGGACGGGCCAAGAATCGCGTTTATGAGAGAGAACAAGCAGTTAAGAGAAAAAATAAATGTTGCTTTTGAATTAATGTGGAATGAGATGCGACTGTAGCAGTCAGAAAAAGGTTTCACGATTGCATCCGTAGCGGTAGAAGTCGGTTTCAACAGTATTTATTATTGCAACTTGACGTATACTTTATTTTTTGTTTTTAACCTTGTACGTTACAATTTCAAAATTTATTATGATACTAATTACTTTCCCATACGTGTGATATATCGCTGGAAGGGCGTTAAAGTAGAGACGTTTTTGTAAGCATTCGAAGTTCTCTATGTGATTCTTTTTTTTAGAAATGAAGTGTTTAATTTAATGACTTTTCATGGAACCTCGCCATTTTTGGACTCAAACATTTTTTCAACCAATTATTTGTGTCAAATATTGACTGCAGAAGAGCCAACAAACACGATAGATTAGATTTAAGTTTATTAGGTGAAGATGCAGTGAAAAATAATAAAGTTACAAAAGTTTATATGAAAAAATCAGGGAATTAAAAAATATATATATTATTTTAAAAACACTACAAAAACCGTAAGCTATCTAGATGTTATATGGGCACCCTTTATATATACTATATGGAAAGAAAAAATATTTAAAAGAAGTGTGTGTAATCAAGATCCAGCATGTTCATCGACTCTGAAAACTCTATAGAGGGTCTCTCATAAAATTTCTAACATTTTAATTTAAAAAAAAAACACAGTCAAAACCACTGGTTTTCTGAAAATCTGTGAATGTTGACTTTCATCTTGACGTCGGGACTAATTCTATTTGAGCAATTATTAAATGCCATGAAATATTGTATATTTATTTATTCCGCTTATTCAATTTAATAGAGTTTTAAGGAAAAAATAATCGAGTTAGATTGTAAGTGACGCAATTAGATTTTACCTTTTTAAGATGTTAAATGCAATTTGAACAGGGTTGACGGTATGTAGATACAAGATAAATTCTTATAATTCCAGTAGAGATACAGAGTCGACATAGACACAAACATTCATTCATATAATCGTAAAGACTCTCAGATTTTGTTATTTATAAATTATAATATGAAGTAAAACTAACTTTTATCTTGAAAATTGTATATCACATAATGAGTATCAAGGTTATAGTTATGCTACATAAAATATTTTTATGTGTGTTTAATAATGTACTGTGTATAATATGAAATCAAGAACACATTTTAAAATCTCGTGAGCACAAAAAGTTAACCTATTTACCCTGGATAGAAAAAAGATTTGAGAAAAAATCAAGTAAATAATTTATTTTTAGTATCCAAATGATTAGATGCAGTCAAACTGTAGCGTTGAAAACTCATTCGAAGGTTCAATACCACTCAGGACAACTGATCTGAAATTTTTTCTCACTTGTCCTTGGCCCGATTTGAGTTGATGTTCCGAATATTTCATATCACATACCTAGATCAGCAGTAATATTTCAATCTCGGTAATGATACGATGATATGACAAGTTCTGACACAGAAAATTCACAAATTCACCACCTACTTTTCTTAAAATATATCTACACTTCGAATATCAGCTGATCCACTACTTCACTAACAACTGAACTGCTGCTCTATAGCTGCATACATATCCGATCACATCCACTCTCGAATGTTCCCGTAGTAATCCTGTTTCTTGAACTGGAACTGGAACTGGAACTGGAAACTAAATAAACTGTGAAAGAAAGGTGTAAGAGTTATAATTATAATAATGATTATATGACCAAAGGGCTACACTGATGAACTTATTGACAATGATATTCTTTTTGTAATAAAATATCCATACTATAGAAAATATAAAGAGATAACTAACAATACAAGTCCTATTTTATATGAAAAGATTTATAGCTAATAAATATCATTTTTATTCTTATCGAATACAAGAACACGTAATTACAACTGGGTTTTTAGAGGCAAGAATGCTTATCGTCAAGACGGTAGAAATAGCTATAATCTCATACATCGTGTAGAATAACTATTAGGCATTAAGGCTAGTCGTTTAGTGTGAATTTTATTAAGCCAGCTTTACTTGAGAAATTTATATATAGTGTTGTCCAAAAAATTATGAAGACCCGTAAATAACTCTCCAAGAATGCATTTTTTTGAAAAATGTTATATAGAAAAGTTTTTGCATTTCTCCCTGGCTATCTAACGGTTGACATTTAGCATGAACTTGACGGGATATCAAGGTCAAATGCATTTTTTTCAATTGAGAACCCCTATTTTATTTCCAGTTTCGGAATGAGCGGAACAATTTACCTCCAGTATGATCTAGACAAATGCATTTTACAAACAAGAATCTCCAATTTTTATTCCAGATTCGGAAAGAGCCGAGATTATCTTGATCGTGACCTTCGTCATGACCTTGACCTCGACCAAGGTCAAATATATTTTTCAAATGAGAACTTCCATTTTAAGCCTGCATTTGTAAGAGGCGCAGTATTCAACGTCTAGTCAGGACCTAGACTTGACCCACATTTGTCCTTAACCATGAAATGAACGATAATGCCAAAGTAAGATGCGTCCTTTACAAATCCAGAGTAAAAAGTTATTTTTAAATATTTTTGAACTTAGTCGTGGTTAAGGTCACGTTCAACATAATTTTAGACGTAAAATTTTTCGCTCTTCCTGATTGTGGAATAAAAAGTGGGGGCTCTCATTTGAAAAAATGCATTTGACCTTGATATGACCCTTAAGCTTATCAAGCTTGCCAAGGTCAACACAAGGTCAAGGTCATCGTTGGTCATTCAATACTTCGGCCCCAGAAATGAATGAAAAATGGGAGTAAAGTTCATGACCGTTAGGTAGTCAGGAAAAAATGCAAATATGTATTTAACATTTTTCAAAAAAATACATTCTCTAAGAGTTGTTCAGGGGTTTCCATATTTTTGAACCACTTTGTATATTTACCTACTCAGTTGGTGGCTATGTTAGTGTCCCTGGTAGTTTTTTGTCTTTATGTAGTGTATGTTCTATTCAGGATATAAGCCTAAGTATCAATCAATTCTTGAAATGTTTCTATATCTTTACCATTAATTAGTAATTTCTGGTATTGGGTTTATTATACTTTCATGTCATTGGTTTTATTATAGTTTGTTTCTAAACCTATAAATTTTGTTTCTGTATTAGGAGTCTATAGAAAGCTTCCCATACTGTTGGATGGATAGGTGTTTGATAATAAGCAGTTCGATGCTTTGTCGCTATTTGGTAATAAATTTGTTAATTGGATGATCGACAAATTGTTAACTTTCTTTCTCCAACCGATTACTTTTATTTTCCACAGAACAACATCTTAAAGAATTCTCCTCGAATTGGGTAAAAGAAGACACAAATGTCTCCGATATAATAAGAAAACTAAAGTTATATTTGAACATATTATTACAAGTTTCATAAATTGCTTCTGTTGGTTCGTTGATTTTATAATTTTTTTTCTTATAGTGCCTATCTCTTTGGGATGTTGGCTATTAACATGGCTGTCCTAACTTTATTGACTGCTATCCTAAAAAGTCCTGTCGTGCGTAAGAGATATTATTTACAAAAGATCTGAAATCAAGAGATTCTTCTTCTGACAAAAATACTTCCTTGGACAATTAGTTGCAATCTGTTCTGCGTAGTACCTGCTTAGTGTTTTATTGTGCACTCCGGAGATCCTAAGTATGCGTCTGTAGCTATTGAGAACACGTAACATCTCAGTAAGGGTATTTTAATTTTTAAGTTAAGATTGTGACTCCTGAATATGATGCCTATTTTGATGATGTTATAAATAAGTAAATTATAATGATGAATATGGTTTTCTCTATTAGTATAGTAGATCTGCCTAAGTGTTTATTGTTGCTTTGGCCTACCATTTGTTAGTTATGAATATATAATTTTCGTTGGAAAAGTTGTTTAAAGATTACTAAAATGTTGCACAGTATAAATAAAATTATGACAAATATTTCAGTAAAATTGTCTGATATGAATATAAATCTTATATATGCAGGTTGGTTCGATTGTAAGAAAAGGTAAATGTTAGATAATACTGCTCTTAAAGAACATTAGAGTAATAATATGGAATGGTCGAAAAGTTCGCTTAATAATGTTACGCAACATAATCTACCATATTGTAACAACTCAAAAATACTTCATAAGACCTTTCTTTCTCAGAGTGGTTTCAATGTTTAACACTGGAGCAGACTATAAAAATACTATCTAATGTTGTACAGATAGGTTTTTCAGACGAAAAGAATTAATTTTCCTATCAACAGGCACCCCTGCGTACTGCAACTTGTATATTGTGTGGAGGTGATCACCCTGCGAACTATAGAGGCTGTGATTTTTGTAGGAGAAATAACCAGGTAAAAAGAGCACCACTCGCTTAATATTTCACCCACACAGAGCAATTTTATACACGATAGAAAATAATTAATAATCCTCAATAACAGAAATACAGAGGTAGCAAGAAATAACACATATCACCAAAAAATATTAAAATTACAATAGCACGATGTAACTAAGTTCTTCAAGATTTCTACCAAGCAGCGCCATTTAATAAAACAGCACTTTTTTGAAGCCTAAATTTTTGCAAGCACAACTTTCATACAATAATGGTTTCACCAGCACAACGATGAACTTATTCATGTTTCTTCAAATATTTTTTAAACTACCACACTTTTTATATTAACCACCTTAATTTTCTCGCACTTTATGAGATCATTAATATATCATTTCAGTCACATCATTCTGCTCATTGAAATCATTTAATTAATTTTTTTCTCAGTCCCATATTTATTGTGCCACAGAACTACGTTATGTTTGAGAGTTCTCAGCAACTTCTTAATATCTTAAAGATATTATTCACATATCAAATATCCAAGCAAAACATATAACACAAAAATGTAGTAACAAATGTTTATTATTTGATTAACTATATAAAATAGTTATTGACAAGGAGATAATGCTATAAGTCTGATGTTCTTAGTGTATGTGGTCAAAGAAAAAAACATTGGGCATTGAATCTGTGGCCATGTCTACTGGTTATAAACAATGCATTGGATTGTGTACTAGTTTTAAAAAAAGGGCAAAAACTTTACCTTTTGAACTGATTTTAATTTGTTGTTTAAACATCCTGCTAAAAGTTCACTTAAAATCAATACCATATATAGTAACCGGTAGAATTAACGAAGGGAGATTAAAACAGAAACGAAATGTTGCTAGAATTGTTGTTTTGGCGATTTTTATGATTCTTCAGAATAATAATTTTTTTAAATATTTTCTGTACATCCAAATCGAGATGTTGTTTATAGAATTCGGAAAAGAGATTGATTTATAATGTTATGCCAACAAGCTTATGTGTATGATATCATAATAAATAATACAAAACCCTGCAAAAAAATGGAATTATTTATCCTCAGTAAATTACTGCACATTATTCATTGTTCGGTCTGATGTTGGTATTGATAAAAGAGTGTAAGTCAATTATTTTTCGAGTCTTTCTTTTTTGTAATACCTTCTGTCCTATGTAAATATATGTAGCCTTTTACGCTTCAACGTAATATACATACTTTGACCTACAACCCGAATGATGTCGCCTCAGGCTGAGGACATAGTGAAGCTGCGAACTGGCGGTTAGAAGAGAGGAAAGCAGTGAAAATAAACCAATAATATCCATTCGAATAAAACATAGTGGAGCGGGCTGGACTAGGGAAGTATGTAGGGAAGCAGTGTTGTTATAAGATAGGATAGAGTAGGGTTCAATCAATATTGTTTTCTCTGCTTTCCACGTTGCATTAATTAGTAGTGTTTTTTTTTGTTTTATTAGAAACCCACTGTGAGATCAAGAAGATGCAAGGCGCTCTGTGTGATGAATAGGGTTGGAATTAGAGTTGGTCAATTTTTAAAATTATTTGTGTTGAATTTTTTCCAAAATATAATCAAATGTTGTAATAGTCATACAAACATAAGCCGTAGTTGTTGATAGAAATGATGGAATTAACCGTTGTCATATCTATCTTTATTTGTTTCATATACATTGTACATTGTAACTTCTCATCGTTTTATTATGATTCCTTATATACAATATCAGTATAGTATCTCTCATGATTTGTATTTCGCATAACAGCAATTTTCTCCGAAAGCACAGGTCGAAAAGACTGAAATTTGGTATCAGTGTATATTTTGGTGAACCGATCAGAAGTACATAATATGGTAAATCAAGAATTTTTATATTGAGGGGTACTCCTAGGGGAGAAAAATCTACCATTCCACCAAAACACTAATTCGAGCTCGTTAACAAACCAACTAATGTTTCCCTTGTTCGTCGCCTCAAGCGCCTAGTGATAAATGTGTCCAATTAATAAACATCCGCAGACGTTAGATAATTTTTTTATGATCCTCAAAAACGTCTGTACTAGCGGAGGGCACAACGTTCGCTAAGTTATTCTGGTAGAGGATTCTAACATTGAATCGAATATTCCCAACTTCTTTTCGGATGTTTTAAAGGAAATCCGTAGAGTCTTCAACAAATGCAAAGAGGTAAAACATATACCAGCAACTTCGTAAACAGAGAAAGGTTAGCATTGAAAAATCTTAAGTAAAACAATGAGATCATAATCCTGTCAACAGACGAGAAAAATGCTGTCATATTCAGTGAGAATGTTAGACATTTACTTGATTTGGTGACATACCACAAATTACAAAGAAAGATTCAGCATCGAGAATTCTGTAAAAACAACGAGCTGGTCAAGGTGATTTATAACTTGTTAAGAATCAAAGAAAATTAGCAAACAGATGTGGGACCATCAAAACTATATGTATGAACCAAAATTAATAAACTCAATGTTCCCCTTTCCCCATCGTTAGTGCTATCAGCTCTCCAACCTACAATAATATTAACTTTCTAACTTTTGAAAACCGTAAAGATTTACTCACATATTCGAGTCGGTGGAAGTGATTCCTCTAGACCAAAGCAAAACATCTTAGAAACCCATAAACTGTCCCTTATCACTGGGTGTTAAAGTTTTAATACTTGTTTTTCATTTTTCGATGTTACTCAGATTTTCACCTTTTTCAATAATGTTCACATTTCAAGTAAAATCATAACTATGCCGTTACACCCAGAGTTAGGCGGCTTGATGAAAGGTTTATCAGAACTCTAGAATAATATTTTTCCAATAACAACAGTAACTAACTAGACTGGAATCAGCACATGTTAATACTAGATTAAAACCAGTTCAAATTTTGTTCGGGAAGCAATCAAAACTTTCGTGTGACATGGCTTTTGGGAAGCCAAAATGACACCTAAGGCAGCTAATTGGTATGCAGACCAACTAAGCGCAAGCTTGTTGGCCACTAATGAATGTCTAGATGCACGTAGCAGTTATAAATCCAATATGACGAATGCAAAATGGCTAGAGTTTATGTATGAATGAATAAGGACCAAGATAAGAACTGTGCATTTTAATTGTCTGGCACCTTATGTGAGTAAAGATGATTGCTTAATAGGACAAAACTATATACTACTGTCATTTTTATAAAAAAACGACTCTGTCATCTAGTTAAAAATTATATAATAAATTGGATTCATTATTAAGTTTAGGGTGACCATTCGTCCCGGATTATCCGGGACAGTCCCAGATTAAAGTCCAGTGTTGTGTGCTTTTCGATGCTAAATACTGACAATAGTTGATTAATCTTTACCTGTTTTATAGTCATTACTGGGAATCTGTTTAATAAATCTAGAAAACACCTAACGCTGGACCTGTTAGAAAAATATTAAGAATGTAGAATCTTGGCTATCTCAACCGTTATTTGCAGCCACTGCTTTGCAAGGTGGGTGATTTACAAGGAACTATTGGTGCTTAAGGTGTTCTGATATTTTAATGCCTTAGAAATAATTTTACTTTTTTGCATATTTTCTATATTTTCGCTAGATATGAAATTATCAACTCGAGAGATAAATTTCAGTTGTAATTATTTAATCAATCATTTCATAAACATTTATTAAATTTAAAAGAAGATTTTAGTAACATAATAATAAGTAATTCCTCGAAGTTTGCTTGGACTTCCATCATCTTGCTAGCCCAGACTTCGTTACCTCCGTTAGCTAATCACGCATGGACCGAACACCATAATATCAGCTGGGACCAGGCCAGAGCAATTCACAAGGAAGAGCATTGGTACAAAAGAAAATTCATATAAACAGCATATATAATCTCGAACGAAAATATAATTAGCGAACCCAGCGTCCAAATTAAAAATATTTGGAGAGCTTTTCTTGGGCCTCTGCCGCTACGCATCACCGGCAACCAACCTCCAGGTTGAATGGGATCTACAGAATAGCTAATGATTGACTCTGAAGTGAAAATGATAACGTATAAATAATCCATTGAATGCATACAAGATTTTCCTGAAACTCCTGGATGTCAGAAGTTATTTCGCAGTAAAATGTTTTTTTTTAGAATATGTCATGTCCACCAGGCAAACATGAATCCGACTATTCCATAGATATAAAGAGGTACTACTCCCCATTAGAACGGGTATTTTACAGGGAGACTCAGCTGCAGAACAACAGCTGCTTAAGTTAGTAGACGAGTTTTGTACTGACGTCCATATGTAATTTGGCCTAGAGAAATGCCGAGTTATTAATATGGGTAAAGGCAAAATACAGCAAGACCCAACCAAATGAGGGACGGCACCTCAATTGAAAGGTAATAAATTTATATATACATTGGAAAAATCAGGCTCAGCGAACTGGGACTTCAACCATGAAAATGGACCTAACCATAAAATTTTAAGGGTCTACCCTTCTATTAACAAACGATCAAAATCACCATCCAAGGAACTCTGTCAAACGTACAATATTGCCACGGTGTGAACCTAGCAACGTTTTCTCATTTACAGTCATATGCCAGGGTGTTGACTTATATCCACTGCGAATTAACAGAACATTTCCAATCAAACCTCTAGTAAAACATTTAGAAATTGCTAACATAGAAAGAAAAGCCCCTCCATGAAAGACATAAATAAGATCAACCAAGAATATGTAGAAAGTTTAGCGTCGAACTAGTAGTTTCTATCTGTGCATATGTGTCCAGAAACGGAAGCATTTTTACTGGCAAGTTATTCCAGCCGATAAATGCAGATATGGTTGCGAAACATCAGAACCAATCTATCCTATTATAGAGGAGGTTATTATGTATTTGTTGCAACTGAACATATAACACTATCATGGAAATTTAAACTACCATAGTCGGTAAGAATGCCTTGCTTTATATGCAAACAACAATCTCTTTCAGAATATAAAACGTAGAAGCTGTATTGAGACCGCACGATGCTGACGGATCAAACTGACACTCACCACAGACTAGCCCTAGTTTTAGTGCATACGATCTCTAGAAATAGTATACATAGCAAACGGGCTAAACTAATAATTAAATAAGACAATGAGAGATGAACAACACACGAACGGTAGTAATTGATATCTAAACAACAAGAAAAGACTCAAAACATATGTTAAACATTTAAAATACTGTCTGGGTGAAGCAATTCAGACGATCAGAAAGTTCCTGGATCACTCCATCCTTAACAGTAACAGTGGGCCGGATAACATGGCAGGATTACCCACAGAGCTACATCCTTTTGATATCTAGTATATCTTGTGTTATGAGTGTTCTCCTAAAGGGACACTATCCGTGAAGAATTGGGCATGCCAGACATTGTACGGTCAAACCGTTGGGAAACAATGAGATTGTAAAAAAATATATTGTAAATATGATTGTAGTTAATGAATTATGAGAAATAAATTAGAGACAAATCGAATAATTATAAGTAAAATATATAATTATTAGCTCTCCCATGGACAAATGTCGAATAGATTTTTGATTTTCTCTCTGGTTCATGCATTGTCTCCAGAACCAGTGTGGAAATGTTTGTAACACACGTTCTTGTATAATTTGGAAGCATTGAGATTTTCGTATATATTCTAACACAATAATTTCATTGTATATTTGCGAAGGCTGTTGATAAGTAATTAACTTTAAGATGGGTGATATGTGCAATATTTTGAGTAAGACAGAAAGTAGAAATTGCCAAATATGTAAAAAATAATAATTTTTAAAGTTGTTAACTAAGGTTGCAGTGTAGTTTCATCTTCACAATACTTATTATTCACATATTGATATAGTATGTAAGGCCAGCATGGTGAAAATTGTGATTAAAAAAATGTACTGAAGGGTTGCCAAGCTCTCTCACAATGTGCGATCTCGGACCATGACCTGTAGCACTACTAAAATTAGATGTTTCGTCCAGATATATATAAAGCATTCCTTTGTTGACTTTTATTTTCATTGGGTTGAATGTGATCTTCTAGAGTGTATTAAGAGTCTTATTAAAATTAAATGCATAAAAACTTATTTTGTTGACGTTATTGTATCTAAGTTTTCTTATTAGATTATTTAACTCGTATTTAATTATGAAGATGCTTAAGTCCATCAACTTTATATTCATGTGACTATGTGAACTTAATTTTAGTCATCTAGATGTAAATTGTTTTAATATGCTTTTTTTCAAGCATTTATTTTCATATTGATTATATCTCCTTTTCGACTTCTTAATATTATAATATTATTTATAAGTGCTACTATTTAACAGTAATATGGTTAAATCAGCTTCTATATCTACTTATGGTTATTTTTTAATTGTTTTGTTAGTTCTTTGTCTCAATCTTATTTATTTCATACATTCGAGGGCCTCATTGTCATTGTGGCAGTTGGACGTACCTGTTGGGAATTGGGAATGTTGAGAGGTTGTTGGCGGTACTAAAGAAGGATTGCTTTTGGCGGCAGTTACTCGGCAGTCTGATTGCTAGAGTAGTGAGGCTACTAGATAACGTAAAGTGGCCTAAACTTTCGGACATGCTTCTGTCTATGGGTTTTTTCCGGTCATCTAGTTTCTCTCATTTAACTCTCTATAAATGTAAAAAACACAGTTTTGCACCCTTTATTAAAGCACTCAACGCCGTTTGAACGTCTCTAACTTAGCATCTTCAAGCTCAACCTCCAACTTAGCCTACGTAAGGATCGGCATCAATCTTTCTCAGCAAACTATAATCAGAAAGGAAGATGTGTACTCTCCAATATTGTTCGACATCTATGCTCAGTTTGTGATGAGACAGCTAAGTCACAAGTGGCATGGCGGGGTAAATATTGAAGGCAACAAGACATTCAGTGTATAGTTTGCCTACGACATACTCTTATTGCCAGATTAGGAAACGAGCTATTAACTGCACATCTTCGAATAACACCAGCAACATTTGATCTTAGTATTAAGTACAACAAGACAAAGGTAATGATTGCAGACAGGGGAACATGATAATCATCCTCGGATAAAGTCTATGAGTCGCCACCAAGTAACAAAATTAACTACATTATGGCGCGATAACAACGCGATACCAACATTATAGAGTCCACTAAGATGATGCTGATTCAGTCTCTTGTCTTCTCCATTTTTATATATGTCGTTAAAAAGGCAGATAATTGCCTGAAAGACGCTTTCCAGCTGTGGTCTTTAAGGAGAATGCTAAGAGTTCCATGTTCCATGTACCGACCCCCCGAGTGCCTCATAGTTAGTTTTTTTATACGAGGTAACAATAATTGCAATTTTCGCGCGTTAATTGGACCATACTTCATGTTTTATGATAAAATTTTATTTGAAGACGCAAAATGTAAGACCGACATCTAGGATTTTCTTACATCTCGCGTCTTCAAATTTAACGAAATGTTTCAAATACATAAAGAAGTGTTCGAGAGGACATTCAATTGTGGGAAGCGCAACTGATGAAGGTTTCCTGACCAAAAACAATGTATATTATATATAATATATATTGTCTTGCGTACAAAGGAATGACACCTCGAAGAGAGTATAAAATTTTATATTAACTAACATAAAACATTGGAAGGCACAGTTATTTCTCGTGTCCATTTGTGCGAGTCAGTGCTGGAATTCGAACACTGAGTGATGAGCAATGCCCCGCACTGTGCGCAGTTGTACGGTAATTGGAAAACCGCCTGTTTATATTTTCTGAACAGAACATCAAAAATTTGCTTAGTCTCTTCACTATTGTTTTATGTCAAAAAACATAGTTTATAAATTATAGATTCTGACTTTATAACCATTTCTTGTGTAGTTAGAATATAACATTGCATTTGCTATATTAAATCATTTGATTCTAGGGACTGACGTTTTTTCTCTCATATGCCATCCTTGCGGCGGTCTTAGGAATGCTTCAGTTTGGATACAACACTGGTGTTATAAATGCTCCTCAATCCAACATAGAAACGTTCATGAAAGATTTATATAAACAGCGATATGGAGAAGATCTTAACCAAGATTCCGTTGAGCGGTTATATTCTATCGCTGTTTCTATATTTGCAATTGGAGGAATGCTGGGAGGTTTTGGGGGAGGTATGGTGGCTAATAAATTCGGCAGGTATGTATATTTTTAACTATATATTTCGTAGTCTAAAGATCGTGTGTTATTATTTCATAACTTTTAATGATTTTGGACAAATAAGTAGTCAGTGAGGAAGGATTAAGTGTGAAGTAGGTTCAACACTACTTATGAGCTAAACTAGTCATAAGTTGTTATCTATTTTTACGCACATAGTTGCCGACCCAGATCTCCAGATTTGCTTTTGATTAGCGTTTTCTATCTTACACAGCATACATTGTAATATTATTTTCTTTCTTGCCTATTGCTGTAGTTTTCAGATAAAGTAACATGCTTCGGTCCACGAAATAACTTCCACGGAATTGGTTACTACTATCGGAAGGTGCAATGGAAGTGCGTAGGTGGGCGATCAAAAGTGTAGATTTGCCGATAAAAAAAAAACGATTATGGACATAGGTGAAATTTCTTATGTACTGGGAACAATGAGAGAAAGCAGGAGAAAAAAAGAGCAGAAGTATAAGTGGAAGATAAAAGCACGCAGATTTGCAATAGATTTTTTAGTAAAGTGGCAAAAGCAATAACTGCAAATCTATAATTTGAAAAAATGGTTTTCCTTTGAATTTCGACTGAGATAAATTTAAATCTTTTTTGTTAAGCAATTTTTCTTTTAAAATATTGTTGTAGGTTTTTTATAAAAATATCTGAAACGGCAAAACGGATGTCAAACCAACTTGGTGCCTTCAACATTTTTATTTGCAAACATGTTAACTTGGATGTCGCTACTAAAGAGCATTTTCCGAAATGATAATTATATTTTCTTTAAAACTATTACTTCTTCTCCCTTGTGGTGTCCGGGTTAGAATAGCACCATGGTATCTACCTGTTACTTTATCCCCGACTTGACCATACAGTGTATGGCAGCACACTCCCTCTAAGAAACTCATAACGTGCCTTTAGCGGAAAATTCACTAACCCGAGATATCCTAGATATCAAAAGGGTTTAGCTCTGTGGGAGCCCTTGCCAGGTTATCAGGCCCGTGGTTGGATTCGTGGCAGCTTCTCATGAATTTTCTGACCATCCAGGCTGTTCTTAACAGAACGGCTTTTTGCATTAGTTGGTAAAGATGTTCTTCCAGACCGAGGTATTTTAAATTATTTAGTAGAAGTTTTGGGACTACTCCTGATGTTGACATATCTCTATATTTGTTTATTTTCTCAGCCTGCTTGACATTTATATTATTGTTGTTAGGAATTGCTATGTCAATTAAAGTTGTTTTCCGAGCGACTTTATGTACCAAAACTATATCTGGTCTATTGTGAGCAGTCCGATCAGTCAGTATCGTGCGGTCCCAGTACAGCTTGTAGTTGTTATTTTCTAAAACAGATTCTGGTTTCTATTTATAGTATGGTAATCTTACCGACTGTGGTAATTCAAGTTTCAGTGCTAGTTCCTGGTGCAGTATTTTAGCCACAGCATCGTGTCGTTCTTTGTATTCAGTTGCAGCGAACGCTTGGCAACCTCCTGTGATATGGTGGATAGACTCAGATGTTGGGCAACCGTACCTGCATCTGTCGTTGTTAATAGAAGGGTCTTTAACGATGTACTTTAGATAGTTCTTAGTTGGGATTACTTGATCTTGGATTGCCAATATAAAGCCTTCCGATTCAGGAAACATATGACCAGAGATCAACCAGTAGTTCGACGCTGCACTGTCGACATAATCTTGGTTGACATCATTTATATGTCTTCCATGAAGGGGCTTCTCTTTCCCTTTCAGTAGTTTCTGATCAGTGGTCTGGTGGTGTAATTGGATGTGTTGTTGTGTCAGTCGCAGTGGTGTTGAGTCATCAACCTGGCACATGACTCTGTGTAGATAAGAAAATTCTGCGAGTTTCTGGAAATGACTACGCAAAATAGAAATTTGTTGATTTAATAGTTTGACTAGTACTGCCAATCCTCTTCCTCCTTCATACCGTGGCAAAGTTGTACGTTCGACATAGTTCTTTGGGTGGTGATTTTGAGCTTTTATTAGTAAAACTCGAATTTTTCGTTGTAATTTTTCAATGTCAGTCTTGCACCAATTAACTATACCGAAAGAGTAATTGAGCACTGAACATGCATAGGTGTTAATAGCCTGAAATAGATTTTTACTGTTTAGTTTGGTTTTCAACAGTCGTCGTTTTCTATAAAACTCTGCTGTTAGGTCCTTTTTCATAGTCAAGTGATCAATACGTTGTGTCTGCTTTATTCCAAGGTAATTATAAGTATGACCTTCCCCCATAGATTCAATTGAGGTGTCATCTCCCATTTCGAAGTGCCCTTGTTGTATTTTGCCTTTAACTATATTCGGCATTTGTCTAGGCCAAATTTCATATGGATGTCCCTAGAGAACCCTTCTACTATTTTATGCATGCTGTTGTTTCGTAGCTGCCATCAACTTTAAGTCGTCCATGTATAGAAATGGTTTATCTTTAATGCTTGTACGTTGTTGTGTTTGAGACTGAACCCAAAATTTGTCGAGTTCAGTTTGTTTGACAGAGGGTTCATAGCCAGGCAGAACAACAGCAGGCTAAGATAGTCTCCCTGGAATATACCCCCTGATTGGAATGGGGTCAGTTTGTATCGACCAGTTGGCTTCATTCAGTGAGATTTTGATTTTGGTTTGCCAGGTGGACGTGGCATATTCTAAAAAGTTAATAATACAATTATTCACTTTATAGAGTTTCAGTGCCTTAATGAGCCAATCATGTGAAACTGAATCAAATGCCTTTTTGTAGTTCACATATGCCATGTAGAGAATTCGTCGTTTGGCGTGGGCTTGATTGCAGACAACGGAATCAATTATCAGTTGTTCTTTGTGGCCCATCGAATTTTTCGCGCATCCCTTTTGTTGTTGAGTAATTATGTTGTTCAGCTCACAATGTTTGAAAATCCGATGAATAATGCACGATGTTATGAGTTTGTATAAGGTTGGAAGGCAAGTGATTGGTCGGTACTTTGCTGGGTCCTGTGTACATAGGTTGTCCTTTGGTAAGAGGTATGTAGCACCGTGCGTAAGGAAACTAGGCATCTTGTGTGGGTGGGTAATTAAGTCATTTATAAGGGCTGTTAGTGTTTCGTGGGTTGCGTAGAGTTTCTTGATCCAGTAATTTTGCACACCACCTGGTCCTGGTGCTTTCCAGTTATGGAGGTGCTTCATTATGTTGGATGTGCCTTCCGTTGTAAATGGTAGGTGTTGCATGCCATCACAGTTCTGAAATGCAGCCTCCTCCTCATTAATCCAGCTGGCTTTGGAGTTATAGGAGATTGTTGTGGACAGCTGTGTTTTCCAGAATTCCTCGATGTCTGTTTTACTGGGAAAACTAGGAGTTTCATTATTATTGATGTTGTTGAGTTTTCTATAAAACCCTTTTTCTGATTTTCGGAATAGTGCGTTGTCTAGTTTCCGTTGGTTACTGGTTTTGTACCTTCTCAATCGACTTGTGTAGACGGAAAGTTTTTGTCGTAGACTGTCCAGACACTGCTGAGATGTGATGTTTCTCCATCCCACTGGGAATGTATTCGGTTATTGTCCATGATAGTCTTGACAAGTCGTTCTATTCTGTTGTTCCGGACCCCTCGTTGGTACTCGGTCAGTCTTCCAATGTCTTTCCGAAGAGAATTAATTTTCCCTTCTAGCCTTCTTTGCCAAGGTGGTATTCGAGGTGTTTGTCTAAATTGGGGAGGGTCTTGCTTTGGTCTTGGTCTTATTGCCGCCCCAATTGTCCTGCAGATGGAAATTGCAAAACAGTAGATGATTGTGTGTAGCGACTCTAACGTATTAGCACCTAAAACATAGTTTGGCAAGATAAATTTGTTCATGGCCTGCAAGATGATACCCAGTTTCTTAGAAGATCTTAGTTTGGGAAGAGTTGGTCTATTCAATGGATATGTTCCACTATACTCTATAAGAGCTCATTCCATTTCTGCTTGGATTTTCTCAAGCAGTTCATCGTTGGCTGGCTGTTCTTGATGAAGTTCTTGAGTCTCGTCCGCTCATTGCGCCAAAGGTGTTTCAGGCTCTGGATCTGTTGTATTTCGACCAAATAATTCGCGCTCAACTTCGCTCTTTATTGTATCCAGATGATCAGGCGAAATAAGGCCATTTCTCAAGATGACACGATATTGATCTGCGACTCTCTGTTCGGTAATTTGAAGCTGTGGGTACTCACGACAGAATTATTGATGGAGTATTTGGCGATATCCTGGCCAAGGTTCGTAATTCTGTAAAACGTGCGCATTATAAATTCATTCATGGTGCTAGTCCATTTCTGGCGCTGTCTTTTCCCGCTTGAGGGAGCGCTGGCTGTTGATCCTGCGCAACACTTTCTGCGGGTGGAGTTCTCGTTCGACTCCGTTGGTGATGGTCACGTTGATTCTGTGACCGTATTGGTGAGTGTTGTTGTGGTTCTTGGGGTTCTTGAGCTGTAGCTCTTTGGACGACAGGGGCCCACCTCCTCAGCACCCTGCCACCGACGTCCCGCATGCTGTCATGGCTCTGGCTCCAGAGATGCCCTGGCGATCCCCAGGTAGCGGCTCTTTTCCGAGTCATCTACTCCGTAGCTCCATTGTCATGGGTGGTGTCACCAATTGACCCTGGTGACCCGGATAACTCGGAACCGTGGAGTTGTCACTTCCCAGATGAAATGATTTGACCAGATCATCCCGTGCGGGTTTTGGAGAAGGGAGGAAAGCTAGGTAGTAGGTCAGCGGTCAGCCGCCCCTTTAGTCGCCTCTTACGCCAGGCGGTAGATACCATGGTGCTATTCTAACCCGGACAACACACTTTATCCCGATTTGACTATACAATGTATGGTATCACACTCCCTCTAAGCCACGCTATGAGTGCCTTTAGGGGAAAATTCACTAAATCCCAGATATCCTAGATATCAAAAGGGTTTAGCTCTGTGGGAGCCCTTGCCAGGTTATCAGGCCCGTGGTTGGCGTCGTGGCTGCAGTTCTCCATGAATTTTCTGACCATCCTGGCTGTTCCTAACAGGACGGCGTTTTGCATCAGTTGGTAAAGATGTTCGTCCAAACCGAGGTATTTTAGATTGTTTAATAGATGTTTTAGTAATTGGACATGTTGTTGTGTCAGTCGCAGTGGTGTTGAGTCATCAACCAGGCACATGACTCTGTGTAGATCAGAAAATTCTGCGAGTTTCTGGAAATGACTACGCAAAATGGAAATTTGTTGATCTAATAGTTTGCTTAGATCTGTCAATCCTCTTCCCCCTTTCCGTTGTAGTTGTTCAATGTCCGTCTTGCACCATTTAACTATTCCGAATGAGTAACTGAGTACTGAGCACGCGTAAGTGTTAATAGCCTGAAACAGATTTTTACTGTTAAGCTTAGTTTTCAACAGTCGTCTTACCCTTCTATAGAGCTCTGTTGACAGGTCCTTTTTCATGGTGGAGTGATCAATTCGTTGAGCCTGCTTTATTCCAAGGTATTTGTAAGTATGGCCTTCCTCCATGGATTCAATTGAGGTGCCATCTCTCATTTCGTAGGGCCCCTGCTGTATTTTGCCTTTCACTATATTGATAATCCGGCATTTGTCTAGGCCAAATTGCATATGGATGTCATTAGAGAACCCTTCTACTATTTTAAGCATATCATGCAGCTGTTTTTTCGTAGCTGCCATCAACTTTAAGTCGTCCATGTATAACAAATGGTTTATCTTTACTGCTTGTACGTTGTTGTGTTTGAGACTGAACCCAAAATTAGTCGAGTTCAGTTTGTTTGAGAGAGGGTTCATGGCCAGGCAGAACCACAGCGGGCTAAGAGAGTCGCCCTGGAATATACCCCTTCTGATTGGGATAGAGTCGGTTTGTATCGAACAGTCGGCTTCACTCAGAAAGATTTTGGTTTGCCAGGTAGTCATGGCATATTCTAAAAAGTTAACAATACAATTATTTACTTTATAGAGTTTCAGCACCTGAATGAGCCAATCATGTGGAACTGAATCAAAGGCCTTTTTGTAGTCCACATATGCCATATAGAGATTTCGTCGTTTGGCGTGGGCTTGATCATATTATTATCCGACTTGACCATACAATGTATGGCATCACACTCCCTCTAAGGCACACATTGTGTGCCCTTAGGGGAAAATTCACTAAACCCCAGATATACTACATATCAAAAGGGTTTAGCTCTGTGGGAGCCCTTGCCAGGTTATCAGGCCCGTGGTTGGCGTCGTAGCTGCAGTTCCCCATGAATATATTATTATTATTATTATTATTATTATCCCGACTTGACCATACAATGTATGGCATCACACTCCCTCTAAGGCACACATACACTATAGGGGAAAATTCACTAAACCCCAGATATACTACATATCAAAAGGGTTTAGCTCTGTGGGAGCCCTTGCCAGGTTATCAGGCCCGTGGTTGGCGTCGTGGCTGCAGTTCCCCATAAATTTTCTGACCGTCCGGGCTGTTCCTAACAGGACGGCTTTTTGCATTTGTTTGTAAAGGTGTTCGTCCAGACCGAGGTATTTTAAATTGTTTAAGAGATGTTTTGGGACCAGTCCTGTCGTTGACATAACAATTGGTACAGTTCGTGTGTTGTTCATGTTCCACTGAGTCTTTATTTGAAATTCCAAATCTCTATATTTGGTTATTTTCTCAGCCTGCTTGATATTTATATTATTGTTGTTAGGAATTGCTATGTCAATTAAAGTTGTTTTCCGAGAGACTTTATCTACCAAAACTATATCTGGTCTATTGTGAGCAACAGACCGATCGGTCAGTATCGTGCGGTCCCAGTAAAGCTTATAGTTGTTATTTTCTAAAACAGATTCTGGTTTATATTTATAGTATGGTAATCTTACCGACTGTGATAATTCATGTTTCAGTGCTAGTTCCTGGTGAAGTATTTTTGCCACGGCATCGTGTCGTTCTTTGTATTCAGTTGCAGCGAACGCTTGACAACCTCCTGTGATATGCTGGATAGATTCAGATGTTTGGCAACCGTACCTGCATCTGTCATTGTTAATAGAAGGGTCTTTAACGATGTACTTTAGGTAGTTCTTAGTTGGAATTACTTGATCTTGGATTGCCAATATAAAGCCTTCCGTTTCAGGGAACATATGACCAGAGATCAACCAGTAGTTCGACGCTGCACTGTCGACATAATCTTGGTTGACGTCATCTATATGTCTTCCATGAAGGGGCTTCTCTTTCCATATCAGCAGTTTCTGATCTGTGGTCTGGTGGTGTAATTGGACATGTTGTTGTGTCAGTCGCAGTGGTGTTGAGTCATCAACCTGGCACATGACTCTATGTAGATCAGAAAATTCTGCGAGTTTCTGGAAATGACTACGCAAAATAGAAATTTGTTGATCTAATAGCTTACTTAGATCTGTCAATCCTCTTCCTCCTTCATACCGTGGCAAAGTTGTACGTTCGACAGAGCTCTTTGGATGGTGATTTTGAGCTTTTGTTAGTAAAACTCGGACTTTTCGTTGTAATTGTTCAATGTCAGTCTTGCACCAATTAACTATACCGAAAGAGTAACTGAGCACTGAACACGCATAGGTGTTAATAGCCTGAAACAGATTTTTACTGTTTAGTTTGGTTTTCAACAGTCGTCTTACCCTTCTATAAAACTCTGCTGTTAGGTCCTTTTTCATAGTCATGTGATCAATACGTTGAGCCTGCTTTATTCCAAGGTATTTATAAGTATGACCTTCCCCCATAGATTCAATTGAGGTGCCATCTCCCATTTCGAAGTGCCCCTGCTGTATTTTGCCTTTAACTATATTAATAATTCGGCATTTGTCTAGGATTATTATTATTATTATTATTATTATTATTATTATTATTATTATTATTCAATGTGGCATATTTGTTTGGGTTTCAATTTAATGTATTTCATGAAAAAAAAGTAATACCAATTCCATTACAAATAAGGTACGTCTCGTAGCCCAAGAAAAACTGTATATTTCAAATGCTCCAAACATTTCAGGGTCGAAATCAGACCTCTTTTCAATGACAAAAATGAACACAACTGAATAAAGTAGTTAAAAATTAAAAAGTTCCCATTGACAAATTTTTTATAAAAAATTTCACTTAATTGTTTGACAATATAAATCGGAGTAACTAAGAGAATTTACTTCTAATTTGATTTATACGGGGTATCACTAAAGAATTCTAAAGATCATGTGAAATAACAAAGCTTGTTTCAAATTGGAGGAAATTTTAAAGAGTTATGTTCAGAATTTCATATGACGCTCCTATTTTCGCCTTTGATATTAGTGCATTCGCCAAAAATGAAAACATCTTTATCTAGTTGTGTTCATTTTTTATAGCCGTTGAAAACGAGGTCTGACACCATTACCACTTTATTTTCAGTCATAGTGGAAAAGTTTATTTCAGCTTTAAATTTTTAATAAGTTGAAACTCGGATAAAAGGCATCACTTATTCATATTCAAGATGGCAGATTTGCTAAATACCTGCTACCTTAAAAACCGAAACTGAGGAGAAATGCTTATACTATTGGAAAGCAAATAGTTTATTGGTTGTTGAAATTATACACATACATCCACCTAGGTGTTACTCATAACACTGGCTTTAATTGGTCAATTTTAAACATAAATTCAATCTTAAATCACTTTTGAAGGGAATTAGAAGATATGAAATTTTAAAGAAATAGGAATTGAACATTTCGGCTCGTGTGGAAAGTTGCCTGTGTCTCGTAGCGGGCGATAGTTTTCCGTACAAAAGAATCACCTTGCAGTGTCGTAGCAACTCGAAAGAGAGGATAGCGGAATGGGGTGGCATTGTCAATACATACATTACAGGTGTTTTGAATGTTTCAAACATAAGACGGCACGGGGAGCATTATCTTCTGCGAAACCAGCTTTGCACATACAAGGGCCATTGTCTACGACTAATGCGGTAACTTCTTCGTCACAGATATTAATTGATTCAGAGGTTACTGTTCCAAGACACGTCACAGAACAACGGAGAACAACTAACAAATAAAAATTCTTCAACTTTTCGTTGAGCAATCCCTTGACACACCCACACCATACACACACCATGTATGATAATCATTAAAAGATATACAATGTGCAGTTGTAAGTTAACGTATTATTGTTCTACTCCACTATATCATTGTGAAACCAGTTCTTCCTTCAAACTCTTCATGTTTAATCTTTGCGTTTTTTATTTACTATTGTCCCAGTTATCCCTACAGTCGTTACAGATAGATCATCAGGAGTCATAGACTACACTGTTTATATTTTTCATGTCAGACTTTGAGGTTAAATTGAAACAGGCATATTAATCAAATATATTTAAAAGAAATTATTTAATTTTTGCTCTAGTTTAATTTTTGGCACTCGTATGGCTTAATTTCTTATAATATTTAGTGACTACTTGTTTGGTAATAAAATTGTTCTGATTGAATATATTTATTTATATTTATTCAAGCAAATATAACTTAACCCACCTCAAACTCTTAGTGCAGAAAACACGTTAAAATCAGAATATAAAATTAAATTCATGTGATGTAAAGTTGTGTGAAGATTGAAGTATAATTTGAAAGCCTATGAGTAAAAAAGTATCTTGCATAAAAAATCAAATAAGTACATTTCTATTTGAAATGACTATATTCTATTAAGTTCGAAAATCATAATTTAATAATAATGCATTAACTCTTGTTAAATCATACAAAATTTACTTTTGCCTAAAGAAATAATAATTATGTAAAAATTTGTTTGAAATCATTATTCTCTGAAAATAACTCTTATTTTATCTTTAGTGTCTTCTTTTTTATTTTTATTTTTTTGGACACTCAGTAATTTTCTGAAAGATTTAGTTTAGATATTGTTGTGGTTTAGATTTCCTTCAATAAACCATTTTTAAATTTATGAATATTAATTATTTTGTCAATTAATGATATTTTTTTTTGTGTTTATGCTTTTTGCCTCATGAATTGTACCTTCTTCTGTTGTACTTGCTTGTTATATCTCATAATAAGATTTGTCTATTCTTTACAAAGAAATATATTGTTGTTTTACTCTGTGTTATATATTGTTGATTGTTCTCACAAATGTCAATTTATTGATAAAGATCTGTGTATAATGGATAGCTTATCCAGACAAATTTTCTGACTTGTTTTGCATCATTATTTTGAATTTTGTTCAGATAAACTTATCCAAGTCTCACCATATTTATACATCAAAATACAACCAAAGATATTTTAAATTCGAATAACGTAAATCAAAAACATATTACAATTCTGTTAATTTCAGGAAAGGCGGCCTATTGCTCAACAACGTATTAGGAATCACCGGGGCGTGCCTAATGTGGTGTACAAAAATTGCGAAATCGTATGAAATATTGTTTTTCGGTAGATTTATCATAGGAGTCAATTGTGGTAAGTTTACTTTTATGTTATTAACCTTTTGAAATGGACTTGAAGTTTAGCAAAATTTATTATGGTTCCGAAACAATTTATTGAATAAAGTGTATTAACCCTTTCGGGCTGAATAATTTAACCAAAATTAGATAGTTTTATTTTTGATAACAGACGCCAGTTTAAGTGGGAAATAAATGTTTGTTCCGTTTTAATTACTTGTGACGTTTGACCAAAAACATAAATACCACGAAGTAATAAAATCCCTTTAGCGAGAATCTAAAAATACGTTATGTACTATTGCGAAATATAATAAAATAGTTTTCAGTTAAAGTGGCAGATTAATGTAGATGTACCTAGTGACTATTTTTCTCTCACAAAGTAGGATTAGAGTTAGTTTTTGTCGTTAACAACAGTGAATATTCGACTCGATTTACCTCTTTTGCAATTCACGTCAATAAATATAAAGCCATTGACGAAGTCAGAATAGACTTTGAAACGTTTGAACTCGTACAAACTTATCAGCATAAGCTATCATTTGGATAAAGATTAATTTTCCAGGGTTACTTACTAGAAAATTATCAATTTCTTAAGCAAATATACTTTTTAACAGTTTTTCGATGAAAAATGATCCAATAAGGACGTACAAACGCTCATTAAGAAGGATTTGTGATTATCTACAACTTTTTCATTAACGACATTGCGGTCTCTTCATCACTTTTCATTATGTTAGCTCAAACAAGAAAAATTCATACTTCTGTGGGTTAACAAGAAAAATTCATACTTCTGTGGGTTTCTATTAGTTAAATAATTTACTTGAGCGAATTTGCCGAAAATGAATTTTGCTCTGTACTTTGTAAGCCTCTCACAAAATTAAAGAAGAATCTCTCTAATAAAGCACAAAACATTAATAAAAGGGAAACATTCGCTAAACTAAACTATTTCCTTAAAAAATGTGGTCTTTTCTACTATAGTACTGATGAAACCAACGTTATAATTTTTGAAAACGTGGTTTCACATTGAGTGTGATTTTATTGTATAAATAAACTGAACACCTTCGTCAGTTTATAACATCTTTATCATGGATACTTTGTTGTCTCTAAGGTGTTCGTAAACTTTAGCATTTATTTTTGCTTATTGTTATTCAGTAGTTACAAAAAAAGTTCGAATAGTTCTCTGAGCATGTTAGTTTCCACAGTTTACTACTGTATTTCGAGAGGTGTTTAGAAGGAACTAACCACAGACTAAAAGTTACTGATGAGAGAAATATGGGTATCACATTTATCCTAACTTAAATAATTAAGATTTTATAAAAGAAATATGTTAAGGAAATTTATAATTTTTAGGTCTCAACACTTCCTTAGTACCAATGTATATATCAGAAATTTCACCTCTAAACCTACGCGGTGGTCTAGGGACAGTCAATCAACTAGCAGTCACTATTGGCCTTCTTCTTTCCCAAGTGCTCGGTATAGAACAAATACTTGGTACGAATGAGGGATGGCCCCTTCTACTTGGTTTAGCAGTAGTACCAGCTTTATTACAATTAGTTTTATTGCCCATCTGTCCGGAAAGTCCTCGATATTTGCTCATCACTAAACAATGGGAGGAAGAAGCCAGGAAAGCTTTAAGAAGGTTACGTGCTAGCAATTCGGTGGAAGAGGATATAGAAGAAATGAGGGCAGAGGAGAGAGCGCAGTCGGCTGAAGCGTCAATAAGCATGTTGGAATTGATATTTTCTCCCACTCTACGAACGCCGCTCCTTATAGGGATTGTCATGCAATTAAGTCAGCAGCTCTCCGGTATTAATGCGGTAAGTATTTGTATTTATTATAATATGGTACAATATAATAGTAATAAAATTAATTCAGGGGAGGATCTTATCAAATGCTTCTGAGAGGTTGGCGAAAGGGGGTCAAACGAATATTACGTTAGTAGCGGTGGAGTTCTCTTTGAGTTTGGACACTGAACTATTAAATTAATAATATTCGGCTTGAGGTTTAAACCCATATAAGTTACTTTTTTTCAAGTTCTTGGAGTTAAAATTCCGTCATTATAGTTCTTAACTCACGAACTTTGAATCTTTGGAAAGGGCAAAAGACCCCTTTTGTATCCGCCCCTGGATGTTTATAACTATTTTTATTATGTGTCATAAATAGAATCTAATTAGTATTAAAAATTCAAATTACAACTAATAAAAAAACATTTCAATTAACAAAAAGAAGACAGTATAGAGAATATTGGAAATTTTGGTTCAGGAATTAATTCATTTGAACTTGATAACGATTTATGAATTAAAGAACGAACGTATATCAAACCAACCTAAACGAGAAAGATAAGATGAGTTAAAGTGAGATTATTTAAATAAATCTGTATAAGTAACTTTCACATTTTACATTATGGTAATTGAACACAGAAACTTATTTATGTAAATAACTAACGGAAGTATGTAAGTAATTGCATAAAATGGGCTTACAAAAATTAAACGGAGAATGCATAGCAGGAGAAAAAGTAAAAATGTATTCTTTAAAATTCTGGAGAAACTAGCAATTTACCAGACCAGCAGATTGAATAAATGCCAATCTTTAGATAAATTAATACATGATATTACTAAAATTACATTAATTAAAACTTCTGCCTCAACATAAAATAGACTAAAAACAAATATTGGGTTTCAACTCGTTTGCCGGCTAGCAAATTTACCAAGCAGATACATAATCTGCACAATGCAGATTAATTCATCAGGTAGATATCAAATTCAGAGAATCACATTTAAAAGAGAATGTGAGTATTTAGCAGATGTGTATCTTCAACATTTTCATTGGATGGGCTAGAAAACTAAAATACTGTATAGATACAAATATTTGTCTTTTCATTCCAAATAAATTACTACTATTGTAAATTTCGAAAAATATATATACGAGATAGAGAGAGAGAGAGAGAGAGAGAGAGAGAGAGAGAGAGAGAGAGAGAGAGAGAGAGAGAGAGAGAGAGAGAGAGAGAGAGAGAGAGAGAGAGAGAGAGAGAGAGAGAGAGAGAGAGAGAGAGAGAGAGAGAGAGAGAGAGAGAGAGAGAGAGAGAGAGAGAGAGAGAGAGAGAGAGAGAGAGAGAGAGAGAGAGAGAGAGAAGTGACTGCCACTGTATATATATATCAATTATTGAAAAGGTATCATACTCTCCTCACATTACGTCACTGTCGTTTAATTTCACTTCCGTCTGCGTCTTGGAGATTCCCAAGGTAAAAAAAAAACTAATATTCACTTTCACTTTTTAAAACTTTATTTACATTTAAACAGCTGATTCGAATACAATAACAATCCCATATACGCTAGTCGTCGCGGTATCACTGCCTGGCGATCGTGGTGTGCTTCTTTTATAACACCACCGTCGAATTCTCCAGTAAAAATCCTCATGGCTCCTTCCGCTGCCGAGTCTTTTCGAGAATCGTATTTTTTTATCTTAAAGCGTTTGTTGTTGTGCTGAAATGACACAGGGTCGGCTTTGGGTAAATTTCGTAACACTGCCCCCCCCCTTTAATTTTGATCGTCCCGATCAGAAACATCCCCTCCATGGTAGGGAGCGAGTCGATCTAAATGAACCACCTTCAATTTAGCCTTGGGGTTTCGACGGATCCGGTAGACGACGTCATTAAGCCTCTTGACCACCTCGTATGGACCATCTCAGGCGGGTGTAAGCTTTGGGGATTTACCCTTGCTCCGTTGGGGGTTGTACAACCAGACTTTGTCCTTCTCCTGGAACCCGACTGAATTGGCCTTGAGGTTGTATCGCGTCTTCATTCGGTCACTGGTGGCCAACATCTGCGTTCGGGCTAATTCGTGTATTGCCAGCATGTTATGTCGGAGCTGGTCGGCATAATCGTCGATGTCTTGGGGAGGTTCTTCGGGGGAGCCAAATGCCAAGTCGCATGGTAATCGCAGCTCCTTTCCGAATAGGACACTGGCTGGGGTCAGGCCTGTACTATTATGTACAGCAGAGCGATATGACAACAGGAATAGGCGAATATGCTCATCCCAATCACGCTGGTTATTGCTGACGACCTTGGATAGGTGTGGTTCCAAGGTCCTGTTGAATCTTTTCACCATTCCGTCTGACTGTGGGTGTAATGGTGTTGTTCTCGTTTTCCTGATCCCCAACATCGTGCAGACCTTCTGGAATACATTCGATTCGAAGTTACGCCCCTGGTCTGAATGTAATTCCATCGGGACGCCAAACCTGCTGAATAGTTGTTCTACTAGCACCGTGGCTACCGTGGTTGCCTCTTGGTTGGGTATCGCATATGCCTCAGGCCATTTGCTGAAGTAATCCATTGCGACCAGAATGTATTTGTTCCCCCTCTCAGACTCGGGAAACGGACCGGCGACATCGATGGCAATTCTCTCAAATGGGACGCCCACAATGTACTGCTGCATTCTGCCCTTGGTCCGGGTCTTCGGGCCCTTACTGGCTGCACAGGTGGCACATTTGCGGCACCAAGCTCTGATGTCTTCGAAGTAGTTCACCCAGTAGTACCGCTGGCGAACTTTGTCTAGGGTTTTATTTATTCCCAGGTGGCCTCCGGTAATTCCATCATGTACTTCGGTCAGGATGGCTGGTACCTTTTTTCTCGGAACTACCAGTTGGGACTTGGTTTCTCGGCCATCAGTGCTTTCCCAAACTCGTTTGAGCATTCCATTCTCTACTCTTAGAGAGTCCCATTGGGCCCATAACGATTTCAGCACGCCGGAGTATCTAGCTACCTCGTCCCATCGTGGCCTGGGTGCCCCTCTCATTTTGAGTGATAAGATTGGTTCGATGTCTGGATCAGCCATTTGGTCCTGGATGCACTGTTCCGTTGTCCAGTCTTCATTGGCTTGCACTCGGATCTGCCTGATGGAGATACCCTCTCGCTATCTCTGGATAGGGTCTTCTGGATAGGGCATCGGCATTATTGTGCAACCGGCCGGCACGGTGTTCCACCCTGAAGTCGTATTGCTGTAATTTCTCCATCCATCTGGCCAGTTGTCCTTCCGGTGTCTTCATGTCCAGCAGCCATTTGAGTGCGGCATGATCTGTTCGGATTAAGAAATGGCGACCATAAAGGTATTTGTGGAAATGGTCTACAGCCCTTATTATTGCAAGAAGTTCTTTTCTGGTGACGCAATAATTTCTTTCTGGTTTCGAGAATCCACGGCTGTAGTACTCGATCACCCTCTCTTCACTATCTTGCACCTGGGATAGGACGGCCCCCAAACCGGTGTTGCTGGCGTCGGTGTCTAAGATGAACTTGCCGGACTGTGTAGGAAAGGCTAAGATTGGGCTGGAACATAGTGCTGCCTTCAGTCGTCTGAAAGATGTTTCGCAATCCTGATTCCAACGGAAGGTCTCCTTCTCTGTGGTCTGCCGATGTAGAGGGGCGGCAATGGTGGCAAATCCCTCAACAAAACGCCCGTAGTATGAACAGAGGCCCAAGAAGCTTCGGAGTTCATGTTTGTCTCTTGGAACTGGCCAATCACTGATGGCTTCTAACTTGCCTTCGTTGGTGCGGATTCCTGACTCGGACACTACGTGACCCAAAAACTCTACTTCTTTTTGGAACAAGAAATACTTCTTCGGATTGAGTCTCAGGTTGGCATTATTAATTCTGGAGAATACTTCGTCCAGGTTCTTCAGATGGTCGTCGAACGTCTGACCCATGACTAGAATGTCGTCGAGGTATACTAAGCACGTCCTCCATGTTAACCCGCTCAGTACATACTCCATTAGCCTCTCAAAGGTAGCGGGTGCATTACATAACCCAAAGGGCATGACCGTGAACTGAAACAGCCCTTTACTGGTGGAGAACGCTGTCTTCTCTCTGTCGTTTGCGTGTAGACCAACCTGCCAATATCCACTTTTTAGGTCTAGTGTGGAGAACCAACGGGAGCCTGCTAGTGTGGTCAAAGTGTCATCGATTCGGGGTAGTGGATAGGTGTCTTTCTTCGTGACATCATTCAGCTTTCTGTAATCCACGCAAAATCGGGTGGTTCCATCCTTCTTTTTAACTAGCACGACGGGAGCAGACCATGGACTGATGGATAGCTCAATGACTCCATTTTGTAACATGGACTCGATGTTTTCCTCGACTGCCTGTTGTTGCCCCAATGGTAGTTGTCTAGGTGGTATTCTGATGGGTTGAGCCTTTCCGGTATCTATTCGAATCTGGATGATGTTGGTGCGACCGGTGGTTCCATTTTTACTGTTAAAAATTTGCCAGTGTTTTGTGATAAATTGCTTGGCTTTCTTCTGGTTCTCTGGTGTCAAGTGTGTCAAGTGGTCAGCAAACTGTTGTAGGAACTCTTTATCGGGCCCTGTCTCCTTCACCGACGTCTGGTACTCTTCTTCGCAATTGATGATGGTCTCTACTGGCTCGAAACAAGCTATCTCTTGACCATTGGTAATTCTGATGTCGTTGTTGGACAAATTCAGGACCCTGATTGGTATATCTCGTCCGGTTTTAACTATAGCCCGTCCAACTAAGTAGTCATGAGTTGAGTGTAAGGGCTCCACCATTCCAACGCAGCTCCCAGGATTGCTGTCTAGCTGCCCATGAATGATCTGTTCCGTTCGACCGGGAATTCTAGATGAAGACTTTGCCACAATTTTTATGGAGGTGACTGAACTGTTGACGGGCCGCGTCAATACAAATTCCTCATTTAGGAACCGAAGAACATCATATCTCGGGTCGAACATAAATCCATGCTGGCTAATTAGGTCCATTCCCAGTATAAAATCGTCCTCAATATTCGCTACCAGGACCCTATGCCGAATCATGTTGTCCCCTATCTGTAGCACGACATCTGCCTCACCCTGTATTGACATGGACTCGCCGGTGACTGTTCTGAGCTCGATGTTATTGGTAACTGGCCGAATTTCTGATGCTCTTAAGACCCTGGACTTGGCAATGGACACAGCGGCGCCGGTGTCGATGGTGATGGTAACTGCTCGCCCATTGATGGTGCCTCTGATGACTAGGCTGCCGCTATCTCGGCAAAATCCCCGGATGGATAACGTTTTGGGGGCTGGTGGAGGGACAGTCAGCATTCGCCCTCCTATGCTGACTGACTGACGGTCCCTGGACATGTGGCTGTTTTGTTGGTTACCCCTGGTCGGTGATCGTTCAGGTGGCAATTGCTGATGGTGTACCCTGTATAACAATTATTTCTGATATTTTTTAACCACCTTTTAAAGTTAAAGTTAAAATTTCTCTTTAGTCTATATATTAATAAAACTTTATATGAGCTTTTTCTAACATTGTGTTACACATTCTAAAACTATAACCTTGCTTCTCCCCATATTTCACATATTCTATATAGTAGAATTCAACTTTTTTAACTTTTTTATCCATCCTAATGGAAATGATGTGGAACCCTTCGTGAGTCACAAATATAAAAAACAGTTTTGCACCCTAACACCAAACTTTTATTTAAACCTTAACCCAACACACAACTTATTTTTCAACCACCCTGTATAACCATAATTTTACTCTACAAAATATTTCAACCACCCTGTATATGCATCTGCTTAAGGGCAACCAAATATAAAACTTTTAAATACTGTATGAACTATAATTTTACTTCGAGCCATGTTTCAGATATTGCAGATATGCAACAGTTCATGTTCTATCCTACAAAAAAATTATCCAACTTGTTTGACTATAAATCTACTCCACCCCCTATTTCAATCACCCTGTATTTGCAACTACTTATTGGCCACCCAGTATAACATTTTTTCTACCACCCTGTATAACTATAAATCCATCAATGGCAAATATATTTCACTAAAACCGCCACTGCTTATGGGGCACCGAAAATAACAATTTTGTTCAACTTGTTTTTGAATCACCTTGTATGTATTACAACAACCCTGCTTATTGGTCAACCAATATAACATTTTTAAATAATTATCATAACACTTCTTCACATGTTCCTATCTTTGCAACTTATTATGAACTACGCTATTTCACATTTTTTCCTTATATTTTTTCAAGATATATTAAAGTATAATTTCTCTCCACATTTCATTTAAACCACCCTTCATTTATAATTTTTTCTAACCTTGTTTGAATGACACTGTATAACTATAACTTTACTGCACACCATACGTCAGGTACTCTATATTGCATATAGCTATATAGCTATATAACAAAATTTTTCTAGCATTTTTAACCACTCTGTATAATTCTAACTGTATGCCACCCTATATTTCAACAACTTTTTATATGCAACTACTTATTTGCCACCAAATATAACATTTTTGTACGACCCTGTATCTTTAGAATCCTACCCCACTCTATATTTCAACCATCCGGTAAATGGAACAGTTTTTAACCACAACGTAAACTATAATTCCACTCCATCTTATATTTCAAACACCCTGTATAAACAATTGCTTATAACATTTCTTTAACCCATTTCATAACTATAGAATCTTATGAATATAATTCAAAGATCCTAACTGCTTCGCAACAAAAAAAGATTTAGCAAAATCAGTTAAGAAATTCTTACTTGATGCCCGAACAAACAAACAAACAAACAGACAAACTTACAATTTTATAATAGTATAGACAAAAAAGCTTTAAAATGAGATTCTTCACACTATATAGTTTCATTGGGCTTCAGGTTATCTACCCCTTGAAGAACAAAGACTAGGACGTAAATTTTTCAGGAATTGTTATTCTACAAACCCATAATCAGAGTTTTAAATATCTGTCTTAAAAAAATACTTCCATAAATTCTAAATGATCTCTAATTTTAGATAGCTGCGATGAATTTCGACTCTCCAGTTGGGACTTTTGTGTCAAGAATTTTTCTTATCCAGCACTTGACTTGCATTTATTATTGACAGACATTGTGTCAACAAAACTGAACTGAAAGGAATTTTTAAACAGGAAATGACATCACATTCAGTAAATCAAGCAAAGCTGTTGCAAAAAATGCGATCTGAAGAGTTAACCTCATTTTAGTTGTTTACAAGTGGATTTGTAAAAGTATTGATAAACAAATACCAGAAACTCCGTAAAAGTTACTGCTAAATTAACAAATGTTTTGAACCAGACCTCACAAAAAGTTCAGTTCAGACAGCAGATTCAATAACAATTTATATCACTGGATGAAATCGGAAGGTTGAGTTACAAAATGAAGCCTCCTTAATAGAGTGGTATATAAACTTTTTGAAAATTATTATATTTAAAATGAGGAAATTCGTTTAAATTTCAACAAAAATAATTCCAGGTAATAAGGTAATTTAACGAAACGTTTATAAGAACAGAAAGAACAAAAATCGGACATAAGTCAGGTAAATATTGAAACGCAATTAGCTAAAGACCACATTATTTGTCATTCCACTAAGAGGTCTGCCCTAAAATAACTCTATGCATTCAAGGACATCAACAGCGAGAATTTATTAAAACAATTTCACCAAGTTCAGCTCATACAAACACAACAATTTTTGTGGGGCAGTGTTCTACCCACTATTTTATCAGTGGTCTTAGAGACACCGAAATCCGCAACACTTTGCGACTTTTACTAGGATAAAGAACTCGAAATGAAGTCATTGTCCAGACCAAAGATGACAGCATCTGAGTAGACTAAATTCTGCGAAGGCCGCGGTAGTTCAGAAATCAGAGACACGAACACAGGCGCTGAGGCCATCCAAAATTTGGTCTGGACGACAGCTGTGAACCATCATTTGTTAATTTGTCGTCATTGGTGAATGAAGGGTGAATCAGAAGTAGAACGTACTAAGATTGAGGGATAACTCGGCAAAATACTGAATAAAGATTAGTCATTTAGAAGAGGCAGAAGTACTTCGATTAACAACTTGAAGAGATGGAAATGACAAGGTTTTCGCCTAAACGACTCTTGAGGATGATCTTGGCGGACCTCACAGAGATTTAGAAAGATTCTTTCAGAATCTAGAGAATAATCAAAGTCGAGACTAGCTACACATAAGAGCTGCATTCAACAACACCTGTAAATTAATCATTATCTTCAGCTGCGATATCCGATATTATCTCACCTGTAAGTAATGCTCACAAACAAATACAAATTGGAAAGAGACTGGCTAAAGAGCAGAGTGAGAGGAGAAGGCTATCATTTGTTCGAAAAAAGCTGCTAGGAGAGCCTTCTTGAAAGTAAAACCCCCTAAACAAATTACAGATAGTGCAATATTATAAAAATTCGTCTGTAAGTTTTACGATTGTTGGCTCGGAATCTACTGGAGCCTTCAAATCAAAAATTCTACAGGCCATCTAGAGGATTGCGGAAAATTTAGATAATGTTATACATAAAGGCAGTTAAATATTGTGGAGTTAAGGCAGAAACACCCGATATGACGCGACGCGAGTTAAGGTAAATCAAATTTTACTATTTCTTATGGCCAAAAACACACTACACAATCCCGACGATGTTTGTAGTGTCTTTCTAGCCATACAAAAATACTACGATTTGATCTGACGTAACACGCGTCACGTCGGGTCGGATGGAGTCGCGTTTCGATAATGTGTTTCCGCCTTTAATAATATAGCCGATAATCGATTTTGGAATTTAGTATCTTAAACGAGGTTAAGTTTGGTTCATTTGCTAGTCAAATAAACTGCAGTTTAACGTAAAAGTAGCAATTTTCATATTCCATATCTAATAATATTATCTTCACATTTTTACATAAAGTAAATTATTCACCACAGATTTATGAAATAAACAAATGATAGTAATGCAAAAAATTTGTTTAAAGTACAATTCCAATCGCCATTAATAATCTCTTCATGCAATGTATCTCTGATTCATGTTTCAGGTGTTCTACTATTCAACGAATTTGTTCGTTAGTTCCGGTCTCCCTCAAGATAGTGCCAAGTTTGCCACCATAGGGATTGGTTGCATCATGGTGATCATGACACTCATTTCCATACCTCTTATGGACAGGATGGGAAGAAGAACGCTGCACCTTTACGGTTTGGGTGGCATGTTCATCTTCTCTATCTGCATCACGA
The DNA here is from genome assembly GCA_034190945.1 of Octodonta nipae. Classification (NCBI taxonomy): domain Eukaryota; kingdom Metazoa; phylum Arthropoda; class Insecta; order Coleoptera; family Chrysomelidae; genus Octodonta; species Octodonta nipae. Next base: position 172,844,700 of record CM067216.1, read on the forward strand.
TCTCATTCCTCATAAAGGTTTGTTGGTATCCATATAGAAATGGGAAAGGATGTATTTGTCAAAAATTTGAAATTTGGGAAATTACGAAATGATCAATTTGTTTCGAACTACTGTTCTGTTGCTTTCATTGAGTTTGTAAAAGAAGACTCGAGTTTAGCACTACCATGTACAGTTTAACCCTAAATTTGAATGACTAATCCAGATTTACTAGATATCTTACCATCCGTTTTTTCAAATCACATTACTACAACAATCTCACGATATTGTATCTGGTAAGTTACAGCTTCCGTGGAGTATCCACAAATTAATTACCAAATTGCAAGGGTTAACAAATAAGTTAAATACAGGTAGTCGTGCTATCAGTTTTGATAAAACATCTAATGAAGTTTTCCAGAATCTATATTTCCTTATCTATACAATCTAATGTTTCTCGTAGGATCATCTTCTGTGGTGCTCAGCCAAAAATAATTAAACCAATCCCTTAGATTTTCAGAGGAACTAACCACCGTAAACTCAAAATCTGAAAACATTTTTGGTCAAAGGTGTCATCATTTAGATCTTTGGTTAGAAATATCTAGGAGAGACAATTCTTTATTTAAGTAACAGAGTGGATAACCGACATGGTATATTCAGCAAATCTTGCTGTAGGTAACATTCCAATCTTTTGGAATACAAAACGCGGACGTTCTTGAAACAAAAACTCTTAAGAAATTATTGTCAAAGATGTAAACCCCTTTAACATCCTAAAATGATAACAATCAGATTAAATTTCCAGGAAAGCAGATGTTAGACTGCTGGGCAGAAATACCAGACTACTATATAACTAATTCTGACGTTTTCTAAATTGTTTCTGGGGAAATAACTCGCTCTCACTCAAGCTAGGAATTTCGGCTAAATCAAATATAGAATAAAACCAATAAAACGTTATCAGTACACTTTCTTACAAAAAATTCTGCTAGTGTAATAAAATTGCAATTCGCTATTTATAGAAATGCTTAGCCGATCTGACATGATTATTTCGAATTTTCCAGAAATTCTTTAGTTTAAACTTTACCACATATTTCGTAATCTTCGAGTCACTCTTTTCCAATTTTGTTATGGCGATATTTTTTGGAATTTATATCTATTTTTCAGTATATCTAATAAATACTCTCTTGGAGGTGTCATTCTTTTGTACGCAAGATAATATATTGGGTGGAGTTTTTTTTGCTGCTTTGTTTTTGATTTTATAAAAAAGTGTTAATATCAAAATTGAAGGGAATTGTAACCCGAATATGATTGTCATGTTCTCGTTTGCGTGACAGCTCTCGTTTTCGAGCTATGACACAAACTTATCTTTTTTTGAATGGAAACCATAGTTGGCTATGACCTCAAAAAATCGGACATTTTTAGACCATTTCAACGATATAATAGTTATTCATAAAAATAACGGAGTTATGGATGCTTTTCTCTCTTATTTTCACATTTAACGTAGGTAGCCATAAAAAAGATTGTTTTCACTTAGACGTTTCATCATTTGAGAGTAATTCCATTAGAAGTGCCGAACTGACAGTCGATATTGACAAGTTTTCGTGATAAAATGAAATATTCTAACGAAGAAAAACTGAATATGGTGGAATGTTATATCATATGCCATAAAAATTTTGTTCGTGCAGCTGAGGAATACTTTCATAGATATTTTAATCGTCGTCAACCTGCTCTATGTGCATTTAAGAAGCTTTACGATAGTTTACGCAGATATGGATCTTTTACTAAACCACCCAAGGAACGTAATCAACTTAACGAAGGAGCCCAAATAAATGTTTTGGCAATGGTAAATCAAAATCCATCTATATCAACTCGTGAGATTGCTGCAGAAGCTGGCACATCTCAACGAACTGTAGTTAAGGTACTGAAAGCGCAGAAGTTCCACCCGTACAAACTTTCAGTTTCTCAAACTTTGCATGCTGGTGACGAACATACGTATTTTGTTTTGTACACGGTTTAGAGACATGTGCCTTGACAATCCACAGTTTCCATTAAAGGTGTTATGGTCAGATGAAACTAGATTTACTAAATGCGGTATGTTCAATAGACACAATGAGTATATCTGGGCTAAAGAAAACCCTTTCCATGTAGAACAAAGACGACCCCAGATAAAATTTGATTTTAATGTTTGGTGTGGTATCATGGTATCTACTATTGTGGGGCTTTTTATCTATGACGAATCACTTACTGGGGAGCGCTACTTGCATTTCTTGCGATACACTTTTCAGGACATGTTGCATAATTTCAATTTGAGAACTCGTTTAGAAATTGAGTGGTTCCATCATAATGGAGCACCTGCTCATAACTCGTTATTAGTAAGACAACACTTAGATAATATCTATCCAAACTCTTGGATAGGAAGAAATGGCCCACGCGAATGGCCACCCCGGTCTCCCGATTTGGCAGTTATAGACTTCTATTGATGGGGTGCGCTTAAAAACAAAATATACAAAAGAAAGTATGAGACAGTCACCAACTGTCTCATACATACTAAGGACGGCGGTATTACAAGCAATTGAAGAAATTGATAGGAGGTCTGTGAGGAAAGCGGTAATATCAATCTTAAATTTTTGTATAAATAACATGACTTTTCGAGCATAAATTGTAACCATTATTATGTACTTTAATTTCTTAAGTTTTTAGTAAGTACCTACTTATTTAGTTTTTTCATTATATCTGATATACCAATAAAAAAATCGTTCAATGTTTTTTGGAATAGTTATTAATAAATCAATCTATTTCATGGCTAACTACGTTAAAAGTGAAAATAAGAGAAAAGCATCCATAACTCCGTTATTTTTATTAATAACTATATCGAGTATTATATCGTTGAAAATCTGTAAAAATGTCGGATTTTTTGAGGTCATAGCCAACTATGGTTTCCATTCAAAAAAAGATAAGTTTGTGTCATATCTCGAAAACGAGAGCTGTCACGCAAACGAGGACATGACAATCATATTCGGGATACAATTCCCTTCAATTTTCATATTTACACTTTTTTTATCAAATCAAAAACAAAGGAGCAAGCGGGATTTGACTAAATCGACAGAATTTCGTTTTTTCAAAATATCTAGTAAGCCATGACTTTTTACAAAAATCCGAAAGTGTCATTAAATTAGGCCAGTAAAACTGCAAATCTTTCCCAATTTAACCATTGCTCTATCTCCGCTAGTTTCCGAGATTCCCATACTGATCATCAAAAAAAAACTCGCCCTGTATATAATATATTGTTTCTGGTCAGGGAACCTTCATGAGTTGCGCTGCCCTCAAGAGAATGTTTTCTCGAACACTTATTTATGTATTTGATACATATCGATAAATTTGTAAACGCGAGATGTAAAGACGACATTTAGGATTTTCAGGAAAACTTGTACACAGAGGTTCCGAATGTGGAGCCGTTCCTTTTAATTGCTGTTATCTCGCAACTCCTAGGTTAGAATGCCGCGATAAAATTTTCAGCTTAACAACACCTGTGAGAGATATTGAATACTCTTTTTTTTACGCAAGACATTATATATATACTCGTAATATGTTGTTTCTGGTCAGGGATGCTATAGTCGGCCATGTCTCAGAAAGGATAAGTAGTATAATAGCCAGAAAAAAATTAAGTGGTAATGAGAATATCGGAATTTTTTCAGAAAGATATTCTACTGTAAAAATTTGGTCGTAACTTGCCCAATCAAGGATCGCTGGGACTCAGAATCCTGTTTTTCTTAATCTCTTTTTACACCATTTGACTTTTTGTATACAACGCGTTTCTCCCAATATAGTAACCCAAAAATTCTTATCATTGTCATATTTAAATGAATTTTTCATTCTGTTCAGTATTTATGTTTTTGGAATGAGTTGTAAGCTCATCCTCAACTTTATTTCAGCCGGTCATTTTGGGTACAATCGCTGTTTGAAGGCACCTAATCTGAGTCAGACGCTCTTTTGACTTTCGTGCTTTCGTATTATCCTCAAAAGCTGTGTTCTCACATGCGTTGGATCCGCTGGTCCTGAAGTTTCTCTTCTTCATTGCCAATGTGGTCTTCGCCCGTATTCCTAGGCAAGGGGATTGCCCTATATCCCGCAACACTGGGTCCCTAAGAGAACTTGTCCACCGACTCCTCGGAGTCGGTCCCATTACCCGCGACGTGTACGCGTCTACTAAGAATTACTTATGTAGATTCAGAAAAGGGGTCTCTGGTTTTTCATAGAACGGTTTTATGCTCATGTGTCATGCCATGAGCAAAGGCACACTACATCAATAAATATATCTATAATAGCTACCCTCCGTAATTGTGCAAATATGACTTCAATAAGTAAAGCCGTTACACGATAACACATGGACGCACCAACGAATTGAATTGAATTTAGATCAACAATTAAATATTAGTTAAATAGTTATCCAAATGAAATTACGACTTTACTAGTAAAAGTCGTTAAATTCTGACATGTGAAGTCTTGTATTTATGTCGTTTCATGTCCGCGGAAGCTGCATTTTTTAAGGTTATAGCAATGGACCAGACTTCAACTCATGCCACGAAAAGTCAATCTTTCTAAAAACGAAACTGTATACATGGCTCACATTTTTCAATTTTTGTTGTTTAAACACAATTATGGTTGAAATCTGGTCCTTTTACATAGCATACCTGCTTTACCTGTCTCGTTTAAGTATTATTTTTCCCTGCAATAACCTGTCCTGCTTGCTTTCCTTGTAGGCTAGATACAACTTTCCTAAATGGTGGAGGTGGGACTACGTAACTCTTGCTTTAAGAATTATATGTTGTTTTCGTTTTTATCAGATTATAATTGGTTAGTATGAAAGATAGCATATATATATATATATATATATATATATATATATATATATATATATATAACCGACTTTCTGTTAAATGGAGTACTTGTTCTATTTTAAGTTCTCACCCACAATAAGTTATACAAATTTGCAGGTTTCGAAACTATTTGATAGACGAATTTAAGAGTTGTATTTGCTACCTATTTGAATGTTTGTTTTTTTTAATTCATACTTAATTTTTCATGCCTAATATTAAGCAAAATTCCATTTTTATCCCAATATACTGAAATACTTAAGCAGTTTGTATTTATTAACAGTAAAATTGTAATTTTGCTGGTCTCAAATTACATTAGTCTTTATATTACAATTTTGGGTAAACTGGGCAAATTCTGTGTAAAAATTGTAACCTAACCTAACCTTCGAACAAATAAAGGCATGTTTTATGAATAACATTTTGCTTTAAAAAATAAAACAAATGTCAACATTATTTAATACTATTTAGGTAGCACCACTGACGAGACCCTTTACTAGTTATGGCCTGATTTTTCTTGTGGCAGTTCAATGTGCTGTTCTGTAATACTGAATACGTTTATGTTTCCAGTAACAAATGAATGCTTATGGCCTCATCATCTAGCCTCTACTGACAATACGCCTCATTCTAGGCTTTATACTTGTGCTTGTCTTCATCTGTCTGAAGCCAGTTTGGAGATATTCTTTTACAGCCTTCTGTCCGTCTATTTGGCGGCTCTTCCTTAAGTTTAATATAAAAACTCCACTTTATCATAGCTATTTGTTCGATATCTATCACTCCTGTTCTTTGCTGTTCCTTGTTTCTAAATTGATCAGGTATATTCCAAGGATCAGCTTTCCTTTTTTCTAAGAATCTTATTTTTTTATATGTGATATTGATGTTATGAACTTTGAACTCGATTCGAGATTGAACCTACTATGATTCTCTTATATCCTATATTCTCTTGACATGCAAGTTTCGTTTCCTAGATATCCGAATTTATAGACCCGTGTTGGGTGTCACTCATAGATAGATTTGTCAAGTTCTTGGTTCTTATGATTTAAGTTTCAAACCGATCTCGGAGCATGGACTGATAAGTTCGTAGAGCATTTGCTTTATCTCTCCTAGATTTTTTTGGTATAGTATTTTGAAAACAAAAATAATAAGAGACAAGTAATTTTTATCTAATGAATCAATATTACGAATTTCAAGAAAAACAACTTCCTTTCAAACATTGTAGGATATTCAGCAATTTGATTGGGGCAAGAAGAATATAATAGCATATTTATTGATGAAGCAAGAAAAATAAAGTACTGTGTAGGAAGTCAAATTTATTTTATTGTAAACATTTAAGGAGGAAATGGGAGGCAATTGCCTCCCTTGCCTCCCATAAGTACGTCTCAGCTTTCATATCAATGTTTAGGTTACTAAGTTTAAGTTATATACATATATTATAGCATTAATGTGAGTGGGAAATTAAAGTATTGCATGTTATTTGTAAAATATTGTGTTTAAATAAATTTCAAGCAAAAAGTAGATATAAATATATATTGCGGAAATTTAAAAAGTCCAATTTTGTTTTTCAAGAACTAAAAGAAAGTCGAAATATTACATTAGTCTGTAAATAAATGTAATACTGAAACATACTAACTGGTTGTATTCCACTGTACTTATAATTTTTGTTTTTACATTAATACCCAAATGTCACTCCTCCCTTTATTGGGAAAGAATGCCACTTCTACTGCCTATTAGGAGTTTTTTGGTTATGTGCAGGAAATGATCGATTGGATGTCCTACCTCTCGGTGGTTTCAACATTGTGCTTCGTTAAATTCTTCGCAATGGGTCCAGGAAGCATACCATGGATGATCACTGCCGAACTATTTTCACAAGGACCTAGACCTGCTGCTATGTCAATTGCCGTTTTAGTTAATTGGATAGCCAATTTCGTCGTTGGCATTGGTTTTCCCAGTTTGAAGGTAATTAACTTTTTTATATTATATTAATATTTAATTAGGTTGTCACTGGTTTTGCTGCTATTTCAGTTTTTATAAGATTTATACACCATGGTTTTAAAAGAATTACTTTGAAGCACTATGTATGTTGTAAACAGCAAGCCATTAGGGTAATATATAGTTTGCAAAAAACATTGTCAAGCTTTTGTTGTAATTATGTCAAAGTTGTATGGCAAATTTCATAAAAAATAAGTTCAATCGACAACTTACAACAATATTATTGGAAACCACATTCTAACTATAGTGACAATTTTACAGTAGTACCAGATAACTACGAATGCCCAACTTCTCTAGCTGTTCCCTGTAGCTTCTTAGTATTTATTTTAACTGTTCCCAGAATGAGCGGATCCAAGGAGGGGGGGGGCGATGTGGCGATCGTCCCCACCGAGATTCTCAAAGATAGTAAATTTAATATTAAAACGAGGTAATCTTGACTCCAAGAGCCTAGAAGAACGTCTCTTCTATGGTTTAAAGCACATAGCGACCATTTCGAATATAATAGTCCAAGAAATATGGGTTTAAAATTCTATTTTGGAATACAGGATCGCCCCCCCCTGAAGCATGAAATCGCTCCCCGGAAGCACGTGTCTGGATCCGCCCCTGTTTCTCAGTACCTGGTCAATGTTTTTTTTAATGTGAACAAGCAAATTAACAATAATTTAATTGATAATACCTTTCTAAGTGTCATTGTTATTAGTGGTTGTTGGAAAGTTGACTTACATTTGACAATTTTCTACAATATTTATTCTAAAAAGTATGCAGGTCCTGGTTTAAAAATTATTGTAGGTATCTTTAACAATATTAACATAAGTATGACACATTTTTGCAATGGTAATCTGGCAATGGCCTTTAAATGTACAATAAAATTGTCAATGACTTCCTTACTTACATATATGGTATATTTCACTATTATGTAAAAATGCATTCAACTCAAATCAAAAATAGATTATATAGTTCACTGACATTTTTTGGTATAAATTTTTAAAAACATTCTACTTTTTTGATATGATATGTACGTAAAATTCAAAGTTATAGTTATTATCGTGTAAGCGAAAAACGATATGTATTCATTTGTATATGTTTTCATTGGACAAACTGTAAAAAGTGCCCATACAAAATCTTAATCAAAATGTTTGGCAGAAAGTACTTTTTTTTCTTTATTGAATTTATTCATAGAACAGCGGGTTTTTGGTCTGTCATAGAGAGATTTGATGATACCTCTTTTTAGTGAATTTTTTTCTGTAAACTTCTGTTTCAAATGTCGATTGTGTTTTGGTTTTTTAAATATCTAGGGAAAGTAATTTGTTATTCTGTTCAAGTTCTAGTGAAAACTGAATAGTTTGTTTTTTGTTTCTTTCATAAAAATGTTGCTTAAAGCAATAGACAGGAACCCATTGCCATGCCACAATCTTGTTGGTAGAAGTCATCATTAAGTTAAAAATATGTTGTCTTTGTACAAAATGTTGTGTACGTTGATTTAGTAAAGAATATTATTATTCTAATCGTTCTTTTATTCTTTGTATTTTTGTATTGTATATGCGATAATTTTTCTAAAAAATGTAAGCTGTTTTTAAGATGAGAGTTACAGTTACCAGTAAGTGGTGAAATAATTTTTAAAAGGAATTTTGAGAGCTCACTGCATGGAGAATTTATAGAGCTGACAATTGGTCTTCATGGAATGTTGGGTTTATGAATTTTAGGTAACCCATAAAAATGTGGTGGTTTACAATAGTGTGGAGTAAGATTTTTAAATTCATGTTTGTGATTGTAAGCGGTATATTTTCTTTTCTATAGAAGTTGTTGGATCTTTGTTTAATTTTGTATATTGTCCTTGGTTTATTATGTTTTGAATTTGGTAATAGTCGTCAATTTTATTTAAAATAACTGTAGCATTGCCTGTATCTGCAGGTAAAATCTTAATAGTGCTGCCGTTTTTTAAAACTTTAATTGAATGTACTTCATTTTTCGAAAGGTTATTTTTGATATAGGTTTTTCTAGTTCAATTTTTGCTCTTATTTGATACTATTCGTTAATTTGTTTTGTTTGCAGTTTGTTCTATAGCACTGGTGACATCAAATGTAGGAATAGTTTTTAGGAAAATTGCAAAATTAAGGCTCTTTTGTAAAGTTGAGGCTTCAGAAGCGTTTAATTGTTTGTCTGAAAAATTAATGACAGTTTTTGTCTGATCAAAATGTTGTTTTTTTTTCCATAATATTTCGGCATATTTTTATGTGAAAGAAGTTGATAGAATTTACGTAAATGCCTTTGTTTTTGAGACTTGAATTCACTAGTTGTTTTCTGAATGATACTTGTGGCATATTTTTCAATGTCTAAGAGCTTCTTGGGAAATAACACCACAGTTTAAAGAAAATTGCTGTATATTCCAAACGTTTCGGGGTCTAGATCAGACCCCGTTGTCAATGGTTAAGAAACTACGGATAAAATAAATATTTTAATTTACATCTTAGAATTGTGTCTGTTTTATCCGTAGTTTCTTAACCATTGACCACGGGGTATGATCTAGACCCCGACACGTTTGGAATATACAGCAATTTTCTTTAAACTGTGGTGTTATTTCCCAAGAAGCACTTAGAGATTGAATTCACTGTAGTAACTTATAAGAATACTTTTTTAATTATGTAAAACTCATTCTCTGGTATTCGATAAGCAAGAAATGTCTGTACATTACCTTCCGATTTAGTACAACAGTACATGTTGACGAAATGTTAATCCTTTGGGAATAATCCTCATCTCCTGATATCTCCACAAGAATGTCAAACTATTCTTGGTTTGTACAAGCTTCTTAGGAAGTTAGAAGACTGTCTGTCTCTTGCTTTAAACAACATTTTTATGGAAAGAACAAACAATTTTATGGAAAGAACAAACAATGTTGATGACATATTCGTTATTTGGGAACATAATCTTGAGGACTTTCATGCATTACTTAACGACATAAACGACAAAGAACAAACTATTCAGTTTACACTAGAACTTGAACAGAATGGCAAACTACCTTTCTTATAAAAAAGTGGAAAACATATATAATATTAAAACATCACTTAAAACAAGAAATACACTAAAATCAATTATATCAAAAACAAAACCAAAAAAAAACAACTCAAAATACAAATAATTGCATTTATAAAATACCTTGTGTATCTAATAAATTCTATATTGGAGAAACCCCTAGACCTCTAAATGTTCGAATAAACGAACAAACATTAGATAACGACAGTTTGAAATATCCAAAATTTGTGAACATGCTTGGGACCTTTGTCATAAAATACAGTTTCAAAATTCAGTTATATTAGACAAAAAGAAAATAAGACCAAACGAAAACTAAAAGAGTGCTTTAATTTTATTAAATTAAAACTCTTGTATCGCTATTACCTCCGTAGAATTCAATGGTTCCTGGTTGCCGATGATTAAGGAAGATTCTGCTAATGTTCATGTCCTTGTGAACAACGCAATATCGGGATAGTTCATAAGGTTTTTCCTTATGATTTCAATGGGCTCATTAAATCAACAAAAATCTTTGATCACATTTTTGGCGAATGCACAACAAACTCGCGCCTAGGAGTACCACATAAAATTCTGAAGATCACCCCTTTCAAATTCTTCCAATTTGAAAGAAACTTTATTAGTATATGATCTTGAAAAGTTTCTGTGCTGCCCTGTAATATTATCAAATAAAAAATTACGTCAGAAGTCAAATAATAGATTTTGTCAAACATTTTAATTTTACATTTTAGAATTGTACCATTTTTCATAGTTTCTTAACCATTGACAACGAGGTCTGACCTAGACCTCGAAACGTTTGGAAATATACAGCAATTTTCCCAAAAAGAGCTTAAAATTTGAAAAACATGCCACAAATATCCTTCAGAAAATAATTAATTTTAGTCTTCTTCATTCGCTAAGCACTTCTTCTTTCTGTCTTAAATATTTATTTTTAACAGTTTTTGCAATTTCTCAATGTTTTATCAGTGGAGTATCTCCAAGACTAGGGGATTTTTCATTTTTTCCTTTTTTGTGCTTAACAGAGTTTCGAGTTTTATAATGCTGCTAACGATAATGTTTTGGTATTGTTTTTTCGTTTTTATTCAACATTTTCTCGCCCTATACCTTCCATTCTGCCATTTAAATTAAAGTTTAAAGTATTTTTTTATTTTTACAATATTACCGATTATTTTACCAAATATTTTTTTCTAACCCTCTCTTGATTTATTACCTCCGATGTAGCGTTCATTCAAGTTCTCATTTTACGCGCTATTCTATCCTTTACTTACTCTTTTTTAAGGGCTGTAGATATTATTGCATAACTTTTCGGATCATTTATGGTCAACCATTTGTATTTATTAGTATTTTGTTTATTTATTTTTAGGGTTCCGTATATACAATATACGGATACCCTTATAATATCACTCAGGATTTCTGCCTCTGTCACATCACAGCCATTTTCTCCTAAACTACTGGACGGAAGAGGTTGAAATTTGGTACCAATGTATAGTTTGGTGACCCGATCAGGAGTACATATCGTAAAAGAAAAAAAAATGATTTTAGGGGTACTTCTGGGGGGGAAAATAAAAAAATCGACCGTTCCCCCCCTGATCTCCGAAACTACTGAGCCTAAAATTTTGAAAAAAATAGGAAATATAGAGCGTTGCCAGAACTTTACAGGAAAATTAAGGAGAAACCATTAATGTTAATTTTGGGGGGCAAATTATAGAATTAAATAAAAATTTAAAAATAAAAAAAAATCCAAACGCATCATGTAATATATCAAATGAAAGGTCTAATTTTGAGGAACACAAATATATTTTTTTCATATTTAAAAAATATATATTTAAAAAAATATTAACGAAAATATACCAAAATTTACCCATTCCCCCCCTATCTCCGAAACTATAAAACGTAAAGTTTGGAAAAAAAATAGATTTATAGGTTCATTCCTGAAGTACTGAAAAATAAGGAGAAAACTCTACTTTTAATTGGGGGGGGGGTAATTACAGAATTAAATGGAAACTATATAATTATAATTGTTTCTAACCCATCATGTTATATATCAAATGAAAGGGCTCATTACGACGAAAACAAATATATTTTTTTCATATTTTTAAAATAAATTGTTAAAAGATATCAACAAAAATATAAGAAAAAAATACCCATTCCCCCCCCCTTTTTCTCCAAAACCACAAGCTGGAAAATTTTGAAAAAAATGGATGTATAGCCCCTTACCTGAACTTTACTGGAAAATTAAGGAGAAATCCCTAATATTTATTTTGGGGGGGCAAATTGTACTGGATACGAAGAGGTAATTATTTCTCCTTTTTTTAAATTGCAATATACATTTTCAATACATATAAAGCCATTGACAACGAAGTCAGAATTGACTTTGAAACGTTTGATTTTTTCTTTCAATATACAGATTATTATTTCAATTGTGGTGTTTAAACCTATAATTTTGCTAAAAGATCTCAGATCTCAAAACTAGAAACATGAAGCTTCAAAAAGCATATTTAATATCTCAATACAACAATTTTTCACTGAATTACATCATTTTCAAAAATCCCTAAACATGTAAGATTTCGTCTTTGAATTATTATTTTTTCCAATATTCGTCAGTCAGTAAAAATAATTAAATTATACAATGTACATTATTATAAGAGAGTCACTTACAATAATCGAGCTTATAATATGAAGAGATGGTGCGTCAAGTAAAAAATTGGAGGTAATAAATTAAAATTAATATTAGAATACTTTCATACTTTGTGAGTATGTGAAGTGACAAGAATTGTCTGCCAGTTAGAAAGAACAAAAAATGTTTTTAATACGGACCAATCTATGAAATGATACGGTGATCGACTGAAATAATGAGTGATTTAGAGAAATGTATAAATATTTGAAATTAAGATTTGAATTAAATGGTTTTTATCTTATCTTCTAATCTTGTTAACTAACATTAAAAGAATTACAAATATAATTGATAAACATTTTTTAATTGAAAAAATTGAATATGTATTATATATACGATAAATACAATTTAAAACTAAATATATTTACATAAAATAATATATTCAGCTAAAACAAATAGAAAATTTCAGATAAACTGACAATCTAAAGTTGTACGATAAGTGACTGCCATTTTTATTCGTAGTTTCCAGGCTATTCGAGGTCGGGATCTGTTTCCGCATTTGCTAAAACTTTTGCTGTTATCTTCCAACGAGTCCATCGAAATCAAGAACGTCTATGAAATATTGCAAAAAAGTAATATAACTGTTTACAGTTTTCCTTTTCGCTGCCCTATTGGTGATAACTGTGATGACTGTACTTATTGATTCCCATTTGTTGTATGTACTTAAGGCACAATTCAGTGAAAACGTTCACCTTATTTACATCACTTGGAGGGATGGAGTCTATTTCCATATTTGCTAAAATTGTGGTTGATAGGTTCCATCAAGTCCCTCGGTATCAAAATCGGGCACGTCTATCAAACATTGCAAAGAAGAACTGCAATTGTGGACCAATTTTTCTCCCCGCAGCTGTATTGGTGGTGAAATTGATAATTTCACTGTGTTGATTCTCACTATCGGTTTTTCGGCACGTTCGACAAAATTATTCAAATGTTCACCTTTGGTTTTCAACTCACGACATTTTTTTTCTTTTTGAACGTTAATGTGGTATTTTCTTCGTTTTGGGAACATTTTTCACTTGCTTTATTAAAATTTTAACTAAATGTCTGTTTGTATTGATCGGTATTTATAGGTAAGGATTTTGTTAAAACGATAAGAAATTTGATACAATATTATCTGATATTTCGCAACAAAAAACATTGTTTTTACGTTATTGGAGTTTCAAATCATTACGTCATGTATTACTCACCAAAACAAATATAGTATTTTTATGTTACTTATATCTTACATAAAGTTTTGCAATATTAAAATTAGATAATCTCAAAATATTGCTAATCAAAGGTAGAGGTTTTTCAATTATAGCTTTTAAATGTTTCAAAAATTTTATTGGAAAATTCTGGAATTTTAGACAGGTATTCACCCTTATAATCGTCTTTCTAGTAATTTATTAACATTACTTTACATAAATTTGTGTAAAAATCATTTCGTATATTTGTAACAATTTCCACATTTAACTTTAGTTAACATCTGTAAGGCCCTAAAACGGCGAAACATATATGTCCAGTATTTTCGAAGAAAATTTTTAAAACATTTAATAGTTATAATTGAAAAACATTAGCCTTTAATTATTTCAATAATGTTTCATAAAAATACAGATTCTATTGAATTTATACAGCCAATCACCTATGAAATTATTGCCTCAAAATTATTGTTGAAACTCCATGAGTTAAATAACATTTGTAGAGGGTAGACCTTTGAATTTTATTAAGTAACTAAATTCCTACTCTAAAAAGGGTCAAAGCAGTTAATTTAAAAGTGTAGAATATAATAAAATAATGCGAGACTGAGGCAATCAAGTAATAACTTTAGCAAAATTTCATGCAACAAATGGACTAGACCTAATTTATTTATAAACAAATGAAGATTTAGGTTTCTCTTTATAATTTCCTTGATATAGGCCGTCAAGTTTCTTTAACTAAAATTATTTGTGAACAACTATTCTACAAGATAGATACCATGCAATATTAGAACTTTTTCTGGGAAAAGGGATTTTATTAAGAACATGAAAATTTTAATCTTAAATTTTAATGCAATAATTTTGCTACAGTTTTATCCAAAATCTGAAGACTGACAGTTTTTTAAAATTCTAGTCATTTTAATCCATTATTTCTCTCATATTGTACTGATGTGTACCTATTCCCGGGAAGATTAAATAAAATCTGAGTAAATTTTCTGTACCAACTTTAAAAATGTCTTAAATTTCTCGTTTTCGAGAAAGTGAACTGAAACTGATGAGGCTTCGGTGCCTTCTATAAGTTTTTGACATAGTAGATCTTAATTATTATACCAGAAGAAAAGTTAACGTCAAAGTAAATTATATCAATCAAACCAAGAATTAACAGAAGCTACTACTTGGGAAAATGCACTTAATTCCTAGGTCTGTGGGAAAATGTATTTAAGAGATGAAGTTGATACTTCTGGTCTAAAGAGATACAATCAAGAATGTAAAAAGTGGCTTATACTTATACTATTTATCATAAATATCAAAAGTTTTGTCAAAACGGGGCGTTACTTAATACAAAGTTGTAAAATAACGAAATTTAAAATTGCACTGAAATTTCATATAGCTATTTAATCCCCTTAAACAAAGGCTTAATACGAATGAGGAAACGATATTTAAAATGTAAACAAATGTTTGAAAAGTACTTTAAAAAAATACAGTTTAGTTATAAGTAAGGATCACAAAGTATAGATGTTCGATCTAAGTCGATTTTTTGAAAGACCGGTATTTTTACCTGGGATTTTAGATGGATATTTTTGTTAAGGTAGACAATTAATTGTTATATCGATTCTTTAGTTGCAAAATCGCCCAGAATAGATTAAAAAAAATTAGCTTTATTAAAACTTGTTTTATTCATTCACTTCTTTGTGCATTAACCTCGAAAATCACTTTCCTTTAGTAAATTGATTCAGTGTTACCATTTTTATATTTTATTGGTGTTTTACTTACTAAAGTTAAAATTATTTATTGTTAACTTCAATAAGTTTGTGCAGACAGACGTATTCATGTTGGATAATAATTAATTGTATTAATTATATAAAATACATAAGTTACACTTACAATATAAGGCAGTCTATTTCATAAAGCACTAAGTTTTTCTAACGTTAATAGTATTATTTCAAGATATTATTGAAATTGTACTTACAGTTAATAATGAAATATAAATACTGGAACAGAAAATAATAATTTGATGGACTAGAATGTCGTGATTATATCGCAGGTCTTATCATAATTCCTGGTACCTTTGGTTCCTCTGTTATCTTTGTACGTTAAATGAAGCTGCATTTATTATGTAGAAAAAACCCCAATATCAACTTGACCTAGAGATAGACGTAAGTAATTGGCATAAAATTCAACATTTTTGCCTATGCGAGTTAATAATTCGCAATGTAAAAAGATATTTAGTTTTTTGGCTTTTGAATGGAATCTTCCTACAACAGTTATAAATTCAAATTAACGGCATTTTAGTACAAATATATGTTTTTGTCCAATACTTATTATATTTCTTCATAAGCGACAATGTAAATTATTTAGACTCAAAAATATATTTTTTGTGTTTGTTTATATTATATAAAAAGTGATAAAATGATGGCAGAAATCAGAATAAGTGTCTACAAATCCAAATCTGAGAGTCTTTTGTAAAGCGCGGTTTACATGAAACCAATAGAAACGTAATTCAAGTGTGCAAGTAACTTCTTTTAAATTTTCAAGATCAAGTGAATTGGCAGATGTTAGTTCATACGCGACCAAGTAAATGATTCGAGGAAAGTTTAGTTTACGTTTCTGTTCTTTGGTGGTAAAGGTGGTTATTCTAGATATAAGGCAACACTTGCAAAGTACCAGTTCTCAGGCAAGTAAAAGTCTTCATATGGCAAGTAATCGAACAAGAATCTAACTGACACGTAAATTTGGTAGAAGGAGAATACAAGTGTGCTAGTATACAGAAACTGTTTCACTCCACTTGACTGCCTTATTAGCTTGCCTAGTGATTTCTGTCATTCTTATATTGCCTAGAATTTGGGACATGTAATCGTTTACACGGAGCCAAAAACTTCTAGCAATCTACTTGTAAACCGGCCTTTAACACTGAAACTATAATCGGCGACATAGCAACAGTTTATGATTTAAAGATTAATTATGCTGAAGTTGGATGCAGTCGGGTAAATAGAATTTGCAGAATTTTAATTTAAACAATTGAGAGTTATTTGTAAAACACACTGTGTTAACATCGATCATTCCATTCGAATATACCACAAATTATTATCATCGGAGTATAAATAACCACTTACGCACATGGTTGTCTTTTGCTAGGCGCCAATATTTACCTTGCAAATATTATTAAGATTTAATTAATTAAATTTTTAGATGCAATTCTTGCAATTCAGTGACACAGTAATGGGAAAATCTCATTTTATCTTTACAGGATTTTGATGAAAATTTAATTTTATACAATTTGGTGTACACTAAATTAGCTACTTCTTTGTAATAAATAAAAATATTATGTATGTTTATTTTTGATGTTCGACTAGGAGTATTTCTTGATAAATAACTTCAGGAGTACATAAAAAAAAATTGCAAGTTTCTCTAAATTGTAATTCAGCAATAACTCCTTACTGTATCAATTTTTAGCCTTACCAATCTTGACATTGATGTTACAGTTTTCATTACAAACTAAGTCATAACTTGAAAATTCTCGTTTTTTTGGTTTTCCCATGTTTCACAATATTTGAATTGAGTAAATTATTACAATTCCTGTATGGCGTTTTATTATATCAACAGGAAAGAAAAAATCCATGTTTTGAGGATTATTATTGTTACAACCACATTTTTTATCGCACTTGGAGGTTTTTAAGCTCAGAATTTTGAAAAACTGATATCAGATAATAGTATAAGATCATCCGCTGCAGTAATATGACCTGTTAAAAAAAGGGTTCGTATAATATTGTTACAAAAACTACATCATAGACTAGGTGTGAAAATGTTTACCTTTTAATTTAATACGATATATTACTACATTTAAATAATCAATTTAATAGCATATCCAAAATGTTTTTTTTATTTACACAAAAAATTGTTGAGTTGAATATATGATAGCTCAATTTTAATTGTTTTTTCTACAAATGTGTGTAACTTTAAATCCGGTTTCATAGAGATTTAGGGCAAGAATTTTTAGAAATTCTTGAAGGCAATACAATATTTTGGATTGTATGCCAATTAATCCTATTTCATCCTTAGTACACGTTAGTGTTGATTTTATTTTTCGAGTCCCTCTTTTGAGTCAATTGCCTGGCCTGTAACAGAAATGTACTATCTGTAATTGTTATAATGAATTGTTTCTGCTTCACATATACTGAAAAGATGGTTGTATTTAATTCACCATTATTACCTATGTATTATTCATAAGAAAATATAGTTTTTAACTAGTATGTTATTTTTCAATTTAGGGAAAATACTAGTGCTATATTTTATTTAGAACATACTGCTATTGATTATGTACGTAACTACTCAATGCATTTTTTCCTCTGCAATAGCACTTACAAAGGTAATTTTATAGATATGTGAGGAATATGACTATTTTAAGTGCTTTTGATTTTACTTCTCCATTATGTAATAACTTTCTGTACCTACTCCACGAAGTGCCTCGTCATCTGAACGGCAAATTTATTTAAAAAAAATCCACAAACCTGTTATAAATTAACGCACACAAAAAAAAATATAACTAAAAGCCTATACCTGCAGCACAAAATTTTGATTTTATTAAGGTAATTAAATATTCAAAATTTCAGATAAATACAAAATGTCAATAAATTAAATTCCTCTTTTTATCCTCTTTAGATGCATACGAATCATTTCTATAGGTATATAGAATTTTGCAAATATATTTTATTAAAATGTCAAGATGAAAAATGTATAAAAAATTATTTGGTCGGAGGATAACAAAATATTCAAGGCATTTACTACACATAATGAACAACCAAATAAAAACAAAAGAGCAAATGAAAACACTGTATATGTAGTTACCAGGAAAAGTTTAGTTTCAAAAGGTAGAAGTAGTAGGTTATTTTTTATGATGGAGGTTTGAATTCACGAAGTTATTTCAAAATTTCAAATACTTAGTTGTACCCGACTTTCTCGACAATTTACTTTAACCAGAACTTTAGTCTTCTTAGTATCCACATGAGGATGCAGCGTAAATTAATGAATTGAACTGCTTATTTATTTGATTTTTAACATTTTCAGGAGCCAACAATTGTCCATGGCTTACTTGTTTTTAAATATGACGAAATAGGTCATTTTAAGTCAAACTCTTTAATAACAACATTCTCCTGATTTAGCAATAAGAAATATTCATATGGATTCATATAAGATAAAAAGAGGAATCTAGTAATACATATATGGAGCCAAGTGAATAAAAAGTAGTAAACACTGGAAAGTATTTACTATTAAGTAAAGTAAAGCCTGACAAGTAAAAGCTAATACTTCATTTAGAGCGAATAATCGTTTAAATAACTAGGTAGTATTTGCTGGAAAATTTGAAGTGATTACTTGGAAGTATTTACTTATAAATGAAACAATTTAAGTATTTGCTTCGCTGCAGAATTTGAAAAAGTTAACCAGCGGATACCTTACGGCGTAAATGTAAACACGACTCTGCGCACTTGTTCAGAAAATAATATCAGTTAACATATTTGTCAGTCGTGCCATAATGTCTAGTAGTGAAGAAGAAAGTATTAAAGATAAAAATGAAAGTTGTAATGATGAGGCGAGTAATACACGCAGTAAGATGTTATTTGTGAGTTTAATAAAAAAACACCGAAGAGTATTAAATAAATCTGTTGCCGAAAAAGCTGGCATCGAAAGAAAAAGCCTGGAATCAAACATAAGAAGAGTACAGAAAAGGGATTGGCAAAATAGTCACCATAGCACAACTTAAAAAACTTCTTAACAATATGAAAACGGATACAAACGCGACGGGTAATAAACCAATGAAAGTGAATAAATGGGAAAGTGAATTTCTGGTAATCCTAAATATTGAATAAAATCCGGTTTTTTCAAAAGTTCCTGGAGGCGTTTCTGCTGAAGAAACAGAGGACAACTCATCAGATGTATCGCTTGTAGGAATCCGAAATGCGCCCTCCTATTCAGATGTAACAAAAGGGTTCAGAAATGCACCATTCCGTAAGAAAGTTGATTTGGAAAAAGAAAATAAACGACGAAAACGTCATCTGGAGCAGGAAACAGAGAAAACAAGTAAACTTACAGCTCCCGAGTTGCAACGCCTTGTACTATTAGAACAGTTAGCAGCATCGAGGTTGCAACAGAAATAAGATAAGTTAATTATTGAACTATTAAGTGATTAGTTCGAAATGAAAATGTTGAAGCGCCAATTCCCGAAGAGAACATTGTAACAGAGCTCGGGCATAACTACTGTATGACAAATAATAATAGTAATTTATTTTTATGTATTCAATTCTCAATAAACAAATAAAAGTTTCCATGTTAAAAGTATGTTTAGTTCAGAAAACTACATCTTAATATATAAAAAATCCGTGTCACTGTGTATATTCCGAATAAACTCAAAAACGAGTCAACCGATATTCATGAAAGTTGGCATATATATGTAATTTGGTCCAACTTAGATGATAGGATAGTTATTATTTAAATTAATGGTCTTAATAATTAATAATAAACTGATCATCAACGTTGGTTGTTGTATTATTAATCGTACGTTCCATAAGTCAGGAACAGATGGCGCCTTCAGCGAATTTCTTTATAGAGAACTTTGCCCTTTGCACCTCATAGATGGCGCCTCACTCTTAGACTACACACTATAGATGTCTTATTTTGCGTTAAATTTTGTGCGTTTTGTGTTAAATTTGCCTTTCAAATCTGTCTTAAATCACTCAGCCACAGCAACGCGTGGCCGGGACTGCTAGTATGTACATATATTATAAATTTAAAACAGCAATAATATCCTCGCGGTTTCGTTCTCCTATGCGCCGCAAACGTCTCCCCTCATCATCTTCCTCGTCTTCATACCTTACTTCGATCAAAGAATCATTTTCAAATGCTTCTTCTAGGTCAAAGTCATCATTCAAGTATTTTGCAACATTCTGCAGTATTGCGCAACATAATATGATTTTCGGTATCTTTTCAGTTGATATTCTGACAGTAATACTGAGTATAGGAAAGCGCATTAAGAGTTGTCTGAATAGCCTTTCTATTATGACCCTTTCCCGAGAATGTAATATGTTAAACCTTTCTTCTTGTCTATTTATTTAAATGGATTCAAGAGCCATGGGGAGATTCCATATCTAGAATCATCAAGGATACAAAATAATCCATTAAACTGTGATAATATTAGATTTACTGTACTTTGCCTCCAAATCCCGCCGTCGTGTACACTTCCCGGCCACTGCGCATGTATATTTGTAAATTTTTCACTGGTATCACAAGTAGCTTGTGCATTTATACTTACCTATATATCCTTTAAGAGTTACATACTCGTCTGCTAATCTTCCTGGTCTTTTTATTTTTACATGAGTGTAATCCAACGCAAGATCACCGTATAGGAATTGTGAAACGTGATTGTCATTTTCTTTCGCATCATTTAGTTCAAAGACTTCTGGCATACTTTCTTAAGAACCCAATCTATTGTTTTTCAGACTGTAGTTCGATGAATCCCAAAGTCTACTACTCTGCTACTTCGCTCTGAAAGCTGGATCGCTTACATAGCGAAGAAATATCTCCATTTTTTGTCTTGCAGATAGTGCTCCACCTCTGCGTTCATTATTTTCTTGCAAAAACTCGTTACATAAGAAATCTATATTTTCAGATTCAAACCTTAACAAACATTTCGAATGACTAGGACTAACTCCTTTTTCGATAATTTTTCCACGTACGTATATGCACGAAAGCTGCCATTTATCGAACGTTAAGGACACTGTTCACCTATCTTAGAAATTATCGAGTGTTTACTAACAACCGAAAGTATTAACTTCACATTATTCACTCAATTTTAAGTGAATACTTGGAAAAACTGAGGTTTTACTACATATGCTATGTAATTACTACAAGGAGAAGTAAATGCTTAATCTTAGGTATTTACTTCATATTTTATTCACTCAATCCTAAGTATTTACCTACAAATACCCTAGTACAAGCATTTATTTTCCAGTATGCCCTGAATAAATTAACCAGTTAAATTTTAATCTAGTACATCTCAATTATAGCTGATATAAATTTCAAATTTCTATCTCATTTTGACTGAAAGTTATAACTTTTTATATTTTGGGTGTTTTGTAATTTTTTTGCTATAGAGCCAAGTGAATAAAATGTAGTAAATGCTTGTACTAGGGTATTTGTAGGTAAATACTTAGGATTGAGTGAATAAAATATGAAGTAAATACCTAAGATTAAGCATTTACTTCTCCTTGTAGTAATTACATAGCATATGTAGTAAAACCTCAGTTTTTCCAAGTATTCACTTAAAATTGGGTGAATAATGTGAAGTTAATACTTTCTGTTGTTAGTAAACACTCGATAATTTGTAAGGTAGGTGAACAGTGTACTTAACGTTCGATAAATGGCAACTTTTGTGCATATATGTGCGAGGAAAAATTATCGAAAAAGAAAAAGTGTTAGTACGAGTCATTCGAAATGTTTGTTAAGGTTTGAATCTGAAAATGTAGAATTCTTATGAACGGGTTTGAACGCATAAGTGGACCACTATCTCCAAGACGAAAAATGGAGATATTGCTTCGCTATGTAAGCGATCCAGCTTTCAGAACGAAGTAGCAGAGTAGTAGACTTTGGGATTCATTGAAATACAGCCTGAAAAACAATAGATTGGGTTCTTAATAAAGTATGCCAAAAGGAAAAATGATGCGAACGTAAAATGGCAATCACGTTTCACAATTTCTACGGCGATCGGTGCGTTGTATTGCACTCATGTAACAATAAAAAGACCAGGAAGATTTGCTGACGAGTGTGTAACTCGGAAAGGCTATATAAGTATAAATGCATAAGCTACTTGTGATAACAGTGAAACATTTACAAGTATAGTTGCGCAGTGACCGGGAAGTGTACACAACGACAGGATTTGGAGGCAAAGTACAGTAAATTTTATATTATCATAGTTTAACGCATCATTTTGTCTCTCTGGTGATTCTATATATGGAATCTCTTCATGGCTCTTAAATCCATTTAAACCTACAAGAATTAGACAACAAGAAATGTTTAACATATTACATTCTCGGGAAAGGGTCATAATAGAAAGGCTATTCGGACAACTCAAAATGCGCTTTCCTATACTCAGTAACTGAAAAGTTGCCGAAAATCATATTGTGTTGCGCAATACTGCATAATGTTGCAAAATACTTGAATGCTGACTTTGACCTAGAAGAAGCATTTGAAAATGATTCATTGATCGAAGTAAGGTATGAACACGAGGAAGATGATGAGAGGAGACGTTTGCGGCGCATAATAGGACGAAAACGTGAGGATATTATTGCTGTTTTAAATTTATAATATATGTACATATGTAGTTTTCTGAACTAAACATACTTTTAACATGGAAACTTTTATTTATTTGTTGAGTATTGATAGTTCAATAATTAACTTATCTTATTTCTGTTGCAACCTCGATGCTGCGAACTGTTCTAATAGTACGAGGCGTTGCAATTCAGGAGCTATAAGTTTGTTGTATCCTCTGTTTCCTGCTCCAGTTGATGTTTTCGTCCTTTATTTTCTTTTTCCAAATCAGCTTCCTTACGGAATGCTGCATTTCTGAACCCTTTTGTTACTATCTGAAAGGGAAGGGGCATTTCGGATTCCTACAAGCGATACATCTGATGAGTTGTCCTCCTCTGTTGTGTCTCCAGGAACTTTTGAAAAAACCGGATTTTCTTCAAAATTAACGATTTCCAGACATTCACTTTCCCATTTATTCACTTTCATTGGTTTATTACCCGTCGCGCTTGTATCCGTTTTCTTCTTAATATTCATCTTCATATTGTTAAGAAGTTTTTTAAGTTGTGCTATGATGACTATTTTGGCAATGCCTTTTCTGTATTCTTCTTATATTTGATTCCAGCCTTTTTCTTTCGATGCCACCATTTTCAACAACAGATTTATTTAATTCTGTTCGGTGTTTTTTTATTAAACTCACAAATAGCATCTTACTGTGTGTATTACTCGTGTCATCTTTACAACTTTCATTTTTATCTTTACTGCTTTCTTCTTCACTACTAGACAAATATGGCACGACTGATAACTGAAATTCTTTTCTGTACAAGTGGGCAGAGTCCTGTTTATATTTTTTACGCAGTAAGGGATCTGTTGGTTAACTTTTTTAAATTCTGCAGCGAAGCAAATACTTAAATTGTTTCATTTATAAGTAAATACTTCCAAGTAATCACTTTAAATTTTCCAGCAAATACTACCTAGTAAAAGTAAACGATTATTCTCTCTAAATGAAGTATGTATTTGCTTTTACTTGCCAGCCTTTACTTTACTTAATAGTAAATACTTTCTAGTGTTTACTACTTTTTATTCACTTGGCTCATAATTTAAATTTTCTCAGAAATTGCTCATCATAGACACACATATAAAGTAGTTCGGAAAGGAACTTACTGTTCTCGCACTGTTTCTATTAAATTTAAACTCTCAACATATCTCGTCTCTCTTTACTTGTGAAACTCATTGTGTTTGAAAGTATGTGCATACTAATTTCGTTTGACCAGTACTGTCATGTTTATAAAACAAAGTTCTTCTGTGGAGTCAACTAAGTCTGCGTTTAAGAAAGCACATTATTACCCAGTTCTATATCAATAAAAAGCACTATTTTTCCGTGGAAAATCTAATGTGGCATCCATAAAAAAAATTTATTATGGTAACCGAAAAACAAAATGTCGGATAGCAGATCTGAAAAGGTCGTCGTACAGCTGAAATAGGTGGCCATGAAAATGATTTATGATTTTGCATCTCTTCGTCAAATAAAAACGTAATCTCCAATTTTCCATTCGTTTCGGATATCTTCTGAGCATTGAGAAAATTTAAATTAAAAAAACTGCATTTCGTTAAATATTTAATTACGCAATTTTGCCCACATTTAAACTTCGTATCTCCTTTAGTTTCCGAGGTCTCAATGGTGAGGGTCGAATTTGAATTACCCCGTATAAGGACAATTGCCTTCTGAAAATTCCCTTATTTTAATATTTCGGTTTGTAAAACAGACAACACTGTTCATGATTTCCAATATTACATCACTTTGAACATAATCTAATAGTCATACGCATAAAATAATGTCTAATCAATGATCACAGTTATTTTCAGATGATGAGTACGATTCCATTATGAAATATCTGATAACATTGTCAAAAATTGATATGAATTATCGATATTATAACACACAGCCGCTTCCTTTCCAATCGCTTCTAGAACGTGATTACGTCGACATTGTAGTGATTAAAGTATAAATTAAAATTAATATAAATAGCACGCTTATACAAATGGAAAATACAGACAAAGATGCAAATACACAGGAAAATAATTCTGAAGATAAGAGCGAATTGGAAGAAAAGAAAGAATCAGAACAAGATAGTTCATCTGATGACACTGAAAAAGATATTGAAGAAAACCTTTGTGAGAAGTTAGAATCTCATTTTGAATCTGCCCTTAGGATCAGTGAACAAAGCCAACCACGTTCTTCACGTTCGTTGCTCTCAAAGCCAGTGGAGACACGGGAGCCGGAAATAGTTCCCGACAAACACAAGTCTGAGAGTCCCTTTGCGTTACGAAGTCTTATAGATGTTCCTGAATTTGATTGTGAGGGATTAGACGGTGGATATGAAGCTCAATTTTTCTGAATAAAACATTGCATACAATTATTAGTCTATAGATTGTAGTTCTTAACGCTAATGATGTGAAATAAGATATTGTGTAAGTGACTGTTAAACATTAGTTGAAACAAATGAAGGAAAACTTTGGTGATGTGACAGTTTGTATAAATTCATTACTATTTAAAATTATATGGTTAATCAAAGTGTTTATATTATTTCCCACCATGGTTGAAATATATTGACAATGTATATATATATATATATATATATATATATATATATATATATATATTTAGTCGTAGGCTGGAACAATATGAAGAAATATTTATCCGGGAATACATCTGTTCGTTACATTGATTCATGTTTGAATCCTGCAGACGTTTCGCCAAGGTCAAACGGATGTATTTCCGGATAAATATTTCTTCATATATATATATATATATATATATATATATATATAGGGTGAGTTTTTTTTTGATGATCAGTATGGGGATTTCGGAAACTAGCGGAAATAGAGCAATGGTTAAATTGGGAAAGATTTACAGTTTTACTGGCCCAATTTAATGACAATTTTGGATTTTTGCAAAAAGTCATGGCTTACTAGATATTTTGAAAAAAACGAAATATCTGTCGATTTAATCAAATCCCTCTAGCTCCTTTGTTTTTGACTTTATAAAAATGTATAAATATCAGAATTGAAGGGAATTGTATCCCGAATATGATTGTCATGTCCTCGATTGCCTGACATCTCTCGTTTTCGAGATATGACACAAACTTTTCTTTTTTGAATGGAATCCATAGTTGGCTATGACCTTAAAAAATCGGACATTTTTAGAGCTTTGCAACGATATAATACTCGATATAGTCGATATAGTTACTCATAAAAATCACGGAGTTATGGACGCTTTTCTCTCTTATTTTCACTGTTAACGTAGGTAGCAATGAAAAAGATTGTTTTGACTTTGTCGTTTCCTCATTTGAGAGTAATTCCATTAGTAGTGCCAAACTCACAGTCGATATTGACAAGTTTTCGTGATAAAATGGAGTATTCTAACGAAGAAAAACTCAATATAGTGGAATGTTATATCATATGCCATAAAAATTCAGTTCGTGCAGCTGAGGAATACTTTCATCGATATTTTAATCGTCGTCAACCTGCTCTATGTACATTTAAGAGGCTTTACGATAGTTTACACTTATATGGATCTTTTACTAAACCACCAAAGGAACGTACTCAAATTAACGAAGCAGCACAAATAAATGTTTTGGCAATGGTAAATCAAAATCCATCTACCTCAACTCGTGAGATTGCGGCAGAAGCTGGCACATCTCAACGAACTGTAGTTAAGGTACTGAAAGCGCACAAGTTCCACCCGTACGAACATTCAGTTTCTCAAACAAACATCGACGTATTTTGTTTTGTACATGGGTTAGAGACATGTGCCTTGACAATCCACAGTTTCCATTAGAGGTGTTATGGTCAGATGAAACTAGATTTACTAACTGCGGTTTGTTCAATAGACACAATGAGCATATCTGGGCTAAAGAAAACCCTTTCCATGTCGAACAAAGACGACCCCAGATAAAATTTGGTTTTCATGTTTGGTGTGGTATTATAGGGTCTACTATTATGGGGCCTTTTATCTATGACGAATCACTTACTGGGGAGCGCTACTTGCATTTCTTGCAATACACTTTTCAAGACATGTTGCATAATTTGAATTTGAGAACTCGTTTAGAAATTGAGTGGTTCCAACATGATGGAGCACCTGCTCATAACTCGTTATTAGTAAGACAACACTTAGATAATATCTATCCAAACTCTTGGATAGGAAGAAATGGCCTACGCGAATGGCCACCCCGGTCTCCCGATTTGGCAGTTATAGACTTCTATTTATGGGGTGCGCTAAAAAACAAAATAAAAAAAAGAAAGTATGAGACAGTTGGTGACCTAAGGAAGGCGGTATTACATGCAATTGAAGAAATTGATAGGCGGTCTGTGAGGAAAGCGGTAATGTCAATCTTAAAAAGATGCAATTTTTGTCTAAATAACAATGGTGGACTTTTCGAACATAAATTGTAACCAGTATTATGTACTTTAATTTTTTAAGTTTTTAGTAAGTACCTACTTATTTAGTTTTTTCGTTATATCTGATATACCTAATAAAAAAATCGTTAAATGTTTTTTGGAATAATTATTAATAAATCAATCTATTTCATGGCTAACTACGTTAAAAGTGAAAATAAGAGAGAAAAACATCCATAACTCCGTTATTTTTATGAATAATTATGTCGAGTTTTATATCGCTGAAAAGCTCTAAAAATGTCCGATTTGTTGAGGTCATAGCCAACTATGGCTTCCATTCAAAAAAGATAAGTTTGTGTCATATCTCGAAAACGAGAGCTGTCACGCAAACGAGGACATGACAATCATATTCGGGGTACAATTCCCTTCAATTTTGGTATTTACTCTTTTTTTATAAAATCAAAAACAAAGGAGCTAGAGGGATTTGACTAAATCGACAGAATTTCGTTTTTTCAAAATATCTAGTAAGCCAGGACTTTTTGCAAAAATCCGAAAGTGTCATTAAATTGGGCCAGTAAAACTGCAAATCTTTCCCAATTTAACCATTGCTCTATCTCCGCTAGTTTCCAAGATCCCCATACTGATCATAAAACAAAACGCACCCTGTATATATATATATATATATATATATATATATATATATATATATAATAAACCACTTTTAAAATTTCAAATAGTTGAAGTAGAATATTTTATCAAGATATGTGTTTATCAGAACTTCTTAAAGTAAGAATAAACAAAAGAAATGATCCAAATTTCTCAAAAATTTATGAAAATATTAGTTTAAAGTTTGGTTCACAGCCACTGCTAATTAATGGCATGGATACGTAGTAAGGGGGTATATTTTGACTTAGTTAGTAGTAAGTACTATTTCATTTATTTTCATTATTATTTGTCAACTGGGCTGTTTAAAACAAGCATATAAAAATTTTGAGTGGTTATTATGCGTTCATGTTAATAATTAGAGACTAGTATACATAAGAAATCATAATAGTATACAACGAGTTTTAATTTAATTTATAAAATAATTAAAACAGTTAGATAATTTTATGTATTTTTCTAAATTCCGTAGGTTCAAAATTAATTTTTAACATAGATATTCACGTTCACTTTCGATTTCTTTATTTACACAAAAATAATCCACCATTTGTTTACAACAGCTGATTTCTGTCGATACAATTCACAGGCAATAAAAACTGAACTAAGTAACTAAACATGTACAACTTATAATTTTTGTTGTTTTGGTCGGAATGATTAATTTCGATGGTTTGTTAACTTTTCCATGGGCGGCGTGAAATGAATTTATAACACTGCCCCCTTTTAATTCTGCTCGTCCTGATCGAAAACATGGTCGCCGTGGTAGGGAGCTAGTCGATCTAAATGAACCACCTTCATCTTACGTTCCGGCGAATACGACAGGCAATGTCATTGATCTTCTTGACCACCTCGTATGGACCATCACAGGCGGGTGTGAGCTTTGGACATTTACCTTTGCTCCTCTGGGGGTTGTACAGCTAGAACTTGTCCCTCTCTTAGAACAGGAGTGAATTGGCCTTAAAGTCATATCGCAGTACCATATGTGTGCCGACAATGCCTTTGATAGAATATAACGAGACGACATCCTAAAATTAAAAGCAAAACAAATAGAACATATGCTAATAAAATTGGTTAATGATATACAAATTTAGAGAAATGAATGATTTATAGGGCGACCCAAAAGGATTTGCATGTATATGATGGTTGAATATATTTCAACTATCATATCCTACGGAGTAGGATGATTGTTACAGAAGGCAGTTAAAAAAATTAGGCAGCCGTATATGCAGGATGGTTGGAAGTTAGGGTGTAGTGAACGTTTGGTGGTCGAAAAATATTACAAACAATGTTATAAAGTGTGGTCCATGAATATGTGATAGTGAAATATAGGGCGGAGAAGAATATTTGTTATACAGGTTGGTTACAAATTTTACAATTATGTGATACCTATAAGGTAGTAAACAGAGTGGGGAGAAATATATTGTGAAGTGGAATTATTACAAAGTGTTTTAATAAAAGAGAATTGAAAGTAAATTGATTCAATTCGTCTTTGAAACAACTAGTTTATAGAGCAAATATCTGGTACTAAAGTTGTCATTCTTACTATTAATTAACACAGTTTTAAATGTATAATTAACCAATTAAAGCCTGAAGTATATAGATATATTGAGATGTTATTCAAAAGTGAAGTTGTGTTAAGTGTACGCCTGATGGCGTAAGGTACTTTAATGATCTCTTTCATATAATGTCATCAAAACGGTCAAATAATTACAATCTTTATAAAACGTTTAGACAAGACAACGTCTGTGGGATCAGTTAGTTAAACATATTTTTGCTTATTAAGTCAACGCGCACCAGTTCATTTTGTTCATAAACTTTTACGTTTCAATTTAAATATAAAATACAAATCAAAAATTTATACATACAAAATAAAAAATAAAGAATAAAGAATAAAAACTACCCGAGTTCTAAAAAACTAAAAAGTTGAAAATAAAACATTTTTAAAAAATATATAACCGACTTCCAAATATAAGTAAAAAGTTGATAATAATTATAACAAAATACAACTCTAGACAATAAGTAACACATTCAATGTTGTTAGGTACCTACACACAAAGTAATAAATGTAAACATTCAAAGGTGGTCGTTCTGTACAAATTAATTACCTACCTATCTAGTATATTTTTGAAGTCGGCGCCAAGCAACAATCATGTCTGATGAAGTTGTAACTAAGTACGCAATGCAGGATTTAAGATATACTAGATAGGTAGGTAATTAATCTGTACAGGATGACCACCTTTTAATGTTTACATTTTTTACTTTGTGTGTAGGTACCTAACAACATTGAATGTGTTATTTATTGTCTACAGTTGTATTTTGTTATAATTATTTTCAACTTTTTAGTTATATTTGGAAGTCGGTTATATTTTTTTAAAACTGTTTTATATAAAATTATGTCAGAAAATACATGCCTTAAAATAACCGTTTTTATTTAATTATCAAATCTCTACTTATCCATCTATTCTAACTCAGAGGCAAAACTAATATAGTTCTGGTACTATTTTCCTATTTTTCTTTTCGATCACAATCGTGAAACCCGTTGATGTTTTGTTTAGTTCACGTTGTTTTGAATAACTAGCATGTTGCCTATGTATGGCCAGTGCAATTTTATTTTCTTGTTCTCAGCATAAGCGTACTTTTCGGCTCCTGTTTTTGAACCATTCTTAAGAGGTAAAAGAATAAATTAAAATCAAAATGAAATAGGTAGAGCTAGGATCTGTACCAATTTCATTTTCATCGTACTCGGTTTCCTAAAGCTAGCAGATTTCACGTTAAAACATTTAAATTGATAGTGCAAACTTTGTTTTTCGGTGGTCACGAAAAAAAATCAAGTTAATTTTAGAACCTCCTTTTTCACTAAACGCTGATCCAAATACTCTTTCTTTTGGATTAATGAAATCAGTTGTATATTTCTTTTATATAGTTGTTGCTGAGGTAATGTGATTAAAAGTATATTATATAATAAACTATTTATTTGTTTCGCAATATAACAGACAACTTAACAACAACAAACAACAAGTGAGGTACTTTATATACATTAGTTAATACTTATTGGTGTTTCTTGTATGAAACTTTGGCAATGAATCCTAATTTTTTGTCGGATACGTAGTCAACAACTCTGATGGTTTTGTGATCAGGTTCCAGAAGACTGTAGCTACCTTTTACTTTGTATCCATCACGTACTTCATGTTTGCTTTTGTAGTCCTTGTGTTTGTGGTCAGCAACGTGGTAGTCATAGTGATATTCGGGTTTAGCCTAGAGACGAAAATAGATATAATTTAGTAACAAAACTTGTTGAACAAATGTTTAATAAAAAATAATAATTCACGATAAAAGTAGGAATCTATTCGGACATAATGTTGTTTAGTAGATCTCCTAAGAGAAGATAAATTGTGTACCAACAAAATTATTTTAAGGCTTCAAAATCAATAGATTTAGAGTTAAAACAGATATGTTTTGAGTAAAAGATCTCAAAACTCATTAATTTGGAAACATTCGCACATATTTCTAAGTATAACCAATTATCCGATTAAATATTTCAATTCATATACGTACTTTAAGGTGAACTTCTTTTTCGTGGTGGACATCTACGGGAGTTTTAAAGTCTGACCCTGTGAAACCTAGAGATCCTTCTCCTTTGTGTTCTTCATGACCACCTTCGTCTCCACCACCTAAGCTACCACCTCCATATCCTCCCTCCTCACCTTCATCTTCTTTCTCTTCAATTCCACCACTAAGTCCAATGGTGTAATGATCAAGGGGTTGATGATGTCCCAAAAGACCTCCTGCTGATCCACCACCGAATTGTGGCATGGCAGTAGCACAAGCGGCCAGAGCAAGGAGGAGCTGTTAAAAAATCATAAAAATTATCAACAAAGAAATTATAATAGTGAATCTCTATTTAAAAAGAGGAATAGTTTATAAGTGTAACATTTCAAAAAATATATATAGTTTACAAATTTTCTTACTGTAAAACTGAACATGTTTGTTTTTTGATCGTTCAACAACTGATGGAAATGCAAGTGCTGTGATACCAATATATACTAGAGAATTTGTGAAAGGGTGGTAGTTAAACTAAAAATTATTAACACAAATGCATTTAAAACACAATAATTTTCAGTCGAATGCGACAAACGGATTTTATTTCTCTTACATAATATTCTATGTATTGAACTTGGCCGTTTTATTAAAATTTGAATTAAAACGTGCAATAATTAGCTGAATTAGTCGATTATACGAAATAATGAAATACTAGTTCAAGTGAAAGTATTTGCTTGTTCTGTGGAAAGTGTAGATTGTTTTCAGATTATGTTTCAATACAATGTTCGGAAATGCCTATTTCCTAATAATTAATATCAACTGACATAGGTATATAGTATTGTCATAGGTATTTCTTCTATTTCATGTTAATAAATTATGGCATTAAATTATTGAATATAGAAATCTAATTGAATTTCCGAAAGAATCCCTATACTCTCAAATATCTGATCAAATAATACGAGTTCAGCAAAATCTCCCTTCAAACACGTTTAAAATGTTTGATTGTAAAACAAAGATGATTAATTTCACTTGTATTTTTTTTCTATCACTACACTGCTTGTGTATGCATTATGAGGCCGTATAGTTCCGTCATAACTTCAATTCATTCTAAATAAATTACATAAACATTCAGACACAGTACCTGGATACACATATGTAAAAAGTTCTAAAAACTGAACCTCCAATGGAAATATAATTTAATAATTTTAATGCAGGTAAATCCACTTCAAACGTAATGACTCATAGTGGATGTTGTGAACATTCCGTTTGTCATGAAGTATTAAATTCGCTGATTTATTGATAGATAAGAATTTAAGAATTTCGAATAAAGGGATTACAATGTAAAATATTCTAAATTATGGCATACATTTATGTTCCTCATAGCTATGAATATAAATGAAAAATCCTGAAATCGATCAATTTTATATTATACATATATGAAACACTATACTTTTTAATAAAATTATTTATCTCCCCTTCAAACCAGCAGGGGTATTAACTACCTCTAAATTAATCATAATTGATACCCCCTTTTTTCCGGTTTTCAATTCTCTATTCAAATCTTTATTGATTTTTGATAATCAAAAAAGGTAATTTTATTTTATGCAAACAAATTTGTGTGACATTTCAGTCAGTATTTAAAGTTATCTTTATGTAACATTCAAGACGTATTTAAAATTCATAATAGTTGGCAAGTCCTGGTTAATAATTTTCAATTACTAATGGTTTTACATAGGAATTGCTAAACTTTCTGAAACACAAAAAATATACAATTTTATTACTAATTGGAATAGGTGATAAAATAATAACGAATTTTGAGGTATACCGAATATCTGAGGAGCATCCTAATCGTCATATTTCCCAGTCTACGATTAGTAAAATAGAACACATATACCGTCATTTTGGAACTGTCAACAATACTGTGAAATCAAAATTGAATGACGAAAAGAAATTGTTAAATGTTGAACCTAGACGGGAAAGAGCTGGTGATAATGATGTAAGTTAAACACCTGTATTGAGAATTAAAAAAAAAACGGAAAACCATCCATATAAAACTAAATTAGTCCAGGAAGTAAATGACCAAGATCCTGATCGTAAGTTAGAATCTTCTGAAATGGTACGAATATATACGAAAAATACTATTTTCTCCTAATACTGGTAACCCCGCAGACATTAATAGAAACATATGGTTTCAACAATATGGAGCTACACTACATTATGCAGCAGCATTTCGAGCTTATGTCGATCAAGTTTTTCAGCATCGATGGACTCTTACTCCACTGGATTATGTTTTGTCGAGTTTTTAAAAATCAAAAATTTGCAAAAGTAACCCAGCTAATATTTATGATATAAACTCCGAAATAAGCCAAGAAGTTAATCAGATCAGCGCAGAGATGTTGCAAAACATTATCAAAGAATTTCAGCACCGTCTATTTGTTGTCAAGAAATTTACGGTCCCAGTTTGAGCATATGGCTTAGACCGTAGACTATAATTATTGAAAGTATTGTTAATTACTTCAACCTTTATTTCTTTCTGTGGCATCTTTAATCGTTTTATAAAATAAACAATTGTCACAATAGACTCAAATATCTTGATAATTTATATAGAAAAAAAATTCAAAATTACAAAATTTCAAATATTACTTCATTTTATCAAATAGTACCTAGCATATTTTTTTACTATTAGATTCATTTCTTTATCCTCTTCCGATTCATGTCAATACTTCTTAATACCAAATAAGAAAAAAATATATAGCTTTTTGGAATTTTACATACAATTTAGTCAAAATTAGAGAACTCGCCAAAATTTTTGTAAAAGCAAGGAAAACCGTCCAAATTTCTGATTTTTCCCGTTTTTTTTTTGATGACATGTGTAGAGAAAATTCTGGCAAAAATACACTGACAACTTTTTTCTGTTTTGATTGCTTGTAATTAACTTTCAAATGCTATTAACATTCATGTGATCATGAGCAAAACATCCTTCAACATCATTTACAAATGTATACTAAAAATTTGTTTTTTATTTCCTTCTTAAGTCGTGCAATGTATATCTGATACATCTTGTTTTCTACTTTGAACTTCCCAGTTGTCAATTCTGATTTCAATCGATATCCGATAAAATTCATTATTTGAACCTTAAGCAGTAATCGTTTTATTTAATATTTAATATTATTAGATATATTTTTAAATTTGGGGTATTATTTAGACTATTAAAGAAATAATATTATGTTGCGTTAATTTTCTTCACTGACTCTTCATAAAAGAAGCCTACTGGTAGGTAATTAACAATTTGATTTTAGAGTTTTCGCACATATTCCAAGTGAGATAATTGTTAAACATGAGCCACAAAATTACTGTGCTCCGAGGAGATTTTACTATAACTACACTGATATTACGGTGACATTCCAATGCCTGTTACAATCTTTTAATTAGTAATTATAGATGTTAACAGGAATTAAAAAATAGGGCTAGATTTATATTTACTAATGTTAATTATTATCGCTGTTGTAAAATGTGATAATTTAAATAAGTATATATTGTGATTTTTTAAATATTTTTTAGTTTTGTCATTATTTAAACAATTTATTAAAATTAATCATTTGCAATTTTCTACAATGTATTATGATTATTTTATTTTGATTAGAATTTATTTGTTTATTTAACAAACAATTTGTTATAACCTACTGCTAAAAATGTTTAGAATATTTAAAATGAAACAGCAACTCGTAAGTTAAAATGTCAATAAATCTGAACAGAAATAATAAAAAAATAAATAAAAAATGTACGCTTAATAAATATTTTTTTTTATTTCTTAATTTTTGGTTTAAATAGAAAATATAATTTTGGATTTCTTGGGAATAACACTTACGGAAAAGTCTTAAAATGTTCCAATTATTAGAGTATAAGTTGACATTTGAAACGTTTCGAATATTTGAAATATACAAAGTTTTCCGTAAATGTGGTGATATTGCCAATACATTCAAAAATACAAATACAATTATCACTTAAAAAACAATGAAAATATAAAAAATACCGTAAATACTTAAATATTTTCAAATAAATGTATAATTCATATTTTTAAATAAATAAAATGTCCAAATAAATTAAATAAATATTATCAGAATATCTATAATATTGTAAATGTGAAAGTTTGTATGATTGGCAAAAAC
This sequence comes from Octodonta nipae, assembly GCA_034190945.1. NCBI lineage: Eukaryota > Metazoa > Arthropoda > Insecta > Coleoptera > Chrysomelidae > Octodonta > Octodonta nipae. The sequence goes on from CM067216.1 coordinate 172,880,461, forward strand.
AGCTGAAAATATTTTTTAACACATTAAAAATTGTCAATGTTTAAGCACTTTTTGGGAATAACACCACAATTCATGAAATTACTGTATATTTCGAAACGTTTCGGGGTCTATCAAAAAAGGCAGAGTTCTTAAATTTAAAATTACATTGTCATTTTAAATTTTACAATTGTGTATTGACAAAATATGCTACAACTAACCACATTAAAAATTGATGTATTTTTTACATTTTTGTAAGTATTTAGCTGTAAAATATTAAAAGTTTTTCTATAATAATGATTGTGTGCAGTTTGAACGTGTTTTTAGAAATATTTATGATCTGAGATCTGTAGAATTGTTTGTGGTCAATGTTTCATTACCCCGGTCTAGAAATAGTACATCTTGAAAAAATGTTTGGCCTCCAAGGGCAATGATGTCCAATAATCTTAATCAACGTTTTCTTCTTTTTTTTTCGAGACGCCAGCATTTTAATTAGTAATTCTTAATGTTTTTGCTTCATTGATCTTTGTAATAAAAATTTAAAAATATGCAAAATATGATGAGATTTACATATAAATTATTAACACTAAAAAATATTAATTATTAAAATAACTAAAAACATAAACCTATCGTATTTGAGTGAGGGCAACAGATCTGACACTCTCAAATAATATTTTTCAATAAATCTGGGGTAACAAAAATTCAGAACCAATATTTGATTTCTTACAGTATTTTGTGGCAATTTTTTTTCGTGTGTGAGGAATAGTCTGCTATGGTTCTCGTTTCTCCTTTTGCTTTTCAGTACACATTCTACTGTAGGAATTTAATTCTATAAAATTTGCATTCTTCAAAAGTATTTCTAATCTTACGTTTGGAAAATACAAATCTTATCCCATATTTTACATTAGTTTTTCCCATATCGTTCTATTTAAGCACACTTTTACCTTGGCTGTTGAAAGAGGTGAAATTTTTTATTTCAGTTGTTTTCCTTCATTATTTCTGGAGCAAAGAAAATGAGCAGCGTTAACCAAACGCTGTTCTGCATATGTTCAGCTGGTTCTTTTTGCCCCCGTTTTTTATCATATTCATGTCTGTCAAATTGTTAAAGAGAATTTTTGTAAAGACCTTTAAGTTTACTTCCCGGTAAGCTAGAAATATGAAACTATGTCTACATAGCAGAGAACTCATTTGGATGACACAGTTCGCTGGGAACGAATATAATCTCGAATTATTTGAGAGATTATGTCATAAAGTTTGTGTTTGTGTCTTCCATATTATGTTAAAATTGTGAATTAGTTAATATCTATCTGAAGAACTTTTAATGGGCAATCTGAAGTCACAACCATTTCGGCAATTGGTACCTTAAATGATTATACAGAATGTGCAGTATCTTCTATCCTCTTAATGTCAGAAAATCGTTCAAAATGTTATCACAAGACGAAAAAATTTTACTTACTGGGTTATTCATGTAACAAATAGTGACAAATTAATGTCGAATCTTATCTACCCATATTTACAAAGTTTTTTAAACAAGTGTGGAACCTAACCAATTTGGGAATATCCATAAATTACGTAAGATATTTTAGGGTCCTAATAGGTGGGTGAAAACGATTTTACGTGAGATTGTGAGATTTTTTTAATATAATTTTTTCAGTACTTATGACTTTTATTTGACTAAATTAATTATTATTAAACATTTAAATTCTACTTGAAAAGCATTTTCAGATATAAATATAGTTATGACATTAACTGATTTAATTAATTATATAATTATCAAATCGTTACATTTTATATGCATTTACTTATAATAAAACATTTCAAGGAACAATATCTTTAGAAATTTTTCCATATATAAATATATTTTAGTCGTAACATGTAACGCTGTAATCTAAGAAAACTCTCAAAGTCAGTTGTCTTCGGAAACTCTTCCTAAATTAAAAATATCGATATGTACATTAGACTGGGTAAGAAAAATCGACTATTTTTTTTTTGAATTGAATACCAAAAATAATGTTTAGGATAACAACAAAAGTTAATATCAAAATGTGATCCTTAATTTTAAAATTAAGAGGTTATTTACTGCGAATTTCGTTTTTATTACTCCACCCGCATATTTCAAATCTTCTAAGCAATATGTCTCAGAATATACAAAAGACATATTTTTGAAGGAAATTAAATTTCCTATAAAAGATGTAAAAATTATTTTTATTCTAACTTGAACCTGAATAACTTAAGAAGGAGTAAATTTAATAGAAAATATAATGAGAACTTTTTTGTAGAGCGTCTAATTTAATTCAAAAATATATATGTGTATTTTTCAGATATATTGTTTAAAAGATTTGAGTGAAAGTTGCTTATCTATTATTAAAATTAGGGGCTAATTTTTTTTGGTCATCCTAAATAATATTTTCGGTTTCCCATCCAAAAAATAATAGTCTTTTTTGTGGCTCAGTATAAATAGATATACCTACTTCATGTTTTTATAATATATATAATAAACACATATTAAATTTAAAAAATGGATATCTTACATAAGAATAGGGGGGTAGGTGATGAAATTGTGTATTAGAGTTTCTTACATAGGGGTGGGTGGGGACAGAAAAACGTCAAAATTCATCTACGTAATTTTTGGATATTCTCTTTGATGCAATTGTGCCAACTTTTGACAGTAGGTGACCCCCTGAAGCAAATTTGGTAACACGATTGGGTACTCTACTACCAGGTAACATATATATATTCCACGCTTATATCGCCATCCAAATATTGCGATAAGTATTGAACGTTTAGGGTTCACTATACTTTCTCCTTCTCCAGTTAATTTAAAGTGATGACGATCGGGATTTTTTATAAAAAATACGATGTCTAAATTAATGAATGTATTTCATTTGGCTGATCCACATGTATATTAGATAACTAAAAGATTATCATCACTGATAAGCCATATCTGTAAGGATTTTTGAAGACAATTGGAGGGAAAATGTTCCAACGTGTTGCGATTATAAAACAAATATTTGATTGCTGTAGAATATGCTAGTGCAAAAGAACACATTGGTGAAGAAAAAAAAACTAAAATTTAAAGAAATTTTCGAAACCTTGTATTATTTATTGAGTGAATATGAAATATTGGATTGTAATTAGATTAACCCAGTAACAGCGTGTTATTTTAGGAATGGATATTTTGTATAGATTCTTAAAATATTGAACCTAAGTAGAATACATTGGATGTCAAGAAGTGAAATTGAGTTGATTTTTACTGAAGATCAACATATATAAATCATTACGAGAAATTTATGTACGATCACCGAGAAACTTGCTGAAAGTAAAACATTTAGATGAAAAATGACAGAAGATAAACATTTTACAGATAATGAAGACGAAATTGCTAATAATAAAGAAAGTGAACTAAAATCAGATTTGGACGAGTTGAATGTTGAAATTGACTTAATAAAACACTAAGTTGAAAGCGAAATTTCAACAAAGAAAAGCTCAGAAACATACAAAATGTATTTGAAGTGGTACACTCAAGTCAAAGCTGAAATTTGTTGTAATACTATTTGCGAAAGCAGTTCCGACTGATCCATATACTAGACAATTTGAGGCAATCGCTATAATAGCCAATGTTTGGGATATTGAGGGGAGAAATGAGGCATCACTCATAATTTGGCTGGGGGGGCCCGCCTTTAGAGGTATTCCATGGTATAGCCAAAAAGCAGCGGGGATATTTTGAATTAATTTCAGTTATTAAGAAAAGGTATGACAATGAATCTTTACTGTCTTTTAAATTTTATTTGTGGCATCTTAGAGTTTCTTTTAATGTGTTTTTTTCTGATAAATAACACCAAGTTGGGGAAAAAAGATGTATATTCAAAAAGCCGTATTCTGACTTCGTTATCATTGACATTAAAATCATATTTTATTGAGAATTTAATGTGACTAAGTTTTAACATATTTCCAGGAACTTTGTGAAGTAAATAGATTATATACTTTAAGTCAATCAATTATAAAGAATTTTTTCTCAATAGTCTTTGGCGTAACCCCCTAACATTGTATTTACCTGATACTTTAAATTTTAATAGTATGTTTAGAGTTAACGATTATTTTTAAATCAATATCACATTTTTCCTTATGTTGAATTGGTTATTGGTTTTTGATAACTTATTTGTCATTTCCGTCATCCAATTAAATCACTTAATAACCATACAGCTAATTATGATTTATATATTCATTCTTGTTTTGGCTACTCAACAACAAGCTAATATAACCTATAAAAAGACAGTTATTAATATTTTCCCTCAGTAGATAAGAATGTTGACGATGTAGACAATAATGTTGGAAATACTCTACATTCAATAAATTATTAATAAAAATGAAAAACATTTCCTTCTAGATCAAGTTAATTTTAAACCCATAATTTAAAAATCACTAATTAATTAATGAGAACGGTTTCTCTCTAAACTATTAACTAACTTTCATTGGCATGCAAAACGATAATAGAAGTGTAGAAACAATATTACTGAAATAGACCTTTAAGTTTAAATCGTGCAGATAATTCATGCAAATATAATTTATTTATGTCAACTTTGTGAATTGGTTTTCGCAAGTTGAGAACGTGAGATATTAAGGAATATGAAAAGTACATTTTGGTAAATAACACCGTAATTAATATTTTAAGATTGTTGCAATATTTTAAATAAGGAGTCCTGTTACCATATAAACCCTTATGTGGAGAAGTAAATGTCTTGAATAGAAAAATCAATTAAACACTGGAATCGCATAAAATCAGTTTTCATGCATATAATTAAGATATATATGTTTTTGTGTTAGTACGAATGTTTTCAGGAGTAGGGAATATTTATGAACGTTGTTTTTGATGTTTCGATATCACTGATCTTCTTCTGAAAAATCGATATTACTTAATGGTGTCAACTGTTAACACCAGAAGCTAATTAGGGTTCCGTATATACAATATACGGATACCCTTATAATATCACTCCGGATTTCTGCCTCTGTCACATCACAGCAATTTTCTCCTAAAGTACTGGACGGAAGAGGTTGAAATTTGGCATCAATATATAGTTTGGTGACCCGATCAGGAGTACATATTGTAAATGAAGAAATTTTGATTTTAGGGGTACTTTTGGGGGGGGGGGAACTAAAAAAAATCGAGCGTTGCCCCCCTGATCTCCGAAACTACTAAGCCTAAAATTTAAAAAAAATAGGAAATATAGATCGTTGCGCGAACTTTACAGGAAAAATAAGGAGAAACCATTAATATTAATTTTGGGGAGCAAATTATATTTTTTTTTAAAACGCATAATGTAATATATCAAATGAAAGGTCCCATTCTGATGAAAACAAATATATATTTTTTTTTAATTAAAAAAAATTAACCAAAAAGATATTAACGAAAATATACCAAAATTTACCCATTCCCCCCCCTTTTTTTTTCTCCGAAACTATAAAACGTAAAGTTTTGAAAAAAAATTCGAAGTATAGGGTTTGACCTGACGTTTACTGGAAAAATAAGGAGAAACTTCTACTTTTAATTTTGGCGGGCAAATTACAGAATTAAATGTAAAATATAAAATTAAAATTGTTTCTAACCCATCATGTTATATATCAAATGAAAGTGGTCATTATGAAGAAAACAAATGTATTTTTTCCACATTTTTAAAATAAATTAATTGAAAGATATTAACAAAAATATAAAAAAATCCCATTCCCCCCCTTATCCCCGAAACCATAAGCTGTAAAATTTAAAAAAATAAAGGTATAGCGCCTCACCTGAACTTTACTGGAAAAATAAGGAGAAACCCCTAATATTCATTTTGGGGGGCAAATTATAGAATTAAATGGAAAATAAAAAATTATAATTGTTTCTAACGGATCAAGTAATATATCAAATCCTTATGACGAGTACTAATCTATTTTTTTTTAAATTTTTTTAAAGTAAATGTATTAAAACATATTAAAAAAATATATTAAAAAAATTACCCATTCCCCCTTTATTTCCCAAATTATAACACCAAAATTTTTTTGATTTCAGGAAAAATATATATTGGGGCCAAATTATAGAATTAAACTGAAAATAAAAAAATATTTTTTAACGCATCATGCAATACATCAAATGAAAGCGCTCATTATAAGGAAAACAAATATATTTTTTTCATATTTTTAATATTAATTGTTTACAAGATATTAACATAAAGATATAAAAAATTCTCATTTATCCCTTTATTTCCGAAACTATACTCCCTAAAATTTTGAAAATAATTAGGGGTACTGGGGCTCACTTGAAATTTATAAGAAAAATTATTAGAAAGCCCCTATAGTAATTTTAAGGACAAATTATACAATTAAATGGAAAATAAAAATTCAATTTTCAAACGCATCATGTAATATATCAGATAAAAGGCTCATTATGTGAATTACAAATATATCATAATTTTAAATCATTTGTTTAAAAGATATTAACAAAAATATTAAACATCCACTTAATTCCCACTTTAGAAACTACACTATTTAAATTTTGAAAAATATATTTTATTTGTATTTTTAAATAACAGATTTAATAATTTATAATTTAAAACTATTTTGCCCTTTATCTTCCAATCCACAGAGCCTCAAAACTCAGACAGTAGATTATAAAGGCTTCTCTGAAACTTTATTAGTAAAATAAAACTCTAATGTTTATTTTTGGGGGCCAAATTAGAAAATTAAATACATATGTATTCTGATAAAAATCAAGCGAATCTTGAAGCAGATAAAATAAAAAGTCATTGTGTGGAAAATCAAAGTGTATATTTTTTATAAATTTTATATAAGAAAATGCACTCATTCCCTGCTTGTTTGAAACTGGAATACTAGAATCTTGAAGGTGGTACGGAACCCTTAGTATGCGAGTTCAACTCGCACTTGACCAAATTATTTTTTAATAATACGACATGTACACTGGATTTCAATGAATCAAAACGAAAACAGTGACAAACACTGAGTGCAATCATTATGATTTTCTGACATGTTTACACGTAAATTCAGAGATTGTTGTACAAAATTTATGTCAGATTTATTTGATGTTTACCTGCTTCTGTACATATCTGTATCTATAGAAAAATGTAAGTGCTCTCAATATATACAGACTTTAACAAAATACAGTTTATAATATTGAAATTGATTAAGCCGTTTTAGAGAAATTAGTGAAGATTCACTGAACGGTAATTTCTTAATTATTGTGTTATTCGATTTTTTGAAAAATTAGAAATGTCATGTTAAAGAAAAATGTATGTTAGTTACCCCTTCGGGATTCCTTAATATAATGAGGTTTACATTACTGAATTTGCTTAAGCCGTTTTAGAGTAATCGAGGACCACATATAAAAAAGATTTCCTCAAATTGATAACTTTCTCTTTCTAGATTTAAAGTAGGTGTAATGATACTAATAAATTAATTAGTGTGTGCGTAAGGTACCTAGCAACCTTCAGTGACGTCAACTCCCCCCCCCCCTCAACGAGATTTAGCCCCCCAAATGAGAATCCTGAATCCGCCCCTGTTCATCAGCATCTTTACCTTATTGTAAAAATATATCATGTAAATATCCAAGTACACTAAGACACTTAGAAAGGTTTGTGACAGAATCGCTAAAAATGGAAGTTAATCTGTGCCGGTTACAATAATTGTGATATCAAATGAGAACGTAGCTTTTTACGGCCAGAGTCATAGCTGATTATACTTTTTCCGGATTTGGACCGCGTCATTTGTTCGAATCAATTTATTTATATTTCTCAACCGAATTTCGCCCACACTTATAAGGGGCTTTTTCAAGGGTGAGAAAATACAAATGTTACTTACCTTACGGCGAACATATTCGTTCAGTGTAGTTTGTAATTTCTCACCCTTGCAAAAGCCCCTTATAAGTGCGAGCGAGACGTCGGAAAACGCGGTCAAAATCCGGAAGAAGCAGAATCAACTGTGATACCACTTGCTAATGAATATTTTCTATTATTTAAAAATCAAAACACAACTTTCATGTCGTCATCCTGCATCACTGAATAGTGCCTTTATGTTAAATATATTTTTCCTTATTAAATAGTTATAGCAGAACTCCAATTATTACCATTATTGGGTTCAGAGCCGATTCTGATAACCAACTACCCAGATATATTTGGAGAATAATTTCTTAAAAAACTGAAAATGGTTGTTCTAAACTGTACAGTACATATTTCATTCATGAATAAAAAAAAATAATAAACAAGTAGATAATCGTCCAAATACACAGAATCTTAGTCACACGTTTTTTCCCGCAGAACCCCATCTTGAATTAACTGATCATCTTTCAGTATTCTGAAGACCTACGTATGTATGTTTTGAATTGACTCCTGAACCCCTTCATTTTCTGCTTCTATGTCTGTCTTCTCCATTGAACATTTCTTTCAAATGCGGACTTTTTCACCAATTTCGATCTTACCACCCCCAGTAAGAGCAGTTTTTTTTATTAATTTTTGGTGATAAGCCGCAATAACTTATACATTTTTCTCTTCTATTAAAAGCTTCCGCAGAACTTATCTTTTATAATTGCTTTTCATAGCTTCTCTTCACACATAACACATCTGTCGTCAGGGAAATATCTTTAAAATGGTCTGCAATTAGAAAAAGAGCTTTAAAATGTTCGTCTTCTCTGTCTAGAAGAAACTAAAAACCCGTTTGATTAATAAATTGATTTTTTTTTCTCTCATAATGATCCAGATTATTAGTGATCCACAATTCTGGAGTTCAGATAATTAGAATTTACTGTTGGTTTTAAATTTTTTTTTTTACACAATTTTGCATTTTTTTAACTTTCATTCATAACGTTATTTAATGAGTCATATATCAAATTAAATCTATTTTGTTTCTGTATACAATGAAAAAGGGTTGTCTATTTAAAACTGACTACAAATAAAGGTTACCGACGATAAAAGATACCTATGAGCATTATAAAATAATCGGACCCTTTGCCCCCAACTGTTAATCAAATTGTACGCCCTCTTCGTTTGAGACGTACTTATTGGAACTGTTAAGGAGGGAACGCATGAGGCGGTCGCGGTCGCGGCGCACCCCAGTCTGTTCTAGGCTGAGCAGATGGGGTCTCTCCATTGGCGAATCCAAGGGGGGGGGGCAATGGGGGCAATCACCCCCACCGAGAGCCTCAAAGTTAGTAAATTTTATATTAAAACGAGGCAATCCTAACTCCAAGAGCTTAGAAGAAAGTCACTTCTACGGGTTTAAACCACATAACCACCATTTCGAATATTATAGTCCAAGAAATATGGGTATAAAATTATAATTTGGAAAATTTGGTACAGCATCGCCCCCCCTGAAGCATGAAATCAGCCCATTTGTAAATAACCTATTGATCGTGAAATAGAAATATAAAAAATATATCAAAGTAAAATGTATTAAATTGCATTTTATTAATACATTTAATAGTCATAAATACTTGAGTATTATAAATTACAAATTAAAAGTTTTCGAAGTCCTGCAGTTCAGTTAAATCTGTAGAAAACTTTGTATTACGGCTTTATATGGACAAAATTCACTGCTGTAGTCCCATTATAAATGGACACATGTCATGTTTGCGTCTTGCAATACGCTTGAAGTAATGACATGTTGCCGCTCAAGTTGCATGACGATTGCACACCACTACGCCAATGCGACTTTGCCGCGTCCTGAACACAGTTCCGTTTATTTTATATGTAAGCAACAAACAAGCCTACAGCAAGGGGAAAATGACGAAAGTGTGCGTATGAAGCGAAGCTACGTGGGCAGTAGGGCTTAAGGACCACGCGCACTGAATCGACTCGGACCGGTCGTCTCGGATCAACACAATCGGCATGTTTTGCTATACATGAAATTAAATGGTATACCGCGTACTGATTCGGTTCGGTCGACTCGGATCGGTCGGATCGGGTCGGCATCGGCAGGGAATGATAGAAGAGGGAAAAACTGGCGACCGGTCCGACGGTTTTCAGCTATTTAGTAATAGTATTTCGCAAACCTTCAATGATGGGTGATGAAATGTTAATTGAAAATGTACGGGAATATGTTTTGTATGAACCTCAAGATAGGTACTATCATGACAATATTCGTAAGGAGAATGTTTGGATTGAGGTTGCCAAAAACTCAGGAACTTCTAGTAAGGAAGATATATGAATAACTGACCAACCAAAAATAGTGAAATTAAAAACTTATTTTTAAGCAAAAAATAATTAATTAAAATATGCAATATGTATGAAAAAGTCATGCTTATACTATATGTAATACAATACAGAAAAAATTAAAAATATTGATTTTACTTAAGTAGTGCTTCCAAATTGAAATGCAGTACAAGATGACATGTCAGAAGGTTAATTGTAACTAAAAATTATGTCTAAGTTTAGAGATGTTCTTCTAATAATTAATCAATAAAGTTAGGGTCAAATAATAACTACCAACTTTTTTAAATATATGGTATAAATTAAACTTTATTAAAATATGTCTGCTGATTGCCGATTCAGTGCGTGGTATATGCAGCCGTGCCGACCGTGTTGATCCGAGTCGACCGGTCCGAGTCGATTCAGTGCGCGTAGTCCTTTACTGCCATAGCTTCAAATATCCACATATTTACGACAACATTATAGTCTAGACACTAACGATGTCAAATTGTTTCGAATGTAGCAGACGAGTTAAGTAACATTAAAAATATATTTTTTTTTGTATCCAGAATTATACGAAGTATGAAAAAATAGTCAAATATTGTGTTATTGTTTTTTTTCTAATGCTCATAATTACAACAGAAAAATGAATTTTTAGAAAATTATGCAGGTAATATTTTAGAATACATGCAGTTTTATTTTAGTTTTCATTACTTGGTAACTTATTAATTAGAAAATACGAGATCATTGCAACACACTGTAAGGTATAACATACGATTTTATTGTAAGTAGTTTATAACGGTGCCTTATTTTAAATTATTCTGGCGAATGTGATCACCAACGTGATTTTTGCAAAGTTCACACAAATGATATATATATATATATATATATATATATATATATATATATATATATATATTTATAATTATCGGTGGTATTTTATTTAGCCGGTCATTACTTGTCTGATCTTTGAGTCACTTAATATGTAGTATTACTACAAAGTAAATGATGACATCGGTTTTGAGGTATCTCAAATTAGTTTCTACATAGACTTTGTACACTGTGTCTCAACATACCGGGTGGACCATTTATCTTAATCGAAATATTACCTCGTATATCTCGACTACACACCATTATTTCCAAAAAAGTGCCAGGTAGCAGTTATAAGAATTCCAGTAGGCCATGAAATAACCCATATTATGACATCCGGTCTGTTCAGGAAATGAATTTTTTTCGACCGACGCTGGTTATTTCGTAATGCAAGTACCCAATTTGCCCTGGAATTCGAAAGAAAAATGTAAAACAAACAATTACTGTTGTATTTTTTCGATTCGACCCATATTTTGTCCAGAAATTAGCCATACATATTTCTCTACTCCGATGGAAGTTACTACTAGTTTCCGAACACTAGCCATCGTATTCTTCGCATTTAAGTCAGGTAAGGTAAACAATATGGGTCATTTGATGTCCCACTTGAAACCCTACAACTTTTGTCTGAAACTTTTTTCATAATAAACGAATCCACTGGGGATATGCCTGTCTTAAAATAAAACACTCGAAACAATTTATGGCTAATTTCTGGCCAATATATGTGTCGAATCGAAAAAACAGCAAGAACAAGAGGCTTTTGTTTTTCATTTTTGATCCAGAATTGGGTACTTAAAATTAACCACTTCCAGTTGGAAAACGTCATTTTCTATTCAGACCGGATGTCGTAATATAGGCAATTATTTCGATTGGAATCCGATTGAAATAATGAAGACTAGTACAGACTATCTAAAAAAAATAAAAATAAAACACGCGCAACAATTTATGGGTAATTTCTGGTCAAAATGTGAGTCAAATCGAATACATTATAAGAACAAATAGTATAAGTAAAACTTCTGATCGGAAAAGTTCATTTCCTGACACACATGGTTACTTTATAGTCACTTTAGTATAAAGAAAATTACGTGGCTTGGGCTTTAGATCCCATACCTAGCTCAGCGTAGATTTCCAACTCATCCCCTCCAAAAAACAAAGTATGCTTTATAGGATATGGATTTATATTAAAGACGCTTCAATACCATTGTTTTGAGTGTAAAACACAGGAGAAAGAATTATGTTTGAAACATATCTGAATTAGTATTGAACACCAACCTAGCAGGATAAGCTAATGAATGTCTATGAAATCTAAATTATTTAAATATGATTTAGTGATATCAGGAATCAGGAATGATAATAAAATTTTGCTTGAAAATCTTGAGCTTATATGTATGCGAGTTATTGCACTTGTGATACTTTGAATACCTTTCACACATATGCAGTCTACGAAAACTCTAATGAGCGTACCATAACCAATTAAATTACTTCGAAAATCCATTATTCGTCGGATAATATCCTTAATACTTATTAAATAATTTACATTTAACGTTTAATTTTGAAAGTAATTAATTAAATTATTTTGTTTCAGAATGCTTTGGAAAACTATACGTTTCTACCTTTTAGCATCTTTTTAGCGATATTTTGGATTTTCACTTATAAGAAAGTTCCAGAAACGAAAAATAAGACTTTTGAAGAAATTACCGCCCTTTTCAGACACGGTAATGTAAGGTATGTAAATTAATATAATAACTGAATGAATTATCTTTATATTTGTGAAATAGAATATATAATACTTTCACGTGTCGTTACCAAACATTTTACGATATCCGACATGAAAATTCTCAACAAGTACTTGACGCGATCATGATCATCAATCTATAACGCCATCATGCGAACATTTGTTAAATTGGTGTACTTAAATAACATTTTTTTATCATTGAAGGAGATTATATAATATTATTGTCAATATATATGGTTAATAGTTAATAGGTATAACATTAACGAACATATGCTACATTAATTAATAGTACATAACATACCGGGTTACCGAGCCCCACTTGGTCTACTCGCGTTTTATGTAGTAATTACTAAGGTTTGAACTGCAACAATTATATTTTTTGTTCTTACATTTTATCTTATTTACATCTAGATACGAATAACTAATTTTTTCTTTCATTTAATATATATATATATATATATATTTATATCAGGGTGGTCGTTAAAAATTAAATTTTTTGCGACGCCCCCTCAAAAGCTTCCATTTGATGAAAACAACACTGGGAAAACCTTTTTTATTTTTTTTTAATCAAAAGAGCACTTGCCTCTATATGATTTAAGTCAATTTTTGGGTACGATCATTAATCAAGTTTTTCGAAAATATTTCATGAAAAATATAATTTTATTGGATATATAAAACTCAAATCAATAAAAAAACAATTTTTGATCAAAATAACAATAAATATAAATTTTAATACAAAATAAAAATATCAATTTGAAAATATTTCATTTCTTTATTTAATAGACCAAATTATCTGGGAAAATTTTTGAATTTAAATTTTTTATTTATTGGTATTTCGATCAAATATTGTTTTTTTTATTGGTTTAAGTTTTATAATTTTTTATATGTCGAATAAAATTGTATTTTTCATAAAATATTCCCAAAAAGATGATTATACCCAAAAATTGACTTAGATCGTTTAGGTTTATAGGCATGTGTTGTTTTGAATTAAACGAAATAAAAAAAATATTTTATCATCAAAAGGAAGCAAAAAATTTAATTTTTAACGACCGGTGTAATATATATATATATATATATATATATATATATATATATATATATATATATATATATATATATATTTTAGGCGGTTTTCGGGAATTCATCCGCGTAGTTGATAACTGATCCCTGCCGGGATCGATGGTAAAATGACGACGTTTCGGCAGAGTCACATCTGCCCTCTTCAGGTCGGTTCTCATAATTCTCGTAGCCTTCTGTTTTCGCTTCTAGTTACTCGAATACTAAGATTTTCTAAAGCGAGCGCGCTATTATATAGTCGCGGCTCGGCGCCTATCGGTTGACACCGTGAACGGCTGCGTGTGATTGGCCCTTGGCGCTCAGTGGGCACGGCTCCATCCTGCTGATTTGTTATTTCCGGTTGAGTTGTTATTGGACGGGTACAGGCCGGTACGGTGTTTAATAGGATTTTCCAACAATTCGGTAAGTTCTGAATTTCATTGCGTGTGTTTAGACTGTGAGGTCTCTTCGCTATTTCAATTGCCTCTCTTACGTGTCTTGATTTCGGGTGTTCTATATTTGCCAGCACTCTGGTGTTCTCAAAGTCTATTCGGTGTGACATCGTGGTGGCGTGTTCCGCAATGAATGTTGTTTTTTCCTGCTTTCTTACAGCGTTCTGGTGTTCATCACGTCTAGCTTGAATTCTTCTATTAGTTTGCCCCACATAGGTTTTATGACAGTCTGCACATGGAATCTCGTACGCTCCCTGTTGTTCTAAAGGGATCCTCGTCTTCGGAGTCCTCAACACCGTGCTTATTTTTCTGTCTGTATTGAAAATAGTATCGATATTGTGTCTCCGTAGAATTCTTGCAATACTGTCCGTGGTCCCCTTGACATACGGTAAATAAGCCTTGGTTATTGGTGTCTCATGCTCCTCGTCTGTTTGTCTCGGTTTTGACTTTAGGGCTCTTTGTATATTTCGGTCTGTAAATCCGTTTTGTCTCAGAGCTGTTTTTAAACTGTCCATTTCCTGTTTGATGTTATCCTGGTCAGCTAGCCTTTGTGATCTGGTTACTAAAGTCTTGACGACGGCTTGTAGTTGGGCTGGGTGGTGGTGAGAATTAGCATGAAGGTATCTGTTGGTGTGAGTTGCTTTCCTATATACTGTATGGCCAAGGGTTCCATCTTGCTTCCTATTTATGAGAACATCAAGGAATGGCAGTTGATTGTTGGCTTCAACCTCCATGGTAAATTTTATTTTGTGATGGATGCCATTAAGGTGATCTAAAAAAGTATTGAGGTGTTCCCTCCCATGAGGCCAAATCACAAATGTATCATCCACATATCGCAACCAGAAACTGGGTTTAAGAGTTGTTGTTCTTAGTGCCAACTTCTCAAAGTTCTCCATAAAAAAGTTCGCTATAACTGGTAAGAGTGGCGATCCCATTGGAGCTCCTTCCACTTGTTTGTATCGTTGGTTCTCGTAAACAAAATAGGTGTTCATCAGACAGTGCCTTGTTAAGTCTACAAGGTGTTGAGGTGGTTTGTATTTTTCTATTATGATATCCAAGGCTTCGTCGATAGGGATGTTGGTGAAAAGGGACACTACGTCAAAACTTACAAGAAGACACTCTGGTTGTAAGATCGTTTTTCTAAGAATTTCGATGAAATGTGTCGAATTTTTTACATATGAGTCTGCCCCCTCTGCAAACGGTTGAAGTTGTTGTGCTAGGTATTTGGCTAGGTGTTGTGTTGGGGATCCAATTGAGCTTACTATTGGCCTCAAAGGTGCACCTTCTTTATGTACTTTTGGCAACCCATAGAATTTCGGACATCTCGATGACTTTTCACGCGGAATGAGTTGCAGTTGGAGATTTTTGTCGATTTTGGCCTTGGTTGTTTTCTCTAGATAAGATGTTGGGTCAGTGGTAATTTGTTTATATGCTGGATCTTGTAGCAATATTTGAATTTTGTTTGAATAATCCGCTGTATCTAAAATTACAGTCGCATTTCCTTTATCAGCAGGTAGAATGACAATGTCCTTGTTGAGGCGCAGTTGTTTCAAGGCCTCATTTTCTTCTATAGATAGGTTCCTTTTGGGTGGTTTAGACTTCCTTAGAACATGTGACACATCTTGTCTAATTATTTCAGCGGTGTTCGCATCTAATTTTGAAACTGCTGTTTCCACGCCACATATTATGCTCTCTGTTGGTATGTGAGAGGGAGCAATAGCGTAATTGAATCCCTTAGTCAACACGCCAATCGAGGAAGTGTTCAATTGGACCGAAGATAAGTTATAAACGGTTTTATTCGTTTCCAATTGCCGTGAGGTTAGACTGTGACCGTTATTTTCCGAGACAAATTCGTTTTTGGGCTTCTGTTGGAGCTTCAATTTGTTAAATTTTGCCTGTTGTTGCATTGTTGTTAACTCTGCATTAGTTTCGGCCCTAAATTCGCTAATCTCATCGAATTTATCCCATATTATCGGGTGGAGTGTATTGCTTACCTGTAGGTGGATATCTAGGAGTTTAGTATTAAGAACATCCAAATCTCTTCTGACGTATGGCTTCCCTAAGTAGGGCACAACTAGCTTTCCATAAGATATTCTGTGTTTTTCTGTTGTTCTTCTTTCGCGCATAATTTCTCAAATGTTTTACACAAATGAAAAGTATTCTCCTCGTAGAGATTCACTATATTTGTTTTTAAGTTTTCGTGGGCACTAAATGTAGACTTAAAAAGGCACTGTCTGATGAACACCTATTTTGTTTACGAGAACCAACGATACAAACAAGTGGAAGGAGCTCCAATGGGATCGCCACTCTCACCAGTTATAGCGAACTTTATATGAAGAACTTTGAGGAGTTGGCACTAAGAACAACAACTCTTAAACCCAGTTTGTGGTTGCGATATGTGGATGATACATTTGTGATTTGGCCTCATGGGAGGGAACACCTCAATACTTTTTTAGATCACTTTAATGGCATCCATCACAAAATAAAATTTACCATGGAGGTTGAAGCCAACAATCAACTGCCATTCCTTGATGTTCTCATAAATAGGAAGCAAGATGGAACCCTTGGCCATACAGTATATAGGAAAGCAACTCACACCAACAGATACCTTCATGCTAATTCTCACTACCACCCAGCCCAACTACAAGCCGTCGTCAAGACTTTAGTAACCAGATCACAAAGGCTAGCTGACCAGGATAACATCAAACAGGAAATGGACAGTTTAAAAACAGCTCTGAGACAAAACGGATTTACAGACCGAAATATACAAAGAGCCCTAAAGTCAAAACCGAGACAAACAGACGAGGAGCATGAGACACCAATAACCAAGGCTTATTTACCGTATGTCAATGGGACCACGGACAGTATTGCAAGAATTCTACGGAGACACAATATCGATACTATTTTCAATACAGACACATTGAGAAAAATATTGATAAAGCCTACATCAAATAAGAATGCAAATCAAACTCTATATTTTGTAATTTTGCTGCGATTATATACTTCTAAATAATCCCTCACCTAAAGTTGGTTGCACTCATCTCGTCTCTAAGCAGTAATGCTGAGAATGGCTACAATGGGACCAATAGAAGACTGTTGTCTCTAAAGATTCTGGCAAGGCTGAGAAGGTGACGTCGTGTGGCGTAAACATACATTTTTAGTAGAAAGGAACTATTCGCAAGAGTGAGAAGGCGTAATCAACAAGTATCAGTAGAAAGGAAAGGGCCTCATACAGTAGGAGTTATGGTGGAGTAGCTTAATGCTAGTGGTAGTGGATCACAATTGGACTTAATCCGAGTCAACATGCGTACCCAAAACTACATCCAAGACTTGATTGAAACATGTTTTATCCTGTATTATGTGTGGGATATTATGGGTATTTAATTGCAAAATTTGCCCCATCTTCCTCAAACTCTAGCGGCACTTTATCACCAAATAGAGACACCACAGGATAAGATTCCTAAGGAGGAAATCGATCTTCTCTTTAGATGTATGTTAGTTAATGAATGGATATGACACCGTGGAGGCTTCTTAACTAACGAATGAACTGTCAGGTTCCCTACAATGATTGCTCGTTTACTTAGTCTATAATAATACAAACATTTATTGTATTAAACTAATTACTACAGGATCTGCCGAAATCTATGTCAGTAATTAATACTGTAATGATAAACAGAACAAATTGATATGATCAATCACACTATATACTCAGTTCTCTACAACTTTCCTATTTAGATTAAACTGGTAGTTTCAATTGTTAATAGATAAATGCGAAGTCTAATTTATTTTAAAACACTAACAGAAATATATTTTACAGGTTGGGCTACCAAATTTTGTTTCCACTAGAGAGCGAATGAATCTCTATCACCAAAAATATCGATGCATAGGTCTTATCATGTATAATTTTTAATTATAGATATATTTCGTTCTAAAACTATACAGCCATTTAATTTTCAGTCTTACTCTACGAGTTTTAGATATTTAATTTGACAAATTATTATATTATGATTTCTATTCTGTTGTTTTTTTTTACTTATTTTTCTTTATTATTATTTTTTCTTTTACAGTTCGGAAGCTAAAACGTACACTAACGAAAAAGTTCCAGCTACAACGTCGAGCGAAATGACCATGTAAAAATAATTTTTATTATATCGCTGACATCATATTTAAAATTATTTTAAGATCACTATTTTGTTATGTTTGGATTAATAAATTTTTTATTTACTTTCGTTTTTTTTTAATTTTTAGTTCTTTTGACATTCAAATTTTCTTCCTTCAGTTATAAGAAAGTAAGAATATATTTTATTCTCATATTGCTTTTAAAACGATTTACTTTAATTGCAAATGCATTTGTCAGAAATATTGTAGGTATCTACATTCTTTGCAGATGAGAACATTCAGGCCAAACTAAAAAGTACTAATATTAAATGAAATTGAAAATATAAACTTACAAATTTTACCATACAATACACCAATATAATTAAATAATAAAGTAACAATACGAGTTATTTCACTAATTTATTGTAAAGTTATAAACAGTTATCTCCACCAGCTATAGTTTATAGTAGAAATTTATAAATAACTTAATAATATAAATTTATTTAGATTAAAGAATAATAAAGCATCCATAAGATTTACATCACCCGGTAAAAAAAATGTATCAAATTTCTTCCTTTCCAGCCCTTATTTTCTACAGTTAACCAAGCAGAGATCAAATAGATTGGATTTGACAGTAAAAAAATCTCCTAACTTAATATCAGATATAAATTCTTTGTCGCCTGTTGGGGATTCTGACCACTGTTGAATATTTTAAATACAGTTGTTTTTTAATCTCCAAAGAATATGCAAAAGAAAAGAATTTATTGCGATCTATTTTTTCTGAAATGTTGGACTATTTAGATGAAACTGAATAGAAATATTTTATTAGTTATCGCCAAAAGAACAGTAGTCTTACTTTACGAATAAAATAAATACAATAGTGGATGTTACAAACATCATTATCTAAAAATAAGCCAAATAAAGTCTGAGAAGATTATTGTAGATTATATCCTCATATATCAAATCAATAGTGATTAAAATCACAAAATGCACGTGAATTTAGAAATAAAGCTTCAAATTCCTATGATAAAGCATGCTAGAATTATATATGTACCAAGTTACGGATGAGTAACTGATAGCACTCGAAAGGTTTTGTCAGTTTTAGTGTCTATAAGTTATTTATTATCTCTCTATCTCTCTCTCTCTCTCTCTCTACTATTAATTAATTGAAAAATTTACTTTTTACTTTTTAATTTACAAACTTAGTCATCATTGACAATTGTTTCGCACAGCTAAGGTTTAGAATTGTATTCTGAGGAAGCCAATTAGCTGTGCGAAACAATATTTAATACATTTGGGAAAATTGAAAGTGTTTTTTGTTTTAATCTAAATAAAATTTTCAATTACGTTTTAAATTTGTACTGGAGGAATAAATAATGTAAAACACCAAATGGTAAGCTGACACACTTCTTTGGAAACAATATTTTCTAAGAATATAACACGCCTGTGTTTTACAAATAGCTATTACTTTCAAAGTGAATCTGACTGTTTTAATAATGTGAATTTCTATTCCGTCCCAGCCAAATACAAGTCAAAAAGAAATCATTTTGATTTGATTTCAGAGACTTGCTCCAGAAGCCCCTCAAATTACGTCTTTAAATTTCATTTTCAAAAACTCTTAATTAAATTAACTCATAAAGGCATCATTTTACTGACTGAAAAATAAACAAAAAAAAGAAGTTTTTGTGTGCCTTCTTTTAAAAATTCGGAAAAATAAAGAATTTTCTTTAAAAAGTTGATAAAAATCTAATTTTCTCTCTAGCGTGTTTGTGGTTATTCTTGTAAAGAGTTTATATAAGGAGTTTTCGCAGAAGCCGTTCTGAATCGATTCAGAATCGGTTCATTATTTTTAGTTCTATATTTGTTCTGTCCCTAAATCTGATCGCCGGAGTTCACATAATGTTTTGTTTCATGTCATCTGTAAAAATCATTTTGTGGTTAATTTCTATGGGTTAAACGGTGCGCATGCACAATCTGTAAATTTTTAAGAATGAAAAATATCTCCTGAATTTAAATATTCAAATATTGAATGAATATCACTATATAGTAATTCCTTTTCAGTCAGCATTATTATTTGGAATGTTTATTTGTCTAGAAATTTAATACTAATAACTCCTCAAAAGGGCATATAAAAAATGCTTAAAAATTACTGACCCAATAAATATTACTACCCTGAAAGTAGCCGACAAACGACAAAAAATCTGAGAATATTTTGGTATTAATATTTAGCAAGCTACATGGGCTGTAAAATTAAACTTTTTACAAATGTAATGAAATGCACATCTTTATTTTGATAAAATGTAAATGAGCATTTCTTTAAAATTGTAATTATTTCATTTCTTTCAAAAAATATTCTATTTCAAATTTTCAGGTATCCGATATTCAATATTTAGCAAACTTTACATTTTGAAAATATAACGAAATGCGCCTGTTTAATTTCATAAAGTCTAAATGTGCATTTATACGTTTTTTATATCACAATTACATATAAAATAATCTATGCCAAATTCTAACATATCGGTCTTTGAATATTTGTCAAGCTACTTACTATATCGGTTGTAAAATTCGACTTTGAAAAAGAAACTAAATGGACCTCTTTATTTTCATAAAGTAAAAATTGCCTCTTTTTTAAATTTCACATTCACTTAAAAATATGTTATATTAAATTCTGATATATCTGCCTTCTGATGTTAAGGAAAATGCTTATCTGGACTTAAGATTTCATTTACTTCAACAGAAAATTACCCCAACCTCTTTATTCTAATCTTTATGTGCATTGGTATATAATTAAATGTGTATTTTTAAATTAGTTTGGAAACAGTTTTTTTCCAATTAAAAAAGTTCTGAAAATGTAGTGGTATACAAAGCTAGGACTGGTTATATCTGAGTCTTTATTAAAAATTATAATCCTAATTATTTAGAAAATTTTAAATTGTATTATTAAAAAAATGTAAATTTATAGCAAAGGATATTTTCACCCAAACAACATGCTAAAGTATTTTAGAATAAAACATTAAAAAAAATGTAACCGACTTCCAAGTATTACTAAAAAGTTGAAAATAATTATAACGAAATATAACTCTAGACAGTAAATAACACAGTCAATTTTGTTAAATACCTACACACAAAGTAAAAAATTTAAACATTAAAAGGTGCTCATGCTGCACAAATCAATTACCTACCTATCTAGTGTATTTTTTGTTTACTTTAAACCAGTCAACAACATATTTGAAGATTATAATAATGATTTAATTTTGGGTATCAATTCTGCCAATTAATTTGAAAATTGATTATTTTTGAATTTATTGTGACACTTCTAGTACCTATATTATATACTTCTAAAAATCCATCAGTCCTCATCACTAAACAAACTGTAGACCAATATCTTTGTTAATTAAAAATATTATTTATGAAAAAATAGTATTTTAACATTTCTAACAGGAATTAGTAATTAAATTAAAAATAATTTACAGAAGGAATTTTCGCTATTTCCACTTAATTCCAACTGCTGAATTCAAATTCAAACAAAAGCTGAACTAAACATACTTCGATAGACTTCGGAGAGCCGAGTGGGTTAGAAATCAGGTCGAAGCGCATAATTCTTAGAGTTTTTACTTATATATGCTCTAAGGTTGATCGAACTAAAAATCCTTGCTTCAGAGCAAGAATCATTTGAATCGATTCAGAACCAATAACTGCTTATTCTGTAGATCACCAAATTTTATAACAATAGATTTGGTTCACAATACAATTCCGCGATCGTCTATAGGACCCGTTCACTTAGTTCTATATCGGTTCATCAGTAATCCGCGAACGGCGTTTCAGAAAATTACGGTAATATCACCGTTGAACCGATTCAGAACTGTAGTAACAGATACTACAAACTACGTCTATAGAATATATTTTCTTCTTTGTGAATACCATCCATCCATTTTTCTTGCATGCAACTATTCTCCAGAAATTGAAAACAATTTTAATTTTCTCTGACGAGGGTGTTGCCACCCATCTTAATAGTTTCTTACACCATGGAATCTACTCTTGCTGCTTAGATGTTTTTTATTTGTTCGAATGCTTTCCTCAATATTGATTTTAACAATAATGAATTAGTGTTCACTAAAATCTGTCGACAGTAATATTAATAAAAATTCAAAAACCTTAAAAAGTGAAAACAGTCAATTTCGTAATATTTGAAAATAAGAGTTTAATTTTATGTTTCAGGAGTATGTTGAACTGCGTGAACGCTCTAGAACACATACCAGGTACTGAACAAGCTGGATTAGTTGTCACCGAAGAAAAAGCTCATCATGATTCATGTAAGAGTTATTTCATAGCATAAAAAACCCACTTTAAATTGTATCAAAAATCATCATTATTATTAGTTAGGATTTAAAAAAAAATACGCGACAATAAATTCAGCCAATTTCGTAGTAATACTATTTGTTTCCTGTTAAATTCGGATGCTAAGTCTACAAAAGTGAGAACTTAGTTGTGTTCAAATAGAAAAAAATAGTCTATCTCAAACTTTGATTTTGTTAGTGGTTTATTGTCACGATAAATCTAGAATTTTAACAGTAAACAAAAATGATTAACAATATATATTTTGAAACTTATTTAAGTAAGTAATTAAAGATTACTTTTATGTTCTTTTTTGAGCAATAACACCACAATCGAAATAAAACGACGTATATTGAAGGAAAACCAAACGTTTCAAAGTCTATTCTGACTTCGTTGTCAATGGCTTTATATTTATTGATGTAATTGCAAAATGAAAATTTGATTTATGGCATTTAAATTGACCTAAGAAAATTTTTAATAATTAAAGATCCCTTCTGAATATAAATAAAAAACGACACACTCTGTATCTATTTACTCTTTACCATTCCGAGTGGCTAAAAAATAATATACCATTGTTTAGGTTATTTCCTGGTTTGAAGCGTATAACAATATTCCTAAGAAAGTATGCCAAAGTATACAGAATTCTTGCTAAACAGATCCAAAGCCACCAATGGACAGACGCATTATTTCTCATCTCAGAATACAGTTGAGCATATTAACAATGTTTTTGAAAATTGCACGCTTGATATATTGTAATATCCAAACATTTCAAGATTTACCTTATTTTCACTTGAAATTCAATATTTAACAGTTTTACAGTGGAATAAATAAGAAAATCTAATTTTTGGATACACAGGGCGAGCACGATCATATATAATAGTGAAGTTATTTTAAATTGGGATAAACTGAAAGAGTTGGCCTAATTTATATGAGACGCTAGTATAATATAGTGCAGTCGACAAAAATATAATTTTGTTGTTTCCGTGATTCCATTAAAATCATAAAGGAAACTCTAGAAAAAAATCGGTACACGACTGCATTTTAAGAAACTCGTCTTCATTTAGCAAAAGTAAAACTGTTGCCTAATTTCTTCAATCTTTCTGACTAATCCTGAATATATGGAAAAACCTATAGGCATCAAATTAGATTCAATACTAATAATACACTAAAATCAATCATATTGAAAACAAAACTCAAAAAAATACATAGTAAAATTTCTAGCGAATAAATGTTATATTGGAGGAACATCTAGGCCTCTAAGAGTAAGAATAACTGAACACAAGAATTACCTAAAGAAATTTCTATTTCAGCTGATTCAGAGCGTTCATTCCACGGAGGAAGGGAAGGAAGCAATCGACAACCGCCCCCACTGCCACCTGCAAGATTTCCTAACAGCGCTGTTTGACAATGGGAAAGTTTGAATATAGTCACGTTCAGCCTACTGCCGCTCCCAGTGACGCCACTTCTGGTCCTCGAAGACCAATTAGTTGAACTGATCACACAACGTAGCAAAGAATGTGCTCTTTATCTTCGACACAGCTATAAGAAGAAACCCGTCACACTGCCTGATATCTGACAAAAGAAATCAAACTTTTGAAAATATTTTACCGAATTCAGTGATAATTTTAGACAAAAACGTTAATTAGTTGCGCGAAGAAGTGATTTAACTTATACGTGTTCGGTAATTGAAACTCATTACATATTCATACGGCACCAAACTCAAATTTTGAACCAAAATGTGATACTGAGTACGAAGTGCGCGAATATTTTCTTCCAAAATTTTCAATGACATTGGTACACAACCAATGTTATACTATGCTAAAGAAACGTGAAAATAATCAGTACCGTTGAATCCGTGAAATACCTAGAGGATGACCCAAAATGCTTGCGTCACTTTACTCATTTACAGATCTTATATAGTTTTATAGCTCAGCCAAATATGATTTCATTTGAAGAGATATGAAAAATTTTATTATATAAATGTTAATTATTCGTACAATTTTTGAAATGATAAGTTTGGTGAAGCAAATATCGAAAATACCACATGAGATGTAATTCTAAATAATTAGGGAATAAGAATAGGTTTAAAACACTGCTATATTTCTCATGGGGTTACTTATTACAATGTCTTTACCAAATTTATCACTTTCCAACCTCCATAACAGACAGTTCCTATGATGCTGAATGCAGTTTACAAACCCTACGTTTTTATACCTAATATTAGTTAGTAAATATTTGTTCAAACATTATCTTAGAGTGTGCATCTCTTGAGAATGTAATAATTCTAATGATAATTCAAACTTACCTGGAGCACAAAAATATTAAGTACCCAGTTTCTTCCTTGCAAATAAAAACGTTAATTGTAGAAATACAGTATCGAAATTTAGATGATTCTTACTTTAATTCAGTTCAACTTCAAACGCCCCATAGTATATATCTGTTAACAACTAGTAAAGATAATTCTTGAATTTGAGACTAAAAAAAATTTAAAACATTTTTACCTCTTTTTGACTCTAAACTTGAAAGTACTCGGTTTATAATTTTGGTGATGAATCTCGGTATGAATACTATTATAAATAAAATATAAGAACCAAAAGAATAGATAGGCGACCTTTCAAAATAATTCCTTACTTTTTCGAAACCAAATTTCTTATTTATTGGAATATACAGCATACGTTTTTCCCTTCAACAGACAGGTTTCTTTTTAATTTAATAAATTCAATAGCAATCTACCGGTCATATTATTTTGAAATCTAACTAGATGTATGTTATTTAATATTATTATATAGAATATGACTGGTGATTCATCTAAAGCTTTCTACTCTTCATTACTACATTAACCATCTTACTCTGAAAATAGCAAACGGAACCACAAGAGGCAGCAGAGTGGAGTTTATGTTTTATTTTTTATCTTGAATAGAATTAGCAGACTAGAGCAAAATTAAATTATGCAAATGTACAAGACAATCAGGTCTGCGGCTTAAAAGGATGCCTTGTATATCAGGCTCATTGGTGATTATTCTACTTTTTGTTATTAATAACTGAAATAATGTAAGAATCAAATTTCAACCTGCCGAAGCCAGTTATATAACTTGTCTCCCCTTCTTCGGCTCTACAAAATTCAACATTTGGTGTTGATAAATATGAATACCATACGATTAGCTAATATCATGATACTGACACCAAATCTGAATGATTTGCCAACCCAATAGATAACTAAGACCAAATGGTATAGGCATAATCATAAAGAAAATCATGTGTTTGACCTTGACTTACAATACCACATTACAAGTCCAATTTTTTTTATCAAAAACCGAAAAAAAAACATATGACTTGGCAGCACAATTAAAGATGATGTGGATCACCTATTACAAATTATAAAGTCAGAAGGAAAATGCTACTGTCCCAGTTCCAAAAATCCTCATACTGCTAAAGAATTACGAACTATATATCTACAGATGTTTAATAAGCAAGACCTTGAAACGAGCATGTCACAAACAAAAGTGTGGTGGAAGTGAACAAAGAAAAATACTCGTTAAAGCAAGGAGGTTATAATAGTACATTTCACATCAATAGTATTACAGAATTCATCGTGAACCATAAAGCAAGAGAGACAGTATGTAATCCGTTCAAGCAAATTCGGTAGCAGTATAGTAGCTACATTTAGGTAACAAATATTATGCTCCATACTAATATCGTAATGAATATTGAAGGCGCGAGATGTAAAGACAAAAGAATGACACCTCGAATAGAGTATGAATATTGTTTGCCATACACTAATTAGAAGGATCCTGGAATAAGTGGGACCTGTAAGGAGAAACAATGATATAGAGTGCATAGAACGGGGTGTGAAATAAGATACCCTGGCAGCAAACCTACAAGACTTACTAATTTGGCAAATAAGTATTTTATTTTTTTAGGCGTTGGTTTCAGTAGTGACCTCTTCATTCGAAACAAATCTCTTATCGCCAAGCCATTTCTTCAGGTTTGGAGATAGCAAAAAGTCTGAAGGAAGTACATTCGGCAAATAATCTGGATGCGGTAAGAATTCGTTTGAATCCACGGAGTGTCTAGCAATAATGAATGTTAGTTTTTGACAATGTCCTGTGACAAATATGCACTAGTTTTCCCAATATATACAATTGTATATATTTATGTAAGTAAGTCAAACGTAAAACATTTGTCTAACAAACAAACAAAAATAAAGAAGTTGCGTAGTCGTAGTAGAAGGCTTAGTAGAAATAATGGAAAATGACGACGACATTATTTCCGGTGCTGTTTTTTTTTATTGTTTAAAATTCAAAAAAACGTCGTTTTTTTATGCATATTATGATATAAATCCTAAACATGCTAGCAAGGGAACTAAACAATTATCCAGTCAAATTTCATTCTACAACGAATATTAAATGATACTGCTTAGAATGTGTCTTAGTTACTTATTCTGTACCTACGTATTTGAGTGGACCAAACAGTAAAACTGAAACAGAGAAGTAGAACACGATCTATTTCATTATTACAAAGAATATATATTGTTGTTGAATTTTAATTCAGATTTTACATAGAGGTTTGTCATACCATAATCTTGGTTTAAGGGTGCCTAACATCACCGACTTACTAGCTTCAAATCAAAAAATACTTTGTAACATAAAATGTACCTATTTTAGTTCAAGATTGTTCATTAATTTAATGCCACTCTAAGATAATTATGAAACCATTTTTTGTAAATAGTGTACATAAAATTTTATTTAAAGGACTTCGACTTCGAGTGAGTAAAAAATGTAATTGTTAAATTACAGATATTATCAGATGGTTATCGTACAAATCCTTGTACATTGAATTATTGAACTTTAGGTTTATGTTGAGCTAAAGCTATGTTTATAGCGAGAAAGTCA
This sequence comes from Octodonta nipae, assembly GCA_034190945.1. Classification (NCBI taxonomy): domain Eukaryota; kingdom Metazoa; phylum Arthropoda; class Insecta; order Coleoptera; family Chrysomelidae; genus Octodonta; species Octodonta nipae. The sequence goes on from CM067216.1 coordinate 172,908,041, forward strand.
TTATAATAGTACTAAGAAAGTTCGTTTTCCGAGTTTTCGGCGATTACATTTGTATTAAAATATAAGTACAATCCCAGAGTATAAAAGTTTGATGATTTCACCTAATAGATTTCAATAATTTAGAATTACCTCAATAATATAACCACTTTTTGAAGGGTTAAAAACTGTTCCCAGTTAATAAAGTTTTCGTCAATACTCAGTGACATATTAGTAACACAGTATTATTAGTTTTTTCTTATAGAGAGACTAACTGATCAAATATCATTCTAAAATACATGGGTTTGACTGTGAAGCTATTTTATTTTAGTTTATTAGTTTCTGTATACATCGAAGATTAGTTTTTATCTTCCTCTCCATATAATGGCAGATCTTAATCCTACTAAAGAATTCTATGATGATTATCAGTTCGAGCCAAGAAATTAGCAAATTTCTGAACTATAGCAAACACTTTATTTAAAGTTTTCATGTTGGTATTCAAATTGTTTCCCGTCAATTTTTTTTAGTGGACCATTCTAAAGTTTACTAATACTCTTAGGCAAGTTTCTGTGAAAAAATCCAGCTCAGACATATAAACACGGTTAATGGTTTTGCTTGGTCCAGCCACAAGTGATGGCAAGCTTCAAAAATAATATCCCGATGTCAAAAATTCAGATAACAACCATTCTCAGTACGCTGTTATAGTTTTTCCGCAGTTTTTTTTTTATCTAAGATAATAACTAAGGATTTTATATAGTTTCACAGAAAAAGTCACAAGTCGTTAAGTCCCGGAAACGTGCCGGTCAAGAATTGGGTGTATACGGATAGGACCCTATCCATCTATTTAAAGTCATTATTTAAGGAACATCATCTAAAAGCCTTTTCTAAGCGGGATATTATTAAGGATGAAATCAAAAATGCTCTTAGAAATATGAAGAATGCAATAACACCTGGAGACGATGGTCTAGTAGTAGATGCAATCAAGATGGGATCAGAAGTCCTAAAAGAATGGAAACCTATTTAACATGCGCCTCTTCGACAGTATAATTTGTGAGACATTTTAATGATATTACTATATTACACTTTTTATCAAAAAATCACATTCAGATATCGGTACCAATGATTACCTTTCAACGTTGAAAACCCTACTAGAGAAAAGCATAGAATGCAACCAAATATTAGTTCTGGTTTTTGTCGATTTTCAAAAGGCCCAATGTCGTGTAGATCACAGATATTCACAAAATTAACGGCAAGTGTGCAACTACATGTGAAAAGTGTAAGTTATCATTGGAGAGGGATGTCAATGTCGCCCTAAGCTCTCCAAGGCGGTTCTTGAACACGCCTTTAAAAAAGTCAACTGGGATAACAAAGGCATAAACATCGATAGAAAAATGCTCAGCATCCTAAAATTCGCCACGATTTTGTCTACATTGCTGATGATCTACAAAAAGCCAAATTAATGCTTAATGAAATTGCACAAGTAACCAAAGAAGTTGAACAAAAGCAAAACAAACTTTTTGGCAAACTAAGTCATAGGTGGAGCAATGAAATTAGGAAACAACATCATAGACAAAGTTAGACGATGCCCATATTTTGGTCACCAGAGATAATCATACAGAAGAAAGTTTGACCGGATGTGGTTAAATAAAAGATCTATTTAATAGCGGGATCAATGCGTGCTCCCAATCACAATTGGTCACTAAAATCATTACAAATAAGCTAAAAAAACCATAGAGCAATATGGACTGATCAGTGTTAAGAATTAAACTTGCAGACCATAAAGAACACAAAAATTCGGATAATAATGGAGATAGAAGATGTCATAACGAAAATAACAAAGCTGAAAGCAGATTTGCAGGCCATGTGGCACGACTCAAAAATGATAGTTGGAGAAAAAGATTATTAGAGAACAGATCCCGTGAAATTAACGCAAACCAGGGCACACCACCGACGCGATGGTTGGAGATATTACGGAGACAACTACAGCAACACAGAAGTTGTTGGAAACGTATGGAGGCGGCTTATGTCTAGCTGTAGACGAGAGAAGCTGGAAGATAATAAAATAAATAATGAGTTATTCTAATTATTCGAAAAAACATGAAAAAAAAAACGAACATATCGTTAAAATATGTAATAAAGGTTTATCTTTAAAGAGATTTTCTTAACTCTGCATTTTTTATTATATCAATCATAAGATATTTTTTTCGCACTCGGAGTAGTACTTTATTGAAAAATCTATATTTTACAAAATCTTGTTATCATATCTCTTCAAAACATTATATTTATGTTTAAAATTTGTGACTGAGCTTAACATCTAACCTTACTTCGAACTGTATTTTTCTGTTTTTGCAGTAATTCTCATAGCTCTAAACGAATATACATAAATTTATATAATTTGGCAAATAGGCATTTGGTGACTATATCTTGAATCAGCATTCACCTAGAGTATTTTCATTCGTGCATTTTACAGTAGGTAGTTTGTTATGTATAAAATGTTATATACATATTTCAATTTTCGAATGCATTCTTATAGATTCCCAAAAATCAAATTGTAATGTAGACACATAGAAAACCGGATGACGTTTCGATAAAATATAAATAATTGCCTATATTGTGATTATAAGTGTGTCTTGCGTGAAGACACACCAATACATTGCACATAAACTATATCAATACATTCGATCAGTTTATATTCGCTTATTTTTTCTTCTTGCAACCCTTATGCCATTCGATCGAGAAACGTGTTCTAAAAAAATAGTACCAAAAAAACTGTGAGTTAACGAAGTTTGAACGACTAGTTTTCATTTCTTATGATCAAAAAACTATTCTATATAATATTCATAATTTCAACATATTCTAAAAAACTTTGGATGTAGTGACTGTAGTACAAATACTTTTGTAAAGATTTTTGAATAAGAGTTTAAATTCTGAAAAATAAAAAATATACATATTTAATGTTCAGCATCTTGATATTATCGATTGGATTAATAGCTCTAGTTATATACCATTTCCTTCCCTTGCGTTTACTTCAACATTTCTAAATTTTGGAAAAAAAAAATTTTCGAAGCATATTTTATTACATGTGAATAGTAATAATACTACCAATAACACACAACAAGAATCTTTTTAAATACCAATTACATTTCCAGAGGTGTATGCTCCTTTTATGTACGACAACAGGTTTCTAAATTATTTGATAAAGTGTTCCAGAAAAAAAATACCTTTGCTTCATAAAATAAAAGGTTTTCCTTGAAAAAAATCTCAATTTCGCTATCAACACAGTGCGAAGTAAATATGAGTCACAGTATGGCTGAACCACTTTTATATCGAAGTTCACATCACTTCGAATTTTTTCATGACAGTTGGTTTCTTGTCACTCAAATAAGGTATAAACAACTTTCCACCCATATCCTTACGCCACTTGTGTAATTTAATTTTTAACCGGATTCTAAAAAGGAAGAGGTTATGAATTTGTCGGCATCTTTTTTAATGTAAGTATATTTACCCATTACTTACAACCGGCTTAAGCAATTTTTGTCTTTAAACTGCATTCTATTAAATGTAATGTAGACACACAGAATATTACGGAAAATTTTTCCAGAAAATCGGAAAAACTGGTAATAAAGGACTGAAGTTCAATGAATCTTCACTAATTTCTCGAAAACGACTCAATCAATAGAGATCGTAGAGGGTATTTGTACAGGTTACACTTTGCTTCTTTTCATTTATTTTTAAAAATAAATTGTAAATTCTGATATATTAAGATGGATCGTAAAACATATCTATCATTTTTCATAAAATCGGCAAAATTGCGTCCGTCAACCTCAAAAGAAATATCATATAAATATAATTACGACTTTAAATTAAGTGAAATAAAATTCAACAGCAAACCGCATAAGCCATCACGTAAATAATAATTAATAAGTCATAACTGACATAATTAATTTTTTCCGCCATAATGAGCCCTTTTATTTGATATATTACATGTGTTAGAAACAATTAAGCCCAAAAACATGGAATATTTTCGTTTTTACTTATAGTGTAAAAAGTAATAATCTGTTGATAATGCAGTCAATAGAAAAAATGTAGAGAATCACAAAATCTTCAACATGAGTGTTCATAAATTTTGATCGCAGCATTTTTCATAAAAAAGGTGGAAAACTAATTAAAGAAAGTGATTTTAACAAATTCATAATTTCGTTGTAATAACAGTTGGAACATTCCTCTTCCTAATGATAATGTAATGTTGTTATTTTCACACTCGGGTTCGGTTCAGTTCTTGGATTTATTTATAAACACAGTCAAACTCAATATAATTTATTTCCACTACTTTAATTTATATTCACAGAACTATTTACAATTTATTTTGAACACCTGATCTTTACTATATGGCAATCGCATACTAAATGAATCCTCCCGTCAGCTCGCTGTATTTATATATTTCTTCTCTCTAGTATTCTTCTCGAACATCATCAAAGCCAGCCCACCTCGACAGGGCAGACGAACAACACGAATTATAGGATGAATTCCCCTCACATTGCCAGCGCCTTAAGACCATTTCGTCCCGGAATGTCCCAGAATCCTTCCTGGTGTGGCAATAATTTGCAAGACTCTCCATTTCGACAACGGGACGTTTGGTGGAAGTAACAGTCAACCGGCTTCAAATCTAGGCTGCGAATATTGAGACAGCATACAAGTCCTGGACCGAAAGATAGTTTTCATCGTACTTCTCACCACCCTCCAATTCAGTCCATTCAACCTCCAGGCTATTTTTGGGACACTAATTTCATAAGGTTCTTCTCCAGTCCTCAATTCTACCATAGACTTCCAAAGATCGCTATATGTTGGCTTGTCCTACGAAAATGTTTTCGTTACCAAATAGAAGATATCTCTGGTACCCACTTGTTGCTTATCTTCAAGATGGGGACTTTCCCCACCACTGGATCTTGCTTCCTTATCTTCTGCAACTGGTGGGGTTCCTCTCTGCTCACTTCGTGCTGCACTTTCTGTCCATCCACTCACGATGCCACAAACTGTTCGAAGATCATTTCTTCTGCGGACTTGGGCTTTCTCAACTTCGCCATCATCACTTCGGGCATAAGAGGACTAACCTGTTGAAATGTACCATGTACCATGTCCCAGTCTCTTTGGTGGTCGGATTGCGGCTGTAATGTTTATTGATCTGCAGACTTGGTCTGAGTGCCACTCGAACGGAACAAGAAAACGGGTGATCTATTCCTTGACAAGGGCATCAGCAACTGACAAGGCTTCTTGATTCGGCAAGGCATAGGTTTCTTCCCATTTACTGAAATAGTTCATCACACCACAATGTACATATACACATATTTGCGGAGTCAGATTCCGGAAATGGACCGGCAACATCAATGGCTCTTCTTTCGAATAGACTGCCCAGGTTATATTGCTGCATGGGAGCTTTTACTGGCTTCCGCACAAACCGTACATTACCGGCACCAATCCTTGACATCTGCTTGGTAGTTTACTCAATAGAAGCGTTCTCTTAACTTTAACGGGCTTTTGGTTACTCCCAAATGCCCTCAAGGTCATGTAGTTCTCGTAAAACCTCAGGTGTCCTATTTCTGGGGATTACAATCTGTTTTCTGTTATTGCTCTCGTCTGGAGTTTCCAGTACGCGCTTCAGAAGTCGGTTCTCCAGGATGAGGGAGTTCCACTGAGAAACGATAAATCTCCTACGGTCGTCCTACTTCCACCGGATAACCTCTTTTAACTCTGGATCCAATCTCTGGTCTGTTCTCCTCAGATTGCCAACGGTCGTCCACGGCTGTAGTTCTACAGAGAACATTCGGCTCGTTGATAATGTTTGCAATCATAAGGGCATGGTCTACTTGATAAGGCATCAGCATTCTTATGGCTTGTTCCAGTGCGCTGTACTGCCCAGGAAGTCGGTACTCCTTTGCTGCCCTTGCCACGACTTCGCATATATTCTACTTTACTACCTTTCCAACATCACAGTCTCGGTAAGGATTTCCTTTACTATCTTCATTACAGAGGCTTTAGCATTTCCACCATCTTCTAATTCTTTTTCTCTGCTCTGACCTCTACAGGTATTTTTCGCAGCATCGAATTTCAGAGCTCCAGCCAGTGCATCCACTAATTGAGTCGTTCGAGCCAATATCAGTGCTTATCTGGCTTCCCGGTCTTGGACTGCTAACCTTTCTAATACATTTTCCGGTGTGGCTTGATAGGCAAGGCGAACCAGACGGGCAATATCAACTTCAAACTGTTGTAATGATTCATTCGCTTTCTGGTGGCGATTTTTCAGCGATGAACTTTGTCTTTGGAATAACCCCACAAAAAGGAGTCCATAGGCGCGAGGTCTGAGGAATGCGTAAGATATTCAATGCAATTCATGTCTCTGGAAAAGATGCATGGAAGTAAGCTCATACATCGCGATGGTAGTGTGGAGGTACGCCATCTTGCTGTAAGGAAATTTCGTCGTCATCACCAAACATCTCTGTAGTTTGTGGACCGAGAAACTCCTGAAGCAAGTTGAGGTAACTCTCATCAGTGACAGTTCCGTTACTAATACTGCTCTATGATGCTAGTGCGCATATCAACCACACCATACTGTTACTCCTGGTAAGTTTACATGTTGAATGAGAACGTAGGTTTTCGCGGCCAGGGTCATAGCTGATTCTGCTTGTTCCGGATTTGGACCGCGTCATTTGTTCGAATTAATTTATTTATACATCTGAATCAACATATAAACAAAGGTTTCCGACGTTTCGCCCACACTTATAAAGGGCTTTTTCAAGGGTGAGAAAATACAAATGTTACTTACCTTAAGGCGGACACATTCGTTCAGTCTTTTTCTGACAAACACAAATTGAAACTTCCCTTTATTAAACTTATTTTGAATGTTCATCTGGGATATCTCCTCGCAATGCTGTTTTTTGTGCCGTTTCGATTCCTTATCTGGAATCGTTGTCGAACAATGTTTGTTTGAATGTTTTGCACTATATTCCCTTGACTTTTTTGGTAATGTCAATTGACAAAATAATCATTTACCTCCTCAATCATTTAGAAACTATTTATTAAACTTGTCGCACTGCAGCACTAATTGAAAATGACTAACACATTGGATCTATCAAAAGATGAAATAATTATTGGCCCCTTGAAATTCCAGGTAAACGAAGGGTAGGAGGTACTTAAAGGGATTATTTTGAATTGTTTTATTGTTGTGATGATATTTTTGAATAAATTCCTCGAATTTTATTAGTAAGTAATGTAAGTGATTTATTTTGTTGATGAGATTTGTGTTGAAATGTGATCGCAGGGTTGCCAGATTGGTGAAAGTTCAAAAAATTCTTGCGATTTTTGGCGATTTTAACGGCCTCTCGGAATTCTCTGGTGAAATAATACGGAGATTTGGCCACGACAGAGGAGCTGTCGAAGAGGACTTGGTGGCCCGTTTCGTGATGATGTTCAGCTATAGAAGAGTTTGTGCTCACATAGACGGGTGTTTATAGAACGACCTGTTTCACCGATGTATACTGCCCCACACGAGCATGAGATGGAATAAACACACTTGGATGAAAGATGATTTTGTTTATCCTTTAGAGAGGGTAACACTTGTGAGATTTTGGATAGTGGTTTGTAGCCTGTTTTTACCTCGTGTTTATGGAGAAGCTTCCCAATCCTATCCGTGACTTTGCTGATATATGGCAAATATGCTACTGGTTTACTAGGTAACAATTCTTTTTGGTGACGAGAAATACGCTTTACCCAAGCTAATTCTCTTCTCAAACTTTTGGGTTTTGAGTTCACGACTGACCGTTTCTGATATGGATGATGATGGGATCAGGCGTGAAGATATTTCTGTATACAGAGTGGCCCAGACGACCATTTGGCATTCGTGAAACCAACACGTCCGGGAAGAGCAGGGATCCATTGAACTCAATTTCCATCGTGAATCTGATGTTTAAATGTTGGGTAATAATGTATTTAAAGAACAATTGCAGACATCAACATATCTCAATCAAATTTTGGGTTTGTGGCTTGAAGACTCCAGAGCCACTGTTTCAAAGGCTTCCACAAAGATATTTGCCACTACTCATGCGGGCACCAGAAGTTTGCACGTAATATTTAATTTGAAAAATAAAATATTTAGACGTAAGACATTTTTCGATCAACATGGGTAAATCCAAGGTTTGTCCGTTTTCTGACAGCAGTGCTCTAATAATCGATAGGAAGTCTGAGAACTGGTGAACAGTAATGTCACATCAAAACTAACTAAAATATCATTGGGTTCAATTGATATCCCTGTCAGAAGAGTTACGAAATGGGATGAGTTTAAAACATCTGAGGGCGATTTTCCACTGAATGTTTTAAGAATGTCAGCTAAATATTTGGCGATGTATTTGGGGAGCCGATTAAGTTCACAATCGGTCATAACGAAATTTGTTCTTTATGGATTTTCGGCAGGCCATATAGGCGTGGAGAGGTACAAATACAAAGAATTAGATGTTTTTGTGTTGCTTTGGGAATGTTTTTTATCAATGAAGTTATTTCACGTTCTATTTTGGGAGTGGGATCACGATGAATGGGAGAATAGGATCCATTTGAAGTAACTCATTTACCTTATTAGCATATTCTGGAAAATCTAGGACAACCGTTGTATTGCCTTTATCCACCGGAAGAGTGACATTATCTACTAATAAAATTTGAAGAATTCATTCAAAATATCATCACAACCAGAAAACAATTCAAAATAAACCCTTTGAGTACCTCCTACCCTTCTTTTACCTGGAATTTTAGGGGGCCAATTATTATTTCATCATTTGATAGATTCAATGTGTTAGTCATAATAAGGTGAAGTTTCAAATTGTGTGTGTGTGAGAAAAAGACTGAACGAATATGTTCGCCGTAATAACATTTGTATTTTCTCACCCTTGAAAAAGCCCCTTATAAGTGTGGGCAAAACGTTCTATGTTCTATGGAAAACGTTATATATATGTTGGTTCAGATATATACATAAATTAATTCGAAAAAAAAGATGCGGTCCAAATTTTTTTAAATTGATTATTATTGGCGCTTTCATATTTTGTGTAATTGTCAGTGTCATTTTTAAATTCAAATATTTGGAAAACCGCAAGTTTATAAGGAATACCTTTTTGATGTATGGATGTAAAGGAGAATAATTTTATTAAATATTTCGACCCAAAACCATAACTCCAAAATTAAGCATGTAACTAAGGCCCTCTTTGAGTGTCAGATATAGCAATGGAGTGCTCAGATATACCAGCTTCAACAAAGCATTCCCCGCAAATTTCATTACATTGGCGGCAGTAATTTCCAAGTGATTGTCAAATAGGTGTATAAAATAATATTGTTTAACACCCTGTACCTCGAAAACATAAGCAGTCAGGAATGTTTTTTACTAAGTTAACCCTACCTTTTTTTTTGGCTATTCTAACTGTCCTTGCAAGCACTCCATGTTTTTTTTAAACTCTATATTATCAAAAATACCTGTTGGTGTTTTCTGAGTAAATAAACCAATTTTAAGAATATCGGATTGATATAATAAATTAAAATAATAGATATACATTAGTTATTAATAGATGTGGACAACATTTTCGATATGTACTTGGTTTGCATAACAAATATTAAAATATGCAGGATCATTGGAATATTGGTTACAAATACTTTTTATTCCTATAACAATATACGAGTTGCACCAGATTCAAATTCCATGATTAGTATGTTGCACACAATTTATACATTATAGAAAATAATAAGTTCTATGTTCTATGGAATAAGTTTATTTAGAAGTATTTTAATTCAACTGATTATAATCAGCATATACGGAGATATATAGGTAAGTAAAATCAAATTTTATAACAATTTTTGTAAATAACCGAAAATCTGAAAACTGGTAGAACGATTATCTCCCTAAAATCCTGTTCATATGAACTCTATATATAAAATATATTCTCCAAAATCTGACTTTACAGAATGATTTTATTCTAAGAATTATTCTGTAGAAATATGGTGAAAGACATCACGTTCGACATACGAAAAAATAGTTAATTATAAAATAATCATATTTTTAGTATGTTCCATTTTATTCCACAGAAATTTTGTAGCCGGTAATTGTGCTGAACGAAGAAAGTATTCTAAATCCCCTGTTAGCTGTTAGAAGTAGGCTTGGGTCGTTCGTGAATGAGTCGTTCAAAACGAACGACTCTTCTACATGTGCTACGAATGAGCGGCACAGTTAAGTCAAATAGCTCGTTCAGTTCGCCATTAATAGAGTCATTCGGCTCGACCGAGAGTCATAGGATGTGCTAAACGTTCAACGTTCAATCGCGAACTAGACTCCTTGATTCGTACATCGTTCAATCTTTCGACCGGCACAGTCATCTCGGCTCGGAGCAGTGGAGAGAAAAGAGCAGGCAGCCGTCTGGTTCATGAGATAAAAGTATTTTAAAATTTGGTCGGAAGGTTTTATTTTCAACGAATCGATGAATGGGTATTTTAAATTTTTATTATGACAGGCACTAGGGCACATGATTGTTATTGTTTTGCAGTGTTTTTGTTATATAAATTTCTATTTGGGTTATAAGTAAACATAATAATTTTATTTGTTTTTAATGTTTAGAGTTTTTTTCTTATTTTTGTTACCAAATAATACAAAAATAAAAATTTTGTATTAACGTAAATTAATGATCTTTAAATTATGACTCAGCAAAACTTTAATATTAGTGTGAGCAGTAAACTAGACAAGTAGAGACATTATATAAATCCGCCTAAGGCTAAACGGCTGTGTTTTAGGAGATCGTTCAATTGAACGACTCATTATGAACGACTCGTTTTGGTGAGCTGAACGAAATGAGCCGGCTCACTAAAAGAGTCATAAAACCCAACGCTAGTTAGAAGGTGGGTAAATTTGTTAGTTTCAGTGGGGCTGTTGGAAACCCATAGTACAAACCTTAGACAGGCTGACGAAACAAAACAACTGCGTATTTGTTGCCAATAGGATTGAGATAGTAGGAATAAAATTTAAATTAACCTTCTGACAAAGGCTTGATTGGATATAAGATATTGATAATCCACCTTTCATCAAAACAATTAATTTAAACCCCAAATAGTAAATAATAATTACAATATCTTTGTTCTAACAAGATTATAATTAAATAAATATACAGGACAGGAGTATAGATCTCAGCAGCTATTTCTCAAATAGATTGGAACTCATATTTTGGAAGCATCATCGGATTTTAGTGTGCTATATTTTTTCTTGTGTGTTTATGGAACTTTCATTAATTGCAGACCTTTAATCTCTGAGGAGGCGAAGGGTAAAAGATTGTCGTACATAATATGTTATAAGTCGAAATGTGCGATTTGGAACATAGGGTGATGAATATTTGACAGCTACATAGGGGAAGGGGAGGCATAAATGATCAAAAGCGTCCTGACGTAAGTAATGAATGACCCCTTATGTAATAATAAATATTTAAAGGCACTGTTAGATAGTGTTTCACATTTTTCAGTAAAATGAACTTAGATGTGAAGAATAAATACAGTAACTTTGTTCCTTAAAAGTCAGGTATATACAACACCACAATTTTATTTACACCATTGATTTTGTAATAAAATTGCTACTACTAATAATTTAGGGTGTTTATTTGACCTTATATAAAAATTGTGTTGCTGGTGGCTTTTTAGATAGGAAACGACGTAATGCGTATTAGCGTCTTATGGGCAAGGCGTCGGTGCGAAAAAATATTTATATAATAAAATACCCACCAAGAAATTGTTGGCAAAACAATATTTAGGGAAATCCCAAAATATTGTCTTCCCGTTCGTATAATGGAAAAGTTTAGAAGTTTTCATTTCATTAGCAAAAAGAAATTTATTTTATTTTTCTATGGTTGCTGTCCATTTAGAGCGAATTCAAGGTAAGCTATGATTTAATTTTATGGTTTATTATTATAATCCCATTGTAACCAAAGTCAGGATCAGACCTTGAAACGGTTGAATTTTTAAATATACAGTTTTACGATTTTTTTCTCATAAAAAAATAGTCACAAACAACATTCAAAAAACAAGAAATATTTTATTTAGTATTTTATTTTTCTTTTAGACAGGTCAAAGTGGCCAACATGCGCCCCAGCTTAAAGACGCGTGTAAATAATAAGCTTCTTGAAGTGCAAGATGGCAAGAACACGCTGGAAAATATTAAAAAATGTAAATTGTCTAATATTTTAAATGTTCTTAATGATGTTTGGGATGTACAGTCTTAAAGTAAAAAATACAAAAGTCGCTTTTCATTGCATATATGTTGACAGTACAGTAATAAAGTTAGAAAAAGGAAATCTTTTAGGCCCAAAAAAGGGATAGAACCTCTACAAGCTTAAAACGAAAAAAAGTATAATGCGAGTGAATGAACTTTGACAAGTTGGATTGTAAGAGGTAATTGCCAGGTAATTATTCATAATCCGGTCAATTTACACATTCGACGTTACAAAAATTTAAAGAAGCTGTAACTTGGTAAAATTGCTTAAAATACAATTTTAAAAGGAATCTCAAAACTACTCATCGTTCCGGTCTGTGGAAAAAAATTGGCTCGAGGTCAAATGTCAAAAAATGAGTTTTTCGCGATTTTCAGCAAAACGGTAAGTTTTATCGCAAAATTACCTCAGATAAATTATAAATCATAAAATTCTCTACCAAAAATGTTTTAATATTTTTTTTCCTAAGAACCACAATTTTAGAGATATCAGGTTTTAAAAAGTTGAATAATTTGTAATCGTCATAATTTGCACACGTTTCCACGCCACCTATGAGGTAGTGCACTTAGCGTGTTTTTTTAACGCGATTTCCCCAGTAGGCCTATTCCACGGGTTTTTGTTTGTTTCGGAACTATTGCAAAATAATATTTTTTAATAAGGGTTGGTAAATATAAAAGCGGTGTAAATACAAAAAAAGTCGCTAAATTTATTCATCCCAATCATAATTTTCGAATATTTCTGCTTCCTCTTCTGCTTCTTGTCCTTCTTCTTGATCTTCTTCTACTTCTTCTTCATTTTGGGTGCTAGTAAATTGCCCCAATAGCGATTCCTCGTTGGTTTCATAGGAGTCCTGGGTTGGTGACTCAACATTAGAGCACGACCGACCTTGACAATGTGTACCGCCAGGGAACAAAACAGTGCAACTTTTTTGCAACCATATTTAGCATTAAATCCCTTTTTGCAGTTGCAAAATATTCAGCAGTTTCTCTGGCGCTGGTGGAAGTAAAGTCTGAACTGATTCTAATGTGTTGTCGACCAACTTCCAACCCCAGTTTTTAGAGTCCAGTTGATTACCAAGTTATCCTTAAACTTGGTAATATACCCGAAAAAACTGAGGTTAGAGGAAGACAAACTAATTGTACTTGTTTTTTGTTTCGAGTATTTTTAACGAAACACGCGTATCGAAACTTATCTAAAGAATTAGTTTTTTAGGAGCCCCGTACATAGCTAGAAGAAAGCGAATTCCATTGGTGATAACATTTTGTCGAGTACAATTACTGTTTTTAAAAACTTCAGCACATTGAACTAAATCTTGTTCTTCAAACATTTTGAAAACTGTTGTTTTTCTTCTCCTTTAAAATGCAGATGTGTATCGCAGCCAGTTATTGCGTGTAAAAATAGTACATGATTTTGACACTTTGCAAAAAATTATTTTCCAATAGTTCCGAAACAAACAAAATCACAACAGACCCGTGGCAAGGCCTATTGGAGAAACCACGTAAAAAAACGCGCTAAGTACACCACCTCATAGGTGACGTGTAAACGTGTGCAAATTATAACGATTACAAATTATTCAACTTTTTAAAGCTTTATATCTCTTAGACAAAAAATTAGAAATACATTTTTTGTAGAGAACTTTATGGTCTACAATTTTAGTCTGGTGTAACTTTGCAATAAAACTCACCGTTTTGCTGTAAATCGCCAAAGACTCATTTTTTTACCATTGACCTCCAGCCATTTTGTTCCACAGCCCGGAACGATGAGGACTTTTGAGGTTTTTCTTATAATTGTATTTTGAGCAATTTTACCAAGTTACAGCATCTTATGAATTTTTGTGCATTCCTCCTGATTTTAGGCCTAAATTGACCGGATGATCAGAAATGACAGAGAATTTTTTTTACTCATTTCCAAAATCAGGAATTCTTTCAGTTTTGGTTGGAACAAATTAATGGGAGTTAAATAGATATATTAAATAGATATAGAAGAAAAAATATCTTTTGACAGTAGATATAAAAGATTGGAAGAATTTCACAAAATTTAAAAGTATAGGAATAGTGGCATCGTCGAGATTAGAATTTAATTTAAAATAATTATAACACCATAATATTGATATGTAGCCAAAGACTCCAAGACTGAACCTATGACAACAGTTATCTTTAAGTATTGAATGAAATAGGTACTTATTAGTTAACTAACTTCTAACATTAATTGACAATATGAACACTGTCGACAAACTTAAAATTTCCAGGAAGTCTAAATCGTTTTGTTGTAATGAGTTTTCGATATCATTATTATTTCTCGGCTTATGAAATATGAGAAATAAATTTCTTAATTAATTATTATTTCAGAAAGCGTATCTTGAAGTGCATCTGCAGCAAATAAAAAACACTTTATAAGCAAGTAATAGTTAATGAATGCTGTTCGATTAAGCTACTTGTATAATTTATAAAAAGCATATTAAAGATTACATATACTTATTAAATGCAAATATTCTAAGTTAGGTAATCTCCATTTATATAACAGCTTAATGTAAATGCTACAGTTAAAAATGAAACGATGTAGTTAAGGAAATTAAATCTAATTGGATTTTTTAAACAGAAATGGCCTGAAATTGAATGAATATAGTGGTATTCAAATTCATGTGATAAATTTCGCCAGTATTTGTGCATTTCTCTTTTTCGAGCTATCTTATTGTTTTTTTGTCTTTTTCCTCATCAACAAGAAATTATGTGATTAATGTGTTCTACCAGTACTAACACAAGCTTGATAACGCTAGAATTAGAGAAACCGTGATCTTCCGGTTCTAAACGCAATTCTGGCAATAGAAGGACAACAAAAGTCACTGTTCTATCCCAGAGCTTTCAAGAGGCGATTCTATGATTGGAAGTATTTGTAATAACTTGAACAAAAAAGCTAACAACAAAGGAACATAGAATATGAAAGACGAATATGAAAAGGGATAAGAAGATAGTGTCACAGGATGATGATGCTCAGACTAAAAAAAAACTTCATGCCAAAATCGGCCTTAGTCTTGTTCTCACATTTTCGCAAGACCAAGACCGCCTAATTGCAGCAAGAACAACACCAAAACTAACCCTGCAAGATGTGAGTAAGAACAAGACTCTTGTGTCTTGCAGTTACAGTTGAGTCTAACTGAGAGTTGGCCGTTATTGAGTATTACTCATAATATCTGCATAGAATAAAACTGGTTTTGCAGCAACTACTGAAATATTTCCTCATCATTTTTTAAATAAACATTTAATACATCAGTAATATTCTGAAATTCCATTTTCATTTTAAACCCCAGTTATAACCTACTGAAAAACAACGAGTGTAATAATTTTAACGTTGCACTTATTTTGTTCTGTGCTCCGTCTCGATAGTATTAAATATTTTAGTTTTGCCATGAATTTGATTTAGTAATTGATATAATAAATTGAAAAAAATAACGTGACCCCTGGCAACGAGTAACCAAAAAACTTTTCCTAGTAATATCTCCCTAGACGGTAATTTGAGCTACAATAGGGTAATGTGGATTTTAGACAAATGTGGCTAGATTTCTGCATGTTATTTACAATATTATTTATTATTGTGACAAATTAAGCAAAAATATTTTGAAGTAAGAGATACGTTTAGGTGCACCAAACCCTTAATGGCAGTATTTACGGAGGGGTATTCACAAAAGACCTAACACATTGGCATTTGCATTTGAAGAACAGATGATAAATATTGTTATTATAATATTTTATTTTTCATTTACAAAAATATTTGTTGACTAATCATTAAATTTTATCAACATTTTATCTAAGCATATTGTAGATTTTTTTTTTGATTATGCATATAAATCAACTTGATGCCGATAAAACGTACCATCATGCCATTTTGACATGTTGTGGGTGAGGTGAGTTCGCGGTCAAACCTTATTTTATCTTGCAATTTAACCAAAAAAGAACCTGATAGTTGTAAACTTTGGGTAACCCGCCAAATCCACATCTTTCACAACTTACACAAAATGTCGTTCCCAATTTTCTAAATGTTCTCAAATAAAGTACAGAAATAGGCCTCACTGTCGAATTTTGGTATACAAAAATAGATCGAGATACGTTTTTTAACATTCGATTTGTGCAAGCATCAAGTTTGTGACCATATTGCACCGGTGCATAAGAAAAATGCCTTTTCGTAGGTACATCTCGAAGAGGTAATAGTTAAAAAGTATAATTCGGAAAATAATGAAGAAAATAGGTCCAATTTTATTACTCGGGGGTTTTTGGGGTCGCTGAACACGAAAAAGATGTCACCAATAGCCTCCAGAATATCTGATGTCCAGGATGTTAGGTATTAACGTCGCACTGTGGGTAAAATGGTATTTTTTACTGGAAATCTAATACCTCCGCGAAAATAAAGATATTGACGCAATTCTTCTTTAAGTTGAAGCGTAGGTCATATACATTTATGCAACATTATTTATTAACCATATTTTAATCCACGATCTTATTTTTCTTTTGTTTATGGTATATCGTCAAGAAAAATGGAGATATTGATATTTTTATTATATAATATATATAAATATAATCAAGTAAGCAATATAAATTATCAAATGTCATCACCCCCAAAATTTGGAAGGAAATAAGAAGTGCGAGGATAAAAACGTGAAAAATATTCGAAAAATACCTACAAGGGTTTTTGTGGGCCCTGAACCCATCTTTCCACACTATGAGGAACATTTACGGTTACTGTCACCACTCTAACTGTGGAAACGAGCAATCTGAGTGTCAAAATATTAACTAGATGATGATTTCTGTTATTGGATTTTATATCTTTAGTAAAGTTACTTCATTATTTAATTTTTAATTTATTTATTTCTTAACACCATTTACCATTTTAGGCATCTTGCCATGGTTACTTATTAACAAGATATTAATTATTGGTTTGTGTAATTTTGATACATGTGAGAATCTATATATAAATAGACTAAGACAAAACGATTAGGTACCATTTTCTCCTCTGTTTCTCAACCGATTTTCTTCATTTTTGTTTTGTTTAGTAGCTACTGACGACCTTCAGTGCAGAATGCTAATGTTAATTTATAATATTGGTTCATTCATTAAATAAAATATAATAAGAATTCATTATTTACGTCAATAATGTCAATGCCAAACAAATGAATGTGCCGAGTGCCGCTGCCGCCAGACTCAAACCATTGAGTAATTATATATAGACAGATCAATGCTATTATATACTTAGAGCATGTACTTCTGGAGGTGGCATGCAAGCGTTGTTATTGTTTAGTGGGTAAAGTAATCGTTGAATATCATAATTATACAGGGCGATTCCAGATATGTTAGAAATAATTTTTTTAATGGGTGGCAGTTGCATATTTAGGGTGTTTAAAATATAGAGTAGAGTGCAATTATAACTAATAAAATAATTATATAGGGAAGCCCATTAGCGGTTGAATTTACAGGGTTCTTGGAATAGAAGGTGCAGTAAAATTACAGTTATACAGGGTGGTGCAAAAAATGTTATACATAGATGCATATACAGGGTGGCGGAAATGGAAATGCAACATTTCGTAACCCATAAGCAGTTGTATATATAGTTAAGATGAAATATAGGGTAATAGGAATTATAGATATACAGGATGGTGATAAAAAATGTTAGAATAGGAATTGATTTATAGAGTAGCCGACGAAGAGTTCCATATATATAATGATTGAAATATAGGTCGGAATAGAATTATAGTTACAGAAGATAATTAAAAATTTCATAAACAAAAAGTTTAAATATGGTGGGTCATAGGCGGTGGCATATACAGAATGGTTTACCCGGTGGTTGAAAAATGTTAAAAAATATTATGCGTGGTCTATAAGCAGTTGCATATACAGGGTGCCGGAAATATATAATGAGATGGAATTATTATAATGAGGATTTTAATAAATGTTAGAGAATTGAGTGCAATTATAGCTATACAGAGGTGTTAGAAAAAATATATATGTAGGGTAGCCCATTAGCAGTTGAATTGTTGTCATATTAAATTAAGAATTTCGAATTTGAACAGAAATAAAGTTCTATGAATTATATCTGAAAAAAACTTGAATTTCGTTACTTATTTGTAGAAGCGAGATGTAAGACCGACATCTAGGATTTTCGAGGAAACTATCACACAGAGGTTCCGAATCTGGATCCGTTCCGTGTAATTGCTGTTCTCCCTAAAGTCCTAGGATAGAATGTCACGATAAAATTTTCATGTTACTTAACCTGCCAGAGATATTGACACAATTGGTCGAATTTCGACCACTGGGCGACAGCTAGTATAATATAAATTTACCAAAATAGTTTCATTCTCAAGTAAATATTTTAGTAGTGTGTTTGTCGAAATTTGTATGACAATTGTCACATAATGTAGGTACGTTTACTTTCTTTATATACAAGAAACCACCCACGAAAACCCTTATTTAACGGCTATTTCGCACTTTTTCCCTCACTTGCTTCCCATTTCTACCTACAATTTAGGGGATGAGGGCATTCTTATAAATGCCTCCTAAATCTATATTAATTACCCAACTATTTGTAAAAAATATGTGACAATAGCTCTGTTTTTCTTTGAAAATAAAACACAATATCGGTTATTAAAATGTGCACCTTTTCATCTCTTATTTAGCTATGCACTCATCTCTCTGAGTTATGTGCATTTTTAGCGAAAATATTAGGATTCCGGTAAAAAATGACATTAAATATCCATATGGCTACGTAGATAGCAGCCGTCCTGGGCACCACGTTCTACGGATGTCGTAATTACGTTCAGCGACCCCAAAAACGACAAAGTAATTAAACTGGATTTTTTGCGTCTTTATTTACCGAGTTATAAGGTATTTATTAATTACCACTGCGAGATGCACTTACGAAAATGTATTTTTCTTATTCACTGCTGCTACTTTTCAAAATTCGTTTATAAAATGGTGCTAAGAAACTGTAAAATTAAAAAACTAACTATAATTAATAAAAAGAATTAACTGAATCTTCTATAACAGAATTAATGGATTTTCTACATTTTGTCACCTACGCCACTCGTTTGCACCTCTAGAGTGGGAGATACTACCAGTAAATCTTCCCCCCAGTAGGAAATCATGAACAAAATTAGAACTGTTATCAGGATTCCACCAAAACCCTTTTCAGTAGTTTTCGCAATTTTTTACACTCATTCATAGCTTATTTCCTTCCCTAGATTTAAGAAAAATATTTATTTTTCGCGGAGATATTATGTTTCCGTTAAAAAATGCCATTTGCCCCGTCATTGTGACATTTGTTCCAGCCGTCCTGTACACGAGATATTCCGAAGACCATTGGGAATATCATATGAGTGTTCGGTGAACCCAAGAACTTCCGATTAACAAAATTGGATTCATATCCGTTCATTTTTTATTAATTCCCCTTCCAGATATGCAATTTTACTATGCACCGGTGCAATTCTTCAAAACTCATTGACCACATATGGTCACAAACTTTGTAGTCGCTCTCATGATGCAAAAACTGCATATCAATCCATCTTACTGCACAAAAAAAACGACATTACATCATTTCCGGGACTAACTAGCTTGATACTTACCATTCAGAAAAAAATGCTTGGTCTACGAACCAGGTCCACTTAGCATTAAATATTGTAAATTAAATAAATTATTAAAAGAAAAAAAATCGACTTAGAATACACATAGGTACATAACTTATGTACTAAAAATTAAAAATAATATTATTTCAGCTACAACTAAATATCAGTCTCAAGCTAAACATTCAATAAATAAGTTTTTAATAACTATGTTCTATTCTATTTGGGACCTATTTGAAAGTATGTATTTAATTTTTTTAGAAAAATATTATTTCCCCCCTTTTAGTTAAGTTTTTTTGCAGTCGTTTTTATTTATACCCTTATAATATCACTCATTTCTCCCTCTTTCATATCACATCAATTTTCTCCTAAACTACTGGACGGAAAAAGTTGGAATTTGGTTTCAGTGTATAGTTAATTTTGATTTTAGGGGTTCTTCTGGGGGGGGGACTAAAAAAATCGACCGTTCCCCCCCCCTTACCTCCGAAACTATAACAACCAAAATTTTGAAAAAAATTAGAGATATAGCCTCACCTGAATTTTACCGGAAAAATAAAGGGACACCTCTACTATTAATTTTGGGGGCCAAATTACAAAATTAAATGGAAAATATAAAATTCAAATTGTTTCTAACACATTATATCATATCAGATGAAACAAAATTTTTTTTTCATATTTTTAAAATAAATTATTTTAAAGATATTAACAAAAATAAAAAAAATACCCATTTCCCCTACGTTATCTACGAAACTATAAGCCGTACAATTTTGAAAAACATTAGAGATATAGAGCCTCACCTGAATTTTGGGGGGCAAATTCAAAAATTAAATTAAAAATATAAAATCAAAATTGTTTCTAACGCATCACGTATTATATCAAATCAAAGGACTGATTATGATAAATACAAACATATTTTTTGATATTTTTAAAATAAATTATTTGAAAGATATTAACAAAAATATAAAATTTTTTACCCATTCCGCCTACCTTATCCCCGAAATTCACCTGAATTTTACCGGAAAATTAAAGAAAAAAATAGGGGTATAGGACCTCACCTGAACTTTACTGGAAAAATAGGGAGAAACCACTAATATTAATTTTAGGGGGCCAATTACAGCATTAAATGGAAAACATAAAATTAAAATTATATTTAACGCATCATGTAATATATCAAGTCAAAGCCAAATTATAGAATTAAACGGAAAATATTTTTTTACGCATCATGCAATCTATCAAATGAAAGGGGTCATGATGAGGAATACAAATATATATTTTTCATATTTGTTAAATAAATTATTTACAAGATATTAACAAAAAATATATAAAAAATCCCATGTCTCGCTTTATTTCCGAAACTATTCTATCTAAAATTTTGAAAATAATTAGAGGTACAGGGGCTCACTTGAAAGTTATAAGAAAAATTATTAGAAAACCCCAATATTAATTTTGAGGAAAAATTATAAAATTAAATGGAAAATAAAAATTTAATTTTCAAACGCATCATATAATATATCAAATAAAAGGCTCATTATGTGAATTACAAATATATCATATTTTTAAATCATTTATTTAAAAGATATTAACAAAAATATTAAACATCGACTTAATTCCCACTTTAGAAAGTACACTATCTAAAATTTTGAAACATATATTTTATTTGTATTTTTAAATTTAAATTAAAGATTTAATAATTTATGATATAAAACTTGACATATTTTCTCTTTAAATTCCAATCTACAGAGCCTAAAATTCAGACAGTAGAGTACAAAACGCTTCCCTGAAAGTTTATTAGTAAAATGTTAATTTTGGGAGCTACATTAGAAAATTAAATACATATTTTTAAAAAATCATGTAGCAGATAAAATAAAAAGTCTATGTGTGTAAAATAAAAGTTTATATTTTTTTATAAATTTAAAACGCTTCCTTTAAAATACTTTAGGATAAATATAAGAAAAGGCACTCATTCCCTGCTTGCCTGAAACTGCATATTAGAATCTTGAAGGTGGTACGGACCCTTAGTATGCGAGTCCAACTCGCACTTGACCAAATTATTTAAAAAATATATTTATGTCAATAAAAAGGTTACAGACATATAAACACAAAGGATTGTACACTAACACCAAACCTTTATTTTTAGACCCAACGCCATTTCAACAGCCAAGCGTCATAGAGGTTTGGTTTACTCGTTTAGTGAGAATATAAAGGTTTGCTGTAGTGTACAAACCTTTGTGTTTATTCGTCTGTGACACACCAAAGGTTCCACAGTTCTGCCGAAAAGGTTACAATTACGAATTTTTATCTTGTAAAAGTTATGCTCAAGATTTTTATTGCATTAAGGAGAAAATTATTTTTTAATAATACTTCATATTCGGGAAGCTACTTCTTCAAGAAACAAAAAACATTACGCAAAGTTGATAAGCTGATCTCGCAAGTTTTTCACTATAATTACGTTACTTTTTGAAATTTGCAACGTTCTTTAAATGAAACTTTTCTCCTTTCGGAGGTAGTCAGTGGTAACAGATAGCTGGCACTTTCATTATTGTGTCGAAACAGTAAATTACTATTAAATTAACGAGAGAAAACACATACAATTTTACCGACATGAACCCTTCAAACTCTTTCAAAATTACCATTACAATTGGTGTACGAAAACCAACGAAAAGGGAGATATAACGAAACCAATGGTAGACGAGCAAATCTGAAAATTGACATACTTTCGACTTAGACTGACTCATTATATAACATACTTATATAATCTTCTAATGTAAACTTCTCTGTTCGATTTTTATGAATCGTTCGTTGGCGAGAGAAACGAAGTGTAGGTTAGCATAACGTAAACACTTACCTAGTGACGAGTTTGTCGGAAATGATTTGAGGCCAAGATTACGTGTCACTAGTACAATGTACTCGTGTAACAAATCCCGTTTTACTGTTTTTAATAGATGTTTATATAACATGTATTAGGATCAAAAATTAAGAAATGCGAACGATTAAAACTAAATGTGTACTTTTTTAGCTAATAAGCATTCTATTATTTATTTTATAAGTGAATTTTTAAGAAGAAATGGTCGGGTTAGGAAAGAAACTGAAAGTTTTTAAGAACTGTATGTTAGTGATAGTATTAAAATGCTAGTTAATATTGTTCTAATAAGTTGATAATTTCATGAAAGGAATAAGAATAGAACATTTAAGCTTAAAATATTACTTCAATCTAACGACATAAAAATTCTACATCGTTACTCTATAGTGGTGATTTTTAAATGTACCTGCGATTTACCTAAATCCAGTAATCGAAATAAAAATTTCAAAAACGTTCCCATAAGCTCGCCACCGTGTATTATATTTTGTGACATATTGTACAAAATAAAATATCTTGATTTAGGATAAAATACTATCATTCACTAGTTGCAGTCTGTAAAAAAAGATTAGGAAGTAATGGGACTTCCCAGAAAAGTGTATATAAGCTCCAAGAGTTGTGATTTTAAAAATCTAAGAACGAGATATACCAGACCAATAGTACTCTCATAGTCTTAATCCGTAAGAAGGGTAATAAAGCAGATATTCGGAATTAAGAACGAAATATTTTATTGGATAGCCCGTACGCAGTTGTATATACAGGGGGGCAACACCCAGAAGGAGATTTTTAAAATTAGTATTGTTTTGATCAAAACATAGACGTTATAATAAGAAGTAAATGGTTAAAATTTGTATAGAAATTATCAAGATGTTTAAAAAATATATTAAGTTTGTGATAATGTGTTTGTCCACCGCTGTTATCTATACACTCGCCAACACGTCTTGAAAGTGATTCAAGATAAGGTGCTATATTTCTACTTGAGGAGTACTATACCAAACTACCTGTATTTCATCTCTTAGAACCTCCAAAGTCCATCGGGGTTGGGGAAGATTTACGAGCCCTCTACCCATCATAACCCAAACATGTTCTATGGGCGAAAGATCGGGGGATCTAGGCAACCATTGCAACAGATTCAGATGGGTCTCTTCAAAATAGTTGAAATTAACTCGAGCAACAAGAGGCCGATATTATCTTGTTGAAATATGGGATACATGAGCCGATTAAGGTAATTGAGTACATACGGCTCCAATACTTCCTGAAAATAACGTTGCGCTGGCATGTTATCTCAAAAAAGACTAAAGGCGACCTACTTCCGTGTGCAATAGCACCCAACACCATAACGCCTAACCGATTTTAATTCAGCAAATCTCAGCCAGAAGGTAATTTTACGATACACAAACCCCCTGTATAAGATTCTTCCCTTCTGACAAATAATTTTGAAAAAATTTAGATAAACTACTTTTCCTATTTAATGTTTAAATAAACATATGTAGTGAAAAAAAATTGAAACTAGCCATTAGTGTCCTTTTCTATCATCACGTGTATCATTTATGAAAATAAATCTCGTATACAAATTCTTTTATTATAAAAAAGTAAATATTCCCTGAACAATAAAGACCTTGCTTCGCTGATTTAGGAATGATAACTAGAAAAATGTGACATTTTAAATTCAAACAGAAGAATTTCTAAAAATTAATAACAAATCAAAATTAAAAAGAAAATAATTTCCAACAATATCCTCTCAAATAAAATTATATTTTTACTAATAAATAATAATTTCAAAATTAAAAAAAATATATCGAAATATCTAGGTACTTGAAGACACAATATCCTATTGAAAAGTATATTTTTTCTACCCCAATAACAAATCTTTAATTTCACCTTCAACGACGTTTATAAAACTAAGTTGGTTAATACTCTCTTCGAAGTACATTCTTTTGTACTCAAGACAATATATATGATAAATATTGTCTCTGGTCCTCTCGAACACTTATTTATATATTTGATATACACCAGTAAATTTGTAGACGCCAGATTTAAGACCGACATCTAGGATTTTCTGGGAAAATAGCACACGGAGGGTCTGAATCTGAAGCCGTTCCGTGTAATTGTTGTTCTCCCGTAACTCCTAGGACAGAATTTCACGATAAATTTTTCAGGTTACTTCACCTGTCAGAGATATTGAATACTCTCTTTGAGGTGTCATTTGCTAATTCTCTCGAAAATCCTAGATGTCGGTCTTACATCTCGCGTCTTCAAAGTCAACGAAATGTATCAAATACATAAAGAAGTGTTCGAGAGGACATTCAATTGTGGGAAGCGCAACTGATGAAGGTTCCCTGTTCATCCTACTACTTTTTTAATATGTACCTAAGAATGCGATTCAACCCTCGTTTGTAATTATTAAAAGAAACCATATTTTTGACAGGAAAAAAAATAAAAACAAAAAATAAAAAAATAGCACTTTTACTTAATGACTTTTTTGTTGTTTCTTTTTCTTCTTGAAAAATCAATGACCTTGTGCAATAGTTTATTATAAATTGTTTATCAGCTAATCACGAAAATTAGAAAGAAAACTTGTTCATTCGCAAATGCTTAATTGTGCGCACAAAATTTTTCATTCAGTTTAAATAATGAAAAAATCAAAGATAATTATACACAATAGTATGTAATTATGCCAATCTTTCTCGATGTCCCTCCGAAACTAGTTAGCCCTCGCTCTTATTTTCCTGGCACATGCTATAATTAACACCATTTTGAGGTTGTAAAGACTACTCTAAACTGTGTATTTATTGCTCGGAATGAATAGTTATGTATTTTCGTTAGGAATGTACGTTAATGATAATATTCTCCAAAATCGTTTTATGTTTTTAAATGGTTATGGAACGAAATATTCTTCAGATGTTTTATATTTATATAATTAATATTTTTACATAAAATTATTTATTTATATTGTGCAGTTTACATAGGCGTATTTATGAGGGTATATCTACACAGTAATTTAAGAAACGCCCCTGGTAGTATATAAATTCAGATTTCTACTACGATAGAGCGTCCCCCGTTACAGAAATTTAATTTCTTAATTACTGTGCACTCTGGACAGTGCCGTAACAAGGGGCTGGCAGCGGTGTTCTGGGAGCAAACCTTGGAGTGGCGCAAAAATATGGGAGCATTTATAGGAGCTCGCACCAGGCACTGTTATATAAGCTCACACCGTGCGCAGAAAAGGCTAGTTGCGGGTTGCAGCACTGATTTTGGTCACTGTTTTTGGTCATAAAGATAAAAAAGCCCTCCTCTCTTTCATATTCCACACATATTCAATCGGAGATAAGTCTAGAAAACCGAAGACGCTAAGGTGAGGTACCAATATTAGCTTGTTCAAGGCACATCTGTGAAAAAGAGGCAATGCTAACAAGAGTACTTTCTTCCTGAAACAGCATCACGGGAGTATTCTGAAAAGACACCAGAACAGAATTACTTCCGTAGCAAATGTTTCAGCAGTTTAGAATGCAGATGGTTATCTGATTGTTTTCACTTATTTAACAAACTTTTTGAATGCGAGTATGTACTTCAACACATTTTCAGCGAAGATTCCAAGGTAATCAGTCATGTGACCAATCCAAGCTTATGAACCAGTGAGACGGTCTTGAGAAACCAAATCACGTGAGTACTTATCTTGGTCCTTCTGAAGTTCCATTAACTCATCCAATATCTACGACACGACTCCCTCAATTTTCTGCTGACCAATTATTTTATTTTCCGATAACTCCACATTGCATGAGTATTCATTGGAAAAAATACGCAATGCCGTCATATTTCAGACATTATTTAGATAAGTTTGAGAATATAAAAATATGAAGCATAATATGAGAATATGATACATAAACCAAAATAATAAAAAATGAGGTATATGTTGCTATTTCTTAGTGCTATAATTATTTAATATTGTGTAATGTTGTATAATAATAAAATGTATGATTTTATATGAATTTGTGCACTATGAAAACCGTCATGCATAGCATATAACCATAAAAATAACTTCTGTAGAATAGTACAATTTTTTATCATTTGATCAAGCTATGTTAATAATAAGCTTATTTAACAATGCATTAAACCGAAAAAATATAATAAGACAATATTCGTTGGAAGGCATAAGAAAATGGGACATGCTATAAGTGACAAATTATTTCACCGAAGAATACCGCTTGCTCATGAAAGAGAAAGTCATTAGGGAACCACTGCGCTTTGATCATAACAAAAGTCTTGCATAATGTAAAGCGAAGAGAGGGGTTACCATAGATCGACAGGTATGTATCAAGAATAGTATTCCACATTTTGTTATATTTGACTAGTGCTCGCTCGTCTGCAGTATTTGCGGTTTTGATATATTCAAATTTTTGAAGCGGTAAGTGAATCAAATACTATTTATCTAATACATTTATATCATTTTCCTATTTATTCTAGCATAGTTTAGATAAATAAATTTCACATAACTTATGATATAAGAATTGAACTTTTCCTAAATAGTAGTTATTATGGAAATTATGAAAGACCAGTTGTTAGCTATTTTAGAACATCAAACGTTACATATTTATTTAGAAAAATTTCGTAGGCATTATTAGATAATAATACGAATTGGGATTAAATATTTGACATATTTAAAAAAAAATAGCTTAATACATAAACAAATAAAAAATATTTTTTAGATCAATTTAAGGATAAACTGTTCAAAACAAAAAACTATAATAGGTAAAAACGAAATTCAGCACCCCCTCTTTTTTTCGAAAGGACTGAACTCATAATTTTAGAATAAATAGGGGCTAGATGAGCCGACCTTTAGGTCATTTCAAAATTTAATTTAAAGAAACTCCTAACCTCCAGTCCTCGGAAATTGAGAGAACCTCAATTATAATTTACAGGAAACCTTAAACTAAAATTCTAACATTAATTTGGAAGCTGAAATAACGAATAAAAGATAAATCAAAAGCGTCATGTAACATATGAAATTAAGCTGTATTTATAAGAAATACTAATATATGTAGGTATAATAGGTATATCTATATGAGGAATTCTTTTTCAAATCAACCATTCTTCCAGTCCATTACTATTGTTGGGCAAAAACATTTTTAATACACCAAAAAATTTGTCAGAGTGTCTAGTTTTTAAAGCCATTTGGTGTTTTTAATCAATTCTAAGCTCACAAAAACTGTTTAAAATGCCATTATTTAGACAAAAGTGATTGACAAAATTATAATTTGTCAATAATTTTAAACCAATTACTCAGAAAAAGTGTTTTGAAGGCCGCTGAACAAGAATCAGCTGTCAGAGTTAAAATTCAAAATGGCGGAAACAATATGGCGGGCAAATTTTTTGAAAACAATTATCATTTACACCAAAATTGAGTTTTGGGTGGTTTTTAGGTTCTCTTGCTCACAAATTCGAGTTACAAAATTCAAAATGGCAGATCCAAGATGGTGGATGAACATTTTTAAAATCAATCAATTTACACTAAAATTGGAATATGAGCGTTTTTAGGGTCTGTGATCACGAATCAGAGGTTGACACCGGAAATTACTTAGTTGTCTGACTTTTAATAAATGTTTACAATGAATCCCTTTGTTGATTTAGGGACCAGTGATCATTTCTTCCGTATAATTAGAAAATGATCATGATCAGAGACCCCAAATCGGTTGATTTTCAAAATTTTCATCTGCCATCTTGGATCCACCATTTCGAATTTTGTTAAACTGACCTCGGATTCGTGATCAGAGATCCTAAACACTATCCTAGACCAATTTTGATGTAAATCGGAGTTATTTTCACAAATTCGTCCGCCATATTGGATCTGCCATATTGAATTTTAAATGTGACAATGGATTCTTTCTTCTTCAGTGCCCCTTAAAACTCTTTTTCTGACTGATTTGATTAAAATTATTGGAACATTGTTATTTTCTTAATCATTTTTTTAAGGTTACCATTGGTTTTCTTGAAAAACACTAAACAGGTTTGGGAACTAGACTTTATGACAAATTTTTTTGATGTGCTCAAACATTTTTTTAACACAAAATTGTATTTTGCTGCTTGGTGCATGCGTTCAATTAACATTTTATTAGATTATCTGTTGTTTCTTAATTGGGATAATACCTGCAAAGAATTCGGGTACTTTCGTCTTAAAAAATTGGCAAAATTTTGTTGTGGTGTTCCGTGGTCGTCGTTTTTATTTGACTTTCTTGGTGTATTATTTCCGGTTGTGGTCCTTATTTGTTCAGCTTTAACAAATTATTGCCATTTCCACGCTCTGCATATCTGTATTCTCTAACGTCATGTATGCTTATCCTTATTTCTTGTCTCACAAGTTAAATGGACGATTACTGATCTTAGGTTTCTCCTACTTTAGGTTCATGGATATGTATTGGATCTGTTTAAGTTTCAAATATCCGTTCATTATTCTAAGTAAGATTTATTGAGATATATCTATTAACCTGGACCAATTATCGTTTGTCGTACTTTCATCACAAGTACCTACTAGCTCATGTTTAGTTTCTTTACCAATCCTAGCATTCAAATCCCCTAGTATTATTATTTCTCTGTTGTGACCAATTTGGGATATTCCCTCTTTTACTACTTCATAGTATATTTACTTCTCTTCTACTGGGTTGTCGTCATTGGGGCCATAATTTACTACAATAATTGTTGTTTTATAACCATTCTAGTTGATAATATCTTATAGCAATTGGTCGCTTTCTGTTTCCTAGCTGGATACGCTCTACTTATACATTTTTTGAATGAGCAGCGATACTCTTTTCTTTGATTCGGAAAGAGCAACTAAATGTGTTTTTTTGTTTCATATAAGATATCGCCCCCTTTGTTTTGATGCCTTGTGCCTTCCACAGTCCGTTTTTGTTGCCGTATTCGTTTTTCGTTAAAACCATCCTTATTCGGATATCTACTTATAGGATTTTTAGCATTTCTGTATTTTTTCCGAGAATGAGTTGCTGACCCATTGCTCAACCAACCCCTCTGATTAGAAGGACCACGATTTTTTATGGGGGGGGAGGTATCTCCCTTAGTCTGTTTTGGTCTTAACATACAAAATTTATGTATTTGCTACTTTTCACTATTGCTTCGTATGAATCAATTGGCTCTGTTAATAATGGGCATCTTAAACATTAGTATTGTGCGTAATGCTTCAAGGTGTACTTTTTAATAGCAAATAATATTTTGCCTAATCGACTAATTGGTATTATTTAACAATGTATAGAAAAAACACCAAAAAATGTAATTACGTAGAAAGTTGGGAAAAGTTATCTAAGACGTTATAAGTCAAGAATTTGTCAAAAGTATATTAATATATAAAATGGTATTATATTATTTTAAGATTATAAGCGAATTGTCAATTGGTTTCTATAAAAATTGAAGAGTTTAAGTAGGAATAGGAGAATTTGAGATTTCGTGAGAAATCCAGAGTAGAAATATATATACTGATGAGAGATACTTAACGAAAGGAAAATAAAGGATTTGGGAGAAGAGGAAAATTGGGACTTGAGAGTTGGATTTGGAGAACCAAAGAAATGAAATATGTTGAAGTACTTTTATGTACGGGAGAATTGATTTGAACGGCTGGAGATTGAAGACCCAAAAAGAAAAATGTAAAACCTACTAGTGTCTCACATACCCAAAAGTGGATTTAGCTTTGCTATTCTTACCACGGACAGAATCTCCTAATCTTGAAAAGCCTTGGACTAAGTGAGATTCGTTTCCGTGTTAAAGCATTAATAAAACACACAATCCAACATTGACCTTAGTTGCAAATTATCGTCCTAAGATGTGACTGCGCAAGTCAGTTAAGGGTTGTGCAACAATTATTTATCCGACTGGAGTTGGAACACACCTTATGTAATCGTCTTCACAATTAGACAATTAGACCCCCACTCCAACTACGGTGAATCAATTGGTGGTAAGACTCTCAATATCGAGACTTCTGCCTCGTCTGTCGTGGGAATAGCATCCCTTTATAAAACTTAGTGCTCAAGTGTTTCATAGTTTTGTGAAAGTTAACGTGCCTTATAATCATTTCAACTCAATCTCAGGGTATTCTAAGCTACGCTAAACATATTTACAAAAGGAGTTTCTACAACCTTCTAGATATCAGCAATCGTAAGGTAGGGTTTATATAGTCATGCAACAGAATATAGAATTGAATCTCAGATTTTATACATTTTAATACATTTACCAGTTTACAACTACATCTAATTTACAAAATATGGATATACTAAATTTGTTTTTAATGCTAGACCATTCACTAAATTCTCAATTTACTCGGATATGACTTAGTTACCAAACTTCGTGTTGGGTACTATGGTGCAGTTTTTGACCAATTAAGGTTGCACGTTATCTGTGCAACTAAATAGGGAAGTCGGTCCAACACTTTAATTGAAAATTGAAAATTGAATTTCGCGCGGCCTATTATATTTTCTCTATTGAATTAAATATCATTTCAGAATTTAAAATATCTTGTTATCTAGACACTTAACAGAAGAAGATACCATGGAATAAAATTATTTATGCCCAATTAAAGTAAAAAATCATTCACGTTGTAAGTAACTATAAATAAATAAGTAGGTACTATCATTATAAAGCAAAATGTTCATTTGGTCTTTCTTTAAACGTATATTTCAATATTAAATTAAATACCTTATTTTATATTTTATTACCTTATTACTTTAAAATTCTTAATATTAGCAATAAAGTAACAAAATTTTTAATTAGTAAATTTCTTATTTATTTATCTATTATTCTCCCTATTTAAATTTCATTATAACTGCTATACCTAAATTGTCTTCTACTCGTTTTTTTCCCATATAAATCTATAATCTACGTTACAATTAAATCACCATTCTGATTAAATTGTTATTTTTCTGATATTTATCTTTTCTTGTATCCCTGTTTAATTTAACAAATCCATATTTGTGTTTGATTTTATGATATATGAACTCTTAAATCTATCCTGCTTGCCTACATACGTAATAATTATTTCTCTAGACTATTAATTTCTCTTAAAATTACTTATTGACATGTGTTTATTAAGTTTTACATAAATATTTCATAATGAAACTTCAATAAGTTAGAAGCCGAATTATGTGAATTGAAAGGGCTCACTGTTAATTTTATAAAAATGTTATGATTATCCCTTGAGTCTAAGCAAGCTTTACTTAAAAATTGTCACTGAATTTTTACAAAGGAGTCTGTTGTTAATTAACTACTTTTTAGACCTTTTGATCATATTTCTAATGAAATAATTGTTAAACAAAACCCAATAAACTGATTTCGCTTCTTAGAGGTTTTATGACAACCATACCTTATAAAATAAAATATTTTAGTTACTAAATATAGAAGCTAACAAAAACATTAAAATTTATAAAGACATGGCAATTTTTCTTAGGACTACTTATTTACACAAACTTTATAAAGAAATAGATTTATTACAATTTTTTTAAAATATTAGTTATTTTATTTGATTTATAAAATTCTGAACAAAAGTGAAAAGTTTAATAAACTTTTTTGTTCTAAAATTATTTATTTATTTAATATTCAATTTTTAATTATCTAAAAATTATAAGTACCATTGTTTAATTTATAATCGATCGGTGATTGTTTATATTAAAATATGATTCAATAATCAAACAAATTATACAATATTTTTTGCTTAATGTTAATAGATGATAAACAAGAAGCTAAATAATTTATGTGGCTGTTGTTCAACAACTATCCGACATGAAATATAAACAAAAACTTTAAAATTTGAATTAAATAACGTTATGCAATTTTACGGAAATCAGTTGAAAAACGTTTCAGCAGGGTATGTTTCCCAGTATGAAAAATAACATGAATTTCAATTTTTAAATTAGTATTCTAAATAATAAAAAATATAACTTTTTATAGGTGATTTTGAAGCATCCTAACGCGGCTCAATTTTCAAATTAATTAAAATCATTAATAATTCAGACAGATTTTAGGCACTTTTTTATTAAAAATTTATTTATCCTAAAAATATGTTTTAAAATTTAATGACTTATAACATTCACTCGTATTTTTACTACAACTAGGAAGCCTTTTGAACTTGCGAACTAAGGGAATAAAACTCATTCACTGACAGTTTTAGCTTAGGTCCAGACTGAATAAAAAATGTTAAATGGTGGCAGATTTAGAAAAAAATAAACTTAGAATTTTAGCAAAATTGTGCAGAGAATAAAATTTTTAAGCTGAATGATTGGTTTAATCACATGTTTTATGTGCACAAATTTTAAGTTTTCTTTATAGTCTCCAAGATTACTTTAATATCATCTGCGTTATATTCTATTGTCTGAAAAGTCATGATTCCATGTTTATCAGCAATCTTCTACTTTGTTCCAACACAACTGATGATCTTCTACCTCAGGAAGTGTGTTTTGTAATAGGTCTTCGATCTACTTTTCCTTCAACTAGACTATCACCATCTCTTCTTATTATACGACCGAAATTTTGTAGAATTCTTCACTCGAGAATAGAATCTTGAGCTCTCTCAGTATAGATATGTTAGTGCGAAAACCCAAATCCCTTTTCTACCGGTTTCTTTGATTATCCAAGATTGTATACCGTATAGGAAGTTCGACTTCGAAGTTTGACTTTTGTCCTTTTTGTTGTTCATAACATTTCAAGCCATGGCTATTCGTCTTCTAATTTGTTTTTTCCAGATTTTGCTCGGTTAGGGTAATCTCTACTTAAATTTACTGCTAATCCCAAGTTCCGTTTTTCTTCTCTCACCAAATCTAGCACTTTATGGACTTCTTCTTTGTCTTTCCCCAACAGAGTCGTATCGGCGGCATATCGGAGATCAGTAGGTTGCTTTCAACTAATTGAAACCCCCTTCAAAGTCTTCCAATGTCCGTCTGATTACATATTCCCTATTTACATTAACCTCGTTTAGTGGCAAAATAGATCCTTGCCTGAATAAAGGTTTCTTATTAGTAACAGAAGAAGATTTGGCACTTCTATTTCGGGAGGGACTCCCAATAACTGTTCCTATTTGACACAGTCAAACGCCTTTTTATACCTAGTCGATGAACCCCAACAGCACGGAAGTATTTTTTCTATTAATTGTCTGATGTTAAAAATCTGATCTCTCTTCCCTTGGTAAATCCAGCTTACTTTGGTGGTATTTGTGATTGCAAATAGTTGTTAATCGCAGTAGAATTTTACTTTGAAGAAATAGTTCTGGAAATTTCACATTTGATTGTGGATCCTTTCTTGTGTATGGGGATGAAGACTGATGTTATCCAATCTTTTGGCTATTTTCCTCTTTTCCATATTTTGTTGCATAGATCTCCAGAGATATTGTTTGTATTTCGATGACTTTCAATCATATTTACTGAACAAGTAAAATTCTATTACAAAAAAATAATTTTCCGTATACCATAACGTATTTAAATAATAACGTAAGTTTATTCGAAGAACTATATTACAGTAAAAAAATATTAAATCATTATAAAACAAATCTTTTTCAAATAGTGCTAATATGGGACCAAACTTGTGTGCTGTTTAAATGAATATCATGAATACTTTGAAATCATAATTTTACTTAAATTTACTCCTGGACACACAAAATCATTGTTCCAACGGGTAATTACACCGGTGTTAATAATTCGAAATATAAAATTAGTGGTTCCCTTCAATAATAAAAAGAAACTAGTTGCAGGATGCAACCGTCTCCAATTAGGAGTTTTCAACTAAATATTACTTATAGTGTATCAGATCATGTTCCAAGGGTACAATGCGATTTTCCATCTAGTGTATCTACTTTTGTGAAAATCAGTTGTTGCTCAGAATTTATATAAAAAAATCAATTTGCAGAATTATGTCAACAGAAAACCTTCCTACACGCAGTGATACTTAGTAGTTTAGTACTTGTTATTTTCATAAAACCGTTCATTGGGATCATTGATCCAAAGTAAATGTTTAGATTCTAAAGACGATTATTTCTCCATAACTCGTCTAGCCTATTACTAGGAAAATTAACCAGTGATCTACATTTGGAAGTTGCACTACATACGAACATATGGCGTTTGCATGATAAGATTTAACTCAAGTCAAACGCACATTGATATGCAGGATTTACACAATGGAGTACTAACTCCTTCATGCCATTAAATAGTAATCTCTAAATGATACTTTTAAATCGAATTTGGAGTCACATGAAGACCATATATAATATTTTCGAACAAATTCCACAATGAAAATAAAAACGTACATTTGTAGAAGGTTAACAAATGTATTAATTATAATTGGAATTTTAGTATGGGATTCAGAAGTATTGCAATTGCAAGTTTTCATTATTACTCATTGCTTCTTTATACTGTTGCCATGTAATTAAAAACTAAAACCATATTCCTATATAATTTTCTGCTAAACGAGTAGTTTCAGAACACATGATATGTAAACGTTTTTACTTGTGTCATAATGAGCTCTGAAATAACAGGTTAACATTGCAAGGCAGGCTTATTTAGTTAACATACAGAATGCACCGGACGGGCATATAAAAACGGTGTGGCTCACATCACAGGAACGGCTTATAGTACGGAGCCAATGACAAAAAAAGTGTAATTTATTTACAAAATGTTAAAACGATGGAAAATCAGAAAACTGAACTTTTCGCATATGTCTTACTGTAGGACTCTGATCTTGTCAAATAGAAGAGGGAAGTGGTGAACCAATTTCTAGAAACTTTTGGAACACAACTCTTTACTCCAATGGAGTAATTACTTAAACGCTAGAGGGTGTTCCAGAAACTTTTTATGAATTATGTTTTCTCCCGAGAAAATTAAACTAAAACATACAATTTCATAAAGGTATAAAAAAGAAAAGTTAATTGTCAGCAGATTAGGGGCCGTTCATTAAAAACGTCACATTTAATATTGCCTTTTCGGACCCCTCCTTCCCCCTCCGTCACGCTGCGTCACACTTTCTGGGACTCTTCCCCTCAATAAATATTACGTCACAAATGCTAGTCCCCTCCGTACGTTATACATCGATTGAAGCCATCGATATTGAAACCATATTACGCGAAATGTCAAATGGCATTTAAAAACATACATAGATATTAAATGTACAATCACAATATAAACTAAAAAAAAACAGTCACTGTATAAATAAATCTATAGAAGTATTTATAAATATTATCAGTATTATCACAGCTCATTGGAGGGCCTGCAAGAGATCATTAAATAAACCCGAAAAGACCCTTATCGAACATTTTGTCTAAGGCCGATCCACTTCTACCATGACCAGTACGAATCCTGTTTAACCGGACTTAGGTTTTGCGGGCATGTTGAAACCATAGATTTATATATATATATATATATATATATATATATATATATATATATGTATAGTTGAAACCTTGTGGTGTATTTTTCGAGTTTAACAGGGAGTGCCAGTTCGATATTCGTATTCCTAGATTTCAGTCGGTTGAATCTTATTGTCTCGATGCATCGACAAGTATAGGTTTTTGCAGATCTGTTTAAACTCTTGCTGTGTACGGATTTTCGGTGGTTCTATATGACCTAATATGGGTAACCATGCGATGGGTGTGAATTTGATAGATCCTGTAATGATTCTCATTGTTTGGTTAAAAACTAGATATCCTATTCAGGAACATCAAAAATAATCACCAACATATCATAAAAGAAATGTGTTCTCTAATCGAAGAAAGGAGACAAATCAACTACTTTGAAGCTCTCTCTCCTTAAATAACAATGGATGCACACAGGAAATAGAACGCAGCTGTGAGACGGCTTGAAGCTATGATCTTATATAAAACATAACATTTAACAAATTCTAGTACCCGCAATACGAGTGATTGAAGCCAATGGATACTAATAGTAAACACAACACAAGATGTGATGCTAAATTATAAAAATTAGGGTAACAAGGCTTAAATTTGTAAGACTGCATCGTATTAATGTTAATATTTACTTCATGTTATTAGCATAGTTATTATTGCATTCGTTCTAAATTTTGCGTTTAACATTCGCTTTTATATTTTTAGCCACAATGGAATCACGAGAATGGGTAACTGAACCTGATGAATACATCTGCAAACTGTCCGAAGAAACACAACTGATTGCAAAAGAGGAACTTCGAGAAGATGAATACACTCGTCAATCGGCACTGGATTCTATGAGAGAGTGGATAAAGCAGAATCCAAAAATCAAGAATATACGAATGGGTATACGATAAGCAAAACAATTATGTTCTCCACTGATTCACTGTTTTTCTTATGATTTATTCATTTTCTCTAATGTATTTCTCTTTTATATTGATTATTAATGACTATTTTATATTATTTTTTACACATTGAATTTAGGGGTCAGTTTTGTAATATTTTTCTCCCATTGGGATTTCCTTTATAGTTTTTATTAAAAATATTAAACTCTAATAATGAAACATGCCTGAAAAATATGTTAGTAATCATAAACAATGAAAGCTAGGTAAGGGACTATCACATTTAACGTTGAATCAAGTAACATGAAATTAAGAACGTAAAACAGTAAATCAAAATCGGATCTTTTTTTTGTTTTTTTTTTGTGGTAGAATTTTAGACTGAATAGATTCTCGGATTTGACTTCTACAGAAACAAAGTCATGTGAGAATACTCACCCTGACGACATGTGTATGATCGGGAACAGAAATGTGGTGAACTTACTAATCTTTCTTGTTAAGGTTCTCAAAGCTAGATTCGCAAGACTTTTGACTATTTATACTAAATTCGAATTAGACAAGTTTAAACAGATTATTTTACTTTTAATCAATGTAAACTTAACCTAACTAACAAAACTTAAAAATCAACTACCTACTTTATTTAACTGATGAAACTATATTTAACATGAAGTTTTGATCCTTTCTGTACCAAAGATCAGTGATTACCTTGGTAAGTAAGTTGGTCAGTGGAGTCCCATGACAAGGTTGAATTTCTATCCATCATCACGTACTAAAATACATATACATGTGCTACAATGCCGGATATTGCATACTGATTCATTTACAGGGTTATGTTCGGTAGGGTTGAAATTTTGGTGGATCTTTATGTTATGAACTAATCGTTTCTGAATTCCACTAACTGTTAGAAATCATGGTCATCGTCGACTTTTTTATGAAACTTGGTCATTCTTTTATAAGGCATTTCTAAAATTGCAATGCAAATTTATATTTCTGTATCTTTGTGATGGTGTATTCGATCGATGCAATTGGTGTTTTTTCTAAATCACCAAAGTCCACTGGGAATTATTGTTAGGAATTTTGTCAAAATTTCCACTGAAACCGTAAGATTACTCATAGGTCTTGTCAATTCAGTTCGTCATACAAAAATTTCAGTACGTTCTAAGTTGAACCGGTAAACTTGGTTCAAATATTAGTTGTCATATCCTTTTTTGAGGACTTTAATGTATTGTTAGAATCTGTGTGTTATTATTCTGAAGTACTTTAGAGTAATTTTAGAGCAGAACCGCTCAGTGAAATAACAAGTGATCTGGCCTTCTCATTGCTATCCTAACCATGCCAACTATTTCTAACTGTCCCTTATCTAGACGTACTAAGGTAACTTCTCCACATTGACAATTTCCAGCCATTATGTCTTTTCGAGCCTTATCATTTTCAGCCTTAAATTGGGTTTAAACTAATGCCGTTAAACTAATTTTAGCTCCAACTGAGCTTTTGACTATCTGAATTTCACTGTGAATTTGCCAAACCACATGTCAGGTAGTTTTTTTTCCTAATTGAATTTCGTTATTTACTTCCACATCTTCTTTCTTAACTTGATTATGTTCTAACTGTTCTTGTTGAAGTTAATCAAATTTTATTATTCATCACATTTTCATCTAGTAATTTAATTAAAAATTGATGTTTTTTCTCAACGAATTTCTGTTGGTCTTGTCGGTTTTGGCCTAATATTTTATTTCAATTGTTGTTCTTCTCTCATTGATGTAATGTGATTTTGTTGAAGTTTTTCTAGTGATATACCAACTTTTGTTCTTCTACTTGCCATTTTTCAATCCAGAGCTTTTACCAATTGTTTCTAACTTCCTTCTTAACTGCATTTCTTTACATTCACTTTATTTAGAATGTTCGACAATTTATGGTCCAGTTTTTCGGTCACCTTCTTGTATGTTCATTTTTTTCTAATATCCATACTTTCTCCAACATCTATTAATCAACTCCACTTTATTACTTGTAATCCAAACAAACTAACAAAACATGAAAGTCAAGTGCTTTCTTCATTAGTTTGCCCTAATACAAAGATGGTGATGCCACAGGTAGCACGTTTAAACAATTTTTTGGTTCATTATCGATTTTCAAATTATATCCCGAAAGTACTAAATTTCAAGAATTTAAATCTATTTTGAGCAAGAGGTTAAACAAAAATTTTCAAATAGTATTTTTTTAATTAATATTTTAAAAGTAATTTGATAAATTGCTCCAAATTTTATTGATTAATTCTCGTGGTTCAGATTATTCTTTTATGTGTTTCCTATTTATAATAAATTACGGAATTCTTTACAATAAATAATTCGATAAGCAATTGATTTTCTTCGGGGTTTCAATATTTCAGATTTGTTGTTTTAATAAACATCTTGGAAACAATTGAAAATTATCGTCTACTGGACACCATAAAAAACACAGAAAACTTAATAAATACATGACTTAAAGTTACCACTTATGAACCCGAGATGTACCTCACATTAGGCAATCGAATCCAACAAAATGTCATTGATGAAAGAATTGTAATTACAGAACTAGAATTTTCCGGCACGTCAAAGGTTGGCAAAAAATATTTGTAATAGGTATGTCACGCGCATCAAAGGTTTCGCCATCTCTGCCCTAATACATGTTTTTAACTATAATTATAAATGACATTCTAATTAGTAGAAGAACCTCGTCCAAACGTACTAGTAGATTGCGTGACAATATTAGTTGATAAACGATCTGAAAGTTCTGTAACTTGGTCTGTAATGTATCATGACCAGAGACCTACTAATGTAGTATGTGACAATATTATTACTTCTAAGAAAATTAGATAATTGATGTGTTTGTTATTCATTCGCCACATTATCATCTGCACAATACGTTTATTACGCGTTCACACACATACGCATAAATAACTATTAGTCTTTATTGAATCGGAGTTACATCAGCCATTTATAGAGTAATAGTAAAGTTAAAGCAGGAAGTAGTATTTGTTAGAAAAAATATTCAGTTAATAGCAATCTCATACGGCATCAAAAAGGCTGCGTAAGAACAGAAGCTGGAAATACTAAAACAATACAGAGGGCTGTACGTCAAGGTTACTGTCAGTCCCACTCGTTATGAAATATCTAGACAGGAAAGCTGTTAGATCATCATTAGAGGAAAGAAGGAAGGGCGTTAAAATCATATGAATCATAATAAAAACGCAGACGATGCAACGATAATATCAAAATCAAATGAGCAACTGCATACACTGATGAACCTGTTGGCAGATGCTAGCGAAAAATTAGGACTTTAAATAATCACACAAAAGACAACGATGATAATCGTCAACAGGAAACCAATTGCGAAATCCCCAACGTATCTATCTATGAAGCTGATATATAGTCAATCGAGGCGTCGGTTGCCATTAGGAAGTCGTCAAA
Source organism: Octodonta nipae (assembly GCA_034190945.1). Taxonomy (NCBI): domain Eukaryota; kingdom Metazoa; phylum Arthropoda; class Insecta; order Coleoptera; family Chrysomelidae; genus Octodonta; species Octodonta nipae. The sequence goes on from CM067216.1 coordinate 172,948,451, forward strand.
GTATCCCTCATATGCGGTATTTGGGCATTCCATCACCATATGTTGAACATTTTGCTTTTCCGCAGTCACATCTCGCAGGTTGCACCCTGCCTCATTTGTGTAGTGAATCCACGCTATTGCCATAGAAATAGAGAGGAATCAGAAATTATGACTTTACATACGCCTAAGAACCTTAAATATCATATATCTAACTTATTTAGTACATCTGCAAGACCTGGACGTTAAAAAAGGACGATACAAGTCGCCTTGAAGCCTTCGAAAAGTGAATGTACAGCAGAGTGCTGAGGCAACAAGTAACAAATGAGTGTGCTCTGCAAATGATGAATGTACGTACACACCTAATCAAAAACAGCTATTTTTTCCAGTAAGTTCTGGGTTAAAGCCCAGTATTACTGGTGAATACTTGATGTAACTTCGAAAGAGTACAAAATTGCGTTAGAAATCTAAACAATTACTAAAGATTTCTAATTTTTAACGCCTACTCAGCCTTCACTGTAACTTTTTCGTTTTCAAACAGATTTTCTATATGCTTCATAGATGTGGTGAATTAGAATTATTTCGAAACATATCGAAAAACAGATTCGGTAAAACTTATTAATTTCAATTACTAAATTCATATTTCCAAAAATTTCAGATTCGAGCTTCTTGTTGCGTTTCCTAAGGTTCAAGAAATTTCACATAACTCTTGCCCAGGAAGCTATAGAACGTTACGTACTTTTACGTCAGACATTTGGAGTGGCTTTTAATTGTTTGGACATAACAATACCCATGATGCAAGAACTCACAGATCTCGGCTATATATTTGCATGCCCAAAAAGAGACAGCAAAGGCAGAAGAGTTATAATAACCAGACCAGGTGACGTATATTATCTGTATTATTATGTTTCTCATACACCGTTTCACTAACGCTGAACTGTCAATGCAAAAAATTCTAATGTGGGAAATAAGAAAGTTTCATACTCGTAGAAAAAACTACTGAATTTACCATTGCTGGGTTTTAAAATGCCTTGTTTTAAATATTTACAAATACTAGAAAAAAAGAGAATATAATATTTGTCTTCTGTTTTTTCAAAATACTCGCCTTTGATGAACAACATATGTGAAATTTGGATCTTCGTGAAACACCCAGATGATGCGAAGTTTGGAGTTCTTGTGAATATATTCAAATTTCGTTCTGCAAGTTTAGTTCTTTCAGCATTTCCTTACACCTATTAACAAAATATATTTGAGGTTGCTAATATTTCGTGGAAGCCACCGGGAACAGACTTTTTAGTAACCGAATTACTCTTCACGTTGACCTGTTAATGATGGGATACAGAGCAACTCCGAATACCATTAAACGAAATCTTGCGATTTAACTAAATTTACCTTAGTTCCATTGTTGATATCAAAGAAGTTTAGACTGTGTTAAAGTCAAACTTTATTAATTGGATGACTTCTAATTTGTTCACCCATTTGTTTGTTATTACAAATCATAATCAATCCAGACCACATATGGCGCTGCATACCTGATTTTATGCTAAGTGAAATGTAAGTTGTCTAAGAACTTTTGTAATTCACCAGGAAAATCAGTTTACACCAGTTTAGCAGCTGACCGTTTGGCTAGATTAAAGTTTTTCCTTTTATTCAAAATTAAAGAAATGTCAAAGTGCGTTAAACTGAAACCCTGTGGATTATTTGGCACCTTCCCAAAGTCAATTATTATTACAAGAAATAAATTTTCAGGCCGAGCTTTACGAAAATTCTAAATGGTGCGAATGTATATAGAGATGATAATATTCAATCGATCAACAAATACAAACATGCTTAAAGTCTTTCAACCACTACTACTTGACTGCTAGGTGAAACTAAAAAAATTAATTTCGTTACTTTGTCACACAGATTATCTGAAATGAGATGAGAGAATTTCATCTTCTTCATATAGTAATGATTAGAAAATTATTTTACGTTAGTTTGTATTGAAAGCTTTTGAAAATGCAGAAAAAAATTAGTAAACAGAATTTCTGTAACGTCCTGCATCTTCTTCAATATTAAGGACTTGACTTAGGTCAATTTGGATACATTGTTATAGTTTCATATAAGGAATTGAAAAACGTTATGTGTTAGTGTGGTAGATGATGAATTTCCCCCAGGTCTCCTCTACATATTTGATCCCTGAAAATAAGATTTGGTGAAACAGAGGTTCTTTAGACATTTGTATCATTCTGTTCTGAGTTCTAGTCGAGAGGTTGTGATATTTGCCACTTTAGCGCATGCATCTCTAGCATTCCTCCTCATGATAACATGCACTGGTTCAAAGTGTAGTCTGATGAAAATGTTGTTTTGTCTCTGGATTCTATACCCAATGCTCATGTTGGCTCGTCCAAATACTACTAATACATATGCAGCATCGGCTTTTGATATGTCCAAGAAGACGAAGACTATTTTATTCAGGTTGTTCATCTGAGAAGTATTTAACGAAATATAGAATTTGGTGTTCAGTGGTCTGTCGATGCCTATAACTGAAACTGTTTACTCATGGCTGGTAGAAGGCTAATGAACCAAGTGTTCTGGAGGACCAATTGTGTCACCATAGTTCCATTTCGTCAAATATATCGGAGTCTATATACTCGGGTGCATTTCTATATTTAGGTCGCCAAATTTGGTCTCGAGCCTCTTCCGCTGTCATAGTCCTGATTGGTGAAACGTGTTTTTAGTTCCTGGTCGGCCTAACTTACCTTTCAACAAATTCGTGGTCGTCATCTGCCTGTAATACTAGACCGCTCCCTCCTCTAAGTTGCAATATATATTAAATTAAACAAAATATAATACTAAATTTATCTAAACGGTTTACTTGCTGTAGCGTTAATGTGTCGAGAAGATGTCTAGACATATTTCTGGTGAGGACACTCGCAAAGTGTGGTGAAGACTCAATTTTGTGGTACTACAGGGTACCAGACTTCATTTTTATTATTATATCACCCAAAATATTTTCGCTCTTGAAAGTCACCTCAATTTTATATCGGTGTCCAATTCACTTTCAAGTTTTCAGACCAACCTTGCTGATGATGGTTGTTCTTCCCGCATTGTTCATTAATTGAATTTCTCAAATACCTTGTTGATTAGATTCCGGTATATCTTCAATAGGTCCTCTCTGATTTTCACTCCTTTGAACGCCTCTGGTGAACTTGAAATGTTTTTATTCCTATTGTTATTATAATGCCAGTTTCCGTTGTTGTGAGATTGTTGGAGTTCAAGCTGACATATAACTTCGTGGGTGACCATCCTGAACACTTTAGTCTGGATTCCAATCTAGTCCTTGATGATGTGCTCACAATTTGAATATTGGCACAATTAACGAACCGTTGAAGCAACTTGGGCCCTTGCCCTGTTATTTTGGGGTTATTTGCATCATAATTCATAAAATTTCAGGATTTTTTGAATACGAATGAAACTTAATTTACGGTATTAATGTTTTTAATAAATAGTGGCATAGTAAAGTTTTCCACATATCATTTTCCGCAATTATTTTATCGGTAACTATCAATACTTTAAAGTACATTGACAGTTGAGCAAATATCACGCTTTTTCACACACCTTGCAGTTTTTGGAAATTTAAGCATTAATGCTTTTATGATAATTTTGTTGCATTCATGTTCGCCAATCCAGCTATTTCTGAAGATTTTTTTAATTTGATCTTTTCTTGCTTTGCTGAATTTAAACCAAGTGGATATCTTCATTCTATCGAATCTGTTTAACAGGTAAGTATCTCTCCCTTATTCCTCTTAATTAAATATATTTTCTGAAATGCAAGCTTCCCTCTAAGCCATTAATGTGTTTAACTGCTTCAAATTAACAACTAGTGGCCTGGAAATTTTCAAAACACAAAATTATGGTGCACTAATATATCTCTGAAACTTCATTTCTTATGGTATATCTACTAATTTGTATTACTTAATAATAATATTCATTAGTTTGAACTAGGGATGTTATGGAGCTCCGTAACCGTAACCGAAACTATCAGATATCCGAAATAAAAATGTATCCGAAACCGTAACCGAATCTGATATAAAAGTTTCGAATAGTTTCGGTTAAGGACGGATTTGTATCAAAATGAGATAGGCACTTTATAAGGCTGTTCAAACCCGAAAAATAACCGATTGAGTTAGCGGTGGTTTGTCAGTTCAAATTCAGTTCCAAAAAATCTAATATCCATAACTGAAACTATCCGAAACTATGGGATAATCCGAAATAATTTCATATTCGTAACCGTAACTGAAACCGATATAATTTTATTTCATATCTTTAACATCGCTAGTTTGAACACAAATTTAACACGAAATGCATTTACCGATCTCCGAAATAACTCTTAAAATTGTTAAATCATTTAATATATTTTCTAATGTTAACTCAATGAAAATTGGATAACTAGTGATGATTCAAAGTCAGTTAAAAATTATAAATTATACTATAAACTACTATTTTGTGGATTATAATATATGATATCTAACACATTTCTATGATGATTTAGTGCAGCTTTCTCTACTTTATTTATTCTGTGACCGATTGAGTATGTACCTGATTATAAAATAAATTGAATCTAAAGAGTGTTCCAATTTGAGGTCATTTTTCAAATTTTTAATAAAATACACAAATTATTTGAGAATGATCAATTCTTTTATTTCAAATGATAGTACAAATGTTTCGGTTTAGTAATGGAAAACAATATCTTGTAAGTGACCACCTACTGCTGTACGACCAGCTTCTAATCTTTTGCCAAAATTTTCGATAACTTTCTGGCATAACTACGATTCAATTACTTAAATACAATCAATAACGTACTCCTTTAGGTCATCAATTGTTTGTGGATCGTTAGTATAGACCTTTTCTTTCAAATAGCTCCATAGGAAAACATCTAGAGGTGTTAGTTCGCAAGATCTAGGGTGCCAATTAATGTTTCCTCTTCCAGCAATTATTCGATTACCAAATTCCTGTTTCAAAAGATCGATTGTTTCTGCTGCTGAATGACATGTGGCACCGTACTGTTGGAACCACATATTCTGCACATCAAAATGCTCCAGTTCATCCCATAAAAAGTTAGTAATCATCGTTCGATATCGATCACCATTCACAGTAACAGCATTTCCATTGTCATCTTCAAAAAAGTATGGACCATTCACTCCACCAGTCCAAAAACCAAACAGTTATTTTTTGTGGATGCATCGGTCTTTCCATTATTTCTCGTGGATTTGGTTCACTCCAGATTCGACAATTTTGCTTGTTAACAAATCCACCCAATTTAAAATGTGCTTCATTGGTGAAGATGATTTTATTGAAAAAAAATCATATTTTCAAGTTTCTGTTGTATGGCCCAATTACCGAATTGACGACGTAAACCAAAGTCTGTTGGCTTTATTTCTTGCGTTATCTAAATCTTGTAAGCCTTTAAATGAAGATCTTTGTACAAAATGCTGAATAAAGTGGTTTTTGGAATGTTCAATTGCTGTGCACGTTGAGGATTTGATGTTTTTGGTTGTTCAACAACACTAGCAGTAACAGCTGCAATATTTTCTTCTGAACTTCCACTACGATGATAGGTTTGTTCCTACCTGCAGTATTCGTACCGCCACAAAACTGTCACGAAATTGCCAGCATCGAATTTGTGAGCAACTGCGAATTTAGTACCGTTCAACGTACTACCATTGTACAGTCACAAAAAATATTAGTTGGAACGGTATTCTGACAAGTTTATGGTCTGAACTCTGCGACCTGCATTCCATAACCTTAATTTATTGACAGTTTCTACTGCGCATGATTAAGAAGAATCACCAAAACGATTCTTACTCTTCACCAAGGATTGAAATGACTATGCGAGAAACGGTACATTATTTGGTTGGAACACCGTGATGCATCGTTTACTGAACCGTCATAACTTGGTTGGAACAAGTTTTCTTGAATGCGCATGACAGTGATCGTCACATGTACGCTTTCGCATCGGGTAGGAACAAACCTGATATGTTTTGCTTTTTTAGTGAACCAGTTTCCACAATTTTTCCAATGGTAACATTTGACGGACAATTTTCTCTTCCATCTTCTGTACGAAATTTTCTTCCAACTTCTACACAACTTTCACCAAATTTAAAGTAATTTTTAATAATACATAAGCACGCGTTGTTCAGTCGTATATCTCTCCATTTTTAATAACCGGAATATTCCTGTCAAATAACATATGATATTCTAGTACAAAAATATAAATGGCGGCAAATTTAAAAATTAACCTCAAATTGGAACACCCTTTATAATGCCGCTTCTTCCCGTTTGCTATTACCATTATGTTCTTTTTTAATGTAAGCTTCCTAATTATTAATTATGTACTTATATCTTTCAAATGTTTTTAATACTATTTTCATCCTAGGGATTGTGTTTCTTTCTCAGCTTACTAGTATTGATAATCAAAAGATTTCCATATATACGCATTTACTTAATAATTTTGTCTTTATTCTAATACTGTTTTATCATATCATACATTCCCAGTTCTGATTTTACTTAAAATGTCTTCATAAATAAATTTTGTTACTCTTTTCCACTCTATTTTCATATTTTAATTTTTTAAGTGTTTCACAAACTTTCTTACTAAACTAGTTGTGTATATTTTTTAAACAAGAAAATTGTATTATTCTGTTTGTTAAAACAGAGTTTTGCACCCTAACACAAAAGTTTGGTTTACTCCTTGATGATGACAACTTAAGAGTTGTTGAAACGGCGTTAAGTGTTTAAAATAAAGGTTTGGTGTTAGGGTGCAAAACTGTGTTTTTACATTTGTGACACACCAAAGGTTCCACAGCATTTCCATTATTCTGTTTGTACAAGTACATTGGGATTTTCTCTCCTTTACTTTTTTTCTATAAAAGATAATATTTCCGCTAATATACTAGTCTAGCAATAATGAGTTCCATGAATAACGATGGTTTGATTTCAGTATTATTAATTATCATGTAGATAGCTTCCTTAGGTTTCTTCTTTTCTAAATTTTTTTGTTTCATCAAGATCGCAATTTTGTACCATTCTTCTCTTTGGGTGCCAGCACTGCTCTGAATGACCAATATGTTTAGCAGGGCCCAGGTTTTCACTTATATCCAGTGGCGGACTAAAGGGAGCGAGGATGAAAGGGATGGCCCGCGTCAGGCCGCTCATCCTAAGGGTCCAAATTTTGATAAGGCATTTTTAATCCAGTCCAAACAATGCGAAAATTTAAATGCAGGCATGTATCCACTCTGGCCTGTTATTAGACAATTGCCAGTGGGTATATTCAGCATAGAATTTACATTAAACGTAGATTATACAAAGAAACCCGTTCTCTGCTTAACACGGTTTTTGGAAACTTAAGCTATCTAGATATTACATGTTTGCTTTATTTATTACATTACATACTAAGAAGGTCGAATATCAATATTACGAAATGTATGTAATTTTTACTTAGATTATTGTTATGACTTGATATGTTAGATCAGAGTTTAAATAGTAATCGTATTGTCATGTTTTGTAGCAGGGTCCAGTAGTGCCCATATTATTAATTTGATTATAATTATCGCTTGGTTTTGAGTAGGTAATCAAGATCAAAAGTACATGGACACTTAAAGTTCGATAGTACTTTCACCCTTTCCTAAAATATCACTTTGTTATAACTTGGAATTGTTTCACAAGTACAATCATGATACTTAACAAATAGATGGTTTTCCAAATAGTAAATAGTTTATCCACTGACAATTTTTGCTATTGAAAATGGCCATGTTTTTTTAATCATATTGATACTTACCTATCGTCCGGTACCTACACGGAGAGAAAAGTATTGTTTCACTGATGTCCGATGAACCATCCTTTATGGACGTGCCGTGCCAGCTGTCATCAAAATAAATCAAATATTTATTTTCAGTGAAAAAAGTTCACGCACTTTTCTCTCAGCAAACAAATCTAAACAGAACAGACTGAAGAGGTTAAATCCTTATCCAAATACCTTTTCACTTATCAATGATGAATGGTGAATAGAAATTTTGAATCTGGCTGCACCAGACCGATAATTGTCATTGAGACTACAAATACGTATGATTACACAGAAGCTTTCGTCCGTACCGAAAAAAAAGATGAAAAGATAGTAATGGTGGGCATATGACACAATCAATAGTGGGATTTTATTAATAAAGTTCCATAGTTTATTACATTAAATTAAATTGAATAAAAGAACAAAAATCTAACATTTCAATGACGTGTCAGCAGAATATTTGTTTTATTGAAGTTGTGTATTTTGCAGCACGAGTTGCTCTCCGGTTGATTTTCTTCAAGGAAGCACCTTTCAACAGGTGTTATCAGGTGGAAGATTTGCCGACACATGAACATGCCAACAGATATGATACTGGCTCTCATTAATATGACTACCCTCAGTTTATTAGATACACTAAAAACATTATGTGCCCTCCTTGTTTTGGATAGTTGAGTAAAAAGTAGCCTATATGTTAATCCAGGGTGTCAACTACCTCCGTACCAAATTTCATCAAAATCTGTCCAATCGTTCTTGAGTTATAAATGGTGTAACTAACACGACTAGTTTTATTTATATACATGCTGCACGCTGGCCAATACATTTTTCAGATATTCCAAATTTTGTTATAACGGAAAGTGTAGTGAAGTTTATCAAATGCAAAAGAGGGAGCTTTTGCGTCTATAGAAAATCCTGCTGAACACACTAATTCAGTGAACATGTTTGCATGTGCAGACCGATTTGTAGAAGAATTGTCGCAACTATACACCGTTATAAAGAAAATTAACAAAATTTTCCAAATTCTTTTTTTTATGCTTGAGATTTCTATAACGCTCTGCCTGTACCACTAACGAGTTTGGTAGAAATTTCCTATGACTTTGATAAGAAACATAAGCTACAAGAGATACAAAAAAATATTTCTCGATTGTAGATCTCGGTCTCGATAGACCGAGGGTCTAATTTAGTTTTGCCACCCGGGCTTCCGACAGATTCAGTCCGCCACTAGAGGATTTTTAGGCAGTGAATTCTATGACCTTCTGTTACACTACATCGTTTTTCTCGATTTTAGTCGAATTTTGTTCTTTCGAATACCCATTTGTCAGGACAGCAATTTGATGGGAAAATTTTGTGAGATTTTAAAATAATTTGAACATAATGCCAGTTGAGTTACCCTCAATTATTTGCATATCCCTCTTCAATTCTCATGATAATACGAAAGTTGTAGAGGCAAATTTTATTAGCTATGCATTTGCATACTTATAGAATCTTATAATGTTATATTGATTCATTTTATTTGATACTTGATTGATCTTGTTTCTATTTCATCTATTTGTATAGTTTTTGAAACATAATAAATAGTCTATGGATAAAAGAAATATTCATTTAAGATTTACCTAGCTTTTGGTGAGCGATATGTGTAGCTTATTTGCTTTCCGTCACTAGCTAATGACCACCATATCATTATCCTATTATAATATTTATCTCAATAAATAATATTTTTTATATCAAGGAGTTTTCGATTTGGACAAGTTTTTAAATGCCGATATGTGTCGAATCCACGGAATTTGTTACGAGACTTTAATGGAAGACGAGGAAAATCAAATTAGAGGCTTTGTTCATTTTGCCGATGGCCAAGGAGTTGGGTTTGCTTACCTTACATTATTCACAATCAAGGAAGCAGTAAGAATTGTCAAAAATGGAGAGGTGAGACATCTAAGAAAGGATTTTCTTGAGTACAGAATATTCTATTTAAAAATATATTTTTTAAACTACGTAAATATATGAAGTATTGTGTGGCATTAAGATTTTACTAGTTGTTTAAAATATAAAAAGATTAATTAAAACAAAGTAAAATAAAACGAATTAGTATTCGTACAATTACAAAAAAAGTCCATATCATGCAATTAAATTTTATGCAATTTTCTGATAATGAACTTAGTAAAATCTTTATCTTATGATCTAGTATGCTACTCGTGGGTATTTCTCAATTTGTTTCTTTGCTTTATCTTTACTGAATGGTATTTCAATAAGAGCGCCAGATTTTAAGGCTCAGTGAAACATGGTTTTGTGTAGCAAAGAATTGAAATTTTTCTTGATTTTTAATGTATACCTTTAGGAATTATTTTTGAAACAAAATATCTTGTAAATCACCTCCTCGGCTTTGCTGGGACATGCGTACTGTGATTGACAAAATTGTAACTGTAACATTATTGTATATATGTGTTAGCATTTCATTAATACAGCGCCTAGTTCCGACCTTCAATGCATACGTGCTCGCAGGTTTGTTGGTATAAACCTGTGAATTCAGATAATCCCACAGTCAGAACTCCAAAGCCGTTAAATCACAAGACCAAACCAGAAAATCACACGACCAGGATCAAACTTGTGCAAGACAATTGTTTCACCAGGAGTATGACACGTTGTACCGTCCTGTTAACACCAAATGTCATCAAGAGCTATCTATATGTTTCAATTCAGGCACAAACGACTGCGTTAACGTTCTCGATTCACACATTAATGCAATAACTTCAAAAAAATATAGACCGATAATTCCTCCACATCACAGTACACCCCAAACAGTGACACGTTTTGGATGGACTGCTTTTTAACGAATCTGCAGTAGATTTTCTCCTCCCCAAATGAGGCAATTTTACTGATTAACAAAGCCAACGAGGTGAAAATGAGCCTCATCACTGAAAATGATTTTGTTTACAAAATTCACTTCACTTCTGTCCCTCAAAGATGCAATTGGTGAATTCTTAGCACTTTGCATGGTCTTTTGGTAAAAGTTGTAAGTAATATTCAATTCTAGTACCAAAATCTACGAGCTCGGAGAGTGTTTCACGTCACTAACTGAAGCAGTACATTTAAATTTTTCTGTTATTCTTTTCACAGTAGATGAAATAAGAACATTCTTTCCAAGGTCGTAGCCAGAAAATTTTTTCGGGGTGGGTTGGAGAATTTTTTTGATGGGCTGTGTAGGACTGCAAAATTTATATTTTTGTTTATGTATTTCAAGGATATACAAAATTATTATAAAAATAAAATTTATTCTTATGAAAAAGACGATTAATTGGTTAAAATTGAATTTGGAAATCCCTCGCTGGCTACGGCCTTGATTCTGTCGACCGTATTAAGAATAGTGACAATCAAACTTTCACCATTTTGATAATAATGTTTAACAATCAGGACGCGTTGTTCTAGGGTGTCTTCTACTTCTTTCAAGGTTAGCCTTTCAGGCCTGTCCCACACAGCATGAAATAGTTCTAAAATATTTATGCAATATTTCTGGTTTGATTTGAAACATTTTAAAATATTTCTTGAAATATTTCAGCAATATTGCTATGTCCGCGACAAAACCCCATTTGAAATAATTCATGAAATATTCCTGTAATATTTTATGAAATTTTCGTCTCATATTTCATGATATATTTCAAAAGATCTTTTGTTGTAGATACAAAAATAGTTTAAATATATTTTAGTGAACTATTTAAAAATATTTCATGTTTGTTTTGAAGTATCATAAAATATTTCAGAAATCTTCGTATTTTCGTTACAAAAACCTTTTGAAATATTTCATGAAATATATTGTAATATTTCATGATATATTTTAAAAGATTTGTTTGTCGTGAGCATACGAATATTTCAGAAATATTATACTCAACTATTTTAAAATAGTGTTAAAATATTTGATGTCTAAAGTATCTTTTGAAAATTTTCCCAAAATATTACTATATTCACGAGTAAAATTCTCCTGAAATATTTCATGAAATATTGGTGCAATATTTTAGTAGATGTTTTGTCGTGGACATAGGAATATTGCAGAAATATTTCAGTGAAATATTTCTTCAGATATTTCATGCTGTGTGGGGTGGCCTTCAAGGTTGACTGTGGTCTTGATCTTTTGATCATATTGACCATAAACCAGGGTTCTAATTTCTAAACTTAGGTATCATGAGTAGCATGCGCGTACCGAGGGAAGGGCAGAGGAGGGCAGCTGCCGTGAACCATAAAAGCTTCCCATAAATTTACTGACTTGCCCCCCCCCCCAGAGCTCTCTCTACGACAATTTTTTTCCGATTTGCCCCCCTCTAGGACAATTTTTTGTCAAACTTGCCCCTTCCTGAACCAAAAGCTGGGTACGCCTCCGCAGAGTAAATTAATTTCTTCGGGTAACGGGGTGCTTTCTTCTAATTATGTTTAGTACATTGCAAATACATAAGCCTTTGATTCCGACTTAATAAACACTCAACACTAATTATTACTAATCACTCTTGGAACATCTTTAAGCACTTTAAAAGCGTTTTTTTTTAATATGACAAAGATATTAAAGATATATTACTAAAAATGGTTCTCAGTATTCCGTAGGGAACTTGCAATAAACCTAATTTGCTAACCTAGGACACACACACATGCGGTTGTCCTGACATCTTGACCGGAAGTCATTCTAGAATGTAATACTTCATGCTTATCAGCTCCAATCTGTCTTTCGAGATGTCATATTATAACGTGTCATTATGACTGCCAAATAGAGCGGACATTTCAAATCTTGCGCTCTTATTGGAACACCCATAATAATAAAATTGTTTATTAATTTAATTAATAATAATAATTTATTTGTACATTAAATAAATATCAAATCCTGACTAATTTCGACAATAAAATGCCATTTTCAGACCAAAACATATTCATGAATTTTTTCCATCTGAAATAAAGATATTTTATTGTCGAAATTTTGTCACGGGTCTATATTTATTTAATTAATTACTAAACAAATCACTGATATTAAACAAAGTATTTCTTTTTCTGCAATCAGAAAGAAAGTATGTTTGTTATAAAGTAAAAACTAGGCGTGCTTTTAGAGGATGGTTTCCACTTGTTTGTGATGCACTTTCCATTTTATGTATGTGTTTGAACTTGACAAGCATTTCTTCACAAATGTTGGTAATCTTTTATATCATTAAGACACAGAGTTTTACTCTTATACCTACAGGACTATCATGATTTCACAAGAAAACAATATAATTTCGTTTTAACCTTTCCATCGAACTTTCATACTTCTTACAGTGCTTACATTTGCCACACCACTACGTAGCAGTTTAAATTAGCATCTTTAAATATGTATTGATTTTAGCCTGCTAAACAAATTGGTGTTAACACTTTTATATCTTCGTTTTAATTCATCATCATCATCCAGCTTCTGGGTAATAAGCGTCCTCGATACCTTTCCAATTTCTACATTTACACAAACTGCATTTACTTAGTTGTATTTTATTTTCCGTATAACGTCCGCCCATTCCGTTGGTGGTCTGCCTTGGCTTCTCTTATTTTCACGGGGTCTGCACTTTAATTAACTTTTTATCCATCTATCATCATCATCATCATCATGGCCTGCAAATCCCCATTTCAGCACTGTTATTTTCTCTAGGAGTCCTCAATCCTCGTTCTTCTTCACATTTCTATGTTCTTCTATTGTTCACAATGTTTAATTCCCAACATTGATGTTTTCATTTTCATCTGTGAAATTCTTCGCTTATCTATGCTGATTTTAGTAAGCAGTAGTGTCTCGGGCGCATAAGTTACTATGGGAGCACACATTGATTGTACACTTTCCTTTTAAGGTCTAAAGGAATCCGCTATTAAATAGTTAAACCTAATTTTTAAAGCTTTTCAGTGTTTCATTGTTATATGATCTGTTATATATTAAACACGTTTTCATCTTAATTCTTTTAGTTTTTATACTCACTTCTTAATTTTGGTATTATCATTCATTTTTTTCTCACTCAGAAAACACTACCAATGAGGCACAAAGAAGTACATGGCATCAACGTACACCCTTCGATGAAGTTTGCTCTAGATTTTGGTATGTCTCTTATTTCGGACAAAATTAAAAAACGAGTAAGATTATACTCAAATCTTGAAGAAGCTTTAGAAGCTGGTTACTTAGAAAGAGACATCCTTCCCAAAGAATATGGAGGCATCATGCCCATGGCTCAAATGATAGGTAAGATTTTGCAAGCATTAATTACACTGATTTTTTTCTAAAGTGTAATATTTAAAACTGAAGTTTTCACGAGGCATAAGTAACTCTTAGTTCATATTTTTTACATTACCACATGTAGCTGGTATTCGATTTCATTGAATCGACCAATTTTCGTCCTTGAGAGTTACTCAGCTAATTTTTACAATGAAACAGGTTACATCAAAGTTTATTCTAATTATTAACTCGGATTTAATTAAATTAATGGCGAAATAATTTCTCACTCTAAATATTATTTCACAGTAAGCATTGTTGTGGCTTTAGAAGTGTCAGGCTATGTCTAATGTGACTGCCGCAAACTATCAAACACTTAAAAGACATTAATGGTGTCCTTACTAGAAAATAAATTCGTGGGTAGCTATTTTATCGCATCACTCGGTTGGTTTTGTTTTTGCTATAGAGTGTACAGGTACCTTAACCCTCCATAGTTTTTGCCCGCAGTTTTCAAAGATCTCTCGATGGAGGTGCCATTTTCCGATATCCTAACCCATTGTACTCAATGCACCTCACATACCACATCTATTATGGCATGTACGTTGACGATAGCATTACACCCAGAAAAAATAATTCATTGCACTTTATTTTCATGCTTTGACAATTTTTTGCCCGAACAATGATTAATCTCTTAGTGTTTTGTGAAGCAACAGGTTTATGACAGCTGACTAGTATAAATAGTTGGTTTACACTATCGCTATATTGGCCACCTTGTTAATTCTTCTGCAGTGACTATAAGTCTGTGTCTTGTTTGTGAAGAAGAAGGTAGATAAACACGAAAAAGACGCACTGGTCAACCAAGGCGTACCACAAAGCGTTAAGATAGGCGCTTCAGACAACTAGCTCTGCAAGTCCGTTTAGCTATTGAGCATCAAATCTCTGACAAACGGTATTATATTTTTTCATGCCGCCCACGATTAGTACTTCCTTTGATTGCGGTCCACTGTCGTAAATCTTTGAAATGGTGCAGCATTGAGAGGCAGAATGACATAATGTAGTATTCAGCAACGAATCGCCGTAGAAAAATAAGCCAGCGCCATGAAGGGCGACGTATTATTGTGTTTGCTATGGAGAGACATGTACATAGGACTCTTGGAGCAATGGCTTGGAGGCTATTGGTTATAGTAGCCTATCAACACTTCTCTTTATACGAGGCAAAATGACATACTTTACTGCCTTATCTTTTTCCGCAAGGCAACGCACCTCCCCATGTTGTATATGCCTAAACGTGTTCAGGAGTGTAATCAGCTACGGTGCAGCCTAACACATATTTTTTCTCGGATCCATGTTAAAATTTTTTCTTTCAATTGTGGCTAATTTTCTCTTGATATAAAGCTACCACTTTGCCAAAAAAATCAAGTTCAAGAAATGATCCTGTCAGGGTGTAAAATTTTATCATTGACCTTATTTTATGGAAGGTGTTTATAAGGCTGCAGTAACAGGTTGAGCACAGACCTACCGCTTCTGTTCTTTTCCACAAAACCAGAAGAAAATCCGGGTTTATCGCCACACAAACACTGGTCACCGGGCTTTCTTGATTTGCCTTCAGTCATAATTAGGGATGTTCATGAGCCAAAAATATCGATATTTTTTTCGATATAAAATATCGGAATGTTGTATCGATATTTTCTGATATATCGATGAAATATATCGATATTTTCGATATATCGTATGTAATTTGTATTTAACTAGTATGTAATAGAGAAAAGAAAGAGTTGCAGTTTATCATGTGTAAATAAGGAACAGCGGGTTTAAGAAATGAATCAACTTTATTTACATATCCCACTAATTTTTAAAAATCATGCAGGGTTGCCAGATTGCTTGAAGAGAAAATTCCTAAAAAAATCAATAACTTTTACGCATTCGATATATCGAAAAATATCATTCAAGAGATCAGCCATTGATATAAAAAATTGATATTAAAATAAATTACCTACAAAGTAAAATGATAGCTAATAAACAAGTTCGTGAACCTACCAATTTAATCTTAAAAATAAAATATTGATAATAGAGTTATTAAAAATTTTCTGAATACCTTTATGGGGTCAGTGAGTTTTATTTTTAGATTCCACCACTATCTAAGTACGCAAACAGCAACTCTCAATACTTTGTAATATCCAATTTGTCCACTAAAAGCGGGTTGATGCTGCAATCTTCTGATGACTATTGAATACTGTTGTCAAAATTTTATACTTTAGGTGGTTTTTATTTTTACGGCTTAAATTTAATAAAATTTAACTAAGAATGCCAAAATGATAAAATTATACAAATATCGTGAGATTGACTTTAAATCATCAGATCTGGCAACACAGCACACAGTAACACAAATACTAAACATCTATTCTCCCGTTGCTGAAGTAAACCGGACATTAGTCCAAAAAATGGCAGAACCAATCAGCATTTAGCCTGTACCTTGGCAATATTCTTCTTATACGCACTCTGGGTATGTCCTACAAGTGCTGCCCTCATACAAGAGGGCTTTTCATATTTGAAAATTATTTGTGCGAGAACGTCAACTTCTGTCATTTTTTTCGGACGGTTTTCTCATCATTGGCATGTAAATAAAAATTTTCCAAATTTTGAAAATGACTTTTTTTAAAGGTTAGCTACAAATAATTTGTATTTTTTGTAATTATCTATATATTGATTTATTTTGAAGGCTTATTTTAAACCTAATATGTTTTTTTAACCTGTCAACTAATTCTGCCTCATTTCCACCTTGTGAATGAGCATAGCACTTTAACCATCGTCCTAATTGAATACAAGTATGTGTCTACTGTAGAATGCACTAATGAAGCACCATCAATTAATTTTTCACTCAATTTCATAGTTAATAAGGGCAATGAAGTCTATTCAGTATTCAAATTTGAAAAAAAGTCCGAAACATTCGAATTACCGCCTTGACAACATAGCGAACTCGCACGCGCGTTACAAAGTTTGTAATGGTCTATATGAAGTACTAAATAGAGAATAATTGAAATTTGTCATTGTGAAATGCTTTTAATTTTGTACGATATTCATATATCGGATAAAATATATCGATATTATATATCGATATCATTTGATTCAATAATATCGGATTGATTCGATATATCGACAACATATATCGATATATTATGATATATCGATACATATCGAGCATCCCTAGTCATAATCTAGCGCTTGAGGTAGACACTTCTAATATAGGATAATTCGTAATGGACGATTTCAAACTAATTAAACACATACTTGTGGGAGAACTGAGGTAAAATCGTGTCGGTAGGTTTGTGACGAGTGATATATTTTGCATTGCGTTCTAGCCTTCCATTTACAATTCTTTTCTGTTCTATTCTTATAGAACAGAACATGTAAATAAATTTCCACCTTTTAGAGAGAGTACAGCAAGTTTGTTATATAAAGAGTTCTCAGAAAAATCAAAACGTTTTTGTAAAATACTGGACTGTTCACTGTAACTTAAAACGTTCAGAAATTTACGAGAAGCTGTTGATCGGGACAATCTGGGTTTTTTTCGGGATATCGTATTATGAAATGTTGGCATCATCCAGACGAATCCCGGCAACACTAAATCATATAGATAAGTTTGAATCAAACATATCTTTGAATATTATCAATATAAATTAGTTATTAAAAAATACCGCCAGAATATTCACTTCTACTCGTACCGACATAATTTCTAAAGTGCATAATTATTTTAAAACATAAACATGTTTAGCCACATCAAAGCCAAAGTAAAGCGTAATCAGACCATGAAGAGAACATATCACACACATTACTTTCAATAGACATTTTTTGCTTATTGGACTTATAAACCGCCACATATAACTTTGTAAATATACGTAACAATCCGTTACACACAATATAAATACCTTTTAATTGAAAGTAGGTGAAATTTAAATTAAGTTTTCTCGCAATCAATTTTGAATAATTATTCACGCAATAAATTAAGTAATGTAGTAAAGTAGAATTGCATTTTCTTTGGTACTCTTTTTTTGGTATATGTCCGTATTAGCTAAATTCAAAAACTCGACAACTAGTATTTTAAAGAAATTGAAGGACGTAGAGAACTTATAAATAAATAAATATTTGAACAACAAAAATTAATTTTAAAACTAAACAAAACTTAGAATAAATACTTACAGTTGAAATGTTACTTGATATGCTGTAATCACGTTACCTGTTATCTTGCAGGTGTTGATATTTTTCTAGACAGAGAATATTTTTAATAAATTATCTCTCCTAAAGAACCACATCTGAATCACCTTTTCATTATTATGACAATAATTATTATTATTATTATAGCAACAGCCAGGAGAACTAATGTATATAAGTTATGGAGGTTATCAAAATCAGTTTTGTTTGGAATCCCCTTCCTTGACTTACAAAATTTATGTTGGAAATAAATTTTCTAATCAATCATTTGATTTGTACAGTTATGTGCAAATAAATAGTTTTGCTGGTAATAATTTATGTTTTCCAATGTTATGTTAAGTAGACAACTGGTGGTTTAATGCCAAAACGGAATATAATTTTTTAATATTTCTGAGGATTTCATTTTTGAGATATTTGTTAAAGTTTCATTATTCTATACGTTTTTATCTCTTTTTAACATTTAACGTCTCTTCTCTTTTATTTTTTAGCATAGGTTAATTTCTTCTATTTTTACTTGTCCTAAATTAATTTAAAATTTTATTTATTAATACAGCTTATTTAAACGTCTTCCATATTTGTTGTCCGCTTTGGTCTATATTAGTCTCCTAATAAATTAAAACATTTTATTCGCATAAAGTGGTCATTTTTCCATATTTTCGTCACTCAAAAGTTGCTATCAGCTCGCATAATACTTTTTTCTTTCTGAGGAATATCAACAAAAATTATACTATGCACCAAGTTGCAGATATCTTGTATACAACTTCTTTGAACCGATTCTATCCTTTCTTTTCATATTCGGCTTTTTAGCTGAGAAAATTGTTTCAAACACTCGATAGAAACATCCCCGGAATGCGGGTTTTTCATTGTGTAAACGCGGCACCCATCGGGACTGAAGTCTCTCAAATGAACAAAAGTATTGTACACTCACTATCAGCGTTCTAACTTATAATATTAGTCCTTTCTACCATAACTCATTCAATTCAAACAATAAGTGTCATCTGTATTAATTAGTTCCGAAACTTATATAATAATTAGAGAACACTGTAGATCACATACGAATTCAACAATAGTGAAACAACACAGACCGGAAAACCTTAATCCAAAGTCCCATGCCAAGAAGCAAGAATTCATGAAGCAATTGCTATAGTTGGAGGTTGGAGAGCTAGTGACCTATTTTTCATGAAGTGTTTGTTTGATTCACGTAAATATTTTACATTGCGGTATAGGTACATAGATGAGGTGTACAGGATATACTACTTTTTTCGAGAAAAATATTTTCAGTTATCTACGACTTCCGGTTCTACAACCGGAAGTGGATCCCAACTTTGTTTTTTAAGTAGAACACCATGTTTTTTATAGCATTTTTAAAAACTTTTAACGCGACTTTATTGAAAACATTATATGTCTGTAGGGCTCCAATTGAAGGTTGTTTAAATTTTTTTGAAAATTTTGCCAGCCCTTAAATTTTTTTTTTAAACAAAGAGGGCCAGAATTTGCCTGAATAAAACTTGAAGCGTCCTAAATCTTTGGAAACTGTTCAAGAAAATTATACTGCGTACTCAGAAATTGATTTTTTTTGTTTTCACATCGCTACCAATTTTTTCTCAACGCCATTGGATTCTGCGCTGAATAATAGGGGAAGCAGTGGTGGACTAAGGCTAAAGCGGGCTCTAGGCAACATTAAAATTCCGGGCTCTTTTTGAGTTTTGCGTTTGGTAGTTACCTGGTTTTTGGGTCCATAAAATTACGCGGCCTAGGCCTAGGGAGGGGAAGAGTGTGTTATGCTCACAACCACATACCTAAATTAAACTGTTTTTATATAAACTTGGAAAAACTACAATTTTTGTGTGGTTATTAGAGCTATCTGAATTATCATTAGCCTTTGAATCGACAAAAACAAATGCTGAAGTGTCAACAAAAAATATTTGCTAAGAATTTGACGTTAAGGCATAATTATATCGAAAGCATTTATAATGTCCCGGTTAGGATTTAGTCACGAATATTATGTACTTCAATTTCTGGGGTGTTCTTATACTGCATTAATCCATTGTCTACGACAGATTATTTTTTGCTTTTTAACAAACTGCCTGTGTGTTTTACACTTGGTAATAATGTGCGTGAGTATGTTTTGGTCTATTCGGATATCGCGGAAGAAAGGTTACACAGACTCTTTCAATATCAAATAACTCCATAAATGATTAACAAATTAAAGTAATGTTCATTTGTTTCTTGTCGATTATTGCAAAAAATACTACTGATAATTCAGATATCACTAATAACCGCACAGAAATTTTAGTTTTTCCAAGTTTTCTTTGTTTCCAAAAAATTTAAATACTTTCACTTAAAGCCCTTCAGACATACATTTCCAACAACATCGTAGATTCTAAAAATGCTATAACAGGGTATTCCATTTTAGAAACAAAGTTTGGGTCTACTTCTGGGAGAACCAGAAGTCGTAGTCAACTGAAAATATCTTATCTGAAACCAGCTCCTCGAAAAACTCTCATATTCCCATTTTCAGATAAATACTCCCAGTAGTTTTCCATATTCATATCTTTATACATACATCCTTTCTTGCATGCGCACTCCCCAGGTAGATAAGGCAGGTAGATAAGGAAGTTCCGCAGTACTTGCGCAGAATGGTTTCAGCGTATTTCAAGGACCGCATCTTGTTGTACCAAACTGAAAATGGGCAAGTAGACTATAAGATCACAGGAGGTGTACCTCAGGGCTCTGTTCTTGGCCCCCTCTTATGGAACGTAATGTACAACGACCTGCTCCTGCTCGGTCTGCCTGAGGGCGTCAGGCTAGTGGCATTCGCCGATGATGTGGCATTGATCATAGTGCGCAAGCACATAGAGGAGATACAAACAACCTTCTCATTCGCTATAGCCACAATTCAGCATTGGATGCTCGCAGAAGACTTGAGTTTAGCAGAGCAAAAGACCGAAACACTTCTTGTTAGCAGTCGGAAGGCAAGGGAAACCATCACCCTCAAAATAGGCGACACCTACATACAGTCGCAGCCCTTCATCAGCTATTTGGGGGTGCTCCTGGACACACGGCTCAACTTCAAAGAGCACATAATCGCGGCCAGCAAGAAAGCAGCTGGGGTACAGGGGGCATTATCTAGAATAATGCCGAATGTCGGAGGCCCTAGACAGATAAGAAGACAGCTACTGGCAACAGTAACTACTTCTGTTTTGTTGTACGGGGCACCGGTATGGGAGAAATCGCTCGAGCTACCATCGTACCGCCGGAAAATGAAATCAGTCCAGCGGCTCTCAGCGATTCGAGTGGCATCATCCTACCGCACTGTGTCTTACGAGGCGGTGATTGTGATTGCCTCTACCCTGCCAATCGACATCCTGGCTGCAGAAAGGGGACGGCTTTATCGCAGAAAGTTAGAAAAAGACCAGCCGACAGGAAACAGCGATGAAAGAGCCATGAGTCTATGGCAATGGCAGGAGAGGTGGGACAGCTCTACTAAAGGCCGGTGGACATATCGATTGATACCTAACATCAGTCGTTGGGTCAACCGCCAGCATGGGGAGGTTGGGTTTTACATCACTCAACTACTGACTGGACATGGATGCTTTCGAGCATACTTGCACAGGTTCAGGAGGGCAAACTCCCCAAACTGCCCACACTGTACGGACGTGGTAGAGGACGCGGAACACGTGTTCTTCTCCTGCCCCCGGTTTCAGGATCAACGTGCTGAAGTGGAGAGGATTCTGGAGACTAATATCGTTCCAGAACAAATAGTAGAAGCCATGCTGAAGGGCCCCCAAGCCTGGAACTTGGTATCAGATTACGCGGAGACTATCCTCAAAGAACTCCGCAATACGTTCGAGGAGTAGGCTTTAGAGGCTTCCAATGTAAGAGCAGTAAACATCTGCAATGAACCACCCTTGCGAAGTAGTATTGAGTAAGAGTGCCGCAAGGGACCATGGTTGTAGGAGAAAGAGGTTAGGGTTTTAGCGGGTATACGGTATACTGGTTTCAATGCAACGACCTACTCTTGCTTTGAAGTCATTGCATCGGGAGTCCCGCACGACGGCCAGCACGTGCTAGCTAAGTACGCAATGTATTTCCCCCCTCTTCGGATAAAAAAAAAGGCAGACTACTGATTAAACACTCATCTTTCCTATCTATACCTCTATGTAAAATATTTACGTGAATTACACACTTTATGAAAAATGGGTCACTTGCTCTTAGTCTACTAGTAATGTTTTCATTTTATGCAAAATCGTCCCGAACAGATTTTGAAGGGTGCCTACTACAATTCGTGAAGTATTTGAAAACGACACTTTTTTTAAACTCCCAGAAAAAGTAAATTCATAAAGCAAAATATTTTTCCAAAATTATTTGAACGGGATAAGAGCTAGGAAAATAGTTCTGAATAAAAATAAATTATAAAGCATAAAGATGTAACAAATTGTATTCAACATTATATATTAATTGGATCAATTTTGAGTTAAATTTGTATGGAAAGTGAATTTTATCCGTACAATATCAGTTTACAGATTTTTTAAACACCGTTTAGTGCGAGTTTGTTTAATTTTTATTTAATGTTCGACCTTAACAAAATTATTCCTACTTTAAATAAGTCACCCGGCCCTTTTACAAATCTTGAACAACTATTTTTAATATGCTTTTATGAGATTAATTTTGTATGAACTAACAATGTAAGTAGTAAACAATCTTAAAGGCCTACTTTTAATAATTGTCATATTGATTTGAAAATCTGGAAATGTATGTAATTCGCCTTATATAATACGATGTGGTACTGACGAAAGCATATTTTTAAGTTTGACACACATATCAGACTGTAAATGACATGGCAGAAAGTGTAGGTATGCTAGTTGTGGGATTCCTATATCTATACTATTATAAAATTGTAAATTTGTCTGTTTATTTGTTTGTTTGTTTGTCCGGCATCACGTAAGAACCACTGAACTGATTTTGCTGAATATTTTTTTGTTGCAAAGCCTATAGTTAAAATCTGGTGGACATTGTATCTCCCTCAATTGAAAGGAACGGTAGATATAGCGAAAAAACTTCTACCATGTTGGGTAGTACAATTACTCAATTGGTTCCACCGCACACACAAAATATTAGATACTGGCATCAGCTTAGCTTTTATTCAAAATTCGGAACGTGCCAATGCACATGCACATGTTTCGATTTAACAAAAATCAAGTGAGTGCAATTTTAAAGGGTGTTCTGTATGTAGGAAACTTAGAGCGGAGTAGAATTAAATGAATTTAAAAAATTTTTAAAATTATATTTGGTGTCCTATAAGCAGGTGCATATATACAATGTGGTTGAAACAAGGGAGAGTGGAATTAGTTATACGGGGTGGTCTAAAAAAGTTATTCTGAGTGGGCCATAAACAGTTCCATATACCAAGTGGTTGAAAAAAGGTAGAATATTTATACAGTTTGGATAAAAATCTTAGGAAAAAATGTGTTATGTAAACAGTTAGTATGTTTGAATTATGTTCATAAGATATTATGGTTATGAAATGGGTTGAAGAAATGTTAGAAGCAGTTGTTTATACAGGCTGTTTGAAATATAAAAAGGAGTGGCATTATAGTTTATGTTGTGGTTAAAAACTTGTTTTATATCCTCAAGCAGTTACATATATAGGATGGGTGAAATATGTCGCGGAATATAATTACAGCTATACAGGTGGGTTTTAAAAAATAAGTAATCTACAAGCTGTTTCATTTACCGGATGGTTGAAATACAGGGTGGGTAGGATTCTAAGGATACAGGGCGGCAAATAAGTAGTTGCATGTTAAAGGTTCTTGAAATATAGGGTGGTGTAGAATTATAATTATACAGGGTAGAAACAATTTGTTATATAGCAGCTGCATATATGGAGTACCTGAAACGTGGGGCGTAAGGTTATAGTTATACAATGGGATCCAAACAAGGTTAGAAAAACTTGTAAATTTAATGTGGTTTAAATGAAGTGTGGAAAGAAATTATACTTTATAATGTCGTTGAAAAAATATGAGAAAAAATAAGTTGCAAACATAGGATAGTTGAAATGTGGGGTGGAGAAGTGTTATGGTAAATAATTTTAAAAATGCTATATTGGTTAACCAATAAGCAGTAGCGTATACAGGGTAGTTATGATACATACAAGTTGCGGTTTTGGTGAAATATATTGGGCGTTGATGGATTTATAAATAGTTAGACAGGGTGGTACAAAAAATGTTATACTGGGTGGCCGATAAGTAGTTGCATATACAAGGTGGTTGCAATAGCGGGTGGATTATAGTTAAACAGGTTATAATTTTTTTTTGTAGGACCTGAGCTGTTGCATTTATGTAATATCTGAAATATGAATCGAAGAAAAATTATCGTTTATACAGTGTGATTAAAACAATGTTAGAAAAAGCTGCATATAAGGGGTGGTTGAACTACAGGATGGAGACAAATTATACTCAAGGGTGGTTCAAAAATAGGATAGTCCATAAGCAGTTGCATATATAAGATAGTGAGTGGACCAGAGTTATAGTTAAGTGTTTAAAAATTGTTATATTTGGTGGCTCCTAAGCAGATGCACAATAGGGTGGTTGAGATATTTTGTATAGTAAAATTTTGGTTTTACAGGGTGGTTCAAAAATAAGTTGCAATGTTTGACAAATTGGCAGCAGTGTGTACAGGATGGTTTTAATGTAGATGAAAGTAGACTTAGTTATACAAAGCAGTTAAAAAATCTTGAATAAAATTGTTATATAGGGTGGCCAATAAGCAGTTGCAGTTCGGGTGAGTGTTTAACTAAAAATTTGCTGTTAGGGTGCAAAACTGTGTTTTTAAATTTATGACACTCCAAGGGTTCCACCGGTATTTCCATCAGGGTAGATCTAAAAAAGTTAAAAAATAATTGTTATATAGGGTAGACCATGAACAGTTGTATTATACTATATGGAATATCTGAAATATGGGGATAAGCAAGTATTAGAGTGTGTTTAACATATGATAGAAAACGCTGCATATAAAGGGTGATTAAAATATAGGGTAAAGAGAAATTGTACTTTAAAAGGTGGTTCAAAAATATCAGAAATAATTGTTATACAGCGTAGACCATAAGCAGTTGCATAGCTGAAATACAGGGTAGAGAAGAGTTATAGTAAGGTGTTCAAATAGTTATATTGGTTGACAAATAAACAGCAGCATATACAGGATGGTTGCAATATAGGGTGAAGTAGGGTTACAGTTATTCAAGGTGATTTAAAAAAAAATGAATAAAATTGTTATATAGGGTCGCCCATAAATACTTGCAGTTTGGGTGATATTCGGGATTGGTGAATTTATAGTTTAGTAGTTTGGATTAAACAAGTTAAAACATTTTTTTATTTAGGATAATCCATATGTTTCATAAGTTATTTCTTTTTGCGATAGCTTGAACATTCCGTGCGGGGGTGAAACCGCGAGTAACGGCTAGTAATTTATATTTGTATTTTTACAATTAAGTAATAGGAATAATAAATTCGTATGATTCCAGCAGAATTTTGTTTTTAGTAAGAAAAATGTTAATCTAACATTAAACCTACCTACTCTTAATAAACATCACTTTCTCATTAAAAGTTAAAAAATTTACGTGTACTATCATTATCAGACTGACGTCAATATCTTACAATTTTAGAGTTATGGAAAAAGGAACTGACGGCTGCTCATCCAATCTTAATGTCTCACGATAAGATGGAAGTCAATGAAGAACTTTTTAGTTCGAGAGCCAAAGAAGGGGCTGTTTCCGCCCTAAAGAGGAACACGACCAGCTGCGGGGTTGAAGATGATTCATTATGTGGTGTTACAGGCAACTTCAGAAAATTAGAAGTAGATTAATTTCTGGAGAATTTAATATATTATATTGTTTTATTTTTATCGTATTTTCAAATAGAATTGTTATAATTTTCTTAATAAAATAAGACATAAATTTATTTGATATTTTACATCAGAAGAAATCACATCTGTCAGACTGACTTTCTATTAGACTTAAAGTTAAACATTGTAAATGTATTATTATTATTTTTAGTTTCTGGCACTGTTGTGATATTTAGCGTCTTTCTTAATCCTAAAAGTAGTTTTTGGGAACTAGCGCACTAGCAGGTAATGGAACTATCTCATATTTCCAAACTGGCAATGTTTCAAAGTTCATTTACTTCTTTTAAGGGCTAGGTTTGTGAATAATGTTGCTTATAAACTATTAGGTAAATGAGAAAAGCAATTTATAATAAATATATACAAACATAAATATTGTTTAAATTTACACTTTACAAAATATTTAGTTTTGTGTTTTTCCCCATTTTGGGGTACATGGGGGTGGGTTTGACCCATAGGGGCTGGTTTTCAGAACATTAATTTGTTCCATCTTTGAGCAACAAATTAGCAATAAAATCATGGGATTGTTTCATTTTGATAGCTATTTTCATTTCTTAAATACCCACATGGCTAATGTAGCTTAAGACTTACGCAACATTAGCCACCGTTTCTCGGAAACGGCTGAAGCAACAAAATCATTTTTGACTGCACAAATTAGAAACAAAATAGCAACAAAATATGAACTTAGTCGGAATGCGGCACTGTGAAATGGCTAATTCAACTTGTAATGTGTTCGATAAACATTACATATAGAATATTCAAAAAAATGTATGAATTAGATGTTGCGGTTTTAGTTCTATGCTGGTTCAATGCAAGTATATAATTGACGAAGGACCTTTAGCGGAACAATCAACAAACACGTGCGGTCACACAAACGAATCACCAAATAAAAGCTATCACTAACCTTTAAGTCGAAGCTCTGGCGTTTTCTTAGTTCTTCTTTCTTCAGAGGCTAGCCCCGTGAACAGGAACAGTTTCTTAGAGCTTCGTCTGGACAACACGCTACACAAAAAATAGCGACGTAATGTTCATTGATTGAGCATACAAAAAAATGCGGGTTTAACAACAAATGATGCGCTTTTGTAAACAGAAAAGAAACAAAATGAAAGCGGTTTAGCGGTCATTACGAACGGAGCTAAAGAACTCGCGGACTCGTAACACAATAACCAATAATAAGCGTCGTCTCTTCAGACGGGATCAAAGCCACCGAAAAGTTCGGAGTACATTGCACGAATCTCCCAAGCGTCTTAACAGCTAGGGATCTGAAACACGAAAGTCAATACTGTCTATATTTTACACGCAAAAAACACTTAGCATTAGCGCGACGGAATGTTTTAGAAAAGGTGCAGAAGTTTAAAAATCAATAAAGTAATTCAATCAAATTGAAAACAATACACTAAACAAATTGCAGGAACGCACCATTTCGCCAACCTTGAATTACTTATTTCAAAACTAAGGGTCCACTGGCAGTGAACAAAGCTTTACAAGAGGTCGCTGCAAAGTACCACTTGCAGTTCTAACTGTAGCAACGCGTACAACACCAGCACCTCCAGAATGTACGTCAATAATGCGCCCTAATGGCCAATTCAAAGGAGGTGAAGAGTCTTGCTTCAAAATAACAAGAGTACCTGGCTTAACAACCTCCGAGGGATCAGTCGATTTACTCCGTTGATGAAGAGTATGTAAATATTCTTGCGATCAACGTTTCCAGAATGCCTGATGCAAACGACTCAGTAACTGCCATCTGTTGAGACGATTATATGCGACAGATAAGAACTCAGATTCAGGAGGTGCTGTTAAAGGTTCCATGGTAAAAAACATTCCAGGACTCAAGGCGGTAAGATCCGATGGATCGTTGCTACAAGGGGTTATAGGTCGCGAGTTTAAAACTGCTTCGACCTGTGCAAATACAGTAGAAAGTTCTTCGTAGGTTAGGATTTGATCTCCAACGACACGTCTTAAGTGAGCTATGACACTACGAATTACTCTCTTTGCGGATAGAATCCAAAATCGTTGCTGCAAAAGAAATTGAACGGTTTGGATTCCTGCGTGAAGATTGGTGATATGACAATCTTCGACAATTAGATTAGTCAAACGCTTTTTACTTGGTAGCAGTGCGGGAAATTTAGTATCAAACGGCAATGGAGCATTAGCCAATCTACTACCAACTCTAAGAGTTCCCTGTTCATCAAGAAACGGCGAAAGTTTACGAAGCGATTTGGGCAATAGTTTTCGTTCTCGAAGAAGGGAAATCTCTTTAGAAAAATATTGATCTTGAACATAGCGAACAATGCGAAGCTGAGCCTGATATAACTCAGCAGCCAAAAATGATCCAGAGCCCCTACGGTCTGGATTGCGGGCGTTATCAACAAAGCGACAAATATGAGCTATAATGCGGGTAATGCGATTAATAGAAGAATGTTCTTCTAACAAAGTACCAAATAAATTTGGTGAAGCGGTGACTTGAAGCGCCACTATACGGGCTTCAGTCATAACTAGCGGTAACATGCTTGAGTCTGAGCAAGCATGTGGCAAACAAGCGGTAATCAACAATTGTGGGCCTTTCCACCAAAGTGCAAAGTGCCGCGGGAACCCAAGTCAGCGGGGTTATCACAAGATTGGATGTAAAACCAATGCGAATAAGGAAATTTTTCCTGAATGTAAGCAACTTGATTACTGACAAATGTCTTCCAACGGTGCGGGGAAGAACTAGGCCATGAAAGGACTACCGTGGAATCTGACCAGCAACGAATCACCTTGAACAACAAACGACTATTGAATTGCTCATAAACATAATGAGCCAACTTAGCGGTAAGAACTGAAGCACACAGTTCCAATCTGGCAAGTGACAAAGTTTTCAAAGGGGCAACTTTCGATTTAGACAACACAAAAAAACTTTGACGAAATCCAGATGCGGTTTCGAACACAAAATAAACAACAGCGGCATAACCTTTCTCAGAAACATCACCAAATGTGTGAAGTCGAATGCCCGAAATCACCACGATTTACAAAATGAAGCAATGTGTGATGGCGTTGTTCGCAGTTGCGGCAAGTGGATAAAGATTTACAGCGATTCGACTGATGAGAATCGCTCAAGCAATTAAAGTCTAAAATCTTTAACAAACTTAAACCGCGTGGACACTGATTTGTTCAAGAATTCAGAACATTTGTAAATCGCATGATCGGATTTACAAACTAAACAATTTCTATTCTTAGTGACAAACAAAGATGTAGTGAACCGGGAAGAAGTTGCTTTGAATTCAATGGTAACTTTTTGTCAACACTTCGCTTTGCCTTGCGGGATAATTCAACATGTTCAAAGGCATCGCAATGCTTCGACAAAAAATCAACAACTTCCGAACGGATCGGAAAGTCATCTTGAGCGTTCACAGTACCATGGTAAAGTTCAAACTTAGCGGCTAAATTCTTTGGAACTCGTTTCAACATCATCTGAACGATACAAAAATCCCACTGATTTACTGGTAAACCCAAATTCTTCAGTGCTTCCAAATTATGACTGAAGTCATCCAATAACTTCCGAACCTCTGAAGGGCTATCTGAAGTTAGTTGGGGGAATTGTTCTAACGCTGACCAATGAGACTCCGCGATTAAACGAGTTCGCTTGAATTTTTTCAAAAGTGTTTCACAAGCACTCACGTAATTGTTTTGTGTTAGTTCAAAATTCCTAATAGCCTCAAAAGCAGGCCCTTTTAAAGCTAACTGCAAATATTTGAACTTCTGCATAGCACTGAGTTTTTCATTATTGTGAATTAATGAATCAAACAAATCAATAAAAGTACCAAATTCCAATATGTCTCCACTAAATGAAGGCAAATCAATTCGTGGCAAAGCAACACTTTCCTGTTCCTGAGCTATATTTTGTGGCGTAGAATTCTGAACAGATTTCAGTTTAGCAAAAATAGACCTAATTGAATAAAACAATTTTTCAAATTTATTGCGAATGTCATCCTCAAAGTCAAACTCATCGTTTGCATCTGAAATTAATCCAACAATCGAATTGTGCTGTTTAAAAAATTCTAAATGAATTGAATCAACCATATCAATCATGCTAAAAAACAATTTAACGTCGTCACCTCTTAAGGCTTTCTCGGCAGCAAAATAAATATCTTCTAATCTTTTAAACTCCGATTGTCGATGATTTTTAAATTTACGTAAATTTTCAGCGGTTTTTGACATCTTAACAATAAATTAAAATCACTGTAACGCCACTGAACAAATCTAACACGATCGAACGAAAACAAAATACTATTCAAAAAATGTACAATTTTTTACTGTTGAAGTAGTAAAATATCTGACCAAATGTCAAATAAATTCAAAACAATTTAGCAAATAACCAGAACAAACAAAACGATCTCTTGTAAGTTTTTTTGCGGTAAAAGAAATATGCGAATTTGTTTCTAACGGAATGACTGAATCCCGAACTTGTTTTCTCTTTTAACAAATAAAGAAACGAAAATTCAATGCGGTTTTCAACAATAATTGCAACGAAAAATCAATGTTTTGATCATTAAACTTTCCACGAAATTAACTCAAATGTATCCGGCCCGGAGTTGGACCAAATTATGTAATTTATTCGATAAACTTTGCACCAAATTAACTCAAATTGCATCCGGCTCGTACTTGGACCAAATTATGGAATGTCTTCGATGGCACATTCCATATAGAATAATAATAATTAAAGGATAACTTCTCCATTAATCTTAATAGCACTTGCTGGGACATTTTATATAGGTTATAAACTAAATAAACGAAATTCAGAAAGAAAACTTATCCTACTTGGAAAAGAATTGAGTATTGTCCAACAATATGGCTTATTAGCAATATGTTCACTACCTGTGTATTATTGGGTTGGAGCACATGGGGCCATGTTTTGGGTTATTGGAGCTTCTATGGTCCTTATAACTTTACATGCTGCATTTTACAATATTGATGCCCTTGTAAATAATGAATATGATTTGCAAAAATTACTTGAAGAGGGATTTTAAATGGAGAAATGTATCTGCAATTATTAGAAAACACCATTGATCCTGCATTGACAGTTATGTTGGAAAATAATAATTACAATGCCAAATGGTTGACATTTCAACAAGATGGTGCTGGTGCATCTGGTTTGTGAATATTTAAATTGGATATAACCCAGACAGATCAGTAGAAGAGGGCCAATTGAGAGACTTGCAAGACCCATAGATTTTTGCTATGGAGTTACTTACAAAGTAAGATTTATAAAAAACAACAGTCAGTCATTGAATGAATATCATGCCAGTACACCAAAATGCTTGGTAGTCCAGGACCATTTTGAACAAAATTCCTATTATTGTATTTTTGTCAATAAAACTATGTCATTACACAAATATAATGTAGAAATGGAGAAAAAAATGTATGAATTAGATGTTGCGGTTTTAGTTCAATGCTGGTTCAATGCAAGTATATAATTGACGAAGGACCTTTAGCGGAACAATCAACAAACACGTGCGGTCACACAAATGAATCACCAAATAAAAGCTATCACTAACCTTTAAGTCGAAGCTCTGGCGTTTTCTTGGTTCTTCTTTCTTCAGAGGCTAGCCCCGTGAACAGGAACAGTTTCTTAGAGCTTCGTCTGGACAACACGCTACACAAAAAATAGCGACGTAATGTTCATTGATTGAGCATACAAAAAAATGCGGGTTTAACAACAAATGATGCGCTTTTGTAAACACAAAAGAAACAAAATGAAAGCGGTTTAGCGGTCATTACGAACGGAGCTAAAGAACTCGCGGACTTGTAACACAATAAACAACAATAAGCGTCGTCTCTTCAGACGGGATCAAAGCCACCCAAAAGTTCGGAGTACATTGCACGAATCTCCCAAGCGTCTTAACAGCTAGGGATCTGAAACACGAAAGTCAATACTGTCTATATTTTACACGCAAAAAACACTTAGCATTAGCGCGACGGAATGTTTTAGAAAAGGTGCAGAAGTTTAAAAATCAATGAAGTAATTCAATCAAATTGAAAACAATACACTAAACAAATTGCGGGAACGCACCACAACTTAATAAACATCTCACTGAAAGCAAATGATGTCATCAGTTTTTTAAAGTGTTAGTAATTTAGTATACTGGCTGTTTTAATAAAACATATAATTTTAAAAATACAGGGTGTTAAATAAAGCCGATTTGGAGAAAAAAGAATATTTAAACGTTTCATAAACAATAAATAATAAATACGTCTTTGCCGTATATCTTCAAAACTTCTTTAATAGTGTAGGGAACTTAGCATTATTTTAATACTATTTTTGCAAAAAAATTCGACAGGTGTTTGAATGATTTTGTTTGATTTTTGAAGGAGGTACACCGAGGTACTAGGTGTTTAAAATAGCAAAAACCCTGATTGTGATAGTTTTTGTGACTTCTCAGCAACAGACTAAAAATTTTACGTACCAAAGGTAAGTGTATTCTATGCGCATTTTTAGAATCTACTAAATGAGATGTTAATCGATAAGATTGGTTAATTAATAAGTGAGTTATTCGCGAAAATCATTCGTAGCTATTATCTTACATAATTATGTATAATTTAGAACGATGAAACTTGGCAAAAAGTTTCATCTGCCTATCGAAAATAACTGTTCAAATTTTCAACTTCATGGCTCTGAAGGTTTTCTCACAAATGCATTTTTTTATCGACAAATCTTTATTGTTGGTGATGTTTACTATGCTCCGATTCTGTGACAAATTACTTTTTTGTAAATCTGAATGAAATATGGTAATTATAAAATCTTTCGGTACAACTCATCATATATTTATATTCTTTTGGGTTTGTTCTATTGTCTGTAAATTTAATTTGAAATTCTGCATTTTGGTATTCGGCAGCACATAAATATTAGCAGAGGGCGATCATGACATGACGTTTAAAATGCTTTCCAAGCAAATGACATTATATACGAGGGTTTATTAAATGTAAATGGTAAATTTGATATTCTGTTTAGTTCTGCAGTTTCAAGCTAGATTATGTTGATTGGAGTATATGTTTGGTTTATGGCCAGTGGGAAAACGAGCCGGGTACGCCTACGCGCATATGATTGGTTTTGTCGTCAGTACCTATTGCATTACGTACGGTCAATACAGAGTACAACCGTGACCAAGCTAGAGATACATTCGTGGGTTGTGCAACAGATTATCATAAAGTTTTTAACCAAGAACTCTCTCAGAATCGTGAGAGAATCTAAGGGTGAACCAGAACGATAAACATCATCGACGCACAAGGACAAGCCTTACAGCTGACAATGCCAATAGTGTTCGATAGCTTATTAAACCTGAGCGCCGATTAACCGTGGGAGAATTTCCTCAGAATTGGGTGTCAGCTATAGAAGTGTTCAATCAATTGTCATTGATCAACTTGATTTCAGAAAAATTAGTGCTCGGTTTGTTCCGAAGTTGTTGAATGTAAACTAAAAGAATGTGAAATAGAAGATCGTTGAAAGACTTCTGAATAGATTTCAGCGAGATGTGAAAGCATTTTTGAAGCGAAACAAGAATAAAAGCCATAACTCGTTTCTCATCTGGAAAAGTCCTTGCCACGTTTTTTATGACTAAGGAAATTCACTCATCGATTTTCTACATGCCCAACGTACAGTGAATGTGGATTACTACTGCCAGTTGTTATGCAACACCCGCGTATTTGAAACAAAAAAACAAGGAATACACTGCAAGAAATTGATCTCTGAAACCGTCGACTATTTTTTGTTTGTGCCTCTGAGTAAATAACCCAGGGGAAAACGATTTGGAGAAATGAAGTAGTCGGGAAGCGCAAGCGCAGTTAGCTTGCAACTCGCCCTCAATCTATGAAAAGAGAATACTGAAACTCCCATATCGGTAGGAAAAGTGTGTAGATCACGCAGGAGGGTATATTGAAAAATGATAAATCAATGATTTCTAGTTAATGTTATTCAATAATGTATAAAAAAAATTCCGTTGATATATGATTTACCCTCGTAATTGTTTTGCTGACTTTACTTGTCCGAGTTTTGAAACTAATAAGGTAGCAGTATCACGATTAGGTCAGTGATTCGACGATTTTAAAAGGCAAAAACTTTATAAAGGAAACAATGAGTCAGAAAATAGAAAGTCAAAGTCAACAATACAACAGGTTGGTGTAATATTACAATACGAGTCAAATAATTGTTTCTTTGAAAGAATTAAACAAATTCAAATGTTTACTTGCCTACATAATTTATACAATACAAAATTAAAGTGAATAATTACATAAAAATATAATAACAGTAAAAGTACAATAACGAAAAAAAAATCAGCATACAGTTTGACAGTTGGCATGGCATTTGTATTAGGGAAAGAATCAAATATGAAATGAATGTCAGTTCGAACGCAGTAGTAAAACGAGGGGAAGTTGCTTCTCCCACCAGTACATTTTACTTAATTCCCAACCCAATCCCAAAATGCAGGCTTTCAAACTGATTTTATATACAATAAAACAAAACAAAAAGAATATTAATTTAAAAGAGATTGTACTGAAAGATTTGAAAATTAATATGTTCCATTCAGATTTTAATTTAGCACAAAATGGGAGCATTGTAAACTTTACGTAAAATCAAAAAACCTGGAAAATAAATCAGATTTGCCTGAAAACCTTCTCGAGTCGTAAATTTGAGATTCTTACCTGTTATTTACCTCGTAGAAATGCAACATTCTGCCGAGTTTCATAATTTCAACTTATCTTAAACAATAACTATGAACGATTGATAATTGTGTATTCTTTCAGTTTTTTTCAAATAACTTAATAACTAATTATCCATTCGGCTATATGAACCTATCATTTAGTCGCTATTGAAATTACGTATAAAACAAACTTACTTTCGACACTAGAATTTTCCATTCATTTGCTGAAAATTTAGAAAAACTGCCAAAATTGCGATTTTTGCAACTTTAAACACTCCATATAATTGATTAAGGAAAAAAATTGTTAACAAGTTTTTGTGTGTTATGCTATATACATTCTTCAAGAAACGCCATTCGAACACCTGTGAAATTGTTTTGCAATTGAAAATACTAACTTCCCTAGATTGGCTCATCGCCAAAGGTTCAAATATCATGCATAAATGTTGTTTATGGAAAAAAATTGTCTTATCAACCTCAGACAATGTAATCTATAATCTGGATCTGCTTCATTGAGCTTCTTGAGAATTTAAAATTCTTTCAGTTTAAAAACTGTGTGCAATCAATCACTATTTTCAGACAAATCTTCTTTTTTATCTGATTTAAGGTACATTTCAATTCAAAATTTTAGCATATTCTTATCTCTCTCTTTCTCTTTCTCTAATTTTTATGTTTTGTCTATATTTTCCAAATATATTTTAACCTTTTTATTTGTTTTATAATTTGGACCACTTTCTATAAAGGCAACTCTAATTCACTCTATATTGCATCCACACTGTATATGCTTCTGTGTACTGGTCATCCCTATATAACTTATTGGTCTATCATTTTCTGGATCACGCTCTACAGCTATAATTCAACTCACAATGTTACCACGGTCCTGGTATCTTTACAACCACCCTGTATAAGTATAAATCCTCTCCACAGTATTGACTCATTCTATTGTTTAAATTATTCCTGTATAACAATGATTTACTTCGCCCCATATGTGTAATAGTCCATTTATGCAACTGCTCATGGTCTACCCTACATAACAGCATTCACCTTTTTGAACCACATTTTATGACTATAATTTTACTCTACCATTTATTTCAACCACCCTGTATATGCAACTGCTACTAAATTTTTTTTAAACCCATGTCTATAATTATACTCCGTCCTACGTCCTATAATTCAAATATCCTAACTGCTTATGCTTATATAACAAATTTTTGATACAGCCTGAATAACAATAATTTTACCCCACCCTTACTTCAAAGACCTTGTCTAAGCAACTACATATGTTCAAAACTATATAACTTTTTTAAACTGTCCTGTATAACTGCAATTATACTCCACCTTATATTTCAACCATCCTGTAAATTCAACTGCTTCTGACAATTTTTAAGGCATTTTGTATAACTGTAATTATTCTTCGTCGTATAACGCAAATATCCACTCTGCATACATATAGTTTTGCTCCACTCTTATTTCAGCCACTTTGTGTATGCAACTACTTATGTGACACCCAATACAATATCTTTAGAACCACTCTGTATAACTAATTCAATTCCAACTTATATTTCAACCATCATTGTATGCAACAGCTTAAGTACCACCTAAATAACATGCCCGCACCCACACACCTTCAACCGTATTCCACACAGAAGTGACCACCTCTAAAATAAACTGACTTCAAAAGGTTTCAAAATGAAATCATTACAAACACCCTGTACGACATACTTTCATGGCATATATTGGCATTTAAACTAGATATTTATTATGAAAATTTGACATTTACCATGATGTTTACAGTTTCTGTGCATATATTTTTCTGATTTTCAGAAAATGGTATGTTTTACGTTACTCTCTTCGAGGTGTCATTCCTTTGTACGCAAGACAATATATATTATATATAAATATAATATATATTGTTTCTGGTCAGGAACCTTCATCAGTTGCGCTTCCCACAATTGAATGTCCTCTGGAACACTTCTTTATGCATTTGATGCATTTCGTTAAATTTGAAGACGCGAGATGTAAGACCGACATCTAGGATTTTCAAGAGAACCTGAAAATTTTATCGTGACATTCTGTCCTAGGGGTTAAGGGAGAACAGCAATTACACGGAACGGCTCCAGATTCGGAACCTCTGTGTACTGATTCTCTTGAAAATCCTAGATGTCGGTCTTACATCTCGCGTCTTCAAATGTTTTACGTTACAGAAAAATGTACGGAATCAAGCTGGAAGATATCTTTGTATAATACAAGTAATAATATTCAAATTGCGTGAGCATTATTAGAGAAAACAGTGAAGATTCATTGAAAATCGCTGAAATCTAGTCCCTTATTTACTTTACTAGAAAACCGTAAATTTCATGTTATAGACAATTATATGGAACCTTTCTGTAATGTTCCCAAATATAATATAGTTTAAATCATCAAAATTGCCCAATCCATTTTTGAATAATCGCTCGTCATACATAAAAAATGTTGTAGACGAATTGATAACCTCCTCCATTTTGGAAGTCGGTTAAATACTTTGAATATATTTTTTTTATGTTCTAATGTTAAAAATAACAAATAACATGGTAAACATTACTGAGGTCAATGGTGCTACACTCTTGTGTATTTTCTCCGAAACTGCTGGACGGTTAATTTTGAAAATTAAATATAAATCATGTAATGTATTAAATGAAAGGACTTATTATGACGAATACAAATAGATTTTTTCTACATTTTTATAATAATTTGTTTAAAAGATATTAACGAAAATATACTAAAATCCACACCCCTCTATATTTCTGAAACAACTGAGTCTAAAATTATGAAAAATATTATCAATATTGGGCCAAAGATTTGCAGAAAAAATAAAGTGAAAGTGGTAGATAATATTAATTTTGGGGCACAAATTATAAAATCTCCGTAAATAAAATGAAAAAAAAGATCACTCAAAATTTAGGTAAGTATAGGCAAATTAAAGCGAAAGTGCTATAGAGAGGGCAAGAGGCTATTTCACTCGGTTGGGAGCTGCTTCCAATAAAGCATGTTGTTCATTGGCTGCGTCCACCGACCATCCACCCACTAAGTGAAATAGCCTCTTACTGTCTCTATTGCCCTCTCTTTCTAGCGTTGCCACGATTTTATGCTTGACAAGCTATATCTAGACTCAGATCATGTACCTTCTAGATATAGCCTGTCATGACCAAATGTCGTGGTAAGGCTAAACAGCAAGAGGGCAAGAGGCTATTTCACCCGGTTGGGAGCTGCTTCCAATGAAATACGTTCAGCATGTTGTTCATTGACTGCTTCCACCCACTAAGTGAAATAGCCTGTTACTGTCTCTATTGCCCTCTCTTTCTAGCATTGCCACTATTTTGTTCATGACAGGCTATGGCTGTTTTCCAGTTAGCAGAGCACAAGTGATTTTGTGCCGCACAGTGCGGCAATTTTTAGGACGTTAATTGGAACATGGTTGTTTTAGAACCAACCGGTAGAGTACACTGATCACCATAAGGTTAAAAGTATATTACTCATAAGTTATCAATTGACGGTTATGTGTACGTAAATTATTTACAGAATAATTCAATAATGGTTGTTTTCCAATTACTAGAGCACAAAGTGTTTTTCTGTCGCCCTGTACCGTAATTTTCGGTAAACATACTTCATGTTTTATCATAAAGTTTTATGTTTACTTGGTAAACCTACATAAAACATCCCAAAGACACAGTTATTTCTTGTGCTCATTTGTGCGAGCTAGTGCTGTAATTGGAACACTCAGTGCTAGCACTGTGCCGCACTGTGCTCAATTGTGCGCTAATTGGAAAACAGGGTATATCTAGGAGGTACATGATCTAAATATCTAGATAGTAAATGATCTAAGTTGGAAGCAGCTCCCAACCGAGTGAAATAGCCTCTTGCCCTCTCTATTGCCCTCTCTCTCCTTAGTCTTACCACGACATTTGTGCATTGCAGGCTATCTCTAGAAAGTAAATGCTCTAAGATTGTCTGACTATAGTAATTCGTCACAAAACTTGCAGTTGGCATCACTAACGTTATGACGTATGACAGATGACATTTAGACGATGTTTTGTTTGTGTCATTTGTAGCTTATCTATTCCAAGAAATAGAATATACAATTTTTAATAGAAAAATTATTAACAATTTTTAATAATGTCTAGATCAGTCAGGGCTGAGACGAGGAGTCGCGCTAAAGATGATATAAAAAAGGTGATGAATGTTATAGATAGAGTGAGACATTGGTAAGTTCATATTTGAAGTCACACATATTGAATTTAAAACTAATGTTTTGCACTATAAGTTAAATGGAATTTTTGTATAGTATTATAGTAAAATAAATTAATATATATTTTCCGCTCTTTATTAATTTTAAACATGACTTTATACTGTTACATGATTCTAATACACTAAATTTTTTACACATTTTTTAGTTGTTTGAGTAAATTATTTTTTTATAGTTTAGAAACAAATAGGTTTTTCAGTATTCAAATTTGTTTAACAAGATCATTTACAATAGGATTAAATGACTCAAGTTTGTTTACCATTTTGTGATCATTTATTTCATGGGAAACTAATTTGCTGGATTATATGTAAAATAGCAATATTACGAAACACAAAAAGTGACTTTAACAGTTAAATAAAGCTAAAAGTTACACCATAATAAAGAGTTAAATTAAACAATTTATTTTTTTCCTTATGCAGTATCTCATGTAACCTTGGTTATTGTTTTGTGTTACATTTGCTTTGGAATGCATTCTTTTAATTGACATATTTCAGAGCAAAAAGTGACTCCGGTAATTAACATTCCTTTCTTAAACATAATGCTTTTCATTAGTAGTTTTACTTTGTTATTTTTTAAATTGGGCTTATTTGGGTTCATTTGCAACACAATTTGCAGTCAAATTGTCCAAAGACTTCTTGCAATAGCAATTAATATTTTTTATCAATATTATTTTTGATTGCTAGTTTATTCTGCAATATTTCAAAACTAACTAATAATGGCCTGTAAAATATACCATTTTTTGTATTAATATGCCTTAACACTAGGGTGAATTACTTATCTCAGCCCAGATGAGGTTGACTATATGAATTCATTTAAACTCAGTTCAAATAAAAAAGTAAATAAGAATGGCATAGGAAGTTGTTAAAAATTAAATTTAAATGATTCCTTAGAAAAATATTATCAGACAGTATTGATCAGTGAAGTTACAGAAAGTTGGTGCACCTGTCAAAATTAAAACAATTCAGTTCAATTCAGTCCCCTAGTTTTGCAGAGATAGGCCCAGTATACACCAGTATGCTACCTGGTATCATGAAAGCAAATGCTATGTAGTACCAAAAATTTGCATGTTTATACAGAAATAGTATTCTTATGAATGAGTACACTACTTAATCACAACCAGTTTATTTTTTTTGTTGTTATTAGCATGCAGTATCTATGAACTGAAGGAAAAATGTGGTTTACTCAAAAGCAAACCTGACTTCACAGGTCACATGCTAGTTCTGAAATTGTGTTTAAGAACATTTGAATGTGAATACTTAAAAGGGCAACAAATAAATTTTAAATTTTTGCAGTACTTCATCATGAATATGAGTTTATGGAATATGCTCATGATTGTATAAAAAAATACTTATATATATAACCCTGCATGTATTCTTGCCACATTTCATCCAGTAAGTTTTCTCTTTTGCTAATCCAGTCATGCACCCACTTTCTTTCCTTCCACCAATGTTTCCTTTTAAAATAAGTTAATTTATCAAATGTGCCCCACAGAGTATGATAACAGAATTTATTTTGTTCCACAAAATATGTACATTTATGTTGATTACCAGATAATTAAACAGCATGTTTGCTAGAAAGTAGTATTCTCATAATAAGAATACTTAAAAAGTATGTGCTCTCACTAGCAAATCTATACAAACAGACAGCATAGTACCTAGTAGCAAACAATATTCCTTGCTACATGATAATTTGTTATAGCATAAACTTCAAAGATTGGAGTAGTGTATCTTGTTGATTGTTTCAATAAAAAGTTGCTTGTCAACTAAGTATTTCCTTAATTGGCTTAAGCTTAATTTATTATTATGTTATTACTGTTCATTCTTCATTCTTGATGGTACATGAGATCTGCAGATGTGAGTTCAATTAAGTCATTACCTATATTGTATATACTCTAGTCATTTTAATGCTACTTCAATATGAGCTGGTCAGAATAGTCCATGTTATGTGAATAAAATGTTATCACTTGGTTCTTGCGAGGTTATTTCACATGATTATTCACATCTGATTTGCAAAACATATCCTGTTATTAAAATGATCATTTTTATTCCTTTACTTGTAAATGTACCTAATCAAAAAAGTGTATGTTCTTCATTCATCTAATTTTTTTACAGTATCTTTATGAGCAATACTTTAATTAATTAAAAGTTTTCAATGAGAATTAACTCTTGCTGATGATACAGCTATAATTTCTAAGGGAATTATTAGGGAGGACTTAAAGATTATATAACCCTTTCTACAATTGTAACTAACCAACCATCACTATCTTGTCTAAAACTACATACCTCTGATTGCAATGGAGTCCATATTTAGAAAAAACAATACAAATATCTAGGGGTGATAACCAGTCAACACTTACAGTTCTCTAAACACACTATCTATATGGCAAAATGGTTAAGAGTTTTAATAATGAATTCTATATTTTGAGAGATAATATTGTAAAAAAAATCTAATGGCCTTGGCTGTATCACTAATTGAATACTGTGTAGGAGCCTGGGGTGATACTTTTCGAAGTACCTTCCATAATTTACAAGTAACTCTGAACATACTAAAATAATTTTAGAGACAAAAAAACTTTTCTAGATTTCCAGTACATCATGAAACAAAAAAAAAACACTGTAAGTAAGAGACATTTATATTCTCCAGTGGTTACTTCATATGTATGTTCAATAAAAATAGTACACAGCAACATTAAAAGCACATCATACAAAAAATGTCAAATAAAGCTTTTTTAAAGAATCTTATTTTTA
The DNA here is from genome assembly GCA_034190945.1 of Octodonta nipae. Classification (NCBI taxonomy): domain Eukaryota; kingdom Metazoa; phylum Arthropoda; class Insecta; order Coleoptera; family Chrysomelidae; genus Octodonta; species Octodonta nipae. The sequence goes on from CM067216.1 coordinate 172,990,248, forward strand.
TTATGGCCCAAAATTATACAATCTAATTTCAGAAAAACTGAATCAAATAAAAAAATACAAATCCTTTAAGCATGAAATTAACAAATTAATAACTAGCGACCTAGAACTTTTTAATATCTTTTGACACTTAAAAGAATAAAAGTGGAATGTAGATACAGACTTTTTGTTTGACGGCCACTATCCTTGATTTAAAACTTATTTATTATAAGACTACACAATACTTCAGTAGTGATTGAAGACAAAACTTCCCAGCATAGGCTTTCAGTGCCCAAATATGACAACGTTGCTTTGTGTATTTTCAATACATACATACATGAGAGGGATGTTTACATGTACCATTTAGATGTATTGGTAATAAATTATTAGTTTTTGATTATTAAAAAAAACATTTTTCTTATTACATACTTGTACTTTTTTTACCAATATTTTTACCATCATAAGCTATTGAATTTGATTTCTTTGATAGTAATAGATTACAACATACAATTTATTAAAGATAAATTTTAAGGAAATTAACTTTGATATTATTAGTTGAAATTTATTCCTAATTATTGCAAAACATAAAAAGCTTTTAATAAAATTCGGAATTCTTTTATTATATATTCCAGGGAGAAAAAGTGGGTAACAATAGGAGACACATCCATGAAAATTTTCAAATGGGTTCCTGTAACTAGTCATGAACCAAAAAAATCTCTAAAACATAGAGAAAACAAGGAAAATCTGGCTAGAGCTCTACTTTTGGAAAATTCGAATTCAAATTCCAATTTAAGTATGTCTGAAGACTCTAATACATGTGAGTCTATGGAAATGGTGTCTGTACCATAAGCAACTATACTACAAACATTGTGTTGCCTCAGAAGGGGCTTTTGTTTGTCCAAGAACTGAATATATTAATTCAAGTATTACTGAGTTATGCTCTTATTGAATTAATGTAAAACTTGTTTGTAATTGCTTGTGTGGACATTTATTGAAAGAATGAAATCTTGCTTATAACATATAAATTGCCTTTTACAAAAGAATTGCTTACAGTTCATACAAGAAAATATGAAGTTAATGCAATTCATACAAATGGATATGACAGGATTTGTAATTTTCCACACAAGCAAGAATATAATTTTAGTTTAAATTATTTTTTTGTATTATAGTTCCAATTAATTTGTAATTTGCCAACAATGATATTTTTTCAATCTTTACTACTCATAAGATTTGTTCATTGTCATTTCAAATTCTGAAATAAATCACTTCATTTTGTAAAAATACACCACAGCATATTTTATTATCAGTTTAAATATTTGACCCTAACATTTCTCATAAAGCACTTACGAGTAAAGTTCCTGTGCATATTTTGATCAATTTAATGATCAACAAACTCAATAGTAATAATGAACCAAGAAACCCTCAAAATGTTTAACTGGTTTGAAAGTAGTGTTGTTGAAAGAAATAATTTATGAGAATAGATTCCAGCTCAATACTTGAAATTCATTAATATACTGTTTCATACCACATAAAAGTCAAATTTACTGGAAATGGCATGAAAAATCAGCTTTCCACAAAAGTTGACTAGAAACAACAAAAAGTAATTTCATTGTTAAAATAATTCGGTCAAGTGCGAGTTGAATTCGCATACTAAGGGTTCTGTACCATCTTTGAGATTTGATATAATGTAAGTAAATCAAAGTGTATATAGCGTTTCAATTTATAAAAAATATCCACTTATTTCTCACAACAATCCTTTTTATTTTATCTGGTGCTTGATGCTCTTGATTCTTATAAAAATATTTATTTAATTTTCTAACTTGGCTCCTGAAATTAAGATTAGGATTAATGCTTTACTAATAAACTTTCAGTGAAGCCCTATATATATTCTTTTGTCTGAATTTTAGTAGTTTGGAAAATAAAAATTTATTTTTAGAATATACAAATGAAATATATTTCTTTTTTATAGTGATTTCTTTCATTTAAGTTTATAAATCATTTGTTAGAATTTGTGTTTTACTTTTGTTGTAAATTTTGAGTGAAGCCTAATATTCTCATTTTTCCAAAGTTCAGGTTCAGTAGTTCGCAGATATATGAGGTAATAGTCGAATTTTGTATATTTTTAAATTTTTTAAAATTTTGCAACAAATTATTTTTTAGTAATATGAATATATATATATATATATATATATATATATATATATATATGGTCCGGGAGTTCGTCCGTTGAAAGTTTTGTCCCTGTAAAGGAACGGTCACCTGAACGTTTCGCCAAAATCTCACTTGGCATTTTTATAAGGCCTTTCCTCTTCTTCCAACACGAAGGGTGGCTGCAGGTTCGGACCTTCCCGGACTACTTCGTATCCGAGATCGTCGGCTAGGTCGTTCTCCGCTTGGTCTGATCTCCGTGGCGTCTGAAGTGGAAGTGAGATTTTGGCGAAACGTCAGGCAACCGTTCCTTTACAGGGACAAAACTTTCAACGGACGAACTCCCGGACCATCAAGAGATCTACATATATATATATATTTGTATTCCTCATAATGAGGCTTTCAGTTGATGTATTACATGATGAGTGTGAAAAAACTTTTTTAGGTCTTCTAGTTTCGGAAATGGAGGGAGGGTATTTGAATTCCTCATAATTAGGCCTTTCATTTGATATATTACATGATGTGGTAGAAAAAAGTTAATATTTTATTTTCCTTTTAGTTTTATAATTTGTCCCCGAAAATTAATAACAGGGTTTAGTCCTTATTTTTCCTGTAAAGTTCAAGTGAGGGCCCATATGTCTAATTTTTTTCAAAATTTTAGTTCCTATAGTTTCGGGGTACTGGGAAAAATTTTCGATATTTTTGTTAGGATCTTTTAAACAATTTATTTTAAAAATATGAAAAAAAATTATTTGTGTTCCTCATAATGAGCCCGTTGATATATTACATGATGCGGTTGAAAAAAGTTTAATTTTTTCTTTTTAATTCTATAATTTGCCCTCCATAATTAATACTAGGGTTTTTTCCTTATTTTTCCCGTAAAGTTCAAGTGAGTGCCTATATGATTATTTTTTTCTGGGGTCTTATAGTTTCGGAAATAAGGGGGGAGGATGGGTAAAAATGTATATATTTTTGATAATATATTTTAAATTAATTATTTTTTAAATATGAAAAAAATATATTTGTGTTCCTCTGAATAAGCCCTTTCAGTTCATAAATTGCATGATGCGTTCGGAATTTTTTTAAAATTTTTGTTCTTCATTTAATTCTACAATTTGTCCCTCAAATTTAATAATAGGGGTTTCTCCTTATTTTTCCTGTAAACTTTGTGCAACTTCCTATATTCGTTACTTTTTTCAAAATTTTAGGCGCAAAAGTTTCTGGGAGGGGGGAGAATTGTCAATTTTTGTAAATTTTCCCCCACAGAACTACCCCTGCACTCAAAATTTCTTCATTTACGATATGTATTCTTGATGGGGTTACCAAACTATATTATTTAATATATTTTTTGTATCAATTACATAAATAAAAAAAAAGTTTAAGTAAAATATCGTGTTGGGTTTTTTATGTTATAAAATTAATTGATACGCCCGGGCTTCGCGAGGGGTAGATGAATCGGCGTTGATGACATTTTTATCTTGAATTTTTTCCATTTAAAAATTTAATATTTTACGTTATACCGACATTTTTTACATTTCTGTTATTTTTTGTTTTTAATTTTTTTAGGTTTTTTGATATTTTCGTGTTTATTGCCCTGTTTGACGTTTGTCTTTTGAAGTTTTGTCATTTTCTTATGACATATACTTTCTTGTGATTTTTTAAAAATTTTTGAGAATTATGACCTGCGATTATTCACACAATGACGTCATTAATGCAATCAAGTTCATGCAATGAAAAAATACTCATCTTGCCGTACACTTACATAAAGTGCAAAGCAACTCAGTTCTTGTCATTTAAGGATATTTTATACCGATTTCCACGCCTGCATCACTTTTATAAAATTTCTCTAATAAAATCCCCATTATTTCCCTATCCATTAATAGCATTTTCGAAAATTTAGGGTTCACGTTTAATTTAAAGTTAATATCATAATTGTGGTGTCTATATTTTTTCGGTTTGCGAGAACAAGTAAATTTTTCTATAAAAATATCCGTCTTGCTCGTTTTCATTTATTTTGAGTGAAGAGTAAGTATTTATTCTAATGAACTGCCCCCCGCCCGCTAACCACAACTATGTACTGCGCAACAATTGAAGTGCATATAGGAAGAATATTTAAATACGAGGTGTAGTCATTAAATAACGAGATTGAAGTTCTTAGATATACACACCTCTCCATTCGTACTCTCCATGTGAATTTTCCATTGTATTAAACAGTGCTTGAAATCTATCAGCTCTTGAGGACGCGTATCGCCTTCGCTTCCACAGCTGCAACGGACTCAAATATTTTCCTGTTAATGTAAATTTTACGTTAGGATAGAGAAGCCGCATGGCATTGCAAATTTTCATTTTGCAATCTACATCAATAAATATAAAGCTATTGACAACGAAGTCAGAATAGACTTTGAAACGTTTGGTATTCCTGCAATATACGTCGTTTTATTTATATTGTGGTGTTATTGCCCAAAAAAACATAAAAGTAATACACATATTCATTAAATTATAAGTTCCAGTAACGGTTTTTCGCGAAATTTCTCTGTCCGTTGTCCTAGTAACAATTTTCCGGGGGAAAAAAGTGAATGGCAAAAGCCAAAGAAACTGCTGTCGGCTGCATGCGTTCTTGTTCTATGCCAGCGTTATTTAATAGGAACACTTCGTCTATATGTAACCAGTGAGTAAATACGTATATAATTACCCAATGTATATAACCCTTTACTTCCACTAACAATAAAACTCTCAATAGCCCCAATACCTTTTGGGTTAGACAAAATGGAAAGTTATATTACTTTAACGAACTTTAAATCGGTCCTATACCTTGGAGGAATTTCTTGTAATAAAAATACTTTTTTTGGAATGTTTGAAGATTTTTTAATGGGAATTTTTACTTACAAACGTTTATTTCTAACAAAAATATTCCAATAAATATCCTATAGTATAGAATATATCAAAGATATAATCTAATATTTTTTGCTTTGCCTAATGTAAAAATAGTACGTACAAAGTATAATATCTGAGATCTAATTTTTGTATAATAGAGTATTTCTAAAAGATTCATCCTTCATTGTGGATGGTCGGAATGATATCTGGAATGTACCATTGAAGAAGTGAAAAGGGAGGGGCTACCTCTATTGCTACCACTTGCTGAACCATGGTTAGAACCCAACAGAGAACCTTTTCTTGATCCTAGGCGAGACCCAACTGTTGACCCTTGACATTCAAAAGTCGGATTGTTCATATTACTTTCTGGTGACATCATTGGTGGCAAAGGTGGTATATAGTTGTGAACACTGACATGGTCTTCCTCAGCTATAAAAAAATGAAAATGTTAATTTCTTTAAGGTTTAGGTATATAACCTGGTCATTGTAAACTAAAAAAGCACTTTGTTGCTGATCATTATTGAAAGTTGTAGCCAAATAAATGAAAGTGTGTAATTACAAATCTACTTATAACAAATAGGTTTTCAGTTAAATTTTCAATTTATGGCAATGACTACATATAAAATTCTAAAATAAAATTTGTTTCAAATAATAAAAGCTTTAATAAAATTAAGAAAATCATTTTTGTTTTTGGTACATAACATCACCCTTGAGAACAAAAATTTTATATTTAAAACTCCAAATGTTTTTTAATGGGATTATTAATAATATACAAAATTAATAATATTGATATTGAATGTTTGACAGTTATATATATTTATAAAATAATCAAGATCAATTACCTGTTAACATTGTAACAGCCATTAATGAAACATTTATCCTTCGTACGCCTACAAAGGAATGACACCTCGAAGAGAGTATTCAATATCCCTGACAGGTGAAGTAACCTGAACATTTTATCGTGACATTCTGTCCTAGGAGTTAAGGGAGAACAGCAATTACACGGAACGGCTCCAGATTCGGAACCTCTGTGTGCTAATGCTTTCGAAAATCCTAGATGTCGGTCTTACATCTCACGTCTACAAATCTACTGTTATGTATCAAATACATAAAGAAGTGTTCGAGAGGACATTCAATTGTGGGAAGCGCAACTGATGAAGGTTCCCTGACCAGAAACAATATATGTTATATATAATGTATATTGTCTTGCATACAAAGGAATGACACCTCAAAGAGAGTATTCAATATCTCTGACAGGTGAAGTAACCTGAAAATTTTATCGTGAAATTCTGTCCTATGAGTTAAAGGAGAACAGCAATTACACGGAACGGCTCCAGATTCGGAAACCTCTGTGTGATAATTCTCTCGAAAATCCTAGATGTCGGTCTTACATCTCGCGTCTTCAAATTCAACGAAATGTATCAAATACATAAAGAAGTGTTCGAGGAGACATTCAATTGTGGAAAGCGCAACTGATGAAGGTTCCCTGACCAGAAACAATATAGGTATGTTATATATAATGTATATTGTCTTGCATACAAAGGAATGACACCTCAAAGAGAGTATTCAATATCTCTGACAGGTGAAGTAACCTGAAAATTTTATCGTGACATTCTGTCCTAGGAGTTAAAGGAGAACAGCAATTACACGGAACGGCTCCAGATTCGGAACCTCTGTGTGATAATTCTCTCGAAAATCCTAGATGTCGGTCTTACATCTCGCGTCTTCAAATTCAACGAAATGTATCAAATACATAAAGAAGTGTTCGAGGAGACATTCAATTGTGGAAAGCGCAACTGATGAAGGTTCCCTGACCAGAAACAATATAGGTATGTTATATATAATGTATATTGTCTTGCATACAAAGGAATGACACCTCAAAGAGAGTATTCAATATCTCTGACAGGTGAAGTAACCTGAAAATTTTATCGTGACATTCTGTCCTAGGAATTAAAGGAGAACAGCAATTACACGGAACGGCTCCAGATTCGGAACCTCTGTGTGCTAATTCTCTCGAAAATCCTAGATGTCGGTCTTACATCTCGCGTCTTCAAACGTCTTATTGACACAAAAATTATACTTCGTATAGTTTATTCAATAGTATTGTCGAAGATATTTAAATGAAGATCATAAAAAATCCTTTACATTTAATAATATGAAAAACGACGAACCCTACTGATAAATGAATACAACTTTAAATGGTTATTATTCAATCAACTGAAACCGCTTATGACGTTATTTGTAATTTATTTGGTATTAATTAGTTGCTTGTTTTGATCTCTATGTCTTCAGTGTGAGAAATATTCTTCATAAACAGAAAGTATTGAAATCGTCAAATATGTTAAATAGAAGGGAAACGGCATAAATTTTGCTAGATAAGCAACTTCTTCAGTCAATTTGAAAACTTTTTTTGTGATTAGTATTCCCTAGGATAATTTGTCTTGCTAAACACAGGTGATAAACTTAAGTTCATTTTTCTGCGACAGGCCGATCTATGGTCATCGGAAACGGATCACTTAACATCGTTTGTTTACTGTCTTGTTTTCGTTATGTGTTGTTATTCCATCTTTCATACATTTTCGCAAAAAGTTTAAAATAATGTATGTTTATTTAAGAACTCGTTTAGAGTGAATCTGAGTATCCAAAAGGCTTTCACTTTAAAAATCTCTATGTAAAATTTGTACATTCCTGATGCACCACTTCCTGCCTTATGCATTTGAACAATTATTTTATCATTTTCTGACAAATATACATTTTAAAGAACCTAAGCGGATACAAAATCAATCACAATATTAATTTTATTGTTCATTTAAAAATATTTAGTGTAAATCTAAATAGTCATTTAGGCATCAAAAAGGATTTTATTATTAAGGGATCTAATTTTATTATTTTACTTTTTATCAAATGCATCTTACAGTTTTCCAGCTGATCACCATAATAAATAATAATTAATTTAGTCTAGGAGACATGGGTTCCTACAGGCTACAATGAAAACAAAACAGTCATAACTATTCTGGTATAAAATACAGGATTAAAAGAGTCTTAACTTACTTTTTGAAACCCATGAACCATCATCAGAAATACCTAATCAAAAATTTTCGTATAACTTGGTGAAAAAGTGTGGGTCGATAAAATTTGCTAACTATGATTTCTTTACTTACCAGTGTATGGGAAAAGATATTTGTCATGCATGTGCTGTTTATCTTCAATATCAGAACATCTATCTGGATATTCATGATAACCCATATTCTCATTGGGAATCATTTCCGATGAGTATTCTTTGAAATTCATGTGGTTGGAACCATAATTATCATAGTGTGTTCGTACCATGTACTGCTCAGACGGCATATTTGATAAGACCGTTTCGAGAGTCACATCTGGATTTGGCAGTGGATTAGGGGAGTTGTTTTTTTGGCTAAGTTCATTATCTGAAACTGTTTCTACAGACCAACGGCCCACGCCAGGAGCTGAAAACAAAAAATTATGTATTAAAAACTCGAAATGAATATAATGGCATTTACAAAAATGTAACAAAACAATGACAAGTTCCATCAGAAAAAAAATATACTGTTGTGAATTCAACGATTTTAAAAATCTTGAATAGCAGGTAACAAAAATTACCTTATTTTGTTCTACAGTCTGTGAATTTTATTAATGCCTAATGTAAACAATTATCACAGCATATAACATAATATTGGGCACTATTTGGTGCTAAATTAGAAACCTGTAAAAAATATTTCCTGGATTGTACTTAGCTATAAATTAAAATTCATCCGTAGTGATTCGTTGGCAGTTTGTTTTCTATTTTTAAATATTTTTTTGTATCATTTGTTGTAATTATTTTTTAATTCATTCATTTATTAATCGGTAACCGTAAATTCTGGGATCCTGAAGTATGTTGTAAAAAAGTGTCAAAAAACATGAATATAATCTAAAAAAGCCTTCAAATGAAATCAAAGCTTCGCTATAAATAATACTTAGTGTCTTATTTGTTAGAAAGAAAACTATTGTACTATCATCAAAGTGTAAAAAAGAAACATGGCGATTACTAGTTGCGGATTTTCAAAAAAGTACCTAGTAGGTGAATATTAAACAACTAATTTTCAAATTTCATACTCGAAAAATTGCCCCTACCGCCGAAACTAAATAAATTTCGATGATCAATATTGTTAAAGATATAGTGAAGATCATAGAAATATACGCACCCACAATCGATTAAGATGATTTATGATAACATCTCGATGGATATAGGTAGAGTAAGATAAACCTTACAATATGATTGTTATGGGATACTTCAAGAGCAAGACTGGATCCAAAATTGCTTAATTTTCTGCTGCCTTACGGACTTCAGTGGAAAATTATGAAATAATCAAATTGCCCTTAATATGACATTGAAGATCGTGGGTAAAGTCGACCCAATATGATAATTAGATGGCCAGGGGAAAATCCTAAACATCACATCCAGAAAGTATTTTTTATGCCCCATAGTTTTCAATGTACAAAGCCAAACTGTACTATCCCATGATTTGACTTTTGATGTCCATTAATGTCTGATGCGTTCCCGCAATTTGTTTAGTGTATTGTTATCAATTTGATTGAATTACTTCATTGATTTTTAAACTTCTGCACCTTTTCTAAAACATTCCGTCGCGCTAATGCTAATTTTAAGTGTTTTTTTGCGTGTAAAATATAGACAGTATTTGACTTTCGTGTTTCAGTTCCCTAGCTGTTAGGACGCTTGGGAGGGTCGTATATTGTGCTCCGAACTATTCGGGCGCTTTTTTTGATTCCGTCTGAAGAGACGCCGCTTTTTGTTGTTATAGTGTTACGAGTCCGCGAGTTCTTAGCTCCGTTCGTAACGACCGCTAAACCGCTTTCATTTTGGTTTCTTTTGTGTTTACAAAAGTGCATCATTTGTTGTTAAACCGGCATTTTTGGTTTGCTCAATCAATGAACATTACGTCGCTATTTTTTTGTGTAACGTGTTGTCCAGACGAAGCTCTAAGAAACTGTTCCTGCTGTCACGGGGCTAGCCTCTGAAGAAAAAAGACCCAAGAAAACACCAGAGCTTCGACATAAAAGGTTAGTGATGACTTTTATTTGGTGGTTCGATTATGTGACGGCACGTGTTTATTGATTGTTCCGCTAAAGGTCCTTCGTCAATTATATACTTGCATTGAACCAGCATTGAACTACAACCGCAACATCTAACTCATACATTTTTTTGGATATTCTCTATGGAATGTGCCATCGAAGACATTCCATAATTTGGTCCAACTTCGAGCCGGATGCAATTTGAGTTAATTTCGTGCAAAGATTATCGAATAAATTACATAATTTGGTCCAACTCCGGGCCGGATACATTTGAGTTAATTTCGTGCAAAGTTTAACGATCAAAAAAACCATTGATTTTTCGTTGCAATTATTGTTGAAAACCGCATTGAATTTTCGTTTCTTTATTTGTTAGAAGAGAAAGCAAGTTAGGGATATTCACTCATTCCGTTGGAAATAAAACGCAATTTTTTGCCGCCTTCAAAACCTTACAAGAGCTTGTTTTGTTTGTTTGGTTATTTTGCTAAATTGTTTTGAATTTATTTGACATTTGGTCAGATATTTTCTACTTCAACAGTAAAAAATTGTAGATTTTTGGAATAGTATTTTGTTTTCGTTCTATCGTGTTAGATTTGTTCAGTGGCGTTACAGTGATTTTGATTTATTGTTAAGATGTCAAAAACCGCTGAAAATTTACGTAAATTTAAAACTCATCGACAATCGGAGTTTAAAAGATTAGAAGATATTTATTTTGCTGCCGAGAAAGCCTTAAGAGGTGACGACGTTGAATTGTTTTTAGCATGAATGATATGATTGATTCAATCCATTCCGAATTTTTTAAACATCACAATTCGATTGTTGGATTAATTTCAGATGCAAACGATGATTTTGACTTTGAGGATGACATTCGCAATATATTTGAAAAATTGTTTTTTTCAATTTTTGCTAAACTAAAATCTGTTCAGAATTCTACGCCACAAAATATAGCTCGGGAACAGGAAAGTGTTGCTTTGCCGCGAATTGATTTGCCATCATTTAGTGGAGACATATTGGAATTTGGTACTTTTATTGATTTGTTTGATTCATTAATTCACAATAATGAAAAACTCAGTGCTATGCAGAAGTTTAAACATTTGCAGTTACCTTTAAAAGGGCCTGCTTTTAATAATTTTAAACTAACACAAAACAATTACGTGAGTGCTTATGAAACACTTTTGAAAAAATTAAAGCGAACTCGTTTAATCGCGGAGTCTCATTGGTCAGCTTTAGAACAATTCCCCCAACTAACTTCAGATAGCCCTTCAGAGGTTCGGAAGTTATTGAATGACTTCAGTGATAATTTGGAAGCACTGAAGAATTTGGGTTTACCAGTAAATCAGTGGGATTTTTGTATCATTCAGATGATGTTGAAACGAGTTCCAAAGAATTTAGCCGCTAAGTTTGAACTTTACCATGGTACTGTGACCGCTCAAGATGACTTCCCGATCCTCTCGGAAGTTGTTGATTTTTTATCGAAGCATTGCGATGCCTTTGAACATGTTGAATTATCCCGCAAGGCAAAGCGAAGTGTTGACAAAAAGTTACCATTGAATTCAAAGCAACATTCTTCCCGGTTCACTACATCTTTGTTTGTCACTAAGAATAGAAATTGTTTAGTTTGAAAATCCGATGATGCGATTTACAAATGTTCTGAATTCTTGAACAAATCAGTATCCGCGCGGTTTAAGTTTGTTAAAGATTTTAGACTTTGTTTTAATTGCTTAGGCGATTCTCATCGGTTGAATCGCTGTAAATCTTTATCCACTTGCCGCAACTGCAAGCAGCGCCAACACACATTGCTTCATTTTGTAAATCGTGGTGATTCAGGCATTCGGTCTGAATCTAGTGCTCCCCCCGCAAACCTGGCTTCCACATCTGGTGGATCCAGTACCATTAATACTGTTGAAAGTCCCGAAACTTCTCTACCGCAGACTTCTTGTCAGTTCACTTTTGTCATACAATTCAAATGTGTTGTTATCTACCGCTTTAGTTGAGGTATTAGATAAGCACGGTTCTTATCAAACTTTGCGATGTCTGCTAGAATCTGGTAGCATGACATCATTCATTGCAAGCAAGGCTGTGAAACGCCTTGGCTTCCGACCTATGCCCGCTTCGATTCAACTCAACGGGCTAGGTTCTGTGCAGAGTACCTCTGCTGAGGGCTCTCTTACCCTTTCTCTTCGCTCTATAGTAAAGCGTGAGCGCAATTTTGTTGTTGATACTATTGTTTTACCCCGCACTTGCAATGATATGCCTGTTGCGCCCATTAACATGGCTAATATGGCATATCTAACCAATTTGAAACTTGCTAATCCTGGTTTCAATAGCCCTGGCGCTATTGACCTTTTGCTAGGTGCCGATATATTCTCTCAAATTTTGTTGGATGGACGCCTTCTGGGAAAGGAAGGTGTTCCTGATGCTATTAACACTGTGTTTGGTTACATCCTTATGGGTAAAGTGTCTTCGAGTTCTGTTAACTCTCACTCTCAGTCAGTCATAAACCCAACTTCGCTTTTTTGTCAAATTGAAGATGTAGTATCATTAGATGATTCACTCCAAAGGTTCTGGACAATTGAAGATGTTCCTACCGCACTGGTTCAGTCACCTGATGATCTTATTTGCGAAAAAATATTTTCCGAGGGATGCAGGAGATTGGATTCAGGTAGATTCGTTGTGCCCCTTCCTTTTCGAAATACACTTCCTGCTTTTGATGGAATGTATAATCTCGCCGTACAACGTTTCTACTCTTTAGAAAGACGTCTTCTACAGCAACCAGATCTCTACAGACAATATTGTGATTTTCTCAAAGATTATTTGGAGCTTGATCATATGGAGTTGGTTCCTGATCCATCTACTTCTTCTGATTGTTACTACATACCGCATCATTGTGTTTTGAAACCTGATAGTAGCACAACCAAACTTCGTATAGTGTTTAATGCATCCGCTAAGATACCTCATCGGTTATCTTTGAATGATTGTTTGTTTATCGGTCCCAAATTGCAACAAGACATTATCGCTATTTTGTTGACCTTACAGAATTTAGTTTTGCCTCACCTGCTTGCTATAGAAAACTTTTCTAGTTTTGAAGTTCACGCATTTGGTGATGCTTCTGAGAAAGGTTATGCCGCTGTTGTTTATTTTGTGTTCGAAACCGCATCTGGATTTCGTCAAAGTTTTTTTGTGTTGTCTAAATCAAAACTGGCCCCTTTGAAAACTTTGTCACTTCCCAGATTGGAACCGTGTGTTTCAGTTCTTACCGCTAAGTTGGCTCATTATGTTTATGAGCAATTCAATAGTCGTTTGTTGTTCAAGGTGATTCGTTGCTGGTCAGATTCCACGGTAGTCCTTTCTTGGCTTAGTTCTTCCCCGCACCGTTGGACATTTGTCAGTAATCGAGTTGCTTACATTCAGGAAAAATTTCCTTCTTCGCATTGGTTTTACATCTAATCTTGTGATAACCCCGCTGACTTGGGTTCCCGCAGCACTTTGCCATCAGAGTTGTTAGGCAATACACTTTGGTGGAAAGGCCCACAATTATTGATTACCGCTTGTTTGCCACATGCTTGCTCAGACTCAAGCATGTCACCGCTAGTTATGACTGAAGCCCGTATAGTGGTGCTTCATGTCACCGCTTCACCAAATTTATTTGGTACTTTGTTAGAACATTCTTCTATTAATCGCATTACCCGCATTATAGCTCATATTTGTCGCTTTGTTGATAACGCCCGCAATCCAGACCGTAGGGGCTCTGGATCATTTTTGGCTGCTGAGTTATATCAGGCTCAGCTTCGCATTGTTCGCTATGTTCAAGATCAATATTTTTCTAAAGAGATTTCGCTTCTTCGAGAACGAAAACTTTTGCCCAAATCGCTTCGTAAACTTTCGCCGTTTCTTGATGAACAGGGAACTCTTAGAGTTGGTAGTAGATTGGCTAATGCTCCATTGCCGTTTGACACTAAATTTCCCGCACTGCTACCAAGTAAAAGTCGTTTGACTAATCTAATTGTCGAATATTGTCATGTCACCAATCTTCACGCAGGAATCCAAACCGTTCAATTTCTTTTGCAGCAACGATTTTGGATTCTATCCGCAAAGAGAGTAAGTCGTAGTGTCATAGCTCACTTAAGACGTGTCGTTGGAGATCAAATCCTAACCTACGAAGAACTTTCTACTGTATTTGCACAGGTCGAAGCAGTTTTAAACTCGCGACCTATAACCCCTTGTAGCAACGATCCATCGGATCTTACCGCCTTGAGTCTTGGAATGTTTCTCACAATGGAACCTTTAACAGCACCTCCTGAATCTGATTTTTTATCTGTCCCATCTAATTGTCTCAACAGATGGCAGTTACTGCGTCGTTTGCATCAGGCATTCTGGAAACGTTGGTCGCAAGAATATTTACATACTCTTCATCAACGGAGTAAATGGACTGATCCCTCGGAGGTTGTTAAGCCAGGTACTCTTGTTATTTTGAAGCAAGACACTTCACCTCCTTTGAATTGATCATTAGGGCGCATTATTGACGTACATCCTGGAGGTGATGGTGTTGTACGCGTTGCTACAGTTAGAACTGCAAGTGGTACTTTGAAGCGACCTCTTGTAAAGTTTTGTCCACTGCCAGTGTACCCTTAGTTTTGAAATAAGTAATTCAAGGCTGGCGGAATGGTGCGTTCCCGCAATTTGTTTAGTGTATTGTTATCAATTTGATTGAATTACTTCATTGATTTTTAAACTTCTGCACCTTTTCTAAAACATTCCGTCGCGCTAATGCTAATTTTAAGTGTTTTTTGCGTGTAAAATATAGAGAGTATTTGACTTTCGTGTTTCGGCTCCCTAGCTGTTAGGACGCTTGGGAGGGTCGTGTATTGTGCTCCGAACTATTCGGACGCTTTTTTTGATTCCGTCTGAAGAGGCGCCGCTTTTTGTTGTTATAGTGTTACGAGTCCGCGAGTTCTTAGCTCCGTTCGTAACGACCGCTAAACCGCTTTCATTTTGGTTTCTTTTGTGTTTACAAAAGCGCATCATTTGTTGTTAAACCCGCATTTTTTGTTTGCTCAATCAATGAACATTACGTCACTATTTTTTTGTGTAACGTGTTGTCCAGACGAAGCTCTAAGAAACTGTTCCTGCTGTTACGGGGCTAGCCTCTGAAGAAAGAAGACCCAAGAAAACACCAGAGCTTCGACATAAAAGGTTAGTGATAACTTTTATTTGGTGGTTCGTTTATGTGACGGCACGTGTTTATTGATTGTTCCGCTAAAGGTCCTTCGTCAATTATATACTTGCATTGAACCAGCATTGAACTACAACCGCAACATCTAACTCATACATTTTTTTGGACATTCTCTATGGAATGTGCCATCGAAGACATTCCAATGTCAAATTAATAAATGGTCAAGTCATTTTCGAATGTAAAATTTCCCGCTCTATTGATTTTTTGCATCAATAGTAATCCCCACTTTTAGAAAAATTAATTTCATCTTGATATGACCCTGAAGGTCTTCGTCAGGGACAACCCACTATAACCAAGGGAAAATTAAAGAAGTATTTTTCTAGGACCGGACCAATAGTCACATTTTAACAAAAACGTCAGTCATCTGAAATGTAAAATTTCACGCTCTTCTCATTTTTGGTATGAAAAGTCGGGGGTTCAAAGTTAAAAATTTGACCTTGATATGACCTTGGTATGATCATTGGATAACCAGAGATAAGGTCTGAAACTGAACATTTTTCTCTAAAATGCTTTCCTGCTGAGATAATCGGTTATAACGGAACTTTTTGATCATCATATATTACTTTAAAAATTATATATTATCCTAATTTGAAATGATTAAAAACATTACTAATTCTATTCGTCAACATGCTTTAAATTGATGATTGTTTCAGTCTTCACTTGATGAAAATTCATTTTTAAGATTACTTAAAAACAACAAACACATGTTTAAATTTTCACTTTTTATTTCTTCAAATGTGACATATGTCCTATATCCAGCCCACTTTTTCCGAAATTCCCCATAATTAAAACCTTTTAATCATTTTATTACCTTACCTGTTGTTCCTTTGTATGAAATATAAGTTTAGCATTCATTGTATTTACAATTTCTGATGAAGCCAGACTTGGCGAAACATATGTCAAATTTGAAGAAATAAAAAGTGAAAATTTAAACAAGTGTTTGTTGTTTTTAAGTAATCTTAAACATGCTTTAAAATTTGAGTAGTGTAGATAAAAATACATGTGTAAATGTCAAATTGTGATTTACTAAATTTGTCATTACGAATCCTTTTAATTTTATTTTTTAATTTTCTTGTTCATTTGGGTTAAGTTAATTACCATTAAAAGAAGGGGGTCTGATTTAGACCTTTAAATGTTTGGACTATTTGAAATATACAGACTTTCGATTTTATGAGGTCTTAATCTCAAAAAAACAGAAAAAAAATAAAATACATGAGCAATATTGATGATAATAAAAAAATATAATTTGTTAATACTATTTAAATATAAAATATAAGCTGATTTAAAGAAGTTAAACCATTAAATATACTAGTATAATATATTTGCGTTTTTACAGTAACATTTTAAACAACAAACATTTACCTGCTGAGTGACTCAGATATGATTCTGGTAGTTGACTGGACCAACGCCCGCCATAACTGCTTGTCTGAACTGCTGGAAAGAGCTGAGAATTTTTAACAATATTTAACGGTGGAGGGGTTCCACATGTTGTAGGTACATGTTCTGTAATATTTGGTAGGTATCCCTGTTTTGAACTTGCTAAACCTAAAAGAAAATTTTATTTCTTAATTTTGAAAAATCTACTACTTACTGAATAAATAATTCAACACAATACAATTGACTAACTTAATTTTCGTAACATTCCTATAGAAATATATAATTACCATTAATTCGTCTATTCCTTTGAACTTTGGAAGTTGACTCCTCATCATCACTAGAATGACTTGAGGCAAGTTCTAAACTTCTGCCTTCAGAGCCATCTGAATCAGAATCACTATCTGCTCTGGCCGCATCTCTTCCTTCATTTTCCTCCAGTACCTCCCTGTGCCGAACTAAACTAGACTCATGATCATATCCTCGTAAATATGATGGACCGTCACTTGTAGAATTATAATTGGAGGTACTAGTCGAAGTATGGCGCAAATGAGTATCACTTCTGAAAAAATAAACACAAAGACGAATTATTGTGATTGATTTTTCCGGCATTTCCAAAATTTAGCGTCATAATTTTAAAGGAATGTGGTATAGGTTTCTTTGGTCTCTCCTTTTCCAGATCCCATTATGAGAAACATTTCTTCCAAGTGTGTAAATTACTTATCAAATTGCAATGGAACCCATACCACAGAATAATCAAACCCAGAGGTGAAACTCTCGCAAATACCAGTGATATTTTGAGGTCAAGATTTCGTGACCATGACCAGAAATCGACCATTACTTTGGCAGTAAATCAGGGAGGTAAATTTAAATACCATGTAGTAATAAACAAAATTGATAAAAATGTTTTATAAAATTGGTATATATAAAAAGCCTAAAATGTGGTAGATATAGATACCTTTCTGCATTATGGGGTATCCTAAATATGCTTAGTGTTTTAATTTTTGATCTGCTAAAGCAACCCCGAACAACACAATATGTGCCTCCTCGTTTTACTTGCCATTATTTTAACATTTTTCGAAATAGTTTGAACAACAAACCGTAATTGTTAACTACATACTAAATGATATTCATAAAGCTGGTTATTATATCATTGCTTTGATCATAACATGCACTAACCATAACATCAAACAAAAGCATAACTGGAAATAATATTTGTGACACAAAATAGTCGATAGTTTGATTATTCTCTCTAAGATAAAAAAGTATACATCATATTCTGTGAATATACTGCTTTGTAACCGCGGGAACGGGGAATTACGCTTCTGGGTTTGATTATTCTGTGCCCATACTCTATTTCAGGATCGGATAGTTTAAGTAGACGACCTCGATTTTCTTACTAAACTAAATGATCCAATGTTGCAAATTTAAATAGTGCTGGAAATTGTGCAAATTCCTTAATGTTTCCAGTGAACAAAGGTATTATGTAATGTGTCTTGATAAATTAGGAGGCACAGAAGTAAGAGAAATAGTAATATGTAAGTGATTTACATATACATACACAGCAATTCATCGGATCGAAATGAAAGACCAATCGGAATTATTGTTTTCTTTCAGTAAACTGGACCAATGAATCACTCCGAACTCATTATGTAGTGAAAATTATGTGCATTTAGTTTTGATTTACTCAACGATGAAAACGGCGTGTACAAAATAAAGACTTGGTGTTAGGACAACAAGAGTTTGTGTTTATATGTCTGTGACATACCAAATGTTTCACAGAATTTCCAGCTCTGAAATAAATAACTAATGTGGATACATTATTAAATATAAATTCAGAATTTACATAAATTACTCTTACCGATATGGACTGGAACTGGTTTTCGTTGTTGAGCGTGATGTTGTACTAGAAGTTGATATGCCAATATTTCGTCTACTTGTCCCAAGGGTAGAATGATACGCTAATGCAGAATGCTAGAAAATGTTGAAAATTATCTCTCACAAATCATACTCAACTTTTGAATTTAACCACATTAATTTTTATAGATGTAACATATTTAGGTCCTTGAAATAATATAATAATTATAAAAAAACACTTGGGGATTGAATTTTACGTATGCAGGCGTAATGACAAACTTAGATTATGAGTCAAGTAAGATTTTTTTAACATTTAAACTGTACAGGAAAGTATTCTATCAAAATAATCTGAACACTAAGAATTTGTTAATACCGGGTGCTTCATAAAAATGTATACACACTTTGAACTTCCATAGAAAATTTATTTACCGTTCTACAAAGTTAAATTTCAGGAAAATAGAAAGCTGAAAGTCCAATGTAAATGAAACATAAATAACAAATGTTAATACTGTTCAAATTGGTGACCTGCAGCATCAATACAATTCTGAGTACGAGTCACCACAGATTCTGTACATCGTATCAAAACGTCCAATGAGATTTCTCTACACACTGCTTGAATCTCATTCCAAAGAATGTCTAGGTAAGGTGGTTTACGTTTGTACACCTCATCTTTTACTGTGCCCCACAAGAAGAAATCCAGTGGTGTAAGGTCTGGAGAGCGTGCTGGAAACTCGATTGGCCCCCTGCGTCCTATCCACTTGCCCGACAAATTTTGATCCAGGTAAGCTAATAAAAATCATCATTACCGTATAATGCACGAATGGCAGGAAATATGGAATCAGCAAGCATTGTTAGGTAATTAATACCAGTTACAGTGCCTTCAAATCGAAAAGGTCCAATGAGTCCCCTTGAAGACAAACCGCACCACACATTTACACCAGGCAAATTTACAGCTTTTTCAATTGTAATGTGAGGATTTTCTTCACACCAGTAAACACAATTGTGCCTATTGACAGTTCCATTAAGTTTGAATTGGGCTTCATCCGAGCAAATGATGCTACCCATAAATCCCGGTTCACGTATCACCATCTCCTGAATCCATTCACAAAATTGCAACCTTCGATATGGATCGTCGTCATTTAGCTGTTGCACCAGCCTTGGAATGTAAACACGATACTTGCCTCTCTTCAGAATGCGTAGCACGCTGCTAGCACTTACATCACTTTCACGTGCCTCTTGCCTTGAAGATTTGTTAGGAGAGCGTTGAAACAGTTCCAAGACTGCCGTTGATGACTCATCACTTGTAGCTGTTCGAGGCCGACCTGAATGACCTTTATGCACATCACACACTGTTCCATGAACTTCGAATTTGTTTCGTATGCGTGTAATTGTTAATCTTGAAGGTGGTTCTGTATCATACTCTCTTCTCCACTGTCTTTGAACTTCATTTACATTCTCAAACTTCCAGTACAACTTAATAACCTGCTTACGTTCTTCAAAACTCAAACGTACGTCCCCCATGTTGATATTACAAATTCCAACTGATAATATAACATAGAGGGACGATTATGCTGGCACCTGGCGAAGAAATATAACATTAGCCTTGTAGAGCGGGAAAACTACAATAGTTTAAAGTGTGTATACATTTTTTTGAAGCACCCGGTATATATCCAATAAAGTTTAATTTTCCATTTTATTACTTCATTTTACCAGCGCTATTTCGGTCCCTTTTGTTTCATACTGTTACAGTGATTAGCAATAAATCCACCCAGTATAAAGGCATAGGTGCTTTCACTAATGAAGCCCATGTAAATAGTTACATATTGTCGGTTCCAAAAAGATGATGTTTCAATTAGATTGTGGTAAGTCAACGAATTGCTGTTTTATCAATAGACATAAAGCAATGTTGTTTGGTTTCTAACATTACCATTTATTTTAGATATTGTCCTAAACCCAGGAAATCAGACCTTAATATATGATGTGGCGGATTGAATTGGCATAGTGAAAGGAAAACTTCTTATTCTGACGAATCTTTATTATACTTGGGTATGCATGATAGTCCTCAAAGATTTCTAACTATGGACTCCGTGATTTGGGGTGTAGGTCTCTTATTGCCTTTATTCAAGGTACTATGAAAGCATCCCTATGTAAATACAAAGTATAAATGCCAGTTGTCATCCTTTATAACCAAAGATACCTCTTGACAGATAAACCTTGAATAAGCTAATATTGTTGTATTTCTTTGGCAATCCCAATTTTTATAAATAAATATCAGTTTATTGTTGGTATAGGGATTTTTTGATAAATATTGAAATCATATGTAATAACTGTATCGAATTAATCAGACAGTTTCTCTATTTTTTTGATTATTCAAAAAAATAGAGAACAAAAATATTATATTGAGTCATTTTGGATATTAACAGAAAACCCATGCATATGTTAAATTTTCGATAGAATGGCGTAAAAATGTTTGTGGGTATTGCATTGAATGAGTGAGCCCTACCCCACTGTCGTTCCTCCACTGGCAGTCTGTAACATATTCGAAAGTTTAATGAAATATTCACTACCATTTTAAACTAATTTTACAACACTGTAACGCAAATCTAAGAACTTGCAAAATGCCCTAGTAACTGTATCAGTAACTGAGATGTAACTTAAGTGATTAGAAGTAATAAATATCTATTATCTAACTCTTATATTATATGACTACCTTTGGACCAGTTAATCATCGGCAGGAATATGAATCCCATATACATTGTTCCTATATCATCATATGGTTTCCTATATATATTTGTGGGAACTACAATCTGTTGATAACCTCAAAATCTTGTTTAGGTATTCAGTTGATTTATGTTTGCATAATTGTAATGATTTCATAGTTTATCAAAATTAGAATTGTTATGAGCTTTTTATAAATTTCAAAATTTATTTTATCAGCCTAGTATCCAAGATATATAGCAAAGTAGTTTGCTAGGTTCTTCACAATTCCATTATCAAATACCTGATTTCCAAACACTTTGAAAAAAATCAAGTGTTTGGCTTTGTAGGTCTCATTTAATATTAATTTCAATTAATAAATGAATTATTTAAACTTATTATTTCAACTTACTGTTTGAATATTCTGGCTGCTGGTGCTTGGCACACCAATTACTGATGTAGTTTCTTGAAGAGGAACCTTCTTCCCCATGCAACGTAACATTGATCTAAACAAACATATAAATTTATTGACAAACAATATATTAATACATTATCTTTGTTTCTACACCAATTGCTCGTCGTAAGGGTTGAGAGATTTTAGAAGTTTTCGAATGCAAAACAATATACTAATTTACAGCCTCAGCTATCTAATTCCTTTCTCTTCTAAATATGGCATTATAAATTTCATTTACATATACAACTCCTGATTGGAGTCTTTGGTGAAATTTCACGTTTAAATTTGTAACACGTACGAACAATTTTCAATAGTCTTTTGTTTTATGAAGATTTTAGTACCCTTAACAATGAA
This sequence comes from Octodonta nipae, assembly GCA_034190945.1. Classification (NCBI taxonomy): domain Eukaryota; kingdom Metazoa; phylum Arthropoda; class Insecta; order Coleoptera; family Chrysomelidae; genus Octodonta; species Octodonta nipae. The sequence continues at coordinate 173,012,306 of CM067216.1, forward strand.
CTTTGAAATTGTAGAAACTATGACCATATTAAACATACACGCTTATACGTCTGTTTGCAAGTACCTACTTACCTCATTAAATTCTGTCGCACTCTACTATTAGCAAAACAATATCCTCCCAGGCAAAATCCGGCATGTATTAAGACTGCTGTTGACAAACAAGGTGTCAATAATGGGTGTTTTTCGGAGGCATCTAAGAGTGCCAGAACCCATGTAGCACCTAGTAGAGGAAGTGCAATAACTGATACCCACAATAGAGTTCTGAAATAATTTTGAAGTATTATTAGATTTCAAATTAAGTCAAATTAACGTATTACGAAATAATAGTCCATTGAAATTTTGCCTGAATCTGCAAAGAGGTGGCAGGTAATTAACACAGAACATTTATGTTTTCGAGGACGCAGATTACGAATCTGCAATTACTTTTTACCGCAAGCTTGCAATAAGGGGGGAATGCCCCAAAAACACCCTCAATACAGGGTTTTTTGCATTATTCCCGAAAACTACAATTAATATGAAAAACATAACTCGACCATCGTGTTTCTTGTAAAATTTCACATCGAAAACATGTAGTAAGTTATACAAAATCGACGAATTGTTGTCTAATTATTTAAATTTTCAGTTTAGTTCATTACTTTCGTAATACACGTAAATGGCGCATAGACACCCCAATAGATCATAAAGATTTGTCAATCGGAATTGATTCTATTCAGAATAAAAAGGAATCGTTTATATTTTAATAACATATTTGAGGTGTGGTGGATTATGAAGTTATTATTATTTGAATATTTGATCAACAATAATTTTTTACATTCATTTGTTATTGAAGATAGTCGACGAAATTGCAACTTTACGGGACAAAAGAAAGTATTTTATTTCAATGTACTATCAAATATTTGAAGATTACTCGTTAACAATTTTTTAAAGTATATTTTGTAAGTTACTAGTCCAGATGGATTCAGGTAAAAACCAAAAGAAAACTCCAATGTTATTTATGATGAATCTGTATCTCAAAGAATTTAAATGTACTGCAAATACAACGAAACAAGAACCTATTAGAAAAACTATAAATTATATTATCTGAAATATGTTTAATATAGTAGGTAGGGTTGTGCTATATTTAATAAAATATAAAAAATAAACATCTGTGAAACTTTTATTCAGATAATCTTGAAAATCATGCAATTCGTGTTCGCCCTTAATCGAAAAATGTTATGTTGAAAAAAATATTGATTTACATTAGTTTATGAAGACCCGAAAAAACCTGTGGTATTAATTAATTATTTTACTATAAGTTTAAATTCAACATGGTCGGACGTGCAGTCCTTTATAAAAAGCTACCTAATTACTAATATTACAGTTCAACGAACCCAATTTCACATGATAAAATATAAATAAAAATATTGTATTGTAATGTTTTTATTCTCACACACGGGTTCTGTTCAGTTCTTGGATTTATTTACAAACACAGTCCAACTCACTCTAATTTATTTCCACTACTTTAACACAATTTATATTCACAGAAACTACTATTTACATTTTATCTTAACTGTACAATATGACCGTCGAAAACTGAATGCATCCTATCGCCAGCTGTTCATATATATATTTCTCTGCGAATTGTCTGGTAAGTCCACGAACCATCGGGAAACATCGAAATGTTCTGGAAGCTTTAAGATAATTCCCAGTAACGACAGCGGTCGGCCTGTTGTAAGACAAACATTTCGGATTCCCCGAAATTATCGGAATAATGTCCCTTCCACGAATTGGTTGATGGCCGATTGCACCAGCTGTCGGATGAATTCTCGTAACAGTATATATTATATAAATAAACGGAATTACAATATATCACTAATTTATTCACATGTATATTACACGCCTATTAACTCCGACTGAGTTGCATTACCTTTCAATTTCAATAATTTGACTTCCCCCGTAAATATTTTTTTCCAAATACAAAAAACAATTCCGAAAATATTACATGACAGTTTTCTCAAGTAAATTTTGCGTGCTTTCCAAAAATTAAATTAAATTGAAACATTAAAATAATTCGTTGTTTTTGTATAACTTACTATATGTTTTCGATGTGAAATTTTACAACGAACACGATAGTCGAGTTACTTTTTTTTCATATCAATTCTAGTTTTCGGGAATAATGCAAAAACCCTGTATTAAGGGTTTTTTTGTTGCATTCCCCCCTTATTGCAAGCTTGCGGTAAAAAGTAATTGCAGATTCGTAATCTGCGTCCTCCAGAACAAAATGTTTTGTGCTAATTATCTGCCACCTCATTTTGCAGATTCAGGAAAAATTTCAATGGACTATAATAACAAAAAAAAACAACTATCAAACATTTGCTATGAGATAAAAGTTCATAATACATAAGATATTTACCTTAAGTTTCCAAATCCTAATACGTGATCTTGCACTGCAAATGCGGCCCTCACGGAGAATATAAGTACCACAAAATTAACGATAATTAAAATACAAATTGGTCCCACAAGGCTCCACACAACGCTCTCGTACAGAGACACCCAACAGCTAATAAATAAATTAAAAAATAAGTTAATTTTATACCAAGGTAAGAATAGGTTCAAATTAAAACTTACAAGTAATAGTTTCCATATTGATGCGCTCTTACACCAACAGCTAAACTTACAACAACTGCAGGAATGACATATCCTATGCTATAATAAAATCTCATTGGTCCATGATTGATGTCTCTCATTTCAGTCAGCATTCGATAAAGATGAACTGCATCAACTAACATCCAACAGAAAGATGCTAACCAAAAATAGTGAAGTACAATGGCCACCAACTTACATTGAAACTAGAATAGAAAGAAAAGCTTTAAAACTCTAGCGCGTTTTGATGAACATAAATTATCTATCGATCATTTGAATATATGTTTAAAGTTAGGTAAATAAGGTAGATGTGTGTAGAAATTCAGATTTTTTATAAAAAGTTTTTGTGAGAATAATGCGAGTTTATTTATTAGTATTTCTTTAGTGCGAAGCAATTTGTATTTAGTCTGCAGGAATCAAACCCACCACAGTTCTATGTATTATATCAAAATAAAAGTTAAGAAAGGAAAGATGTCCTATAGTAGCTTTCTACTCCAGGCCACATAAAACTGTATCTACGCCACTGCTTGGCTCTGATTATTTATTTATTTGTTTAAACAGAACATTAAATTATTATCTTCCAAAATGTCAACTTAAATGAAATAAATCCCTATAAACATAAATTTGAAAAAATGTTAAAAATAGTCAATTAGAATAAAATTATGGCAAAAATAATATTTTAACGTTTTTCCATACTTTATAAAAGAATGAGCAAAGTTTGACAATGCAAAATTTTTGTATCTTCAAGTTTTGAAAAGAAACAAGTGATATACAGTCGAATTATTCTATAAATTATTTAGAGCTTTACAATTATGCTAGAGAATTTATATTGCAAATTAAACCAAGTGTATATAATGAGAATACATATGCACTACATAATGATCATTTCTACATAGGGCAGAGGCGGTTAGATGCGGTGTGGGGTCATGACTCCCAAACTGGCAAACATCAAATAGAGAAACCTCTTAAATAAAATTACGGAAAACAACAAGGCTCATTCAAAAAGTGCAGCTGACTTACCTCATTTTCAACCATGATTTTCCGAACTTTAAGAGCTATAAAATATGTCAGTTCAGCAAAGAAAACGCAAAGAACAAGATTTTTCCTTATTGTATTAGAGTTAGTCTGCAACCCACGGATCAGTGCTAATATTAAATAAGTTCCAAGTAATAAAGGCAAGGAAAGTGAAAAACAGCTGTAGCTCATGACATCTTCTAGAAATGATGGCTCTGGAATGAACTGAAACACATTTACATTATTAAAAAATGAAAAAAAAAATAGTTTATTCACTCATACCTCAAGATCTACAACATCGACAAGGACAGCAAACGTAGTGAGGATATTGCAGCTGCAATTAACTAATATAGGTCCGTTTTGTTTGTCATACCAATCGTCATCCAACATAGTTCGGCAACCAACTCTTGACCACTCTCCACTAAAAAATAATAAAGGTTACATAGAGTAATTGGCTTAACATGATAGATGGTAATTATACATTTTTCTCATCAACATCAACTATGAGAAACCTATCAGGCCGCTATTACATTGTCAAATCTTTGATCAAATATCTTTGATAAAACAACTTTGTCAAACATATTTGATATTGTAATACCTAATCTTTAATAAAATATTTCTTTGACATATATCTTTGATCACACTTACACGCGTCGTACTATATTTGACAAAAGATTTTAGGCGTTAATTGTCAGTGAAAATGAATATTTGCGGTGGCGAAATTTATTGTGAATTACAGAGCAAAAATTTTATTATTTGAGTAGCAAAACCGTTGATTTTAGAAACAAGAGGTTAATTGCTTACAATAAAAATTGTTAGTGCCATTGTGCGGATGTAGAAAGACTGTTAAACCAACCCGGCGGATTGAAAAGTTAATAAATATATCGAAAAAAATTAGGGTGTTGTTAAATAGTGAGCTATAAATCATATCACAGATCTATATAGAATATATACTCGGTACTCGGTTAAAATGATGTAGGTGGACCCTCTATATTATACAATTTCGTCATTCTTTTGCCATTCTTGCCTTCTGTGTTAGTTCTTTTAATAAGTTCAGGTGTAGTATCGTTGCTTGTTGCATCGGTTTGCTGACCGTAGGTGGTTATAGGCCCCTTTTCTATTCTTCTATGAAGGATCACCTACGCTTGTTTGAAAAAATTCCAAAGTTGATCGTAGAATTAACATTTTGGTTAAATTGCTAATAAGAAGTTTTTGCTTCTTTGTAAACTGTAGCCGTAGAAAGACACGACAGTAGTACAAACAAACATAAAATTACATTAATTCCTCAGTTCGAAATATTTGATCAAATGTTTTATATAAGATTTTATCAAAGATCTTTGACAATGTAATATCGGCCTAAGATAATTTGAATTTATATGATGATATTAAATGTACATATACATAACTAACCATTTCATCAAGAATTCAAATTTCTCACTTTTTTACACATATTATATTAGTACTTACCCTCGAACTGTTGACCAATGTACACACTGAGGATTGGACCTTTCATTTAATGCAGTTATGTTGGGATCCAACCATATTTGCAAACGTACCAGAAAAGATAAAGGAATTCCAGACAAACTTTTATAGACTAGTTGCTTTTCAGACATTAAGTCATTTGTAAAACTATCAGAATTTTTTCGATAATACTGTGAATCAGCCGAACGTTTTTGAGTTGCTTTTCTTGAACTATTTGAAAGACGCGATATGTATTCTGGAATAAGTACACTTACAGATATCAGTGGGGAACCAATAGTTATATCAACTCCCCATCTTCGAACTACCGATTCGTCGTATATTTTTGGGATAAGAGATCCTGCTTCTTTATACTGTGTGTAACTTATAACGGCACCATTTTCAGAGAGTGAATGTTTTGTCAGAATTTCCCCTTTTTGTATTGGTTTAATCCCAAGCAAGGATAATGGAATCAAAATCCTACTGTTCTGATCAAATTTAGATTTATCCAAAAGGTAGTTGTTATATTTGGGAAAAGCAATTAGTGGTCCTTGAAAATGTATAGTTTCGGCTTCCTCTAAAAAGAGTGAGGTGTCAGGTAACATAACACTCTCAATTGGAAATATGTCTTGGCTAGGTGGGACAGGTGGAGCCTTCTCCGTTTCAAATCCATATAAAGATTCTGGTGTTATTACATCCAGTCCCATTACTAAAACATTCAAAATAAATATTTAATTTAATTAATACTAATCTAAGTAACAAAATGTTATACATTTATTATTTGATTTGACTATATACAACTTTGGTGAGTATCAGTTTATAATTGTATATAATTCTTTGGAACTTAAAACTATATACACACCAGATATTACAAATTTTAACAACCTTAGTTTATGTGAGAAAATATACCTTGATTTAAAGAAAATTCTACTACTCTTCCTACTAATGATGTTTCTATTAAAAGTTTTAAAAATTTCTTACAAATTCACATACCTATAGCAAAACTTCTACCTAAAAATTCTGTAATAAATAAATTTTTTTAATGAGCATATATCTGAATAAACGAACTAATTAATAAGTAAAAGACCCTTCATATTATAAATTCAGTTTCGCCAACATGTATATGTACTAAATTGTATCAAAAAGTTTATATACAATTTAATTATACAGTGTGTCCGGTTATGAACTAGCGATAATCTAAATACATGTAAAGCAACTATTTTAATTCACAATTACACTATATACTAGGGCTCAATACCCCACCCCGCCATATGGCAGCCATTTTGTTTTTTTTATGACCTATTCTCTACGTGTGAACAAAAACGTTCATATCTCTTAAAGTTTTGGTCTTACTGAGATAAAAATAGGCTTATTCGACGGACAATAAAACTGTGTATCAACAACACTTCAAAACAAAGTGTTAACGTTTTCTTAACTTTTGAAAAAAAGATCAAATGCAAAAAAATGGGTAAAAAAATTTTGCAAATCAACAAACTATTGCAAATCAATGCAAAAGTTGTCCCGATAACCTTTAATTTTTTTCACTAAATCGAAAGTTTTTGAGTTAAGCTACAATATAACATTAAATTCACAACTGTATGTTTATTACTTTAGGAGTTATTGTTGTTTGAACATAGCGTATGCGCAAGCACAAAAGACCTTTGTCGGGACTTTAAACAGGTAGGTAAACATTAAAACCACATTAAAGTCTTATTACTTGCTGAAACCATAAACGAAGTGTATGTCAGCAATATGTTGCGTTGAATATTGACGATTTGCCATATTCATATCACAAGATAACCACTAATACAGAACGTAAACAGCACGGACGGTAAGTATAAGTAGGGATCACAAGGGGCAGGGCAGGGTACAACTAACGTAACGTAACTAGTCTTTATCCTGTAAGTTCTTTGCAGGTAGAGTCAATATGTTCCATTTCGCTTACTCCTGCTAGTCGCGAATAGCATTGCTAGCCTTTTCTCGGACAGCACGCAGCTAATGTCAGATGTCACTTAATAAAGGTCTTTTGTGCTTGCGCATACGCTATGTTCAAACAACAATAACTCCTAAAGTAATATACATACAGTTATGAAATTAATGTTGCATTGTAGCTTAACTCAAAAACTTTCGATTTAGTGAAAAAAATGAGAGGTAATCGGGACTACTTTTGCATTGATTTGCAATAATTTGTTGATTTGCATATTTTTTTGCCCCTTTTTTCATTTCATCTTTTTTTCAAAAGTTAAGAAAACGTTAACACTTTGTTTTGAAATGTTGTTGATAGACAGTTTTATTGTCCGTCGAATAAGCCTATTTTTATCTCAGTAAGACCAAAACTTTAAGAGATATGAACGTTTTTGTTCACACGTAGAGAATAGGTCATCAAAAAAACAAACTGGCTGCCATATGGCGGGGTGGGGTATTGAGCCCTAGTATACAGTGTAATTGTGTATTAAAATAGTTGCTTTACATGTATTTAGATTATCGCTAGTTCATAACCCACATTGTATAATAAACATAATATAATGTAAATGTTCACTTGAACTTTTAATTCCTAGTCCTGCTTTAGAAATGAGAACGTCGCTTTTTTTCCAGTTGGAGAATTTAATTCTATATTAAATTCTCCAAATTCTTATTTGAAGACAAATCACATTACAGTTTTTATATAACTTTAATAAAATTTAAATGACTGGAAATTTGACGGCATTTTACTATAAGTATATTTTATTTGCAAAAGAGGTTTTGTTGAATTCAAATGTCTGGAAGATTGAATCAAAGGAATAATAGTTAAAAATGTCACTCAATTTTTGCCAATGATGCTTTGTTAATTGTTACTTGTGAACCATTATTGGAAACAGCAATTAATATTAAAACTAATACATATGTCGATTCGTCTTCAGTGTTATTTAATAGAACTTATTTCCATTTGTTAATTATTTCACATTAAAGGCTGATAAGAATTCCTACATTCATTTAGTCACCTTTTTTCTTTTTTCCCTTGTTACTATTTGAAATAATTACAATTTGTATTTATAAGTACCAATTCCTACTGTGAATTAGTTTGTGGATGTGTTTTATAACACTTCAAAATTTTAAAATGAAATTAAATCAGTACGAAATAATTTTACTGGAGAAATACTTTAGTAGAGTATATTGAAGTTTCTCTAGTTTGAGGAATGCACCAGTTACATTATGTTACGTTTTAGGAAAAACACTATTTTGAAGCTGGTTTAGTAAATAACTTGGGGTATGACATATAAAAAAAATCAATAGTTATTACGGACAACAATCAGAACTACACACATCTAAAACAGTGAATGCCAACAAAAATTATTCAATAAATACAAAACCACAATATTTGGAAATAAAATTTAGAACTTTATGAACTTACGGGCAAAAAATCAAACAGATCAGATAATAAAACTAGTATTAAGATCTCTATACAAATAAAATCCAACTGAAGGCGAATCCGAATCAAAAATAAAAAAAACATATATACACAATGCTCTCAGGAAAATAAAGAAAGAGGTACAAATGAAGATATTAGATCTGAAACATTAAACTTTTGTGTCTAGGGATTTGAGAAAGTCTAGAATCTAGAATGGATGCAGTAGTCAAATTTTATCAAATCAAAACTTATTTACAATTTACAGAAATATTCACCAACAACATGACATATAAATTATATTTGTAATACTTTCAGCAATTACGTCATTGAATAGAACCGAAATGTCGGTAACATTTTCTTATGTTTGTTGTAATCTTGGCACTTTTGGGATAGGAGGGATATAATAATATAATCAGAAAAATATATAATTTTTAATCAATCTCGTTTAATAAATTCCAAAATCAATCATGCTTCCGGTAATTATTAAAAACAGAAAGTTCTAGAAAAAGAGAAAACATCAAACTCAAAATTCGAGCGATGTCTCTTCTAGGATTTGTGAAAACTACGGGAAATCCAGGACACTGTCACAGACTTTGTGTCGGTTTGGAAATTTGAACAAAATTCGTTCTCTCCTTTGTAGAATCACTTCTTGAACTACTAAAATATCAAATTAGATAAATTACCAGCTCTTAGGCTTCTTCGCCTAACTGATGAGACCCAGAAAGGTCGAAAGCTAAAATGGGATCAATTTCTCCATCCAAAGCGATGTTTTCGCCGGATAGTAGACCCGATGTAACCCAGTTTGCCCGCCGCAAAGTCAGGGTACATTCCCTGACTGAAGATGACGAACAGAAGTCGAAACAAGCTAAACTTTACAGTGTTTTTGTAACACAAAGAATACCTTTGCTTTGCAGTGAAAACAGCAAACTTGAAATGACGGTCGGACGGAAGAATTTTTCCAAATCCTTGACTTTGTCAAATTTCTCAAGCGCTGAAATCTTTGCGGCGGGCAAACTGGGTTACATCGGGTCTACTATCCGGCGAAAACATCGCTTTGGATGGAGAAATTGATCCCATTTTAGCTTTCGACCTTTCTGGGTCTCATCAGTTAGGCGAAGAAGCCTAAGAGCTGGTAATTTATCTAATTTAATTATTAAAAAAATATCAAGAATATTATTTTATATCAAAATATCAATGAACTCAAGAAATAAATTACTAGGCTATAAGAAGAATGTAGAAACATCTATTTACTCAGAATCAATTATTTGCTGAGTAGAACTACTAGACTTAAAATGTAATATATATTTTTTTGACTTTAAGCAGTTACCAAATTATAATTCAGTTAACAACCATTGATCAATATTTAAAATGTATAATGTTTGTTATGTTACTTCCATAAACTTCAAATTTAGAATAAATAACATTGATTATACTTACAGAAAATATTTACAAATTGAAACATATTTACCTAAATTTGTTGAAACGATTTCGAAGGGATTTGTATAAGTGTCATGCTGACTCATGGACAGTATTTTAATATATTTTTCGACAAGACCAACAATGTCTTCAGCACCTTCTCCTATTAACTGCTTAATTCGTTTCCAGTGTTGAATATACTTCTTTGACATAATTGTACCAATAGAATGTACTAAATTATTGATATAATTTTTATCTTGACTATGTGTCAAATTCAGTCCCTGTACCCTTGACTCATAAAGCAGCAGTTCTTTGATTAGATCATATGCAACTAGCACATCAGCACCATAGAGTTGTTTTGTCATATTGGTTGCCTTTTGTAAGTCATGCGCAAGTTTTATTGCAACAAAGGTATTTAGTTGCAGTTTACCTCTCTCCAAATTCGCCAACTGAAACAATTACACAATCTTAAAACATCATAAATATTAAACTGATTACATAATTCTACATATTAGACAGCATTGAATTAATAGGTGATATTAAACAGTTAATTTTTTATGAGGTTTTAATAATTTTCTGTGTTCACTAAAAGTTACTGTACTACAAAGTAATTATCTAATAGGAGAAAGTTATGATCTAGTCTGAGATTTTAAATTATAGGAATCTGGGAACCAACCAGTTAAGAAGAATATTCTTTAAGTAGGAGCACATTATTGATGATGTAGGTACAAAAAATCAAACTAACGTATTTATTCTCGTTAACAATAAACATTTCAACGATTATAATCGAACAATTAAATTTGAGGTTTTTACTGGCAGTAAAAATCTCGTGCATTAATTCCTTGTAGATGCCTAAAAGTTGGTTTTCATCACCATATATGAAAATTGATTTTATGAAGAAGTATATAATCTCTAGAAAATACGGAACATGACAGCGGAAAACAAAGCAAATTGTAACTGTAGAAAAAGGACAGTAAAGACAGATATACATGGAAGATAAAGTAGAGAAAGTTTTAAGTCAATGTAGATAGGGGAGTTTTGTACAAAATTAAAAAATAACATTGTGAAAAATCTGTTTTATTCATAAAACAACATATTCTTTTGTTTAGAAGTTTATGGAATTTAGTTCGCTTATAATGCAAATTCGTATTAAGTTTCAATTTTTAATAGCTTGAGCGTAGATACCGCAAATATTATACCGAGAGCAATTAGTTCGATAGAAAAAATCACCTCATTTAAATTATGTTCAAAGTTTATTGTTAATAAACCCTGTAAGCTGGGAAAACGCAGTAAAATTTTACAGTTACCTGTTCTCGTAACTCAACAAATTTATCTGAAGTGCAGTTGAACATATCAGGTTCTTGCCACCCCCCTAAGTCACTATCACAAACTCTCGAAACCCTTCCTTGAGAACCCTTTGGACAAGATTCATTGGCGGTTACTCCAAAAATGGTTCTCGGCCACCATATTGCATTAGAACGTGATCTTGGACAACCATCATAGACAACTGTAATTAAAAAAATACATATAATATATGAAATCTTAATATTTGTATATTTAGTTCAATACCTTCGCATCCTTTTAGAGTTACCTCAGCGTAATTATTGGGACAGGAATCACATTTAAGTCCGATTACTCCTTCTTTACACTTGCACTGTCCCGTTTCATGGTTACATTGGGTGCTATAAGAACCAACATGGTAACAATCACAAGGTATGCACTGTGAATTACCACTTAGCTGATAGTGATTCTCCTTGCAATAACACTGGCCTGTTTTCTTGTCACAATCTGGATTATATCCAGCTTCTACATCACATCGACATGGACCACAAACTGGGTAGCCCCACCAACTAGCTGGGCAAGGTTGTGATTTTTTTGTATCGCAATAATCTCCGGAGAATTTAGTTGCATTGCATTCACATTTATATCCTCTTTTCACAGAGTTATCTAAAATGCAAGTCGCTCCATTATCACACGGATTGACTGAACATACAGGAGTGCATAAAGCACCAACATGGCCACTGTCACATTCGCAGTGTGACTTTCCCCATTCTATGACACATTGAGAGGCAGTAGGGCATTCACTATGGCACTCATTAATTGAAAAGCATCCATTTTCAACGTTTTCTTTAACAGTAGGCATATTCAGAATTGTCTGTTTGTTACCAATTCTTACGTCTTGGATACACCCTGGAAATATAAGTTCATAAAAGTTGTATTCATAATTTCAAAAATTATTTTAGTAAATTACAAAATGAGATCAGATGTGTACAATCAGGGAAGATTATAATTGTTCTCCCATCATATAACAAAAGCGTTCATTTCTTCGGGATGGGGAGTTCAGAGGAATATAGTATTATTTGTGTGTCCAATGCACTTTAATGTGACAATCAAAATATGTGGCAGACCGCAAAAGGGCATCGGGATCCCTTAAATATAATTAATGGATGACAGCAGGCGCTAGCAGTCCCTGTATCTATTCAATAAATGAACTCAAAAGACTTTATGTCCTCAAACCATAACATCTATAGTTAATGTCACACTCCTAGTGTTTTTTAACTCTTTGACAATCACTATGACGTTCCAAGCAGAACACAGACTATCGTCACAAATGAAGATTAATTTACTCGTAATAGCGAGAAAACCCTTAGCTATTGTGAATGCAGATAGTGTAGACAATGAAGAAAAATTGTAGAATGAAAAGTAAATTCATACAACTCTTCTTTAATTTATTAAAAAAAGTCCTGTAGTTTTTTTTCACTTTTTTAATATTAATCATTTCTGAACGTAGGGTGAACAAAGAGGGGGGGGGGGCTCTATGACAATTTGTTTTCTAATTTGCCCCTCCCTAAACCAAAAGCAGGGTATGCGCCTGTTTATTTTTGCGTTAATTTTTTTGCAATGTTATAAGTTGCCATAGCACTGCGAGAAATGGCTGTCAATGAACTGTCAAGTCAGAAACCATGTTGAACGAAAAGTAAGGTAGAACGTAGAAGACTTCTCTTGCTGATCATTCACGCTTTGTTACATTTGAAATAAAACCTTTAAAGGTTTATTTTAGATAGTACTTAGTGTATTAAATTCACATTTCTTGATAATAGAAAATTTCTGATTTGCTCCTAGATCAAAAACCTACCGACTCCCCTCCCTCTTCAAAAGCTGAAACCTACCATCTCTGGCGACGCTGCTGTCTGGACTACAAATAAGCCACATAATTTTTAATTTGCAAATCACATATTTTTTCCTTTTCTAAATTACTTAATGCATTCTTGAGCAGAATGTGACGAATAGAAACAAAACTGGCCTTATCCAGACTGTTGCAAAGTTTCGCGTAATTCTTATTATGGTATGTAATACTGAATGAAATTTTGCAAGCATTTTAAGATATGAGAAAATATGAAATGAAAAATTTTGATAGTTTTATTGCATTTTGTTCTATTCTCCTTCGTATTCAAGCATAACGCACTTCGACAAATACTGGAGAAAGACCTCCCTGCATTCATAATAGACCTTCAAGATCAGTCTTGAAATGGACTGGGCCCTTTGACACTGAACATTCTGAGTCAAGTGAGACTGTATCAATCAATTTCTTTGACCTTAATCCAGATTTAATTAACAGTTACTTGAAAAGAACAACCAGCTGCCTTTTCTTGAGTTCCACCGCAAATCCCAGGTATAGATACCTGGGATACACTACATATAGAACAATGACACACAAAAAGATATCGAAATTCCAGTTAGCATTGCTACTCATCACAAGTAGTGCAGAAATTTTTAAATAATGAGCTTGGTATTTGACAAATTATTTAATGTTCTAAACTTACCTTCCAGATAATTATAACCAAGAGTAGCATAGGTATTGTCTGGTCCTCCAATAAGAATTTTACCAACATATAATCCCTGTATTTTCTCTTGAAATGAAACTAGCGCTTCTCTTTCTCCATAATCAATTGACAATTTTATTTCTGTGCCTATCCATGTTACTTCCAAATGATGCCAGTTACCATCAGCAATGTACTTTGAGTCCAAAGTAAGATATTCACCATTATAAACATATGTTAATAGGCCTTTATTTAACAAAGTAACAGCTGAACTGTTTTGTCCAACCTGAATAGACATAAGAAATGCATCTTCTTGTAAAGTACGTATTGATAGAGCGTTCAACCATGGCAACTGAATAGGCCTTAGAAGTGGATTGAAAGATAACATTCCATTACCTGAGAAATGCCATGGATTATATATAGTTTCACTGCAATCTTTACCGCCAAACCCTTGTGGGCATAAGCATTTAAACATTGCCCATCCATCCTCACATTTTCCGCCATTTCTACAAGGTCTAGATGAACACATTGATCTTTTCTCGGGACAACCTGGCGTCGTACCGTTGTCAGTTACAAAATTGTTTAGATTCACAAGCTCATAATCAACTTCAAAATCGGAAATGCAGCCTTCATAATTAAATTGTGTGATCTGAAAATAACTTGATGTGGTTGGGACACCTCCCAGTTGCAAAGGTCCCGTTAAGTCCAAGAATCTATGGCAAGTTTCAGTAAGCGATGCACAACGTGGTTCCAAACGACAAACACCATATCCCGCACAAAGCCATTTCCCACCAAGATCCTTTCCATATTTTAAAGCTAGTTTTGTATCACAGTCATCTATGGAAACGGTTGCAGATTTATTGAAATAACTTACGGTAACTTGATGCCACTTTCCATCAGAAACACCTCCAGGTATGGTAGCCTTTACGCGTGTTACCTCACTTCCTAGGGAGAACGAAAACTGTAAACTCCCCTTAATAATCTCAAGTGCTATAAAATCATGTTGTTCGTTATATCTTCCATTATAAATTAGTAGGCCACTTTCCATCTGAGTTGCAAACTTTAGACTTAAATGCAGACGATGCCTCTGTTTCAAACTAGGGAATGTCAGAAAAGAAGATTTCGTAAAACTCCGGCTCCTTAATTCACAAAATGGCGTATAATGTTCAGTTTCAGCCAGAATATCACAATCCTCACAAACGAATCCAGGTTTTCCTACTTTGGGATTACAAGTTTTCTCTTTGATACATGAACTAGGTTTGCAAGTACCATTTTCAATTTTTGTCTCACAATTTTTACCAAAATACGGTTTAGGACATGTGCAAGTATAACCACCTTCTTTCACTTGACATGTACCATTATTCTTGCATGGTGAAGAATAACATAAATTAACTTCAGTGTCACACAAATAATAATCTGTCGATCCAGTAAATCCTTTTGGACATTGACAAGTGAAAGTTGTTAACGGAAATATAGGCCTAAATAAAACGGTGTCACTAGATATGAAATCAGAAGCGTTTCCGAATTTGAGGACAGTAAGGCATTCCTCATAATTTAAACAAGGTTCTCTGACACAAAGGTTGTCATCAAATGGTAGAATTTGAACAGTTGATATTCTAGCCAAGATTGCTCGATTCAAATATACTTTTTCCTTTAAATATTGTGGGTTATAATATTCTTCTTTAGGCACATCTGGTCTTCTCACTGAGAAACTTACATTCAAAACGTTCGTGTTAATGTCACTGTCATCTTGAATATTGAACAAAAAAATATTCTCTTTAGTACATGGAATTATTGCAGCTAAGCCATCAATAAAATACCCTAAAAGTGGTGAAAGGAAGGCCTCTTTTGTCATTTTATTTAAACGTACTGTTATTGATTTTAACAACATTTCTTCAGTTATCAGTCTTACTGAAAGCATCATGATTGCTTTTACTTCGTTGATACCATCAGTGACAGAAACCTCCATAGAAGCTATTTTTGGAACATTAGTATTAAGCTGTGGTGACAGCTGTATTTGACCTGTTGTTTCGTTTAGAGCAACCAAATTTGCATTGTTCCCTGATAAGATTTTGTAAATTAATTTATCTGAAACATCTGCATCAAAGGCAGGTATTTTTCCTATGGGTCCAGTGGGGAAATGGTCTTTGAAATTGTTGAAAATAATCTCAAAATCTTTCAAAACCGGAGCGTTGTCATTGACATCGGTTACTATAACTTCAACTTGTGCGTCACTTCTTAAAGGTGGACTCGCTGCTCTAACAACTAAATCAAATTTCTTTTTTGGTCCTTCATAATCCAATTCAATCATGATTAAAAGTTCTGCTTTGTCAGAGCCAGGCCTTGTAATTAAAGAGAAACTCTGCGAATCATCACCACCGATGATAGAATACTGTACAATTGCATTTACTCCTTCATCGGGATCTTTCGCGTATATCTCTCCAACAGTTGACCCAATGGGACTATTTTCAGCAATATAAAAAACTATTTTTTCCATTTCAAACGCGGGAGGCGAATCATTTACATCTTCTATTCTAATACTGACTGGCACTGAACTACTTAATGTTGGTGATCCTTTATCTATTGCATAAGCTTCTAGTTCGTATAAGGCGACTGATTCTCTATCGAGACCTTTATTTGTTCGAATTACTCCACTAGTTGGGTCAATAACAAATGAACCATCAAGTTGATCTTTTTCATTTAAACTGTAATAAATTCGACCATTCAACCCTACATCAGCGTCTGTAGCTGATACTTGAACAACTGACGTGCCGATAAGAGCATCTTCTGGTACGCTCCCAGAATAAGTGGGTTGCTTAAAAATTGGGTAATTATCATTTACATCTGCGACGGTAATTTCTACATCGGTCGTGTCAGATAATGGAGGATTACCACCGTCTTTTGCAGTGACAGTAAGTAAATAACCAGCGACAGTTTCTCGATCCAACAGTTTTGTTGTAATTATAGCTCCAGTTTTTGAGTTTATTGTGAACGCAGAATCTCCGTTGTCTTCTCCAAGGGAATAAGTTATCTGAGCATTTAAGCCGACATCATTATCACTAGCGGATACAACTAGAACAGTAGTTCCTACAACTGCATCTTCAAAAATACTAGCACTGTATGGAGCATTCTCAAAAACTGGAGAAAAATTATTAGCATCAGTTACATTAACGTAAACGGTAGCTGTATCTGTCTTTCCACCGGAGTCTGTTGCAGTCACAGTGAGAATATATCGTTTTTCTTGCTTATAATCAAGAGGTTGGGCAATTGTAATCAAACCACGGCCGCTTTGAGATGTTATCGCAAATCTACCACGTATATTTCCACTTGTTAAGGAATAATGAAGACGGCTATCTTCATCCGGATCTGTTGCTATAACAGTAGCGACAGGTGTACCTGAAAATGATAATAATATGAAATTAAAAGCATACACAACTGAAAGTTAAATTATTACCTGGTGGATCATCTTCCGCAACTATGGCTTCATACATATCGGGTTCAAACACAGGCTCATTATCGTTGACATCTTGTACATTAATTATTACGCTAGCACTAGCAGATAACGGCGGAATACCTTGATCAGTTACAATGACCTGAAAAGAATACAATAAATTACTTGATATTCATTCGACTAGCTAAAATAGCATGATATAAATATACAATAGTTCTTACCTGAAACATATATTTTTGTTGCTGCTCTCTGTCAAGTTCTCCCGTTGTCGTTATCCAACCAGAATGTGAATCTACAGTCAATGGCAAATTTTCAACAGGCCCTCCAGAAGCATCTCTGGAAGCTATTGAGTACAATATTTCAGCATTAGAACCTTCGTCAGCATCGTAGGCTTGAACTTTTAAAATACTATATCCAACAGGAACATTTTCTAAGACGCTTTCTTGAAAAAGCGATGTATAAAACCGGGGTGCATTATCGTTGACATCTTTAACGTTGACTAAAAGTTGCGTTGTATTTGACCTAGACGGGTTGCCACCATCCTGAGCTCGGATTACTAGTCTATAAGCACGAAGGGTCTCATAGTCAAGAGCTTTGATTAGAGAAACTTCTCCTGTCAGACTATCAATAGAGAACTGCGTTTGAGTATTCCCACTAATTATTGCATAACGTATTGCAGCATTAACACCTTGATCTGCATCCGTGGCTCTGCAAAATTTGTATAAAAAGGAATACTGCAATTACTAAAATAACATGATATCTGCCTTATCAAAAACAAATTCCATCGTTTTTATGATATATTATTAGACGGGTAAATGAGAATTTATTTTAATGTAACACAACTTTTGTTCATAAATTCAGTGAAACAAAGTAGCAAATGTTCAAGGTGTCCACTGCTGACAATTTAGCGGCACAGTACCCTGTGTTTTGTTTAGACCAAGCTAGGCGCTAAAAAAGTATGCCTTCTGATCTACTAAATAATCTTTATCTTTGCTGCAAATGTTTGGAACTTATTATTCAATTGTTTAGTAGTAGCAAATATACCATCTCTATGACGCAAAGATGTCATGTGTGAATGAAACCAATTGCCACCAATACTTCACTGGTTAACCATTAGACTAGCAGAATTTTATTTTCAGACCCTAAAACCTAAAACATACTCGCGTAAAAAAGGTTTTTTAGCTGATACTCAGAAATACCTTCGGGAATTAATAAGAGTTTTTCTCCATTGCAGAATAACATCAGCTAGCTAAACGCTATGTAACACATGAAGATCTAGTAAAAATGCGTGAAGATATTAGTGAAATCACATTACCCTTAGGTAAGCATCCGAGAGTTATATACAATCAAATAGAGAAGGCGATTCATTTATTAGTACAGAAATGTATCGAAGTTGGAAAAAAACAAACAGCACAATAGAACAGTATCAAGTAATAACAAAGTCATTGTTAACGGGGTCTTTGATTTATTATGTCTATTAATTGCGAATCTCTCCTTAATGCTTTACCATAACAGACAACTGTAGCAGGGAAATTTGGCCAAGTGTCCGAATTACTGAGGATAAATTTGACTAAGCAACATTGTTTTCGTAATGAAAATATCACTCGCTACGGATCCAGCGAGAATTGGTGGGGTTGGAGGGTCTTACTATTACAAAGAAGAGTTAAATGTTACTTATGACGTCGACCTTGAAGTTCACTTATGTGAACGTCGCGGTAATAGCATAACTGGATATGATGCAAGCGATGTGGACTCGGATTTAAAAAACTCTCCGTCTTTTGCCCAAACGAAATCATCGGTAACAACAATTTTTGAAAGGACAGCAACATTGGCAAATATGTGTACAAAAACTGAATTAGAACCCAGAATTTGATAATTTGGTTCCCATTTGAGAAGTCAATGCCGGTAATCTTGTGGTTTTTGCTTACATCTAATTTAAAATAGTGGCGTTTCACAGCTAAATCAAATGGTACAATCTAGTGATCTGTATTAAGACCAACTCTTTCAATTATACTTTATACGCCTTGCTCTAAAAAGCTTAAATTATTGCTGTTTATAAACAATACAGTAACCACCTCTCAAATTGCTACATATATTTCACGACAACAAAATGTGTATTCCATTACTCAAAACGTTACTTAGTATATCACAGAAAACCTTGGAGTTTGTAGTCGTTTATAACTGTCTATTTGTAGTAATTTGGACTTACTTGATATGTGCGATAACTGGATATTCTGCCCAATTAATGTCCTCATTTAAAGAAACTGTGTAAGTTCTTTCAGAAAACTGTGGATAGTTATCATTGTCATCTAGTATATGTATAACAACACTTGCCGTTGAAGATCTTCTAGCAGTTTGAGGACTGGCCAAATCAGAAGCTTGAACAGTTAGTGTGTATACTTCAGTAGTTTCTCTGTCCAATGTAGTTCTAGTTGTGATAACACCTGTTTTTGAATCAATTTTAAATGCATGGTCGTCTTCTTCTTCCGTTGATGTGCCTCCCCCGTCTATATGTTTAATTGAATACTCGACTTCGGCATTTTTGCCTATGTCTTGATCAGTTGCCTTTAACGTTATAACTGTTGTACCTACGCTAACACTTTCCCTTATGCTCGCGTCGTATTCAGTCATTTCAAAAACAGGAGAGTGATCATTTGCATCCAGGACATTGATCTGAAGCATTGTCGTTCCTGATCTCGGGGGAAAACTATCATCCATTACAGTTACCCTAAAATAGTGTACATCTACTAATTCCCGATCTAGTTGGACTTTAGTTGTTACAACACCAGTCTTTTGATCAATGTCAAACATTGCTTGGGTTCTGGAGTCTAGCAAACTAGTCATTGAATAAGTAATGGGGTTATTTTCTGGATCTCTACCTGTAACAGTAGTAACAGTTACAGGTGGGTCGCACTCTTCCAACACATTGGCGACATATAAATGTTGTTCAAAAAATGGGGACTGATTTCGTAATTCTCTTCTAACCCGCTTAGCAATGTCTGTATCATTGAATTCTTCATGATGATAGATGATTTTTAGACGATGTTCCGAGTTTAGAACTGGTATTGAATGGCAAACTGTTGTGAAATGAATGATAACTTTCCACATGGGTTCTGGTATGCAAACGTTTTCACTTGCCACAAGATCACCTTGTGTTTGTTCAATTTCGAATCTGTTATCACTAACGAAATCAAATTTAACTGTGCATTTATTCGCTATACTACTCGGTAGTAATGATTTAACGGAATGAATATACTGACTTTGTTTTAGGCATACCTTCTGCCATTTTCCGGCGGTTGGCATGGCAAAAGAAACAAATGTTTCTGACACCCATTGCTTGGCTCTGTTGAACTTCTGCTTTAAAAGGGAATCAAATTGCTGAGCACTCAATGTTTGTAAGCTACTTATTTTACTAAGTTCATCGATATTTTGTATTTCTTCAACATTATCGATACAGTCTTTTCCAATGATAAATATTCTAAGCGGTACACTATAATAATCTACGTCTTTTAATTTTCTCGATGTAGAGTGGATATGGATAGTGAATAACCTAGGATAATGTAGGCCATTACACTGCAGTACTTCTCTCAGTGATATCAGTCCAGTATTTGAATCAACACGTATTAATGATGGCACAAAGGGAGCTGATCTTTCCTCATTCAGTTTGTAAGATCTATGAGATCCAAAGAAATTAATTGAAGAGTTAAAAATTATATCTCCAGGCTGTAGTGAGTCCTCGACCAGCAATAAATACGCATAGTTGCATTTTGGAAAAATACTGAACAATGCTATCAACCAGACAATAAGATCACTCCTAAGCATAGAAGTATTCTTTTTGGACATTGTTCATTACCATTTGCATGTTTTCATATTCGCCGCACACTGTTCATTGCGTTGTCTTTGTAGTTGCTGTAACAATTATATATGTATTATATTTAACTATTTTCACAATGTGTTAATAAAGTTAAAGTGTTGGGTTTAAAGATTCAGTTTAAACGAATCAACATGTTTTCATAAAAACAACCTTTATATGTTTTACATTTTTTACTACAAATATATGAATAAAATTATAAATTTAGTGCTCCTAAACAATTCAGCCACAAAAAAAAACAACCCCTTCGATAAAAATTTCCTGTCGAAAGCAGAAGGCTACGAGAATTATGCCAACCGACCTGAAGAGGGCAGATGTGACTCTGCCGAAACGTCGTCATTTTACCATCGATCCCGGAAACCACCATATATATAGACCCCCGGTAGCGCAGAGGGAATGTGCTCGAACCTCCAAAATTTCACTAATTCGGAGGCTGAACCGAGTCTCGTACCGGGTTCAAATTTTAATTAATAAAAAGTCGTGACGTCATCTCGGAGGTACGGTAACTGGCAAAATCCATGAGAAAGAGAATCATTGCTCCTTACCAACCCGCATTGAGGCAGCGTGGTAAGGTATGCCTCAGAACCTCAAACATGTCGAATTACAAAACTCACGGAATTGTACCCCAGGTGGGTAAGCAATCCCACACCGGGAAACCGGTCTGCCTCAAGGATTCTGGGGGAAGCAAACATTTGACTACACTACATCTAGCAACATATAACTGCTGAACACTCTCGAACCAAGCTAGAATTGTAGAATTAGAACAAGAGGCAGTAAAAATCAAGTGGGATATCATTGGCATAAGTGAAGTTAGGAGGAAAAACGAAGAGCTAATAACACTTGAATCAGGCAACCTCCTATACCACCGAGGAACACCAACTGGAAGAACTAGTGGTGTTGGATTCCTCATCCATAAGAGATGGACCGATAAAATTACAGGCGTGTCCGGAACATCAGACAGAGTCGCAAGTCTAACATTGTCGCGTTCGAAAAGATACTCCATTCAAATAATACAAGTTTACGCCCCAACAATTAGCCATTCTGACGAAGAAGTCGAACAATTATATCAAAGAGGCCTTAGATACCAACAACAGCCATTTCAAATACATTATCGGTGACTTCAACGCGAAAATAGGGAAAGACCGAGAAGGATCAGTGGGGAACTTCGGGTTCGGTGAACGAAACGAAAGAGGTGAGAGATTAGTACAGTTCGCACCCTATCAGAACATGTACATATCAAACTCCTTCAAGAAAAATTCTAATAAGAAATGGACTTGGGAAGCTCCAAATGCGTCAGTTAAAAATGAAATTGACTTTGTCCTGACAAACAAGATTAATACCATCAAAGATGTAAGCACGCTAAATAAATTCAGGACAGGAAGCGATCACAGACTTGTCAGAGCAAGAATTGTCCTTAATACGAAACTGGGGAGATTTAAACTTACTAGGAAGACGCCCGCTACTAGCATAGACATTAACAACCTGAAAGAAAATTCTGAAAATATCAGACGCTGATAGAAGAGAAGCTCCGGGAACAACAAGACAACACACAACTAATGAATACAATACTGACGTGTGCTAAAGAAATAGGCGGAACCCAACAACGAAACGAACACAATAAGCTTAGTTCGGAAACAAAGGCGTTGCTTCAGAAAAGAAGAGAACTGAAAAGAATAGAATACAGTGAACTATGCAAGACAATAAGAAAGAAAATTGCAGAGGACATCAAAAAATACAACGAAAAATTGGTAGAAACTGCAATTGAAAATCGGAAAAGTTATAAAAAAGCTAAGAAAGCATTGATAATTGGGAAAAGACAAGTCATCGCATTGACAGAAGAAAATATCAGAATAACGGATAGACACAAAATAATGGAGCATGTCACGAAATTCTACAAGGATCTATACAAAGCCCCCGAATCTCTGGAAATACAGCTGACGAAAAAAGAAATACCTGAAATACTTGTGGAGGAAGTGGAATCAGCGGTCAACAAAATGAAAAATGGCAAGACAGCAGGTAACGACGCAGTAACGGCTGAACTACTAAAATACGCTGGTAGAGAAGCATGGAAACGCCTAGCCAAAATATATAAGAATTGCCTAAGAACCAGACACATCCCAGAAAAATGGAATAGCGCCCTCATAGTATTAATCCATAATCAAGGCAATAAAGAAGACATTCGGAACTACAGACCGATAAGTCTCCTGCCGGTAGTGTACAAAATATTCACTAAAATCATACAAAACAGAATACAGAGTACACTAGATCCCGCTCAACCCCGAGAGCAAGCCGGATTGGTAGTTTCAGGTATAGCATCGAGACATGGGAGAACCTCAGGAGACCACTGGGATTCCGGAAGCGAGAGCCATGATGGTCCCGGCGACCATAAGGAACTCTCGGCAAGAGTTTGAGGTAATAGTCCTCGAGAAGCAGGATCGGCAGGATTTTCTTCAGATCGCACATAGCGCCATTGAGATGGAGCCAGTTTTTCTCGAATTTGAGTTACCCGGTTGGAAACAAATGTAACCCATCGTTGAGGAGAACTTCTTATCCAAGCCAAGGCAACAGTAGAATCCGAGTAGGCCGTGATCGACGAAAATTCAAGCGTTATGCCTAGAGAATCTTTTACGACGACTAATAACTCTGAGGGAAGTAGAGCAGCACACAATTCTAGTCGAGGGACAGAAATTGTCTTGAGTGGAGCAACGCGCGATTTACTACATATGAAATGACAGCAATATTTGTTGGAAGATGACTCAAGACGAAGATAAACAACTGCAGCGTATCCCCTTTCCGATGCATCAGCAAATCCATGCAACTGTGCCAAACAAAAGGAAATGTGAGAACTGGTCGAGGAATGTGAACTTGAGAAAGAACGTCTATCTGAGAACATATAGTAGTCCACTTATGAATGATAGAAGCATCAGGAGTAGCATCCCAATCGATACCACCAGCCCATAATTGCTGAATAATTAATTTCATTGAGAGAGTAAGGGGTGTTAGAAATCCTAATGGATCAAAGATTCGTGCCAATTCTGAAAGTATCGAGCGTTTGGTGCATAAGTTATTAAATGCATGAACCTTAAAACAAAAATGGTCTTGAGAAGGATTCCATTGGAGTCCGAAAATTTTTACTGTCTGGTTAAAATCGAGATCGAAAACCCGAGAAAGAGCCTCAGAATGAATCTGCGAAGCAGGCAAATGAGAAAATAGAGCAGCTTTATTACTAGCCCATTTACGCAGCTCAAAGTGACCTTTTTGCAGTAGAGATATCAGTTCTTTCTGGAGTTGAAGAGCATGAGAGATAGAATCTGCACCAGTACAGATGTCATCTTTATAAATCATCCTTATAAATAAGAGCAAGATGGAATAGAGTACGTATTGCTAAATACGGAGAGGAACTAACTCCATAAGTAACAGTCAACAATCGATAATCCTGAATAGGGGTATCCTGAGAGAAACGCCACAAAATACGTTGGTAATCTCGATGATGTTCAGCGATGAGAATCTGACGGAACATCTGCCTTACGTTGGCTGTGAAGCATACTGCATAGAGGCTGAAGCGCAAAAGAATCGAGATTATGTTCTGCTGTAACATGGGACTGGAGAGTAAGATGTCATTAAAAGACAGCAGAATCATCGAAAACAACTCTAAATTTGGAACTAATAGGAGCTATAGCATGATGCGGAATGTAATAACTGGGTTGAGATATTTCGAGGCTGGGTATTAATTCCATGTAGCCAGAGTTCAAATAATCTTGCATGAAGTCCTTGTAGCGTTCATACAGAACAGAGTCGAGTCTTTTAACATCCTTCGTTCCAGGAACAAGAATCTTTTGAGAGCTACACCACGAGATCCTTGGAAGTGAAAGTGTTAATGTTTAAAGGGTAATTCGACAGTGAACCTCCCTGTGGATATACGAGAAATTGTACGAGAAAAGAGGTCCTCTGCCTGATTATCCTCCAAAGAAATTGCTGGCAATTTTGGAACCTGATCTAAGTTCCAAAAGCGCTTTACAGAGTCTTCTAGTGAAATACTAGCTATAAGAGTGCTCACTGAGACGGAAGGAAAGTCTACCTTTCCCATGAGAATCCATCCCAGGGTAGTTTCCAAGGCTACAGGGCCACCGAATCGGGGTTGCAAGATATTACCCTTCCACTATGCAACAAACATATTAGCACCTAAGAGAATATCTACTGGACGATAAATATTAAACAGAGGATCGGCGAGTTTTAACTGATTGAAATCTTTGAAATAGTCCAACGGGATATCCGATGAGGGCATATCAGAGGAAATTTGAGGTAAGACCACAGCATCAAAATCGAAAACTGGAGTCAAAGTAGTGCGCTTGAATAATCCGAGTCTCTTACAACACTTACTGGTTATAAGATGGCACTGGCTTCCACTATCTAAAAGAACCCTAACCAGTTGAAAATGACCACGAGCGTCCTTTATCTCCACTAGAGCAGTGGATAAGATAACGGTACCCTGCACTCCTGTGAGAAGAGAAATATTAGAAGTGCCGGGTTGAGAATTAATACAAGGATCTGCCGAGGCAATCTTGAGAGTGTGAGATGAGGTTTCTTCCGGTCTAATACTAGAAGAGAGCTGAGTATTTGGTAAGCCCGAAGGCGAGTGTGAGTTGCGCAAGGCATCAGTAAAATGCAAAAGAGTATGATGCTTGCGAGCACACTTTCTACAGCAATTTGTAGAGGAGCCTCGAGAAGAGTATGCTTATATCCTAAACAATTTGTGCACCATCCATGGGTACGAGTGATAGCAAATCTATCATGAGATTTTGAGAGAAACTCAGGGCAATTATAAATGCGGTGTGCGGTTTTACATAATGGGCAGATGATGTTACTAGAGAATTGAGATTGAGAATTTATGACATATGTACTGGCAGATTTATTTTTTGATGTTTTAAAACGGGGAGAATGAACTTTAGATTTACTAACAGCACCGGGGGGAGTGTGGATAATATTGAGAGAATCCAGAGCGGCGCATTGCCTCTCCAAGTAATTCAGCAAAATATTAAAGTATAGATCTTTAAGTTCCGAAGAGCAGTCTCGCTCAAACCTCAGAGCGGTATCTGAGTCGAGTCGTTCGAACAGCATTGTGAAAAGAATGAAGTCCCATTGCTTCACAGGAAAGCCCATATTTTCCAACACAGAAAGGTTTTCACTAAAAACATCAACTAGCTCTCTGAGTCCTTGAGAACTGGAGAGTTTTTTAGATCGAGAAATAGCCTGCCAATAAGGGTTAGCAACTAAACGCTTATTTGCATAGCGCTTGCGCAATGCGTTATAAGCAACTAAGTAATTATCACCTGTCAAAGGAGAGGATTTTAAGAGTTTAAGTGGAGCGCCGAGAACCAAGCCTATTAAGTAATTAAATTTGTCGACATTTGAGAGCGAGTCATTATTATGAATCAAAGAGTCAAACATATCAATAAATGTTTGCCATTCACGAAATTCACCAGAGAAGTGTGGCATTTCTATTTTTGGAAGTTTTACATTAGTGAGAGGAATACTAGTGTTATGGGACTCAAGTGAGTCTCTAGAGTTAACAAAAAGCTGCATGTGAATAGCTTGAATGTCATAAAAACTTGTATAGAAAGCACGAGCTATCCGATCTGAGCATCCAAATCTGCATTATCTTGTGCCGACATAAGAGTTTGAATGATATTCTGTTCACTATCAAAGGCTTCGCAAGTTGCTTCTAAGCGGTTGTATCTACATTTGAAGTTATTATGCATAGTTCTATCAGTAAGAGATTGCTTCGCAATGTTCAACAATTGTTCTGCTATTACAATTTCAGCTTTGCGTTGAGAAATGGCAAGATTTAATTTTCTATTCGCCATTGTGAAGTATAAATTAATATAAGCCGAACACAAATAATAACTTAAACTGCTGAACTAAGCGAATCAAATTAAAAAACAACAAATATTGAAAATTAATACGAGTTAATTAATCGAGAGCAGCATTTATGAACTCCACTATTACATTGACATTACAATTACTACACGATTTAAAAAGAAACATATCAATTACTATAAATCAATATTCACCAAAATTAATAAACTACACGTTTATAGAGACAAACTGTATATCTGTATTATAAATACGATGGGAATGAGTGGCAAATTCCTTAAATGACAAAAAATATCCGGTAAACATCGACAAACTGAATGTGTTTTTATTATTGAAATAAACAAAACGGCGAGCGATTTAGCAATTAAACTAGTGCAATGTTAAGAGATTACAATTATTATTTATAATTGGGGGTAATGTAATTAATAAATATTTGAGGATAATGAGAAATTACTATATGAGTATTAAAGAAAACGCAAAATAAACAAAGTAAATTCAAGGTAGAAATTTTAGAATTTAATGTCATTCTAAATCAACCTTTTCTTTGTGAGTGACGCTTGCGTGTTGAGATTTGTAGGCATGCGTAATTATCTGACTCTAAGGTGTGTGGAAATAATACGCGGGAAACAAATAGAATGGCTAAATATGAATGCAATTTTATTTTTTCAGAATTTTAAAAATGTACCAAATTGCTAGCGATAAATCAAAATAAATCAATCTGGCTCGATTGGGCCAATAAAATGTAGTGAATTTAATTAAGTGGACTGTAGTTTTGAGATGGTTCTGTTTTGATAAAAAACTCAATTGCCCTTTGTAAGAAAACTCTTACCTTGTCTACGAGTTAGATCTAGTAAAAGCCTTGGGAAATCTGCCATCCATGTATTTGTCTGCATTCGGCGCAGGTAGCCGGCCTCGGTTTTTAGGCACAACTAAAGTTTATATTGTTGAGCAATGCACACTCACGAGGGAGTTTACAATAAGTGAGTAATAGCTGCACACGCACTTTGGGGTTGCACTAGCGAGCACATGGCATAACGTTTTTTGCTTGAGAGTTTCTTGGGAGGTCCGTACTGGACGAGAGGCGAACAGCGAGTCTTCTTTTCTTCTTACTGCGATTGCGCTTAAGGCAGAGCAGTAAGCTGGTCCATTCTTGAGGAATACTATCCCAAGCTATCCGTATTTCATGTCTTAGAACTTAGAACCTCAAAAGTCCATGGAGGTTAGGGTAAATTTCCGAGCCTTGTACCTCTCATTCTATGGGCGAAAGATCGGGGTATGGGCGGTCATGGCAACAGATTCACATGGATCCCTTCATAAAAGTTTGAATTAACTCGAGCAATATGAGGCAGAGCATTATCTTGCTTAAATATGGGATCCATGAGCCGATTAAGGTAACACGGTGCATACAGCTCCACTATTTCCTGAAGACAACGTTGCGCTGTCATGTTGCCTCGAACAAAGACTTCCTACTTCCATGTACTATACCATAACGCCGACAGTCCGCTGTACCTACATGATGGTCAGAGGTAGCACAAGATCGGGTCGATAATGCTACAGTCCAAAAAACCTTATACGGCAGTAAACCGTTCGGACCCTTACTAGATGGCCTTGTTCTCCTAACCACTCATCAGCCAAATTTCGAATTATCGAAAATCGGTCTCTAAATGCCTTATGTCTTAGACGTCGATCATGAACTTCATTTGTGCCCCTTATACGCCTGGTGCCTACTCTTCTCCGATATTGGGTATTACCAAACCACGCTTAACATCTCATAACAGTAGATGGATTTCTGTTCCTGCGATTAGCGAAATCTCGAAATGAAAAACCCGCCTCCCGTACACTAGGTAATTTAACATTACTATACAGCGATTTTGATACAGTTTGTTTTTTGGTACTTAAATTTAAAAAAATGCAAAAAACTTTACCAAATTTTAATCACTTACTCCTTACTATAGCATCTATATTTTACCAAAACAATATTAAATTTAAATATCTCCTTCTGGGTGTTGCGACTTCTTTGTCAGTGAGTATATTATAATAAACGTTCGAGAGTTGCGAAAAACCTGATTAATCGTAAAAATTTATTAGTGTTTCAAAGCCACATTAATAAGTTACTATAATAATAAAAATTCAAAATTCTAGTTTAAAAACTTTCAGTTTTGGTTTACTCCATGATGATGACAGCTTCGCTGTTGAAACGTGCGTCAAGTGCAAAAATAAAAGTTTGGTGTTAGGATACAAAACTTGTGTTTATACACTAGTACTTACTTTTAACCAAAAAAATAATAATGCAGTTAATAAACCAAAATAGTACATGTGAAATTGGTCAAAATTGCGTTTTAAACGTTGATTCTCTAATTACCAGTTTTTACAAAGATTGTTACATTTTGAAAATAATTTTTGATAACCTTTCAAATGAGGTATCACATGACCGAAACTGTGAGGCCGTTCGACACTCGGATAAGTTGAAACATGGAGCGTTTGTTTTTATTAGGTAAAATAAACCATTTAATTTAATCATCTCACGGTATAGTTGCTTTGTTTCACGTTAAAGCCATAAGTAAAAAGCTAGAAAAAATCAACGGAATATAACAACGATATGGGCTTTTATAAAAGGATGTGACCATGACTAATTCCATCCTCACCGGTAAGGGACTGAATACTCCGGAGTTAAAAGCGATGCAATTACGTTCATTTAATGGGAGTAAGACAGAATTTTCAATTAAATTACAACGAAGTGTGATTTAGGCCTTGAAATTATTGTGTTTTGAACTACACACACTTTTTGTACATGTGTGGTAGTTATTGCCAAAAAAATGTAAATAGAAAATTACGATTTGCTGTAAAAATGAATTAATGATCTATTTAACTTAGTAATTCAACCTTGTAAAATTGTAGCATATAATTGTGAGAAAACTGTACTAGCACCGGACAATTATACCTATTAAGTAAGTATAATCGTATAATTATAAATACCATTTGGACAGCAATGCATTTAAAATGTTAAAAGCGATATACCTAATAAGTGAAAGTAGTTATGAAGCCCCTGCTACGGTATCAGTGCATGCAAGACGCGATTCTCGGAGTCCGGGATCAAATTTTAAACGCTTATATTTTTTAAATTCATATTAAGAAAACTATGGCGAATAATGTGCTTTAATAGTAAGATTTTTGTTTTTGGAATGGAATATAACATCACCAAACTTCTATAGTATGTGAGAACTATATGCATATTAAAAAATAAGAGGCGAAACTATCCTAAAGAAATATTAAAAATTACTGAGATATAGCGGATTACATATTAACTTGATTAAGATGGAATTAAATAATTATACCATGGTTTTGCTACTTCTCCCCTCGAAACCAATATGTTCGTACCAAACCTCGTTTTTTAATTCTGTACAACTTTCAAGTAGCATAATTCGAGAACTTCAGTATTAATAGTCAATTTAACGGTTTTAGTATTTTTGTTGTTCAATATAGTTAGTTACAAGCCATGATTGATTCAGGAACAGGAATGGGCCCGCGGGCCAGGACCGGCTCCCAACGTTATTTAATGCGGCCCCTGTCACAATTTTTAAATATTACTAAAGATGGTTTTCAAACATTTTAATTTGTATTCATTTCAATATTTGTAAAACGGCTTGGAATTTCTTGTGTGATATTATTTTTCTGTCAGTGTAATTTTTATAATAGCGTGAAGCGTTCAGTTTCAGTTCAGTGTATTGTAATGTTTTTATTTGGCCTCTGGTTCAGTTCAGTTCTTGGATTTATTTCAGGCGAACTCAGTATAATTTTTTGCGACTACTTTAATTTATATTGAACACCTGTAACTTATTTGCTAAACTGCGACCAAATACTGAATGATTCGTTTCGCCAGCTCTCCGGATTTATATATTTCTTCTCGGAAATCTTTAGAAGGTTTCTCGATCATTCGATGAAATTCGATGAATTTCCATAGCACCAGCCGCCGGCTTCGGGTTGCCAGACCAACATTTGGATTCCACAAAATATTGGATGAATGCCGATTCCACGAGATATCGGATGAATTCGCGTCACAGTATGCAGCAACGAGCTCTTAGTCGATCTGTGGTTGAACAGAAGAGGGGAATCCCCGTAGTACTAGTACTTTTTCATTTTTCATTGTATGGTTTCCGGGAATTCATCCGCGCAGTTGATAGATGATAAAATGGCGACATTGCGGCAGACACATTTGCCTTCGGATACTCCCGAATATTGGAGTTGTCAGACCGATAGGGCCATCCTTTGAGGTAATATGACCCTTTTAACAGGTAATCCATAGGTTTGACTGTAATTTTACTAAAACTACCGGGGATAAAGCAGAGGGGTAATTAGGGGGGGGGGGTGTTGTTCTCCTAAAATATCGACGATAAATTAATTTTGCACTCCTACACAGTATTCTGACCCCTCGCCAGCAATAAAAATGATGCTCTATTTTTCTAAATGCTGAAGATACGCCCCTGGGCTACAGTATTTATTTTTATAACATATATTGGGCATACGAAGACCTATACTTTCAGTTCATAAGAATACTTTAACAATAAAAAAGAAAGATTTTTTTTATAATTTCGAATTTCGGTTTCATTAGTTAAGCAACAAATTAACAAGTTTAGTGTAAAGTACCTCATTTTGTGGATTATTCCTTTATCCTGATCCATAGGAGCAAACACTGTTTTAGGCGTAGATTTCGGTAAAAGAACACCTTTGATTTTCGTAAATGACCTGCGCTATTTGCGGATTGGTAAATAAACATCACTTCACACGACAAAAACTCTTAACGTTTCAAGATCTGCATCTAACTTCGTTTTCAATTGAATTCCAATAATATGTAAAACTGAGTTTTAATATTTGACATATACAAAGAAATTTATTATTTTTAGATTGTAAGGGAGGGTGTTGAGGATTCATTAGTTACTTGTAAACTATTGTACATTTATTTTGGGCAAGATTTTGTTTGAGAAGTGTAATTCCAAGTCTCTTTATTTGTTCATCAAGCAAAGAGAAGATGAGAACATACACCCAACAAGAATCTAATGACAACGTGAACGCCCACAGAAGAGTAAAATACGCTATATATCATAGCAAAGAATCAGCCACGAACCACATATAAGACAGTTGCTGTACTACCAATAAGGTAAAGCAACGGAAACAAACCAAAGCCAAGCTATCCCAAACAAGAAGTCAGCGATTATGCAGAAGGAAAACTGCGTGAGGACCTGAGTTAATTCTCAGAGGGTGGATGGCAAGGGGGCTGGAAGTGTCCTCAGCAATTTTCTGAAGGGCAAATCCAGTTCCTGGGCTCGCGCAATAGGTGTTAAAATACAAAATAGACTACAGGCCCGTGTTAAAAAAATGATGGGTCATTTGAACCACCAGTTCCTTAAAATATAAGAGCATAAAATAATAAGTCCATATGCCTCACTGAGAGCGGTCAGCGGTAGAAGTATATTTTGGTCATATCAAGGAATGCAAGCGTAAGTCCCAAAAAGCCGGAATCCGACAATGGCATGATCGTTTCTTTTTCAATCTATTGCAACGCCGTTATCAAAGGGGAAAAAACCGAGGGTTGCACCAACTCGACAAAAGTACAATTGCCGTCAAAAAATGATTGTTAATTTGAATGTATATCTCATTCACAATTTATAAAGGTGTAAAATCCCCAACTTTTTTTTAACATGATATTGAATTTGTTATATAGTATTGCAACTTGAAAAAAATTATAGTCAAAAACTATTTGGACGGAAATATGTTGAATTGTAAAATAAATTAGTTTGCATTTTAATGCGAAATACATATTTGATTGTTATTTTATATTTTGAAGAGAACAATTATATTATACAAAAGTGGTAATTTCAGTAAATGCTAAACATTCTTGTGGAAACATATTTTTTAGAAAAATTCTTTAGATGATGATAATATAAAATATGGTTTTTATTTAAATTATTCCCTTTATACTCGTATCGAGAAACCCTGGAACTATTGCCTCAACCGAAAATCAAAATTATGTTGATTTTCGATAAAAAATAATAAATATTATACAAACCCGCACCTAAAATAGAATAATATGTAGAATAAACTTCTAAATGATATGGGCTTTTTAATTTTTTTCCCCTTTGAATAAAATCACTAAAATTTGAATATTAATTTGATGAATATGCCACGGAAAGAGAGGGGGTTGCAACCCTCGGTTTTTTCCCCTTGTCGCATAATTCTTCTGGGTATTAGAGATAAGAAACGATGCCGTACAATGCGGAAAATCAAAAAAAAATCCGACTTTTTGGCGCAACTTTGTCTTAATTAATATGATGGTAAGAATGCACAAAAATATATGACCAAAATATACTCACTCTATCTGTAGAATTCTCACCTGGTGAAAACATCAATCTTATTATTTTATGCTAGTCGTTCTACATAGGATTTGGTTCAAATTACGTTTGTTTGTCTAGGACATGTATCTTGATGTATAGACGCCAAACATTAGTTCCTCACAACACCTACAGATAGGAAGGTCAGGGATAGCTCACTTTAAGTCTATGAGTTTGAGGTTGAAATACCTAGTGGTGAAAACATCAGCTAGAGGATTTAAATTACGTTGGTTTGTCTAGGACATGTATCTTGATGTATAGACGCCAAACATTAGTTCCTCACAAGACCTACAGAAGGTTAATTCGGCCATCATCAAATATAAATGATACTACTACAATTTATATGTTCCTCACAGATGTTGTGAAAGCAGGCAAATTAAGTACAATAGAATACACTGAATTATACAGTTATTGTTGCAATTTAAGTCATTAGTTGATTAGGTTAAATGTTTAATTACAGTTGGAATAAAAATATGATTTATTTAATGTTCAAGGTCACTTCTACCATGGGAAATAAAACCTACAATTATTTATTTTTGTTAGGTTCTAATGTATTAAACGCGCATTTCTAAATATGATAAAAGAGTTTTTCTGATCTGTCCCGTATTAGACCTTCCCCGTCCTGTCTCTAAATGGCAAGATCTGCCAATTCAGATTAGCGAGTATAAAACAAATTTGGTACGCTACTTAATAAAAAACGCATTAAAAATGTATTGAGCTCATTAAAACATTCGAAAATATACTTGTTAATCAAACATGGCGTCTGTTAGCACAACCGTTGTAGGTTTGTGGACAATTCTGACAGGGTATTTGTAACGTCCTCGATCGTGGTTAGGTTACAACCTTGCCCTTCTGGGTTCTGGTTATGCCAGTTAGAATCTGTACTCTTTTGTTTGTGGTTCCTCGATTGTATAGTAAAAATTCTCTCCATTGTTCATCCGAAACTGATGAACAATGGAGAGAATTTTTACAACCAATTACACCAATTCTATAGGCAATATTGGTGTAATTGGTTGTAAAGATTGTCTAATTGTACATGTGATATGGACCAAATGAAGAATTTGTTGAAGAGTATTTAGTTCGGTTTGTTTGTTGTTAATCCCTGTGGTAAATCTAAGTCTGCATGATAGAATTCAATTCTGTAGGATGATGGTATGATTGAGCACTTAGGTACCGATTGCTGTATGATGCTTTGTGAGAATCTATCATTATTGGTTTTGGTTATGAGAAATCAAAAAGAAATTTAAGAGTTTTCTCTTGGACTCGATTTTCATAGTGAAATTCTATTCTATTGGTATGTTTTAGAAAAGCCAAGTGACTTTTTGTTGCGAGGCAAATGAGAAAAGTGTCACCAACATATCTAAGCCAACAGAAAGGGTATAAGGGCGGAAAGTTGACGGGTTGTATTTCGATTTGTTCAAGATAACATTAGTAAATACTAATACTGAAGAGAAAGGTGATCCCATTGGAGCTCTTCAAACTTGTTTGAAAAGAGTATTTTGATACAAAAAACAGGTTTTGGAAAGCATTGTGGCACAAGACTGATAATGTGAGAAGAAATTGTCTTCAAAATGTTATTTGTGTCATGTTCTTGAATATTTTTAAGTTTTCTTGGGAATAACACCACAATTAAATTAAAAAAGCTCTATATTGAAAGAAAATACCGAACGTTTCAAAGTTGATTCTGACTTCGTTGTCAATAGCTTTAAAATATGTAATGAAAGTGTAAATTGCAAATTGAAAGTTTGATTTTTAACATTTGAGTTGACATTTTTGTTGTTTTTAAATATACAGGTAGCACAAAATATTCTAAAGATCATGTATTAAGTTAAACAGCTTTCAAGTTGGAAGAATTTGAAAGAGTTGTCTTTAGAATTTATCAAAGAATTCTGCTGTTTCAGTGATCTCATTAACGTCATAAGGGAAAACCTAGGAAAAACCTTATGAACTATCCCGATACTGGGTTGTTCAAAAGGAGATGACCATTAATAATTTCTTCCTTAATTGTCGGTAACCAGATACGATTGAATTCTACAGATGTAGAAGCGATACAATTCATTCAAAAGAATTAAGGCAGACTCTTTTATTTTTCGTTTTGTGTTAAGTTGTTCTTTGTGAAGTATAGTTGAATTCTCAAATTGTATTTTATGGCCTAGGTCCCATGCATGTTCACCAATTTTCGATTTTTCAAATTGTCGTTTCGTTATGTAAATCTTGTTTTCATTTATTCGTATGTTTAATGGTCTCGATGTTTCTCCAATATAAAATTTAATGCATTTGCAGTTTTTGAGTTCTGAGTTTTGTTGGTTGGTTTTGTTTTCGATATTAGCGAGTTCAGTGTATTTCTTGTTTGGAATGTTGTTTTAACATTAAATCTGTTGCCCACTCTTTTCAATCTTTCTGACAGACCCTGTATGTATGGTATAGTTGTACCTGTAATGTGGTTGTCTTGAGTGGCAGTGTTAATAAGAGAAGTTCTGGGTTGATTCCGGAAGGTTTGTTCTTTGTTCAAGTCAGAATCGACTTTGAAACGTTTGGTATTTTCTTTCAATGTACAGCTTTGTTAATTCAATTGTAGTGTTATTTCCAAGAAAACTTAAAAATAGTCAGAAGAAGATACTCTTTTCTGAAATTCTATACATGTCTAATATACCATGAAGCTGGCAGAGTGGTTTATACCCATATGAAGATGATTGCTCAGCCATGGATTGAAGAATTTTGATCAGAAACTTAACTAATTCTTGGTTAAGAGATTGTACCGAACTCACAATTGGTCTAAAGGAATGTTCGCATTATGAATCTCGGGCAGCCAATAAATATTCAGAATAATTTACTTTTCCAGGAGGGTGTTGCTCTTTTTCACTTCAATCGGGTGATGTAGTTAAATTAACATTAATAATATTAAACCATTCTGCTGTATAGATAGTGTTCAAAAGAACGGTGGCGCTGCCTTTGCGGCAGGCAGAATATTTATATTCTCGTTGTAACGGATTTGTTTCTATTATTTCAAATTGTATCTTTAAATATATTTACAGTATAGGCGGTTTTTCTATAGAAGTCACGCAAGTAAAAATACCCATTGAGTAGTTGATTACGGTTCATTTAAGTGAAACCCAATGGATTGAAGTTTTAATTCTTTTTGAATAAGTAAATAAAACGAGCACTCAGCAAGAGGTAGGTATGTAAGTTGTTTAATGCCGAGTATCCAGGCAGGCATACTGACCAATCGACATTAGTAATGTAAGAGAAACTGGGCAGGTAACACCTGATCAAACAAAATTTACTGGGTTTCCATTTTAATCACCCTGTTGAAAATCTGAAGCGCGCGAAAATGATCAAAATCAAAATAAAATCATCTGTGTCGGCATTTTTATAAAATATAAATTGATCTAGTATTGTTTATAACCTTTCGAGACTTCTGAACGTAAGTCGATGTTTCGTTTCTAGCGGCAACCCCATCAGATGCGCTAACCTATACATATCCTTATTCAATTCACGTTTAAATATGATATTCTAGAACGGTTTGTAAAAAAAAGTGAGCAGGCAAATACCATCAACAGCAATGCAAACAGACAGGGGCGGATCCAGGATTGTCATTTGGGGGGGCTTGCTCTCGTTTTTGGGGGAGGGGGGCTTGACGTTACTGAAGGTTGATTTTAACACAATAAACACTAAAAAAGCATACCACTCAAATGATTGATTGATTCAGCCCCTTAGCCCCCCTGGATCCGCCAGTACAACCAGACCTCAAGATTCCAGAAAGGCAAAGTCATCAACCGTACACTGAATACAAATACACTTAAAATTTAAAATCACCAATTTATAAAATATGCACATTAAAAAGTAAAACATAAATAAAAAGTGAATCAAAGTACCTAAACAAATCAAAAACTAAAACAAAAAATATATTTCAATTAATTCTATAGGTAGGTAATTAAGAAAACATTTTTAATGTTTCCTTTAGGATCATATATGCATTTGAGATTGTTTTTTTTTTACTTTCAATTTCATTTAAGTACTTGTAAATGTTTGAAAATGACACATTAAGCGTCGAAAGTATATAATTCGTAAATTAGTTACAATATTGGAGAATAAAAAATATATATCTTTCATTACACCACCCTTTCGAATAATTAAGTGCCGAACTGTAATTCAAGTAAAATACAAAACAGACTCAGATGACAAAGAAGTTAACAAACATCTTTCATTTTAGAATACTGAGCCGATTTAGGTATTTAGATAACAAAATGTTTTCTATAAATCTTTCTAAATAACTGACACCATACTACAACATTAAAAATAAATCCACCAGCCAGAAATTTTAGCATGAACGAATATTGAATTAATATACCACAGAAATTCGATATGAAACGCTACGGGGTATAAAATGCACGGCTTCTATTGACGTGATGAGTCAGGTTTTTATAAGGGTAGAATTATGAGGGTAAAAACAAATTTTTCTAGGTGCAATCCTAAAAAAAACGAAATGAATAAAAATAATACTTAGTGGTAAACTTTATAAAAACTATAAATAATTTAATTTTAAACATTTTATAAAACTATGTTTAGGTACACCACTATTTACAACAATAAATAAATGTATCCATCAAAACTAGAAATATTAAGAAAGTGATTTAGAAAGAAAATAGAACAAAGTCAAAGAACAACATTACTAATTAGGTACTATATATATTTTTTAAAAGGACAAACTGAAACTTGTTAATATACTTATGATCTTTCTTAAGAAAATTATAAACAGTTCCCTTATCATTCTTAATTAATCAATATATATACTAGAAATGTTTTAACAGGTATCTAGCATGGAAATTTCAAGGGTAATATTTTTTTTTATTTTAAATGTCTTATTGGTATTTCTAATACAACATACCTACCTATGTGATATGTCAGGAAATACTTTCACACAACACTCCAGCATGATTTTCTAACTTGATTTGTAGTGGAAGTCATAACTTTACACTATTTCACAGATAATTTTTTTAATATTGCACTATGTTTTATTTATTTCACGACCACAATTATTTATAAAAGTAGCTGCACAATCAACACTGCCATGTTGTGTATTATGAGGAATTTACTAGCGGACACTCGGACATCGACCGTCCAGGTTTCCAAACTGAGCGGCCACCTTCACTTTATTTTTCCTACTATAAAACCGTTGTTAGATGTAAAATATAATTGATAATAAATTCCTATATGCTATATGGATGTACATGTAGCTACTTTTGGCTTTTGAATAAAAGAGGGCAGCAGCGATACATTTGAATTTCTCTCGTATGATCTGATTTCTATTTACGTTGCTTTAACATTACGGTGTATTTATAATCATTGTTTAATCTGGGATAATCATGTAAATTGGCATATTATACTAGTATTCAGTACATGCCAACCCTAGCTAAGGGCGTTGTGACACTACCAGTGAGTAAATACACTACTGATACAAGTATCGATACTTTGCTTTCGATAGCCGGTATTTTTGTAATCGATACTTTTATTTCGATACTTTGATACCCATGTGGGCAGGGCCGTAGGACGGCACATAAGGGTCAAGGCGGATTTCCCGCAGGGGCCCTCTTCTTGTCTATGAGGGGCCCATTCCACATCGAATCGGGGTCCCGACACCCAATTAATTTTTTCAGAAACTATATTATATAATCAGCCTTATGATGTAACTCTCTATTTTAAACAACATGCGTGTTACAGGCATTCCTGTTATGTTCATCGAGTTATCAATTATATTACATTATAGTTATCAATGAACTTAACATGATATGGCCATAACATGCATGTGGTTTAACATAATTAAATAAGAGAGATACATCATAAGGGAGATTATCTCAACACTTATTTAAGATGTTTGGGAATGAAATATAACAAACGAATGTGTAAAATGGTCGAAGATAAGAATTTACACCAAATTAAGGGTTTTGTATAAAAGAATTGTAACATTTAATACTACGAATAGGTTCCCTGTACTCTTGCCTCAATATTTAGTAGCAGAATCGCATTTTTCCGCAAACGCTAGGTTTTTATTTCCCTGTTACCGTTTCGGTTGTTTTTGCATTACGCTGGTGTGCATATTCCTAAAAGTCACATGTGATCGTAAATCGGTTTCCAGTTTGGAAAATATATTTAATCGAGATTCACAAGTTAAAAAATTGACCTTTCGAAGCACGCTAACCTAATGAATAGAAAATAAAGAAAAAAGTTTAAAAAAAAGTCACCCAATTCTTAGGTGCGCAAGATTTGAAACCGCCGTACAAACCCATGATTTAATGCTACACTCCCATAGAGATATTACTTACATTCTAGAAAAACGTAACGCACGGACAGAGAAACAAAACACCAAGTGAAATCTAGCTATTACCTGCAGCTCTAAACTGAGACACTGTCTCAGATATGTCCACTCGGTTTTTTTCTCTCTTATCCAGCGTTACGATTCTACTTGTACAGGCGCCCATACCATAAAGCATTCTGTCTTTAAGTATTACTTCTATGAACACTCTATCCAGTCGGATATAAATTGTGAAAATACATTTGAAAACTCACGTTGCTCAGTCTATTTGGTTTTAAAAAATCAAACATGTATTCTTCTACAATTTCCAACATATATCTTAGGGAAAATCCATGAATTAAGGCGAATTTTGTCGTTTTTCTGTCCCGCACACACCCTCCCATATAAGAAACCTCCCCTTTCTTACGTAAGATATTCTTTTTTTTTAGTTCTTCATTTTAAGGATAAACAGATATTATATATATATATATATAAGACAAAACGATTAGGTATAACCGATTTTCTTCATTTTTGTTTTGTTTTGTAGCTATACGACCTTCATGCAGAATAATCTTAATTTATAATATTGATTCATATTAAATAAAATATAATAAAAATTCATTATTTATGTCAATAATGTCAATGCCAAACAAATTTGCCGCGTGCGTGCCGCTGCCGCCAGACTCAAACCATTGAGTAATGACTGCTATTATATACTTAGAGCATGTACTTCTGAAGGTGGCATGCAAACGTTGAATATCATAATTATACAGGGCGATTCCAGATATGTTAGAAATAATGTTTTTAATGGGTGGCACATAAGCAGTTGCAGGATGTTTAAAATATAGAGTAGAGTGCAATTATAACTAATAAAATAATTATATAGAGAAGCCCATTAGCGGTTGAATTTACAGGGTAATAGAAGGTGCCAGTTATACGGAACATAGATGCATATACAGGGTCGGACAACATTTCGTAACCCATAAGCAGTTGTATATATAGTTAAGATGAAATATAGGGTAAGAGGAATTATAGATATACAGGATGGTGATAAAAAATGTTAGAATAGGAATTGATTTATAGAGTAGACCACGAAGAGTTCCAGCGGAGTAGAATTATAGTTACAGAAGATAATTAAAAATGAGTACACAGTGGCATATACAGCCTCGTGGTCTATAAGCAGTTGCATATACAGGGTGGTGGAAATATGGAATTATTATAATGAGGATTTTAATAAATGTTCGAGAATTATAGCAATTATAGCATAAGGGGTGCTGGACGCAGTTGAATTGTTGTCATATTAAATTAAGAATTACGAATTTGAACATTTCTCTGAAAAAAACCTTTACTCGAGATGTCCCATCTAGGATTTTCGAGGAAACTATCACACAGAGGTTCCGAATTGGATAATTGCTGTTCTCCCTAAAGTCCTAGGATAGAATGTTACGATAAAATTTTCATGTTACCTAACCTGCCAGAGATATTGGGTCTTTCGACCACTGGGCGACAGCTTATATATATATATATATATATATATATATATAATATATATATATATATATATTATATCTTTTTCACTTTTTGTCTCTTGATAATGGCTCCAAAGTAGGAGTCGAAACGTCTAGTATTTAATAAATTCAGACGCGGTTCTCACCCGGAACCTAGTCTAATTCATAATAATGACACGGAAGCCTCTCAGAACACATATCTATATATAAATAGTTTAGGTACCATAACTGATGATTCTATTGACGACCTTCAGTGCAGAATGCTAAAATATATTTATAATATTGATTCATTCATTAAATAAAGTAAATTAAAAAATTCCTAATTTACGTCCACAGTGCCGCCAGATTGCGTGGAGAGAAAATCGGAAAAAGACGGATTGACGCGAATGAAGAAAAACAAACTAAATTAAACGAAAACTAATAAATTTTGTTTGGTTCTGAAAGTTATTCTATTGAGAACTCACCCACAAAAATTTATATTATATGATAATGAGAATTTATTGGGTACTCGCAAGTTTTTCCAAATATAGTTTGTCAACTTAAATCAGAAATTTGTATTGCGTGGCAACTGACCAATGTTTTTCCGATAATATTTTATTATTTTAACA
Organism: Octodonta nipae; assembly: GCA_034190945.1. Lineage (NCBI taxonomy): Eukaryota > Metazoa > Arthropoda > Insecta > Coleoptera > Chrysomelidae > Octodonta > Octodonta nipae. The sequence continues at coordinate 173,054,015 of CM067216.1, forward strand.
TTATACTAATAATTTATATTGTTTCTATTTTAAAGGCTAATAGTTTCATACAATTTAACTAAGATTACAAAGCCTATGATATAAATACAAATAGTGAAATTGAAGATAAATTGTTAGATCTGGCATCATGGCAATGGTTCTATTTTCTCGACCAGTTCACGGCCAACCTCATTCTAACACATTGAATTTCAATTTGACATTTCTTAACAATGATAACTGCTAAGTTAAATTATCTTCTCAATGCAATGAGAAAATTATCAATGTATAATTTCCAAAATTTCAATTTCAATGAACTTACAAAAATTGACAACAAATAAAGGTATTATTTAACATAAATGAGCAGGTGGTGCATTGTATTTCTTAAACGTTTTGATATAATCCCCCGATGAAAACTTTTACGTAAGTAAACAAACTATTCAGAGATTATAAGCTAATTGATACATTTGATTTCAGATCCTCTCAAGTTGAATATGTTTTTTATTTTATGCCATGTGCAAATGAAAATTGAATAAGCATTAATAATATATTGCTGTTTTATTTGATATAAGGTAATCTTTTAAATTAATTTTAACATGTCGTCTAAAATATTAGCAGTCAGTCAAAAATTGTTATATGTTCTTTTAACGAGATGTGATATTATTATTTATCTAACAATATAATACATATAATGTTTTGTTTATTTACATATATCTTATTATTTGTAATTCTCGCAAACTGTACTATGATTGTCGAAATTTCATTTCGGGGTTTTGGCGTCTACAAATTGATTGCTCGGGAAAAGTCGTATTACCGAGAAAGAACGAGATTGTGACAATAATTATGACAGCTGAGTTTTGATGCAGGATGATTTGGTAACATAGTTGAGGTTGAAACTGCTCTTGAAAAAATTTTCCAATACAAATTGATATGTAGAATTTTATAAGGATTTTGTCGCTATTTAATATTTTTTAAAGTAAAAATTGCTGCTTAGGCGATTTTTGGAAGGGTAAAAAGTTATGTGTTCTCATGTTCTAAATTGACTGTGATATAAGGCGTTGTATATTATAATTACACAGGGCGATTCCAGATATGTTAGAAATCATTTTTTTCGTGGGTGGCACACAAGGAGTTGCATATATAGGATATTTAAAATATAGAGTAGAGTGCAATTATAACTAATAAAATAAATATATAGAGAAGCCCATTAACGGTTGAATTAACAGGATTCTTGGAATAGAGGGCGCAATAGAATTACAGTTATAAAGGGTGGTGCAAAAAATATTATACAGAGAGGCATATACAGGGTGGCGAAACTGGAAATGCAACATTTCGTAACCTATAAGCAGTAGTATATATAGGGTAGATGAAATATAGGAATTACAGATATACAGGATGATTATAAAAAATGTTAGAAATGCAAATGATTTATAGAGTAACCCACGATGAGTTCCATATATAAAAACAAAAAGAGTAAATACGGTGGCTTATAGGCAGTCACATATACAGAATGGTTTACCGGGTGGTTCAAAAATGTTAAAAAATATTATGCGTGGTCCATGAGCAGTTGCATATACAGGGTGGTGGAAATATATATAATGAGATGGAATTATTATAATGAGTATTTATATATAAATGTTAGAGAATTGAGTGCGATTATAGTTATACAGGGTGGTTAGAAAAAATAATTATGTAGGGGAGCCGATTAGCAGTTGAATTGTTGTCATATTAAATTAAGAATTACTAATATGAACACAAATAAATTCCTAATAATTATATCTGAAAAAGAACTTGAATTTCGTTACTTATTTGTAGAAGCGAGATATAAGACCGACATCTTGGATTTTCGAGGAAACTATCACACAGAGGTCTCGAATCTGGATCCGTTCCGTGTAATTGCTGTTCTCCCTTAAGTCCTAGGATAGAATGTCACGATAAAATTTTCAGGGTACTTCACTTGCCAGAGATATTGACACAATTGGTCGAATTTCGACCACTGGGCGACAGCTAGTATAATTAAAAAGACGATTTTAATACTCTAAATCGAATAATTATCTGAAAATTTTCAGTTAAATGCCTACAATCCACACTATTTTTTTTATTTATTAAAGCATGTTAAAATTATAAAAACCAAAATATGTATATACATATCAATATATTTATTTTCGAAAAATTGATTTTTTATAGAATTTGACTTAACTTGCTTACTAGTAGAATATTTTTATATACCTACCTATTCATGTATTAAAATCTTTGAAGATATTATTCCTTAAAATATTTTACGTTATTGTACATAAATGCATATAATAAATACGTTAGATAAGTAAATAAGTAAAAGTTATAATAATATTTATATTTGTGAAGGCTTATCAAGTAGAATTAAAATTTTTCTATAGATATTGATACTAGTTAATTTAGGCAAATAAAGGCCACAAACAATGAAAAAATTATCTTATAAAAACGTAAAATCCATTTCAAACAACCACCTACCCCCATGGGATCCATATCGTAAGATATTTAGCAGACAGACATGCTTACTAGTAGAATATTTTTATATACCTACCTATTCATATATTAAAATCTTTGAAGATATTGTTCGTTAAAATGTTTAGGTTATTGTACGTAAATGCATATTGTAATTTTTTTATTTTCACACTCGGGTTCTGTTCAGTTCTTGGATTTATTTAAAAACACAGTCCAACTCACTCTAATTTATTTCCACTACTTTATCTTTACTATACTATACGGCAGTCCAATTCTGAATGAATCCCATCGCCAGCTGATATCGGAGGAATGTCGCTTCTACGAATTGGATGATGGCCGATTGCACCAGCTTCGGATGAATTCTCGTAACAATATAATAAATAAGTTAGATAAGTAAAAAAGTAAAAGTTATAATGATATTTATATGTGTGAATGCTTATCAAGTAGAATTTAAATTTTTCTATAGATATTGATACTAGTGAATTTAAGCAAATAAAGGCCACAAACAATGAAAAAATTATATTATAAAAACGTAAAATCCATTTCAAACAACCACCTACCCCCATATAAGATATCGTAAGATATTTAGCAGACAGAGTTAAAAGAGGTTATCCGGTGGAAGGAAGAAGACCGCAAAACTAGGTGGCAGGAGATTTCTCGCAATACTCACCCAGCATAAAGTCATACTGGCCTCACTAGAACTTCCTCATCCTCCAGATGAGGGCAACGACAGAAAACTAATTGTAACCCCAGAAATAGAAGACCGGAGGTTTTGCGAGAATTACATGATGGTACAACCAGGGGTCTTGGAGTTACGAAAACCCTGGGGAAGTTAAGAGAACGCTTCTGTTGGGCAGATGCCAAGATTTTTTGCCGAAAATGTACTGTCTGTGCAGCAAGTAATAGTCATCAAAAGCGAGCAAAAGCTCCCATGAAACAATATAACGTGGATAGTTCCTTTTGAAATAGTAGCAATTGATGTTGCCGGTCCATTCCCTGAATCTGATTCCTGAATCGATATTTGAATTAATGATATCTCCTTAAATAGAAAAGTTAGACATCTTGAGTTTGTTAATAGACAGTGAGCTGAGGTTTAAGACTCATGTAACCAACTATTTGAGAACTGCTTATGTAAAACTGAAAGAATTATATAGCAATAAGGATATTTTTGGTTATAAACAAAAAATACCAATTTGTGATCGGTTGGTTTTGTCACAATTTAACTACTGTAATACTACATATTTACAAAACCAAAATAGAATATAAAATCTACTTGCTTTTCTACGTTTTATGTTTTTTTGAGAAATTTCTAGAAGCACAGTGGTCGAATATGACTGCTCGAGTTGAATTTGATTCAGTATGTTTTCTCCAACAAATTTTATAAAATCGTTTTGATACAAAAAAAACTTAGAGTTACATCATATCATTATAAGAAAAAAAATCATCCCTCACATAAGGCCCCTAGGTAAATCATAGATTAAGAAATATTACAACTACATGAACAATATTTTTTGAATTGTCGTCTTCAGCCAGCAAGACGATTAATTTATATTATAAGACTACAAATCTTACAATATTTATGCTTGAATTTCTGCAGCTCAATAGCTAGAAATCTCGTTAGCAGCCCGTTATTTACTGGGAGATAGTTGTAAGATCGTTACTAAAGTCTTGACGACGGCTTGTAATGGTGCTGGGTAGTGATAAGAAACAACATCGATTGCGGAATACGTCACACATATCTACCGGAAATGACCAATGAGCAAGCGGGGTGCGTGTCTTAAGATGTAATATCATAATATTCGAATAACCAGAAGTCACAGCAGATAGATACTAAAACTATGCCAACCGACCTGATGAGGACAGATGTAACTCTGCTGAAACGTTGGCATTTGACCATCTATCCCAGGAGAGAACAGTTGTCAACTACGTGGATGAATTCCCGGAAACTACTTATTATTAAAAAGTCTGATTGATTTGCAAATACAACAGAGTAAAGTAGATGAATTTTTATGGATCCTATATTATAATAAAACTGGCCAAACCAAACAAATTTTGAATTTACTTCAATAATAAAAGCTAAAAACTGATATCTTTTCCAGATTTTACAATCCGTTGGATGCAAGACAATATTTTGTTTTGGTTGTGAACCTTCATCAGCTGGGGTTCTCTCAACTGATTGAAATCTCGAACAATTAATTATTTTTCAGGGAAAACTAGCTCACAGAGAGTTCAACTCGGGAGTCAGTTGGGCACGTTTCACACAAGTCATTGAAATCTCAAATAATTTTAGGGAAAATTACCTCAAACAGGCTTTAAATCGAGAGTTGTACTGTGTATAACGCCATTTTTCTGTGATTTCTAGGATAGAAATAACACGAAAGAAATCTCTGACGAAAACATCCCATAGAGTTCCATACAGAACTACAGGAACGCAATATTTTGTATACAATCTATCTGTAAAGAAAATTTGTCAGATAGAACGGTTTTATATTTGCAACACGTCTATATGTGGATGACCAGAGACAAAAAAACATATTAATTTCCCATACACTTTTTTTGTTGGGAATGTTGCTATGGGATTTTTTCTACAAGGGTAGGTCAACTAAAATATATCAAAGCAATTACAATCTTTTCGAGATTTTACAATACACTGAATGGAAGACAATATATTGTTTCTAGTTGAGAACCTTTAACAATTACGCTCCCCTCACTGATTGAAATCTCGATTAATTATATATGTATTTAGTACACATATCTGAATTTAATACTCTATCAAGAAAAGAATATCGACATCTAGGAGTTTCACATGTCGATATTCATTTCTCATGATCTTTTCATTCTAGGAACTGTTTAATACTGTATTGTGTGTTATCTAAACTTGTAAAATATGGAAAATATTCTTTGGCTAAGTGTAACTATTACTTGTAAGAGGGCACCACATATTAATGTACTTTAATGAAAAAGTAAATCATTAGCTCATGAGAACTTGTTTAAAAATCATTTAGACAACATTCTACTTCTTTTATTTATTCATCAAATAACTAAATGATTTATCATTGTTGTCTTTTGGTCTCATTTATGTTCTTAGAGGGTTCTATCTGTGGATCTATTGTATGATCTGTGGTTCTATGCACATTGTTCTATGATGTAAATGTCTATTTGTTCTATACAAATGACATTTGGTGTTTGTTGACAAATTTACATTTTGTAGAGCTAAATTTATTTATTTATTTACGGACTGTATTTATTTAATAATAAATAGTTCATTTTTCCATAGAAAAACACTAGCAATTAACGAGGAATTGATTCAATCCTTTTACAGTAGGATATTCTTATTAGGAACAAATATATACCGATTTAAAGTTTCACTGAGTTTATCCTGATTTTCTAAAAAACGGAGGGACTAGCACTGAATTAATTTATATCAGTGGGACGAGGTTTTTATCGTCAATCGATTGGTACATGTTTCATTTATTTGAAAAAAAAGTGCGTACTTCATGGAGCTCATATTGGGATATACCTATATATAGATATATTTTAAAGGTTAAATTATACCAACGAATATATACACTAAATAATAATTGTTTATCTTTAGTTTACTTATTACTTTTAGTTTACCGATTCAATTGTAACAGATTACTAGTTAACACGATTTTATAAATTTGCCAGCTGAAAACAGAAGTTGTGTAGGTGTCCTGATACAATATTCAAATGAAGCATCCACCTTACTATAATTTGTGGAATGTTCTATCCTGTGCCAACTGAGATATTTGAAATGGTGGAGGAAATGGAATCGGTAACCACTATTTTTTTTATATAAGTTTTTTATGTACCTGTGAGAAAAAAGTTGTACCTCCAAATATTGAAGTGTACATTGAGGAATTATGGATTGGATAACCTTTTTTGGAGTGAATACCAAATTGGATAGTAATTCAACAAAATTGCATAAAGTGTTATCCCTATCTGCTTTGGATACAAAATATGTGTCTCTAGATACAGATCTCAGGGATTTAAGACTAACTTCAAGTGTTGATAATATCTCTGAGGTTACAACAAAAATAAAAGAAATACATAAATGTATGAAAGTTAGAAAAGAAGTGACAATGGCTGAAAGATTAAAGTATGCTGCTCCTTACAACATATTTTTTAATTACTTTTTAGAAACATCTAAAGCTTATGCATACCCTAATTCACTACAATTCATGGGTAAGTTAAATACAAATAAAGTTTAAAAAAATACTAAATTGTAAACAATTTTACATTGAAATATTTATGTATTTTTTAGTTATCAATTTCTTAAAACTGTACTATTAATATTACCTAATACAAAATCAATAGTTTTGATATTCTTCATATGATGAAAAAGTTATTAAACACATGAAAATAAAAAATGGGCTATTGGTACAAAATTGCAGTTATATCATTTATAGAAACAAGATTCCACATCTCATCACTATGAATTGTTAAAAATTTACAAAGTTTGTCAATTCATAACATGAATATATTCTAATGAATTAAATTAAAATTAGTTTTAAACCCCACTAAAAAATTAAGGCAATATAGCAGAAATAATAAATCATATATAATCTCTTATGCCGGTCAGCTGGTGAAGCAGATATAATAGTTTGTAAGGATGAAAAACTTGTCTCAAAGCAGAAATCTTTTTTGCTTAATTTTCATCTGTGTCACTTCAACCATCCACGGGGGTGATTTTGAGCTCTTGAATTCAAATGGGATTAATCTTATGTGATATATTTTAATGGTAATCAAATCATCTTTTCAACAGATCAAACATAAACCTTAGGAAATGTTTTTTACATTTTTTCATTACATTTATCACTCAAAAAGCTAAGAGTAAATTTTAAATTTTATCATAAACAATAGTAAGTACTAGTATTTTTGCAATAGTCAATTTTTTAATTGATATTCTGCTATGGAATTCTGTATGTAAGGAGTTTATAAAATTTTATATAGTTGAAGATTACACACTAAAGACCTCTTCTTCAAGATAAAAATCAACAGGATTAACAGCTTTTTTTCATCAAACATTATTAGAGAAATCGTTTTTTTTCATTCCTCTTTTCTTATTTTTTCATAAACAGTTGCATTAAAATTTCAAAATTAAGTTGTGTTGATTTTGATTACCTTCAAAGTAAGGTATTACTCAACCCCTTTGCCCATTTAAGATTTTTGGAGTGGAGTTGACCACTACGGGATATAAAACACGACGTGCCCGAGCGATTTTTTTTAAAAGAATGATATGAAATATAGCTAATCTCAGGTTAAGGCCGGGCACAGACCTACCGTTTCTGTTCTCTTCTTATAAGAACAGAAAAGAATCCGGGTTATCGCAACACACTTACCGGTCGACGGGCTTTCTTGATTTGCCCTCAGTCGTTATCTAGCGCTTGTGGTAGTCACATCGAATATATCATATTTCGTAATAGAAGATGACGAACCGATCAAAAGCACAGTAGTAGGACAACTGTGGTAAAATCGCCGGCGCCGGGTTGCAACCGGGCTGTGTGTGCCGATATATGGAGTTTGTACGTAATCCATGCCTCTTTCTTACCGGTGAGAACGTTCTGACCGGGGGCGCTGGCCTTAGGCCGGGCACAGACCTACCGTTTCTGTTCTATTCTTATAAAAACAGAACAGAAAAGAATTGTAACAGAAGGCTAGAACGCAATGCAAAGTATATCACTCGTCACATACCTACCGATCCGGAACGGCAAGAATGCCCGGTCAGAAAGTAACTGGCCAGCGTCCCCGGTAAGAATGTTCTCACCGATAAGAAAGAGGCATGGATTACATGCAAACTCCATATATCGGCACACACAGCCCGGTTGCAACCCGGCGCCGGCGATTTTACCACAGTTGTCCTACAACTGTGCTTTTGATCGGTCCGTCATCTTCTATTACGAAATATGATATATTCGATGTGTCTACCACAAGCGCTAGATAACGACTGAGGGCAAATCAAGAAAGCCCATCGACCGGTAAGTGTGATGCGATGACCCGGATTCTTTTCTGTTCTTATAAGAACAGAACAGAAACGGTAGGTCTGTGCCCGGCCTAAACCTCACCGACTGGCGCTAGTGGCGCTCTCTTAATCACAGATCATACAGAGAACTCTTAATCAGCGGCCTCGCGACAACTTTGTGAACTCCTGGCGGTTGTGTGACGTTGCCATCTTGCGTGCGCTGAGTCAGCTAGTTATTGTGAAGGTTTGGGAGCCTGGATTTGGAAGGTTGGAATTGGATGTGAACGCCCGCTGCCCCCGATGTGGCTGGATTCTGGATGCTTGGTATTGTAGGACTAGATGTTGGTCATGGCCGTGGAGATCACCTTTTCGAACTGTACGTTGCAGACTTCTGCGATTTATCTGAATGAGAGAAACACGACATTAACATTTTTTGGTTGGTACCTTCTTGCTGCAGACGGGGTCTAAATTTTGGGGTTGGAAGGTAAGATTCTGGAATTCGGAGGTGGGATTCTGGGGCGGGATTCGGAATGTGGTATTTAATTTCTGGAGGGTGAATATTAAATTCTGGGGCTAAGTTCTGTATGTAGAATTCTGGAGTAAGGGTTCTAGAGTTGGAGTTCTCCGGTTTGCTGGTGTTTGAGCGCGTTTGTGATTGTTAATACCTATTTTTGCATGTTTGCTTGTGGTTGTTTGTGAAATGTATGGAAAGTCCTTGCAAAACAAAAAATAACGGAAATACAATTAAAATCAGTGGTTCAAAGAATACAGACGTGAATTTTGTTGTAAAATGGTTCTGGGGAAAACATTTGGAATAGAATAGAAACACTAAGACCTGATTTCAGCACACTCTTATAATTCTTCAGTTCCACAAGGTTTGATAGAAACCATAAATGAAATGTCTCAAACTGGTAAAAAAACATTCTATGCTTGGCTCCATTAGAAAGAAAAATGAAATAAAATGTGTATATAGTCGAAATATTTAGTTAAAACACAACACTGACTATGAAACATTTGCAGTGCAAAACGTCAGAAAATGGCAAAACACTTAAAACTTAGACATGTAGGGAACACAGACAGAAAATTAATTAGCAACAGAATTTGAAGAACTGTATTTGTTCTACTTTAAACTAAAAACAATTTAAATACGTAATTTTTTCTATAGCCACTCATCTTCAACTGTTCTTCAAATTCAAGTAAAGGCTTAACTAAACAGACGCCAGATAGGCGAGTGGGTAGAACTCAAGTTAAAGTTCATGATAGAACTAAAATTTCTTTTTTAGAGCAAAGACCGCCTAAATCGATTCATAATCCATTAGGAACCAATAACTGTTCTTCGAACAAAGAAGCCTATTGTAAACCAGAGCACTACATTTTATAAGAGTATTTTTGGTTCACAATTCCATTCTAGGTTGCTACCGTCTATTCGACATTTTTTTATTTGAGATCCATTCATTTAGTTTTTATAACTTCATTTTCAGTAATTTTGTTCTGCGAACGGCGTTTTCAGAATACTACAGTAATATGAGCACTGAACCGATTCAGAACTTGGTCAGCGATTGAAGCTAATACGTATGTTTACCTACTGTTGGGATCGATCTGTAATTCAGTTTTTAAACAATTCCAATTTTGTTCAAATATAGTTTCCACAAGTTTGTGTTCAAAGAACTGGCTTTATTCCAAACATAGACGAGGCAGCAGTTTCGGTACTATATAATGTATTGGATGTTCAAATTGTCGTTGATAAACGTTTAGATTTGTAAAAAAATCACCATCGTTTTCCTTTCGTTAGCATTGAATTTGAACCACAGAATGTCCTGAAATGAAAAGGAATAAAATAAAACGTCTAGATGATAATTAGGTCAAGAAAAAAGTAGTGATGGGCATAATAGAATGAATCGATTATTACAACTCAAATAATTTTAATAACCGAAAACATCCAATAAAGTCCCATACAGAACCACAAGAAATATACAATTTTGTATGCAGTCGCTCTGGAAAGAAAACTTGAACCTATCTGAATCTTTCTGCTAGTCCAATATACCTAGGGAGCTTTTTTACTGTTTATGGGATTTTAATGTATCCCGTAATCGTGTGGATTTTAAATATACCTAACCTGTGGGATTATATCTGTTTCTATTGTGGCACATTTAGAATTATGGAACTTAGGCGTATTTCCTAATACAGCATAAAAAATGTTTTTAACGGTTTTTTCGTAATCATTAAATTTAATCTTTTGTATTTGTAACAGTTTTATTGAAAATATAGAACTTGTTTCGCTCAGAAACTGCTATATATGTCTGGTTTTACAGCGACAAAAACACATTAGGTCCCCATACATTTTATTGGAATCTATGGAATATTTTCCACAGGGCTCTTTTATTAAATATTACGGTTCGAGTATATAGCTGAACATTACAAGTTACAGTCAATAGAGATTTTTAAGTGAAATTTAACTCAACAGCAAACCGCTTAAGACATCACGTAAATCTAGTTTATAAAAACCATAATTGAGATAATTTTGACAGCAAATTCGTAGGTGTAAATGATTTGAGCATTAAAAACCCGAAAAAGTATGGATTTTTTTCCGTTATTTGCTTATAGTGTGAAAAGTGATAATCTGCTCATAATGCCGTCAATAGAAAAATTGTAGAGAATAAAAAAATCTATAAAATGAGTGTTTATAAATCTTGATCGCAGCATTTTTCATAAAGAAAACCTGGAAAAACTGAAGATGAAGTGACTGTTTAAAAAGAATCATAACTTGATTGTAATAGAAACTGGCAACTTATTCTTCTTCCTAGTGATAGTTTCTAACGTTGAGATTAATAAGACTGAAGATCGACATTGATCGAATTGCAATTTTATTAATTTATAGAAATATTTTTCTTAACGTTTCTTATTAACCACGATGATAGTTCGACAGGGATATGCAAAATATATTTTGAAAGCGCTTAAAATGCACTTCAGTTTGAATATCTTGGATTTTAGTTATCGTGCCGTAAAATATATTAAGAGTGCTTGTGAATTTTGGCTAAAATGACAGATCCTTGTCTTGACAGTGGAGAATCCAGTCATTGGAAAAAAGTAATTTAATTAGTAACAGTAAACAAGTAACCATTAACCTAATAAACTAATTGAAAAATAGACCAATATGCACAGACAATAGTTATGTAAATAAAAACCGAATAAACTGCTGAGAAAAATACATATAATAATAAAAACTACTAAAATTTTCATCTCGTGCCTGCATCTCAAGAAAATCCTAAATTCACCTATGTGCCTTGACAGCTATTGTCAGCGAACGGCTGGTTGGCTGTCCCATATACGTAATTTTAATGCAATATTTTACTATTATTTTAAACCCATTTCCCGGCGTTATAACAAAAATAAATGATAGACAAATTTATATTATATTATATTTAGAATTTATGAACGTTCAGAACACGTTTAGTATTTCCCGATTGGACTAGTCTCGATAATTCCATCGTTAGTCCCACATAACCTTAACATCATAAACCATCGTTTTGACGATGATTCTTATTCTAGTGTTAGTTATTACATAGTTACTTTTTTAATCCACTTTTTACCAGTTCTTCCAAATGTACTCGGCGAATAATGATACTATAGGGTTGAGTAGATGCCCATTTAGGATGATTTCTAATTGTCTATAACTTTTCCACTGACGGCATTACGGCCCTTCACTGGATTTCATTATATAAGCAAAATACAAGAGCAGTTCGTATTTTTCTGGTTTTTATTATTTAAATAATTTATTTCTACGAATTTGCTGTTAAAATCTTATCAATTATTCTCTATAAATTGTTACATGATGGTATAAGCAAATTGCTGTTTAATTTTATATCCTAAAATGAGTTTAATTTTGCTTTATAAACTGGTGTAAAGTGTCTTTCTTAAATATTCATAAAACTTCTGCGGGTGACATTGCAGAATTCGGGAGAGCATTTGATACCCTTCCACCCTGTAGTAATCATATTTTGTTTACAAAATGTAAAAGGTCATAGCCGTTCATTTTGGTTAAAAACAAGGGGCCTACTTATAGTTAGACATGCACTTGGTGGAACCACTGATTTCTGAATAATAAGTCTGAGCAGTTCCGATGAAGGAAGTTCGACAGAAAATGCATCCCCTGAAATCATGAGCATTAAAGATTTGTTTATAAAAATATTTTCATTAATAACTGACTGACGTTAATTCAATAATATAAATCTAAACTTCTGGGTTAATAGATGCTTTATTCAGATGTCTTCACAACCTTGTATCTTCTATAAAAATATTGTCGTGTGTTATTTTCTGGGTGTTCTTTCCAGTATATTTTACTTATATATTATCTTTTTTCTAAAACCTGCTGCATAAAAAAATATAGCCCAGAAACGTATTGGTAAAATTAATAAAATCTGTGTAGAGTTATTAAGCAAGTAAATGAATGTACTATTATAAGGATAATAATAAAATGACCTGTGCCGGGTCGACAGGAGATAAATTTCTGCAGTGTTGTTTGGTGTTTAAAATACCTATAGGGAATCTAAATAGTTTATTCGATTTTTTCTTTAAGGTATAACAGTCTGTATACAAAATTTATAAAAAAAATATTAGGGATGTTAATTTTGATATATTTTACATAGAAAAAAATTACATTAAATCGACATTTATTTCATCAAATAAAGAGTATTAGAATGTATCTTGCTAATTGTCTAGAGCGTATATTGCAGAAAATATACTTGTTAAGTACAATTTAATGTTACATTAATTATTATTTCAGATTTATTATGTCCTAGTCTGGGTAAACTTAAATGTTCATTGCATATAACATTCATTGCAAATATCAGATGGCTGCTATCATGTTATAAACTCAGAGGATTGAGGTTTGTATGAATTATATTTTATAATTTAACAATATGGTCAGTTTTTTCAGAAATCTAAAAAATGATAAAAACCACTAACCAGGAAAATAGTATTCATAACATCGCAATATGTGCATTTCTCCAGCCCCATATCTCAAATAAAAAAAATAAATACACAGGATATTTGTAACAGTATAATTGAATTTCGTCTTGACCGTGGGGGAGGGGGGGGGTCCAGAAAAACACCAGACTGACAGTGTGCTGCCATTCGTAGAAAGCTCTTCTGCTGAATGGGATTATTAAAGACCTTGACAACAACTACCCAGACGGCGTCAGTTTGACGTTAGATCATCGTGGTGTTGTGTATCTCTTCCTGCTTTGGTTTATCTATACGAAGTCGTTATACCAAATTTAAAAGAACAACTTTGTCTAGTGCTTGAAAAATCGGCAATGGCAGCATATCAAATGCTTCAACACGGGAAAGGAAGTGCGAAAGAAACTTTGGCGATCAGGTGATTGGTTCATACACCACGACAACGCCCCCTCAAACATGCCATAACAATGAACCACAATTTGGCTCCGTAGGAGTGCTCTGTTGTTCCCCACCCTCCGTAATCGTCAGACCTAGTCACAGAATAATCAAACCTATTCTGTGACCTGTCTCGTGTTTCCGAATATGGAGAAAACTTTAAAAGGGAAGCATGTTAAGTCGAAAAAATATACACATGCATGTTAATATAAAATTTGGGGTCTCACTGGTACAACCAATTTGCATCTGATTGTCACTCTTGCTTTAGTTTCAGCGGCGGAAATTATATTTAGGGTTTTAGGTTTCATCACTTAAATTTGTTAGGTAACACTAAATTCTTGCCGTAACAATATCCAAACTAAACTTGATGACATCACGACACCTTCGTTTACGTCTTCCTAAGAAGTCAAGTTATAAAATGAAATAATGGACTGAGTTTTCTATGATTTACATGACACCAACGTAATGCAATTGCAATTGCAATGTAATTTGCAAAATGAAAATTTGATTTATGACATTAAAATTGACAATTTAAATGTCATAAATCAAATTTTCATTTTGCAATTTTTATAAATAAATATAAAGCCATTGGCAATGAAGTCAGAATAGACTTTGAAACGTTTTCTTTTCGTTCAATATACGTCGTTTTATGTCAATTGTGGTGTTACTGCCCAAAAAAACCTAAAAGTAATAGATAAATGCTGGCTTTGCAAATTCAGTAACTTTCTCAGTGAACAACTGCATGCTTGAAATTAATAACTCTATAATTATCTTATAATTAAATAATTAAATGTCACCATTTTTTTAAATTTTTTCCCTCAGCGGGGATCGTTTTGGGTTTAAAGTTTTAATTATACAATTAAGTGAGTTCTCCATTAGTTCTGGACATGGGAACTTTAGAAGCCCATTTGTGATGCCATCGGCGATTTTGTTTTTGACCTAAACAGCCTAAGCTGCTATATCTTGTACATAGTTTTTGGTAGGTACAAAAGTTTAGAAACAGTTCTTCCATAGCCGTTCTTCTATGTGCACAGATTGAATTTTTCTCCAGAGGTTTTCTTTCATGTGAAGCATTTCCTAAATTATTTTTAACGTTCTTATCTCCGTGTTAATCCGGTTATACTAAACTAGCGTGCACGGAGTTTAGTGTTGAAGTTCTGATTTAAACAGAAAAACTGACTTACCACTGAACTGTAGTTAAAATGTTTCAAAAATTGTTTTGATTTCTTCGTATACAGGATGATCTTCAACATTAATAATTTTAAATGAAAACCCCAGGTTATTTTTGTATATTCGAATGTACCAAGAAATGAGGAATTCAATTCTTTCTTTAGTGAAATTTTCCAATTCTTTAGAGGTGTGAAAAAATCATATTTCTTGAAAACTAATATCAATAACGAATTGAAACTTAATGCACTAAAAACCAACCATGTAGTTCTACATATTCCAAGTAACAAATAATTTACATGTTATAAGGGGTAGTAGAAAATGCATAGCAGTACTTTTGATACCATAAATTACACCACTTAGAGGTAAATTGTTAAGGAATTCTTAAAAATGGTTTTGCAAAAAAAGATCCCAGAAGATGCAAACCTGCGACACCACCTCATATATTCCAAAAATCTCTATGTTTATGGTCAAGTGCCTATACACGTGTGGATTGTTGGTATTGGAATAATGCTACTTGTGTCTATTGACTAATCCAATTTTGGCAACTGTATCTTCATGAGTGAATCGAACCGAAAGAAAGAATCCACGTTTTTCTGTTTCTTTTTGTAACAACTATTCCCAAAACATACGTCTTTTCACAAAATCTTTGTGACTTAATTCTTAAATTAATCGAATATATTGGAGTTGTTTTTTCTTACTATTAGTGATGCGGTATCGTGCTTGTGTGGGGATTTTCAGAAAGACTTAATGCAACCGATACTTATTATATTATTATTATTTTCGACAGTTATTAGTGAACTTTCGTTATTATTTGTTTCATATTTTATAGAACAAGTTGTATCAAATCTTTCATTTAAATGAATTCACTTGGAGTTCTCCACCGTTAGAATAAATCTGTTGATAACCTTGTCTTTGCGAGTGGCGCCCACTTGTTGAGATTTGTAGACAGGCGTTATTGCCTTACGCTAAGGGAAACATACAGAATGGCTACTGATGAATGCAATTTTAATTTTTTAGAATTTAAAAAATGTCGCGATAAATCAAAATAAATCAATAAATGAAATACCAAAATGTAATCCGGCTCGAAGGACCAAAACTACTTTGGGGTTAAGTGGCCTGTAGCTTTGATGTTAGCTCTATTTGGCTAAAAAACTCAATTGCCCTTCACCAGAAAACTCACCTTTTCTACGAGTTAGATCTAGTAAAAGCCCGGGAAATCTGCCATCCATGTATTTGTCTGCCTTCTAGCGCGGGTAGCCGGCCTTAACCCTGGGTTTCGGAACAACTAGAGTGTGATAATGTGATGTTGTGATGTTGCGTAATGCGCACTCACGAGGGAGTTTACAAAAAAAGAGTAATAGTTGCACACGCACGTTGGGATTGCTCTAGCGAGCACATAGGGTAAAGTTTTCCTTTGAGAGTTTAGGGAGAGATCTGTCCTCGTCGAAAGCTGGACAGCGAGTCTCCAGTTGTAAACTGTACGAGAATCGAATAGCGAGTCTCGAATGCACTGAGTTTTTTCCAAGCAATTGAATTTATATATATATATTATAATGGATTTAAACAGACATGAAATAATATAGAAACTTTAGCAAATTGGATAGTTAAATTATTGGGATAATGTAAATAAAATGCATACATATATAACAAAAAAAAGGAAATTGCAGGAATCATATTACAAGATAGAGTTAACCTAAAAATACAAACAATGTAAAAAAAAATGTTTCAAAAGCAAATTGTTGAAAGGATAAAAGGTGGCATATAAAGTTAGATATTATATCATGCAGATTTTAATAGAAAGTTTAATACTTAGATAAAGAAATATATGCAGGGACTCATAATAAGGTCAAACATCAAAAAGGTCACATATTAGGCCATGAGAACACTGAATATAACATATTTTAGATCAAAATTAAGTTTTAAATACATAATTTTTTTAGTAAATAGAAGATCGAAATGTCAAAATTATAAAAACCGTTATAAGTCTTCAGAATTGATGGAATAGTAAAGAAATTTATCATAATAGATGGAGCGTAGAGCATAGTTTATAAAAAGTAAATAGTTCAAAAGATATAGTCTAAATTTTAATAAAATCCAATTTTTTTAAAGTACCTGTTAAATGACTGGTGGCAACAGGTGGCAAATGTCAACTTAATGTTTTTGAAAATATGAATTAAATAATTTGGATAAAATTTATGAGAGTAAAAGGTATTGAAATTTAAGCTAAAGTTTGTTTAGATTTTTGGATATGATTTAAAAGGAGAGCAGATAGGTTCGAAAAATTCTCGTTCTCATAAATTCAGTTTCCATGACAACGAAGTTAATGTCCAATGATATAAAACAAATTTAATGTTTCATGTCAGAAATAGAAGAGTAACCTGAAAATTTTAATTTAAATTTATTTGGAAAGGCGAATTAAAAAATAATTTTTATAAATGGTCGAGAATAAGATGATGGTATTAATGGTATAAAAAATTTTAAAATCAAAAGTATTTGGAGAAAACCAATTGGAAACCAGCACGAGAAATTCAATTGAGTGGTAAATTGTACCAGTAAAGTATTCAAAATTTTGGAATTTTAATAAAGGTCAACAATTAGAAGAAAAAAATAGGAAAACAACAACAGTGAGTTTTTGAAACATTGTTTAATAAACAAATTATAAAAAAGGTAGTCAATCAGTGATAATAATAAAGGTTTTACAATTTTAGCATAATAAATATCTGTGATTGGATGAAATTTAAGAATATTTAAGTGACAGGAAATTTATTTTGTTTTGAAAGAAAGCTTGTATCAATATTGTATTGTGGAAAATTTTAAATAAATTGTAACCTAATTGAAAATTTGGAAATTTGATTATTAGTAATTTAAAATTTTAAAATAGAAAAAGTAAAGTGCAAATATAATTTCAAAATTTTAAAAAGTGTAAGTCAACCTGAGGAGAAATAGATACTTGTAAGATAAACAAGATAAGTATAAAATTTATTTATTTATTTAACATTTGAAGATTTGAACCCAAGCGAAAAAGACCCTGAGATATAAAATACTATTTCGATTTATTTAAAAAAGCTAATGGCGATTTTTTTCGCCATTACCTTAACCAAAAATCGTGTGCACTAATTTTTCATGTGAATGCGTATTATATTAAAAATGTTAAAATAATTTCGATAATTATAATTTACAATCTAATTAAAAGCTACACCTAGGTATAATAGCGAATAATTTTGATAGCTACCTGCCAACTATTTTCAGTCAGCCGCCAACTAAAATAACTTGTAATTATGGCGGAAAATCACATTCCCCAAAGGAACTACTGATAACTTTTTAATAGAGATACCCAGAAAAAATTGCTTGAATAAAAAGTAAAGACAATTAGTCGTAAAAAAGTACTGCATTGAGAAAACAGAGTAATTCCATTTGAAAATGTAAGTTATGCATGATGAATTGAAGAAATTAATACGCATTTTCTGCCACCCTGTATAGCACGTGAATGGGAAATTTTATAAAAGAATTAATTTGATCTAATTGAAAAAAAAGTCATATTATTGAATTATTCAATGCGTAGCATATTCGAGATATAAATAATCAAATTTGTTGAGTCATCATCGCCGTATTCTTTTTTACTGCTACGTGGTGGCTCTTCTGATGATGTCCCTACACCACTCTCGGTTGTTGGGATCACTGGAAGCTTATTGCAGATTGCTGCTGGTGATCTGAAAGTTCAGTATCACTGTATATGTGAGGCAGCCTGTACAATTCAAATTAACTTCATTTGAACTATAATTCAGTAGCTTAATCAATTTTTCTATTTAACTCGAAATTTGGAACTTACACCCCGCGTACGCTAGCTTAATTCAACTGGTATAAGGTGTTCTTTCGCCTTTGCTACTTATTTATTTCTGGTGTAAACCATTTTTTGCCGACTTCAAAAAGGAGGAGGTTATCAGTTCAGGGCGTATTTTTTTGTACATGTGTTACCTGATTTCTTCTCTAGTTGTGAACTGATTTGAATAATTATTTTTTTGTTTAATAGAGTTTACATCCAGACTGGTGAAACTTAAAATTTGAGAAAAGAATTCTCTTCGCAAAAGGACGCAATTTGAGATTGAACACATATCTACATGGAAATCGACTAATATGCCTAATTAATTCATAATTGTATAATTTTTTAAATTACATTCTATTACGGACGATCCGGAGATGGTCTTATATACTTTTCTATGATTTATAAGCTGCAGTTTATCGAAGTGACGTAACTGACATTTCTTTGTACATATAAATTTTAATTCCAACGTAATAGTGCGGGAACTGTAGACACTGAAAGCTTTAATCGCGAATATGAATATTTTCTATATTGTACATTGCGAGCATAAAGGTAGTATTGTATAATTAATTTTATTAAACATATTCTTGGTTCCTTAAATCAATGAGTTACATATAATAAAAAATTTGTGACAACACATGTCAAGCTATAGGTAAACTGGGTGTTTTTATAGCAAAGAAAGCCATAAAGTAAAGTGACAAGTAAAATAACAATTAGGTTTATTAAACATATTTTTTGGCTTATTAGATCAATGAATACCAAGTTCAATTTGTTCGTGTATCTGTTACTTATCAATTTAAATGAAAATGTATCATTCTGTAATGTTGGTGTTTTCGGTCTTACCTGGTTCCGGTCTATAAATGTGATGCATACAAAGTGAAAAAATAAAGAAAAAACTACCCGAGTGCAAAATTTAGTTAAAATGCGAAAAGAAAATTTAAAAAAAAATACTAAAGTTGGAAATTAAATATTTTCAAAAATATATATTAACCGACTTACAACTTACAAGTAGAATTAAAAATTTGAAAATAATTAACCCCCCTGAACTCGCGTCAAAATGAGTGACCTGAGAACTCGCGCGTGAGGAATTTTTCTCACACCACCTATTTCCATCAAAGAAAGGTGGTAAATAAAATATTTTCAACCAAAAAATTTCTCTCGTCGCTTTGTCCTTTCCAATAACAACTTCCGAAGGGCTACATCTACAGACTACTCCGAATCAGTCACGTGATGACTGTGCTAGGATTCGACATCACTTTCTGAATCTAATCTACCGTCATCTTGCAACGGTAAAATCTCATCCGCTTCAGGTTCAGGCGTCACCCAAGTAGCATTTTGAGGCAACCTTCCTCGTGAAGTCATCTTCGAAAATAAAACAACTTTTCAGTTCAAAGGTGCATACCATGATAAAAAAAAAACATTATTCGCTAAATCACCAAACCCACACAGCATGAAATATCTGAAGAAATATTTCACTGAAATATTTCTGCAATATTCCTATGCCCACGACAAAACATCTACTGAAATATTTCATGAAATCTTATAGAAACATTTCGTGAAATATTACACCAATATTTCATGAAATATTTCAGGAGAATTTTAGTCTTTAATATAGTAATATTTTGGAAAAAAATTCAATAGATACTTTAGACATCAAATATTTTAGCACTATTTTAAAATATTTGACTCTAATATTTCTGAAATATTCGCATGCTCACGGCAAACAAATCTTTTGAAATATATCATGAAATATTACAGAATTCAAAATGTTTTTGTAGCTAAAATACAAAGATTTCTGAAATATTTTAGGATACTTCAAAACAAACATGAAATATTATATAAATATTTTTAAATAGTTCACTAAAATACATTTAAACTATTTTTATATCTACAACAAAAGATCTTTTGAAATCTATCATGAAATATGACACAAAGATTTCATAAAATATTACAGGAATATTTCATGAATTATTTCAAATGGGGTTTTGTCGTGGACATAGCAATATTGCTGAAATATTTCAAGAAATATTTTGAAATGTTTCAAATCAAAACAGAAATATTGCATAAATATTTTAGAAATATTTCATGCTGTGTGGGAAGCACTCGCTTGTTGAGTAGAGCTCTCCTATTAAAAAAAGAAAACAGTCCTACCAGAACTCGTTTGATGAGAAAAACAGTCACACTTAACTACTCCGGCTAATTAACCTTGACCTGGCGACAGTCAGCTGATACTAATGATTTGGAGTGAACGAGGGTGGCAAGAGAAGGTTACGGGGTGTAGCTAGAGAGAGAGAGAGAGCAGCACTATCGCCAAAGACGTATAATAATAGATAGAATAGATATAACTTTTTTCTTCGATATAACTTTGGTCAAAGCGCCAGTTCTGGAGGGTTAACAAAACATAAAACTAGACTAACATATTCACTCTTGTTAGGTACCTACACAAAAAGTAAAAAAATGTGCCCATTCTGAACAAATTAATTACATACCCAATAAGTGAGCAACCGACTTCAAGAATATACTAGATATGTAGGTATTTAATTTGTCTAGTGTTTTGTTTTGTTCATTATTTTTCAACTTTTAGTTTATTTTCCTGTTTGTTGTTCTCTTCTGATTATCACTCTCCAACTCTATTGGGTTTGGCGTGTTCAGTGGACTGAAATGTTTACTATGGATTCTATATGCAATTTCCTGTTTTGTGGAACTCTCTCACAAATTATTGTTTTCACAATTTATGAAGGCATTTTTATTTATGTATGTTTTGCTTCAGCATAAATCTCTTCAAATGTTCTTTTTTAAGTTTTTTATGAATCATTAGTATTTATTATAAATATTTATCTAACAATAATACTGCTGGTATTAATTTTAGTAATCTACCATTAACAATTGTACAAGGTAATATAATAATACCAGAAAATATCAGTTCTATATTCCCAAATGTTACCTGTAAACGAGTATCACTAGAAGACGAAATGGGATGCCATAACACGTAAGTATTCTTTATAAACTTTGAAATTACATTTTAATGTTCTACAGCCAAGAAATAGCAAAAATCAATTAAAACTATGAAAATGTTGAACTAAAAAAATGCGCCATACTGGGTCGTGAACATATTTAAGATGTGGGTTAAATACTACGAAAATGTCACATTTTAGAACTTGTTTTAAATCAGATTTTATGAATGGATGCTTTTTTTATTGCAGAATTAGGAACGATAGCTGTAAGAAAAGATATCCGGTAATTGTGTCTATAAGACAGTAAGGATAGGCTTGCTGTGTAAAAAGCAACAGGAGGGCTAATAAAAAGGAAATTTAACGAGCAACAGGGGAAATATGGGATAAAAAATGTGAACAGATCAATACTAGATATGTAGGAAGTTCAAAGTACTAGAGTACGAGAAGTTGAGCTGAATATGCTGATATCCCAATGGTTAGTATTATAAAATACTAAAGAATGAAGACAGAAATGAGTATAAATAGGCATTATATCAACTGATAGATTTAGATTAAAGGATGATAGAACGAGTATCACAGAAGGAGGTAGCAAAGATTGCCAAATAAATGAAAAAGAATGCATCATCCGGACCAGGAGACATTGCTGTACAATTAATAAAATATGGATGGGGAAATGTTAGCAGGTGTCTTTAACAAATTAAAGCTGAATGGGGAAGAACTACCAGAGGATTTTAATATTTCTTTATTAAGCTTAATCTGTAAAAATGAAAATAGGCAGGGTTGTAATGATTATAGAGTTTTTAATGTAACTAGTTCGACTACTCACAACATATTTTCTCTATGACAGCTTACTTACTTAGGGTTCATAGACATTAAAACAGCATATGGCAACATCTCACTTTACCAAGCTATTTGGAACAACAGAGTTGTAAAGTATTGGTCCGTTATATACAGGGTGTTTGAAAAAGAACTCCCTAGTTTTAATGTGTCATAGAATCTGTAAAAAGTGATATACACTATTCTAGTTTGTGGTGTTTGATTCAGCAACTGTCTAAGTTTTGCCTCCCTGCAGTTGGCAGACCTGCTTGACCTTGAAACGGCGCCAGGGAACAGTTCCCTCAGTTGTGTTCGGGCGTGCAGTGCGGTGCAATGGCTACTCCGCAACCAAAAACCCAGTGTGTTATTTGGTTAGTGCAACTAAGTCTGTTATAACAGTCCAACGTAATTTTAGACGTCAGTATGGTGGTGAACCTCCTACACCAAAAACTATCCGTCATTGGCTAAATTCTTTCAAGGAAACCGGTAGTGTTTTAAAAGCGAAATCACCCGGTAGGCCTAGAACTTCTGAAGATGTTGTTGAACAGATCCGTGTTTTGTGTGTTCGGAGCCCAAAAAAGTCATTGGCCAGACGTAGTCTACAATTAGGCGTTCCTAAAGGTACGGTCTATGATGTTGTACGTAAAAGATTACATTTGCGTGCCTACAAATTGCAACTGTTACATGAAATAAAACCTACTGATAAAATCAAAAGGCTAGAGTTTGCTATTGACTTTTTAATCAGAATTTTTTTTTCTGATGAGGCCATATTCCATGTAAGTGGGACAGTTAATCGTCATAACTGCAGAGTTTGGGGGGCAGAGCATCCACGTGAAGTCATTCAGCATCATCGTGACTCTCCCAAAGTTAATGTTTGGTGCGGCTTGATGGTTGATCGTGTGATTGGTCCTTTCATTTTTGTAGAACGAACAATAAACGGAGACATTTGCTATGACATGTTGACAGAGTATGTCGTTCCCCAAATGGAAGATATTGAGGCGGAAAAAGGGCTTGTGTTTTTCCAACAAGATGGCGCCCCTCCTCATTACAGTAACCATGTGCGCCCGGCTCTAGACACTCGTTTTCCGGGAAGGTGGATAGAGAGAGCTGGCCCAATTGCTTGGCCACCACGAAGCCCGGACTGAACCCCTCTGGACTTTTTCTTTTGGGGACTTATAAAAAATTTTGTGTACAGTGAAAAAATCCGCGACATAAACCATTTACGGGAAAGAATCGTCACGGCGGTTGGGACAGTTACACCTGATATGTTGGTGAATACATGGCGAGAATTTGTATATCGTCTCGACGTGTGCAGGGCAACAAATGGATCCCATGATATATAAAGTTGCACACGGAAAGATAAGGGTAGCATCTCAAAATCATTAATAGTAAATAAGGACCTGAAGTGAGGTTGAAAAGTTAGGGCATACAACAAAATAGCATACAAGATAATACTATAATTGATAAAATAAATCATAGACATAATCTGGTTTGGGAGAAAGAAAGAATATAGACCGATACACAGAAAACGTAGAGGAAATCATGTATTCAGGGGAGTGGCGTGGTGAAGAGTGAAAATTGTTAGAACTAACATAAATCCAGTAAACGTAAACTATGATTTTATTGAATTAGTACAAATTAACAGTCATTAATAATTAAGTTACAATGTTATTGTGATGGCATACCCAGCGAAAATTAATCTATCTGCACGTTTGCAAAAGTTATTGTACTTAGTGAATTCGCATATGCTGTGTGACTAATACTTCGGATGTTATATGAAGGTAAGTTAACTATTGTATTTTAGTATTTAAAAAAATGTTTCACGATGGTTACCTTATGGGCACTAAATAGTTTTGTCAGATATTTCTCTCTTTAAATTTTATAATCTAAATAATGTTTTATTTACTCTGCAAATCACGAACATTAGCCAAATGTTTGGCATTATTAAAACTTATTAGTGTTAAAATTATATTATGAGTAATGTTGGTTTTCAGATGTCCAACAAACGCGAAAGGACGACCGCAAAATATTCCTGGTCCGAAGAAAATATGAAATGTTCGATAGCTGCTGTTTAAGAAAATATTTAGTGAGGAACAAGAACAGGAAATTGCAGATCACTTGTTACATTTGGCCAACATGTTTTACGGACACCAATTCAATTAAGACTGTAACTAGGCTGAAAAATTGTCCTTACGTCAGAGATTTAACCGGGATTATGATACTCAGTATTCGAAAACCGGAAGCCACCAGCATCAACAGGATTCAAGCTTTTAATAAAGAAAGTATCGGGAGATTTTTTTTGAAAATTCAACAGATTTGACGAAAAAATATATATTTTCCCCAACCTGTATATTTAATACAGATGAAACCGGTATGACACCGATTAATCACTCTAATTGCATATTTGGTCCAAAAGGCAAATTGGAGCAGAAACACAGAAACCAGTGGTGACAGGGAAAAAATTTGACGTCAACAATGTTTATTTACCCTAAACAAAGAATGGCACCCTCTCGCGAATGTAACCGTCCGCGTGATTTAATTTATACATGAACGAAAAGTGTGGAAACACTTTCCAAGTATTAATAATGACCGAGAGGAAAATCCTCTTTTATTAATCTTGGATAACCACTCAAGCCGTATATATACCAACTTACCACTTTTGCAAGGAGCATGGAATCATTCCCCCCCCCCCCTCCTCCCCCCTTATAAGTCACATCGCATAGAGCCGTTCGAACTAACATTCTTTTCATCCCTTAAAGACATACTAAAATCAGTGTGACTTATTTTTGAAGTCAAAGCCATATGGAAGGATTTTGATTACCTACTGATGTAAACAGTATATTCTCAAAGGCCTACGTTAGAGTAATGTTTTAAAAATGTTGGAATCTTTCCTATTGATCCCTGAGAATTCTACGAAGAGGATTTCCACCAAAATCAACTTTACAAATAAATGAAGAGGCACCCACGTTGACTATTGACCAAATTATCACCATGTTCCACTAGAATCTGTTTCCAGTTGTTCTTCTAACCCTGTACCGGGTTGTTCCAAAACACTCGATGAAAATGACCAAGGTAACACTTCAGTTGGAGATATTGTACCTGAACCAACGTACAGTAATTAAAAATTAAAAACTGCAAATATCAATTAAGCGCCAAAAGCAGAAGTTTGAGATCCTCACGTCTACACCTTTTAAATCGTTTTTGGAAGTAAAGCACATAAACTGAGACGCTAAGGCAGTAGATTTGAAAAAATAAATGATAGGTATAAAAAACCGAGTGTGAGAAAAGTTTTTCATTCATCTAGTGAAGATGAAATAGATGGGAGTGCATTGTGCGACGATGACGAACTGGACGATTTGGAACCCACAACGTGGGCTTTGATGGACATGAAGGATAAGTTTGTTTAGTTTGTAAAGACTAAAGAAAAAATTAAATCTCGTATCATTGTGTTTTCTGGGTGGCTGGGTACACAAGCTGTGCAATGGAAAAGATAAAGCAAAAAAAAATATTTGTGATAAATCTGGTGTTTAATAAAGAAATATTGGTTTAAAAATTTTCTTTGAACGTTCCCTTAAGTTTAATTTTCCCACCACTTGTACGCCATTACCCGCAACTTTGGGATAATGTCCATTTTGCAGGGTTTCATGGATGTTCTGTTATCTATATATTTTATAATCGAAACATTTTCAATTTTATTATTATACTTTGTCCGTTAGACTTTCCTCTTCAATTCACCGCAGTGGATTGGCTGGTAATGATAATGATTCCGAAGTAGTTGAAGTTGAAGTTATTGGGCAAATGCCCTTAGTTCCTCTAATATGCTAATATGCTAAAATCGTTAAATGTTATTTCGGGCACTGTTGCCTGCAAGTAATTTTAATTAATTGTAATTTCCTGGAACTCCGGATCATCATTGGAATCAATTGCTGATACACAAATTGTCATAAATAAGTGCTGCTGCCACAAGATTTGTAAGAGATTCTGTGAAATCTCATTCAACGATGACTATCAAAATGTCAGGCATACCCAATTAGAAATTGTGACATTAGTTGCTTTTATATGTCTTATCAACCTTCCTATAAGAGGAATCCTGATTCTAATACTTCATCATAAAAACCAGTAAAATTTGATACAGTTAATTCAACTTTTCCGTGTTTGCAAAAAGCAAGGTATTTTTCTGCACTACGTCGTACAATATAGGTACATTTTGGACGGACTTCGATCTAGTTCGAAGTTCAGTATTAAATGGGACAAGATATTCACATGTATCCTTCATCTCAGTAGTATAAGTCCTGCCTCGGTGGCTAACTCGCCAGCTATTCTTTTTTATGACAAATGCGTCTTTCTATTGGGTTGTTGTAGATCTCCACAGCAAGATACTTCTTCTACAATATTTTTATAGATAACTGATCAACCCTTGGAAGACTCTGAAAGTATATATTATTAAAAATTTGTTTTCATATTGTCGATAATAGTGCGAAATGTATTTAAGGCTAACGACTTAAATGAGGTAGAAGCCTCCATCAAGGCCGTAATCATCGGAGAGAGGGATGGTCTAATATTGATATCCCAATCAACAACCCTCTCTCCTAAAAATAATCTGGTCTCCATTTCAGAATATTAAGCAGGAATATCATAAAAGATTTTCCAGCAATGGGAATGTTACAAGTTATTTGTTCATCAATCCTATCAAACTTCTAGTTTATGCCAAAACGATACTTGCTAAACTAACAAAGATATATATTTTAAAGGAAACTGGGTTTATATGTCTATGAAGATGGATCTCTTAGAGTTACAGTTGGTTGTCCAAATCTCGCACCAGAAGACTGGGAATTTGTAAATCAGGCGTAAGTTGACTAATTTTTGCCTCATCAATTTTAAGAAACATGTATTTGAAATATTTATGGAAATAGTTATTCCAGTTTTTCAATAAAAGTCAAAAATTTGAAACATTTCGCCAGCTATTAATTAATTCTTTCAGGAGGAAAACTCGTGGAACCTTTGATGTGTCACAAATGTATAAAAACACAGTTTTGCACCCTAACACCAAACCTTTATTTAAAACACTTAAGCCCGTTTCAACAACGTCTAAGTTATCTTTATGGAGTAAACCAAACTGATTGCCTGTGAATATATCAGAAGTCAGGGAGCCTATGTTGAACCCTCTTATGCAATTTTCCAAAAATTTTGATTTGTCTCCTTGGATAAAGAGCCTTCATGTTATCCTTACCGGAAAATAGACTTGTGAGATTTAAGTGGTTCAAGATTTATTTCTTTAGCCTTTATTATCATACAATGTATTAGAAACTTGAGCATTAAACTGTAAATCTTAACCCGTCCCTGATAAATAAAAAAAACTCATTATGTTTCAAGCACCCTGTTTTAAGATATCCTTATTAGTATCCGTCACATTAAATATCGTTTAGCGACATATATTAGGGCATACAGGAAAAACAGACGAATTTGTCATCTTATTGTTTGATGATCTATCTGAAGCCGAGATATTTCCCACATTTTATCGACCACTCTGCATATATAGAGTATGCCAAAATCTGACCAACTTTTGTTACCAACAAAAACCTGAAATAATTTAATAATATTTTTTTTTGTATTGATTGTATTTCCTTCTAGATATCACAGAGGAACATATTCTTTCATTAAAATTCATTCGATCTGGGGTATGACCTTTGTTCTACTTGTGTTTTCTTCGTAAACGGATTATATTTGAACCTGTCAGGACCGCCTGTCGGTTTAAACAAGAGAAGGTAACTTTTTTTGTAATAAAAGAAACTGTAGTAAATAATAACAACCCGAAATAATATATCTCCGAATAGTGAGATTGCCTATAAAATGCAATAAAAGTCAAAAGAAACTCTCCATATATATATATAATAAATGAACGGATTAATCAGGCGTTATTAAGAATAAATATAATATTTATAAAAAGAAGCAAGCTGGGAGATATTTATACATAGATGAATTATTTATTTAGAATTGTAGAATTAACAAAATATTGTATACAGTTTTAATTAATTTGCCTTGAATTTTCTTTAGAATATGGGTGAGCCCAACTTGTCCTAAACTTGATGATTCTCGCCTTGATATCCAAGGGGAATCTACAACTGGATTTAAGAAAAGTTTGTTGGAGTACCTAAAATATTATAATGATGAATGTCTGACACCTTATATAAACTATGTTAGAAGAGGAGATTTCAGTAATATCAAGTGAGTATATGCAACAAACCGAACATACGTAGTTATTTTCTCTAATCGTAGTAAAACTTAAAGTATACTACCTATTCCAACAGATTTTTGGTCACAAACATACAAATATATTAGTAACATTTCAGTAAAATAGTTTTCAACGTTTCAGAAATGAAATATTCTAAAATATTGTAACGTTTGTGCTAATTTCGTATAACTGCGACAATACTTATCAAATATATTCTTATATATTTCGTTGGCTGCTCGTACAAAACGATTACTTTCTAAAATTATTCTGTTTATTTAGTATTTAAAGTCAAAACTACCAATTTATATTTACACAATCGAACTAAATGATCATGACTCTGTATATATAGAGAATACAAAAATCTTTATTATGACCGATTAGTTTACTATCTTGTTTTTTTAAAATATTTGAATCTGCTAAATGTGTTAGCTGTTTCCACTGTTTTAAATTGTTTAATAAGAATCAGCATGGGTAGGTTCTTGAGAGGTCGATGGATAGAAACAGCAGTGTATGACTTCTCCAATGTATACTAGCCACATTTGAGGAAATTAAACGTCCAATGGGAATATTTCTTCATCTATATGATGCATATGATTGTTTGAATCATGACATTTATATTGAGAAACTTTATAATGAGGTAAGAGGAAGTGCACTTATATGGATTAAATCGTATCGTTGTGTTTAGAGTACAATATAGTAGTATATGTATGAGTAATATATGTATTTGAAATATATGTATATGACATATCATACTCCAAGCCTAATGCTGAGGATCTGGTGGTATGAGCAGAATACGTAAATTCTACCGTTATAAAGGGCTCCCATCTCATGAAGGGCATTTTCAAAACAAAGTGGACCAGAGTTGATACTTCTGAAGAAATTTCACGAAACAAGGTCTCCTGATGTCAAATTCATTGGAGTCATACATACTGGATGAAAACCTATATTGAGGCCGACATATAGAGGATATCAATAATACATTAAATAAAGTGCACTTCTCAATCAGGGTATTGGGGAATTACCTAGGTAGTGAGATTTTAAAAATGGTTTATTATACAAATTTTCAGTCTTTGTTGATATTTGATATAATTTTTTGAGGCAGGTCTCTGAACGGAATAATGGGTATGGAATATGGTTGGTCATGCCGACGTCTTTTCAGAAAAAATAAAATTCTAAATGTGTTACGAGATTCTACTGTACATGTTTAAAAAAAAATGTTCTATATTTCTAGAGTTTTTCTAATATGTTCTGTACCTGGCTTGTACAGTAATGCATACGGAAAGTCCAGATGCCATATACATCAAGTAAGCAACGTACTGGCACGATATTGTAAAATACCGGACAAGAAACCTTTATCATGGAAAATAATTGCACAGTCACCATTTATTGGTTTCCTAGCTCAAAAAGACAATGAAAGTGTGAGTTACTTTGGATTACTCTCTACGGCACTGTCAAAACACACCGAAGGATTAAGTCGTGAACGCGCGGTTATGAATTTGATTTATCCAACAGTAAACAATGTCCTAAGTACTTCGATCAAAAGAGGAGCTGCTCTACATTACTCTGGCTCAGTCTACAGGTCACATCAGTGGTTACTTAAATATATATTGTGAGTATAATATTTTTATTAAAAACATGTTCTTAGTTAAATGTTTTTGCGAGTATAGTGTTTAAAAGTTGTGGTGAAGTACCTCAGCATAAAAACTAAAATAATATCGAAAATAAATTTGTACCCTCGCGTTTTGTAGAAAAAATCGGGACAAACAAAATGTTTGTCCAAATCGACATTTCCGATGGTTTTCGAGTAACTTAAGTTTGAAAATTACTCAGTTCTTTAAGATACTAGTAGTACATGTTATTTTTAGGGTTCGGTATATACAATACGGATACCCTTATAATATCACTTAGGATTTCTGCCTCTCTCACATCACAGCAATTTTCTCCTAAACTACTGGACGGAAGATGTTGAAATTTGATATGAAGGTATAGTTTGGGGACCCGATCAGTAGTACATATCGCAAAACAAGAAATTTTGTTTTTAGGGGTACTTCTGGGGGTAAAAACTAAAAAAAATCGACCGTTCCCCCCCCCCCGAATCTCCGAAACTACTGAGCCTAAAATTTTGAAAAAAAATAGGAAATATAGAGCGTTGCCCGAACTTTACAGGAAAATTAAGGAGAAACCATTAATATTAATTTTGAGGGGCAAATTATAGAATTAAATAAAAATTTAAAAATAAAAAAATTTTCAAACGCATCATGTAATATATCAAATGAAAGGTCTCATTTTGAGAAACACAAATATATTTTTTAAATATTTAAAAAATATATTTAAAAAGATATTAACGAAAATATACCAAAATTTACCCATTCCCCCCCCTTATCTCCGAAACTATAATACGTAAATCAACCAAACCGTAATGATCAACCACTTCAAGACGATGAAAGTCCAAGGAAACTTCGAGGAAGGAAAATAAATTATTCGAAACCCCACATAGTAATTTTAGGGACAAATTATACAATTAAATGGAAAATAAAGATTCAATTTTCAAACGCATCATGTAATATATCAGATAAAAGGCTTATTATGTGAATTACAAATATATCATATTTTTAAATCATTTGTATAAAAGATATTAACAGAAATATTAAACACCCACTTAATTCCCACTTTAGAAACTACACTATTTAAAATTTGAAAAATATATTTTATTTATATTTTTAAATAATTTGAATAAGAGATTTAATAATTTATAATTTAAACTTTGACCTATTTTACCGTTTTTCTTCCAATCTACAGAGCCTCAAAACTCAGAAAGTAGATTATAAAAGGCATCTCTGAAAGTTTATTAGTAAAATAAAACTCTAATGTTACTTTTTGGGGGCCAAATTAGAAAATTAAATACATATGTATTGTGATAAAAATCAAGCGAATCTTAAAGCAGATAAAATAAAAAGTCTATGTGTGGAAAATCAAAGTGTATATTTCTTATAAATTTAAAACGCTTCCTTTAAAAGATATAAGGCTAAATATAAGAAAATGCACTCATTCCCTGCTTGTCTGAAACTGGAATATTCGAATCTTGAAGGTGATACGGAACCCTAAGTATGCGAATCCAACTCGCACTTGACCAAATTATTTTTATGTATTTTCAACTGCTTTATCAATAACAGAAAAAAACAGTTTTGTTTGAACCCTTTTAAGGGCATATAACTTTCTAAGGGTGTATTTTAGGGCAAATGTTAACAGGGATATTTTGGCTTATTTTCTATACACAGCAGAAGTTTGGAACCCTATTTTAGAAACACCCTATAGTTCTCACATTTTCTGAGGTTTCCTCTTTTCCCAGTTTTATGTTGGTAGCGACTTGTTTGTTTATTTGGATCTCATTTCCACTATATTTCTTTTTTCAGTTCGTTAAAGTTGTCGCACAGATACAGCATATTTGTTCAAACCTTTGCCCAGTGTAAAGTGCTCTGTAAACGGATTCTGTAACTCGTTAAGTTCGAAACAGAACGTAACGTTAATAGGTTTGTTCGTAGAGACCAATTGTCAATAACTCCAACGGTTTGAAAAATTCTTGGCCAATCGAGTGATGGCACAGCTAACTGTCAGAATCGCTGATTCCTGTAGAAGTTTTCAAGCCGTTGGAATTATTCGCAGCTGGTCTTTATCAACCAACCATATGTCACTATAACGCAAAAAGGTATTCGGAATAGCAAATCATTTACGTATATTACGTTCTATCGTAACGTTATAATATATCGAATTACAGAATATGATTGCTGCTGCATATAGTATAAAGTTTCGATAGAACGCAAACGTATTCAATGGTTTGTGGCTCGGAATCGCTTTTTGCATTATAATGACATAACGTCTCGTTTCGTCCATAATCACAACTGCTATCGAGTCCTACCAGGGTTGTCAGATTTTCGTGCCAGTTATGTCCAAAGGTAGCAAAGAAGCACTTTTTTATCCTTATGAAACATATATGTCATTTTTTTTTCAATTTGGTTGTGCTACATTTTTCGATTATACAATGTCAAAAAAATTAAAATATCTATATATAAATGGGCAAAGGCAAAACGGTTAGGTACCATTTTCTCCTTTGTCTCTCAACCGATTTTCTTTATTTTTGTTTTGTTTAGTAGCTACTGACGACCTTCAGTGCAGAATGCTAAAATTAATTTATAATATTGGTTCATTCATTAAATAAAATATAATAAATAACATTATTTACGTCCATAATGTCAATGCCAAACCGATAACAGTAACAGTGTCACCAGATTGCTTGGAGAGAAAATCGTAATAGAATGTGAGAGACAAATTAAACTAAAAAGTAACAAATTTTGACCCGTTCTCAAAGTTATTCTACATCGTCATGCTATTAAAATAGAACCCAGGAAAATTTGTATTACATAATAATGGCCCTTCATTGGGCTCTCGCAACTTTGCAGCTATCATTGCTTTGTAAATATGGTTTGTCAACTAAAATAAGAATATATTATACTTTCAATATAGAGATTATTTTAATCTTTACCGTATAAATTTCATATAATTTGAATAAGATTACAAATAAAACATAATTTGGTCAAGTGCGAGTTGGACTCGTATACTAAGGGTTCCGTACCACCTTCAATATTCACTTGATTTTTATAAGAATACATATGTATTTAGTTTTCTAATTTGACCCCCAAAAATTAACATTAGAGTTTTATTTTACTAATAAACTTTGAAGGTAGCTTTTTATAATCTACTGTCTGAATTTTGAGGCTCTATAGATTGGGAGATAAAGAGCAAAATAGATCAAGTTTTAAATTATAAATTATTAAATCTGTTATTCAAATTATTTAAAAATACAAATAAAATATATTTTTCAAAATTTAGATAGTGCAGTTTCTAAACTGGGAATTAAGTCGATGTTTAATATTTTTGCTAATATCTTTTAAACAAATGATTTAAAAATATGATATATTTGGAATTCACATAACAAGCCTTTTATTTGATATATTACATGATGCGTTTGAAAATTGGATTTTTGTTTTCCATTTAATTGTATAATTTGTCCCTAAAATTCCTATGGAGGTTTTCTAATAATTTTTCTTATAAATTTCAAGTGAGCTCCAGTATCCCTAATTATTTTCAAAATTTTAGGTAGTATGGTTTCGGAAATATAGCGAAAAATGAGAATTTTTTATATATAAATATATATTTGTATTCCTCATAATGAGCCCCTTCATTTCATATAATTGCATGATGCGTTAAAAAAATATTTTTTATTTTCTGTTTAATTATATAATGTGGCCCCCAATATTAATATTAGGGATTTCTTCGTATTTTTCCTCTAAACAAAAAAAATTAGGTCTTATAGTTTGGAGAATAAAGGGAGGAATGGGTATTTTTTTAAATATATTTTAAAATATTTATTTTAAAAAAATTAAAAAAAAATTTGTATTGGTGATAATGAGCCCTGTGATTTGATATATTACATGATCCGTCAGAAACAAGTTTAATTTTTTATTTTCCATTTAATTCTATATGTTGCTCCCCAAAATGAATATTGGGGGTTTCTCCTTATTTTTCCAGTAAAATTCCAAAATTTTACAGCTTATGGTTTCCGAGGAATGAGTAAAATTTTTTATATTTTTGTTAATATCTTTTAATTTATTTATTTTAAAAATGTGAAAAAAACATATTTGTTTTCATCATAATCAGCCCTTTCATTTGATGTATAACATGATGCGTTAGAAACAATTTTAATTTTGTGTGTAAATGCCTTAGAATGCAATGTTATTAAATGTTTTGTGACTCCGAATTGCTTATTGCGTTTTGTGACATACGTTCCATTTCGTTTCGACATAATGAATTACAGAATCCGTATGCTGATATTTCATTCGATAGTTTGTTGCCTTTGTATAAATTTAGACTATTTCTGTGAGGCTAAGAGTAATGTTGGTATTTTGGGAAACTTTCCATAATAGTCTTTGTATTACGTGTCTTAGTGAGAACACGTTGTATGTGGAGGAACTCACACTGTTCTTCTTCTACTTCCTGTTATGATATTTCTATTCTATCATATCTCTTATTATTCTTGTATATACGTGTTTGTTGTGGTTGATACCGATATCCCATGATAATGTTTGTTAATAGGGGTTTTCGCGGAAGCAGTTCTGAATCGGTTCAACGGTAATATTACCGTAATTTTCTGAAAACGCCGTTCGCGGAACAAAATTACTGAAAATGAACCGATTTAGAACTAAGAATCCCAAATGAAACATCGTCCTATAGACGACAATAGCCGGTAAGAATAGCAACGTAGAATTGTATTGTGAACCAAATCTATTGTTATAAAATTTGGTGATTTGGGTTACAGTAGTCATGAGTTCAGTGTTCGCGGTAAGCAGTTATTGGTTCTGAATCGATTCACATGGTTCTTGCTCTGAAGCAAGGATTTTTAGTTCGATCATACCTTAGAGCATATATCAGTAAACGCTTCGGCTGTCCGAAGTCTATCGAAGTATGTTTAGTTCAGCTTTCGTTTGAATTTGAATTTAGCAGTTGGAGATAAGCGGAAATAGCCAAAATTCCTTCTGTAAATTCTTTTTAATTTAATGTAGAAGAAATAAAATCATTCCAGTATTATTACTAATTCCTGTTAGAACTTAAAATTTTATTTTTTCATAAATAATATTTTTAATTAACAAAGATATTAGACTATAGTTTGTTTAGTGATGAGGACTGATGGATTTTTAGAAGTATATAATATAGGTACTAGAAGTGGCACAATAAATACAAAAATAATAAATTTTCAAATTAATTGGCAGAATTGAAACCCAAAATTAAATCATTGAATGTATTATAATATTTTATGATTTGCTGCAAGTTAAGTAACTTTAAATATGTTGTTGACTGGTTTAACGTAAATAAAAAATATACTAGATAGGTAGGAAATTAATGTGTGCAGAATGAGCACCTTTTAATGTTTAAATTTTTACTTTGTGTGTAGGGAGCTAACCACATTGAATGTGTTATTTACTGTATTTACTGTCTAGAGTTTTATTTCGTTATAATTATTTTCAACTTTTTAGTTATACATTTTTTTAAAACTGTTTTATTCTAAAATACTGTTCTTTGGGTGAAAATATCCTTTGCTATAATTTTTTTTTTTTTAATAATACAATTTAAAATTTTCTAAATAGAGAGGATTATAATTTTTAATAAAGACACATAGATATATCTAGCTACTAGCTTTGTATACCATTACATTTTCAGAACTTTTTTAATTGGAAAAAACAGTTTACAAACTAATTTAAAAATGCATATAAAATTATATACCAATGCACATAAAGATTAGAATAAAGAGGTTGGGTAATTTTCAGTTGAAGCCAATGAAATTTTAGTCCAGATAAGTATTTTCCTTAACATCAAAATGCAGTTATATCAGAATTTAATATAGCATATTTTTAAGTGAATGTGAAATTTCAAAAAGGGGCAATTGTTTACTTTATGAAAATAAAGAGGTCCATTTAGTTTCGTTTTCAAAGTCGAATTTTACAGCCGATATAGTAGCTTACCAAATATTCAAAGACCGATATGTTAGAATTTGGCATAAATTATTTTATATGTAATTGTGATATAAAAAACGTATAAATGGACATTTAGACTTTATGAAATTAAACAGGTGTATTTCGTTATATTTTCAAAATGTAAAGTTTGAAAGCCCATGCAGCTTGCTAAATATTGAATGTCAGATACCTGAAAATGTGAAATAGAATATTTTTTGAAAGAAATGAAATAATTGCAATTTTAAAGAAATGCACATTTACATTTTATCAAAATAAAGATGTACATTTCATTACATTTACAACAAGTTTAATTTTACAGCCCAGATAGCTTGCTGAATATTGTATAACAAATACCGAAAAAAAATGAACCTATAAATTTAACACCTAATATTTTTTAAATAAATGCCAAAATCAAAATTTTAAAGAAATGCATATTTAGATTTCATGAAAATAAAGATGTGCATTTCATTACATTTGCAAAAGGTTTAATTTTACACCACATGTAGCTTGTTAAATGCTTTATAACAAATAGTAAAATATACTCTGATTTTTTTGTCGGATTTCGGCTACTCTCAGGATAATAATATTTATAGGGTCAGTGATTTTTAAAAGCATTTTTTAGGTATAATTATAGTCTATATGCCCTTTTGTAAAGTCATTAGAGTTAAATTTCTAGACAAATGTATAAAAATTAAATAATCTAAATATTTTACAATAATGCTGACTGAAAAGGAATTTCTATATAGTGATATTCATTCAATATTTGAAAATTTAAATTCAGGACATATTTTCAATTCCGAAAAATTTACAGATTGTTCATGCGCACCGTTTAACCCATAGAAATTAACCACAAAATGATTTTTACAGATGACATGAAACAAAACACTATGTGAACTCCGGTGATCCGATTTAGGGATAGAACAAAAATAGAACTAAAAATAATGAACCGATTCTAAATCGATGCTAGGGACTTTATCCCTTTCGTTTTTTAGTAGTTCGGTGTGATATCCGTCTGGACCAACTTAATTTAAATGTAATCTCAGCATTTAATTTTTAGTTTAATTACGACTTTTTGAATATTTGTTGTAATTTGAATAAATCTTTGCATTCAAATTATTGATGTTTAAGTTAAATTAAAATTTTTCTACAAAAGAAACTAATACATACTACTAATTCTACTTGAAACTAGATTTTTCTTGTCTTCCTCACACTTCGTAAAACCACTCCACCGTTTATCTCAAAGTGGAATCTTGACGTTATAGCGTTAAGAAAAGCCTTGAGAACAATACAATTCTTTTTAAGCAAATAATGAAAACAGTCAAAACTGCGTTTCACTATAAAAAATATTGTTCACAATTTAAGAAATATTCTAGGAATGTTCATATCATTTGGAATTCTTATTAAATGCGCCAACTTTTCCAGTTACTTGCCAACCTCCCGTATAACGTTTTTCACCAATACAGCCACTTAAAATTGGTCGAAGATTGATGTTGAATACTTGGTTTGATCAAAAATGGCATTTTTTTCAAGTAGGAGTAGGTGGCTATGAATTTTGGACAACAGTTTCCACAAGCATTATTGAATATTCGACCTGTTAAACGATTGGCGGCACCATATGCTGGTTGGATTGAGAAATAATTTTGGCAACAAAAGACTTGTTGGGGGTTATTTGAGATAGAGTTAGAGTTTGCACCTACACCCAAACAGTGCATTGTTATTACTTCAATATTATAGCAGATAAATACTTCTTAAGTTGATTATTATCAATATACCTACCTAGATATCAATCAACTTTTCGCAGACCAGTGTGTTTTCAAACTAACTGTCGCGTGACGTCATCCATCACTTATCCAGTCCAGAGTACGTATAATGAGAGTGGTGCCAAACCCGGAAGTTACGGCCATTTTCCGCTCATTTTCCACCAATAAGAATCAACTTTAAAATCGACAACACGATGCTTGTGTTTTAGTTAACCATACCGTTCAGATTTTTAAAAATCATGCAGGGTTGCCGGATTGACTGAAGAGAAAATTCCTAAAAAATCAATAATGTCTTTTACGCATTCGACTCACTGAAAAATATCATTCAAGAGATCAGCCATTGATCTTAAAAGATGATTTTAAAATTAATTACTTCCAAACGAAAAACATAGGTAATAAAAAATTTCATGTACCTACCAATTTTGTATTAAAAAAATAAAATATACATAATAGAGTTATTAAAAATTTTCTGAAATCTAATTGGGGTACATAGTATCATTTTTAAATCCCCCAACAATCGTAAGTAGGCAAACTGCAACTCTCAATACCTTGTAATAACCAATTCGTCAACTACAATCAAGTTAATGCTGCAATCTTCTAATAACTATTGATTACTGTTGTCAACATTTCATAATTTAGGTGGTTTATATTTAACCAAGAATACCAAAATGATAAGATTATACAGATATACTGACATTTACTTTAAATCGTCAGATCTGGCAATACAGCGACAAACACTAAACATCTATTCTCCCGTTGCTATAGTGAACCGGAAATCATTGCAAAAAATGGCGGAACCAATCAGCATTTATCCTATACATTGGCAACACTCTTCTTATACTCACTCTCATCGGGTCCAGAGTGCGTATAAGTATAAGAGTGTTGCCAAGGTATACGCTTTTTGGCACAAATTTCTGATTTACTATAGGAAGGGGTGAACAGATGTTTACTGTTTGTCGCAAGGCTGCCAGATCTGACGATTTATATTAAATCTCACGATGTCTTTGCTATACTTAGTTAAATTTTATTAAATCTAAGTCACAAAAATTCAAAGCACTTGAATTGTAAAATGCTGACAACAGTATCCTTAATTATTAGAAGAAAATAGGATTGCACCATAAACTTGAAAACCTGAATTTAGTTGACAAACTGCAAGTATTGAGAGTTGCGGTTGCGTACTTACGATAATGGGGTAAATTTAAAAAATTAAGTTTCAGAAATTTGCAAATAAAACTATTATCAATATTTTATTCTTTAATTATAAAATTGGTATGTACATGAATTTTATAATTACCTATTTTTTTACCTTGATGTAATGAATTTTAATATCAACTTCTAAAATCAATGGAAAATCTCTTGAATATTTTCCGTTGAGTAAAATGCGTATAATAATTTGCACGGATCTGTCTGAAGGGTTGCATAAATCCAAAGCTTCGTTTTATTCATTTTAAAGTAAATTTTTTGGGGAAAATGACCGGGTAATGCTTCCGGACAGGGCACCACTCTCCTTATACGCACGCTGATCGGGTCGAATAACACCGTAAAAAAATAAAAGTAAAAATTACCGTATTACTATACAATTTAATAACAATGTCTTGATGTAATATTGTAATATCTGTTTTACTTTAAAAGCCATGGATTTCATTATTTTTCTAGGAACTTGTTTGTAGAATGATTGTTTTATATCACATGTGCTATTAAATGAAACTTGATATGATTAAAGTATATTCTTGGTGAATAGTGTCATCGAAACGAAATTACTGCTCTTGGAAAACGTTGATACTATTATGCATCATGAGAACAAAAGTATGGATATTGTATCTTTGTTTAATTTTAGACATAGGTACTTTAATTACCTATAAATGTAAACTTCTTTCTGTTTCAGACAATGGAAGCCTAATACTCACTATCGGTCTAAAAGAATCTCGCACATTAAATGTTATTTTCGTGTATCGCCATGTTCACGAAAAATGGCTTATTTTCTGTTAACTAGTGCTAACCTGACCAGATCTGGCTGGGGAGTACCTAGCACGCCCAAAAACAATCTAAGTGATATGTATATGCGTTCATATGAAATGGGGGTACTTTTTATACCAAAATTATTTAATGAGGAATATTTTGAAATTCAAGACTGCGAAAATAATAAGAACCAAAAATTATTTCCGTTTATGTTGAAATTACCGTTTGTGCCTTATGAAGATAGCGATGTGCCTTGGTATACTAAAGAACAGAATCGAACTACGTTAAAATATTTGTGCAAAGTTGAGGATGATAACGATGATGTTGATGATTGTGAAAACAGCAATGGTGATGATTAGGAAATTGTACAGTTCATTTCTTAAATTAAATATTCTGCAATAGATTTCCGGTTTTATTAACCGACTTCAACAAGAAGTTTTTTTGTGTGTTCCGCCATTACTCGGAACCGGCTGAATTTGGGTCGTTTAAACTGGATTCTATTAGGTGGTCCCATATTTTTTTCGACGACAGCTTATACCGTTTTCTAGAAAATCGGGAAAAACTTTTAACCGAATATCTCTTATAGTATACTTTAGTGGAGGCGGTAATATTAAAAGTGTCTCTGTTCGAAACCTCCGGTGTAATGAATTTAAAAGTGACTGGAATTAAATCAAAATAAATGTCAGTTAATCAACTTCAAGAGGAAGTTTCTCAGTAGGTCACTGTATACAGTGTATCTGCATAAGTTGGAATCTTGGTAATGAATAATATTTAGAGGAAAAGTTATTCCTCATAAAAAGATTTGCATGGTCTGAAACGTATACTGTAATCGTTACATGCCACTTTTTCAACTGTATGTAAATAGAATTTTGCTTAATAGTGAAATACCTTTATTTTTGTTAATATCTAAAATTGTTATCAAACAGAAGTAATTAGAATTAAAAACTGCTTCAGATTATGTCAATGCCAACTAAAAAATGTATAATAAATATTCATGTAATTTTTTCAAATATATATAGAAGGTTTGACAAAAATTATCAGTTGTGCTTCAAAGTAAAGTATCTTTATTTTATATAATATCTCAAATATGCTGGAAAGCAGACGGAAAATTGCATCAGTTCTGTTTTTATACAAACTACTCAAAAACGAGATAGACTGCTCTGAACTTCTTGGTAGAATCTCTTGGTTGGTACCACAATATTTTAATAGAAATCAGAAACTATTTTTTGTTGCGACGGGGCGGACTAACTTCGAAAAGTTCGCTCCATTAAATAGAATGTGTATGTTTTGTAATGAGTTAGGGGATACGGATATTTGGGCGGAAGGGTCAGGTAGTTTTTACAGAAAAATTAATAAAATATTTTAGATTATTTTTTATTATGATTATATATTAGTTGCTAATATTTAGTACTTATTTTTGTATTTTACAGAATGTTGTAGCTTTTAGATTCATTTGTTAAATATTTTTATTGTTATGGGAATGTTATAATTGGTTATTCTCTTTATTTGACTTGGTGCTATATGTTAATTTGTGAAAATTGTAATCTGTTATTGGGGCTTGCCCTGTTGATTACTTGAATAAATAAATTGTAATCAAACAAAGTGTATTTGAATTGAAATTTACATCTAATTATGCTGTATCACTAAAAATTGTATAAGGAATATTTTTGTTAATGAAAAATTGATGTATTATAAAATTTCGTGAAGAAGAGAATATTAAATGAATGTAATGGAATTAATTCTAAATGTTCAATAATTAATAGACCTATAATACTATTCTAAACCAGCATGAAATTATACTAACTTTCCGATGGCTACCGAAATCTACAGAAATGTATCCTTCAATGCTGGGTTGAAATTTGAAATAAGATATCTGACAGACAACAGCAAAAGACTATACAAAATTTTATTATCTTCTCTAATATTCTGTCAACCGAAATGTAATCTTATTTCTGTAAATATTTGTATTATCAGAAGTAAGTTTTATTAAGAATTTACCTGTTTGTAAAATAAATTATCTTGGAACCATTCATTTTCGTACATGACCACAGTTTACATTTCCTATTCGTGTTTAAGAGTCATGCGTAAGTACTTTTACTTTAGAATAGTATTATAATAGTTATTAAATTTAAGTTATCTGTGCAAACTTGTAACAATAGCTATATATTATATAGTAGTGGAAAAAATTAAAGGATCAAAAAATAATTCCAAATTTTTTGACGTTTTTCAATTAGCTGTATTTCCCTTGAAAATGGTCGCCCTGGAGTTAAAAAAAAGGATTTTAAAGCTTGAAGTTTCTAGTTTTGAGATCTTATGAGAAAAAAAATTTCAAGCAACGTGTACCGCTCAATCCTAACGAATACCATAACAAAAAAAATTTCAATTTTTTTTTGGTTTTCTTTTTTGGTGTACGAACTTGAATTTTTTTCTTTTCAATCAACCACTACATGGATAGAATAATTTGTTCATTCAGCTTTAAATTTCTGTTTTGCAAAGTTCAATACGACCACTTCTCGCTGAGATATCGAACTTTGAGTGGAAAAGGATCTTTTTGTCTTTAACCATCAATACCTCAGCAACCCCCGATCGCACATGAAAATTAAGTAAGGTGTTGTAATCTTGAATAAATTTCCCACAGAAATCAGCTATGGTTTTTTGAAAGTTTTTATTTTTTTTATTCTTTACATTAATTTGAAAAATCTAGGTAAAAAGCACGTTTGATGGCTTTTGGGATCACCAGCCGCTAAATTGAAAATATCGAGAAAACCAGTAATGTTAAGTGTGCGTTTTACAGTTCAATATGCCAACAAAAACCCTACAATGTTTCGTATAAATCCATCGAGCCGTTTTTTTGTTTTCTTCGATCGAATTTTTGAATACCTTGAAAAGTTGATTTTGATTTTAAATGATCATAACTTAACAAAATGCAAAAACTATATTTTTTCTGTTTCTTGTACAATATAATGCATAAATCTGTTTAAGATTGCAGGAAAACAAAAGAGAAATTGAAAAAAATTTTTTTGGAAAATTTGGAATTTTTTTTTTAACAAATGAGTATTCTTTTTTAATGTCCCAAAGCGTACCCCGTGAAGGTTGCCCGATCGGATTTACGCTTCTTTTGTGTGCGTTTGTGTATTTGAGTGTTTGTGTATGTATGTTCGTCTGCCCGTTCGTCAGGTATATTAATAACGGGTATTGCCACCCCTGTTCTCAATAACGGCTGCTAAGGGTTCAGTCATATTGATGCAGCGGGCAATCTGAGGTTGAGGGATGGTGTTCCAAATTTGCAGAAGTGCACGCTCTAATGTGGCCAAGTTCTGCACATTTGGATACTCACTGCGCAAACGACGACCCATTATGTCCCAAACATGCTCGATGGGATTGAGGTCTGGACTCATTGGTGGATGCCGCAGCAAAGTGATGTCATGGCGTTCCAAAAAGCGTCTGGTGATGTTGGCTGTGTGTGGGCGTGCGTTATCTTGCATTAGAATAAACTCCTTCTGACGTTGCCGTCTACGCAGTACAATTGGTCTCAAAATTTGGTCAATATAGCGCTGAGCTGTTAAGTTATCGCGCATAATCACCAGAGGTGTTCTCCAATCTCGCGAAACGCCGCCCCAGACCATGACTGACCCACCACCAAAGGCGACAGTCGGACGAACAAAGTCCTGGCGAAAACGTTCACCACGACGGCGCCAAACAAGCGGACGTCGGTCGCTCCCATGTAAGTTGAACCTGGATTCGTCAGTGAATAAAACATTTCTCCATTGTC
Source organism: Octodonta nipae (assembly GCA_034190945.1). NCBI lineage: Eukaryota > Metazoa > Arthropoda > Insecta > Coleoptera > Chrysomelidae > Octodonta > Octodonta nipae. The sequence continues at coordinate 173,097,900 of CM067216.1, forward strand.
TCAATGTCCAAGCCCGATGTGCGTTGGCATACGCTAAACGTTCTCGGCGATGTCTCGCTGTCAACCTGGGTACACGATTAGGATGTCGTGCATTTAACCCATTTTCGCGAAGACGGTTGATGACTGTACGGGAAGAAATGTTTCGTACTTGGTGTCGCTGTTGTACCCGATTTGCAAAATTTCTCGCCACAATGTTCGCACTGATGAAAGGCTCACGTCGAACGTGTCGGACAACTGCTCGATCATCTCTAGCAGTCGTGACATGATGGCGTCCTTGTCCAGTACGACGAATGTATTGGTTCGTCTCCCGGTATCGTGCATACGTTCGAGATACGACGGATTGACTAACACCCATCCGGGTGGCAACATCACGTTGACTGCAACCTTCTTCGAGCAGAGTAATCAAACGAGCAACCTCTAGCTCTGATAAATACCTTCTAACCATGATCGGAAAGCAACTTGTTTTTTTTTTGCAAATTTATGAAATTTTTTGTAACGCAGAAGGAGTGGTTTTGAAAAAACCAGTTTTTTAGCGTTTTAAGAGTTCACGAAAACTAACGATAATAAATTTCTGAAAAGCGTCTAGATCGAGTTCAAAATTCTATTGGGTATATCAACTTTGAAATTTAATTAAAATTTTAATTCAGTCGAAGTTTAAAAATCAAGAAAATCAATGGAATGCAATAACAGAATCGTGTTATAATTTTTTTGGAGTCATTAAAAAAATTTCAAATTTCTTCCTTTTTTTTATTTTTTTTGGGTCATTAAAAAAGAATACAAATTTGTTGAAAAAAAAAATTTTTTTTTAATTTCCCAAAATTTTTTTTTCCAATTTCTCTTTTGTTTTCCCGTAATCTTAAACAGATTTATAAATGATATTGTATAAGAAACAGAAAAAATATAGTTTTTTGCATTTTGCTAAAGTTATGATCATTTAAAATCAAAATCATCAACTTTTCAAGGTTTTCAAAAATTCGATCGAAGAAAACAAAAAAACAGCTCGATGGATTTAAACGAAACTTTGTACGGTATATTGAACTGTAAAAGGCACACTTAACATTACTGGTTTTCTTGATATTTCCAATTTAGCGCCTGATGATCCCAAAAGCCAACAAAAGTGCTTATTTTCTTGATTTTTCAAATTAATGTAAATTTTTTTTTTTTTTTTCAAAAAACCGTTGCTGATTTTTATGGAGTGTTTGTTCAAGATTTCAGAACCTTTCTTACTCTTCTTGTGCGATCAACGGTTGCTGAGATATTGATGGTTAAACACAAAAAGATCCTTTTCCATTCAAAGTTCGATATCTTAGCGACAACTGGTCATATTGAACTTTTCAAAAAAACAATTTAAAGCTGAATAAACAACTTATCCGATCAATAGAGTGATTTATTTCGAAAAAATTTTACATGTTCATAGACCAAAAAACAACATTGAAAAAATTTTGAAAAAAAAATTCTTATGGTATTCGTTAGGATTGAGGGATACACGTTTGCTTGAAAAAAGTTTTCATCATCAGGTCTCAAAACCAGAAACTTCAAGCTTTAAAATTCTTTTTTTAAAAGTCCGGTACGACCATTTTCAGGTGAAAACCAGACACTTGAATAACGTCAAAAAATTTGGAATTATTTTTTGATCCTTTAATTTTTTCCACTAGTGTAGTTGATAAAAAAACCTCTTCCCATCCTTAATTACTGGTTTTTTAAATACTTTATTGACAAAATAGATAAAAAATTGACAAACTGGTCGTTACTCTAAAAAATCATAAAATTTCATATGAAATTCCATAGATCCGTAGAATAATTTGAAAATGGTAAAAAATCGGTAGAAATGGCAGCACTGATGACCCTGTTTTTGCAGTAAACTTGCAGGGATGAGACACTTTGAGCCCTCTGCATTTGGTTTGTAAAAGTAGGTGAGGTTATCGTAATAGCAATAGCTTTAGCATTGCGATGGGATTACCATTGTCCACCTTTTTCATACATGGTGGTAAATAATGTCTTATATTAATTTCATTATTATTCAGAAGGCTTAATGTAAAATGTTTACATTATAATACGAAGTTAGTCAGTACATACATTTATTGGCAAGTAACGTTCAGTGGCAGCTCCAGCCAAAAATCTCAGGGGGGAACTACCTAGGGGTTTGGAAACAAAGGTATCAATATCGGTATCGGTAGTAGTATCGAAACCAAACTTAGCTCATGTACCTTCTAGATATATCCTGTCATGCACAAATTCGTTGCAACGCTAGAAAGAGAAGGCAATAGAGACAGTAACAGGCTATTTCACTTCGTGGAGGGAAGCAGCCAATGAACAACATGCTGAACGTATTTCATTAAAAGCAGCTCCCAACCAAGTGAAATAGCCTCTTACCCTCTCTATTGCCCTCTCTCTTGTTAGTCCTACCATTATATTTGTGCACTGCAGACTATCGCCAGAAGGTACAAGCTCTAAGAAACCAAAGAATCGATACTGGTATCAAAAGACAGTTATTGTACCAATTTAGTGGGGAAAAATTCAGAACACTATCAATTTAGCGGGTGGTGACACGAACTGTCATCAAAATATTGAAATTGGAACAACTATCATAAAATACAGAAAGATATAAATTTAGAGCTGATAACCTACAATGCTTACGTTTTGAGTGAATTTTAAACTTAACAGTAAAGTGGCCTTATTTTCATACCAAACCCGTATTTTCTGCATAAGAATTTTTCTGCAAATAGGAAGTAAATTTTGATAAAACATTTTTTCAAAGTGTCACTATGTCTATCAGAAATCCTGCCACAGTTGGAGATGAGCCTCAGACATAAATAAAATACGTTTTCTGATAGTGTTTTTTTATTAAAATAGAGATACAATTATAAACAATTTTCCCAAATTAAAGTCGTTTATTGAGGTAAACCATTGCTAGTTAAAATGTATGTCTTTATAGAAATGACTGATTATGTATTACAATAAAAGTATACAAAAAATAAAATAAATTATTAATAGTATTATTAACAAATAAAATAATGTACTGTTAACAAAATTAATAAAATTGTCGATTTTTTTAGTCTAACATTAAAGTATACCCGTTCCGTTAATCTGTAGCTGCCTTAGAATGATTTCTCTTATTGCCGTTTTTCTGATATTCAATGGCTTTTTGGGTTTTGCCAGAGATAACTTTTTTATATTTTTTCTTTGGAAAAAATGGCACACCTTGAACTGCATGTCTTTGATTTACTGCATTTAGAAATTTGTTTAAAGTAGGCCCCGTGACTCGATCACCGTTCTCTTCTTGATTTCCAAATTGAACATGCAATAGATGCATTATATTAATTTTGAACGATCGGCCATTGAGAACCGTCATAATAGCAGGCACAAAAATAATGGATAATATTAAAATAAATGGAACCATGATAATGTTGTACGGAAACGGTAGCTGACCTGAAAACAGACATATTATACGATAATAAACTGTAATATTTAAAACAGAAGTACATCTTAGTAGAATATAAATTATTATATACTTTAAGGAAATTCACACTAAATATCATATATTTTTCAAAATTTGGAGGGTAAAAAAAATTCTAATCTTATAATCATTTTGGAAAAATAACACCACACTTGGAGAACAGAATATAATATATATTTAAAAATCCAAACATTTCAAGGTCTGAATCGGACCTCGTCGGTATTATAATATAAATTTGACACTGATAGTTTTAACAATGATATAAACTAATAAAATGTATTGTTTTTAGATAATACTAATAAGATCATATATCACAGTGTTCTAGTTAGAGGAACGTGAAAGAGTTGTCTTCAGAATTAATATTAATTTTGCTATAAGATAATTCATACGCTATAAATACGAACAAAGAAGTCTGTTGTCACAAAAGAAAACATATGAAAAAAAAAACTGAATGCCCATTACTAATTTCATCTTTAATTGTCGACAACCTGAAACGATGAATTCTACGGATATAGAAGCGACACGATCCCTTTTTCTCAATTAAACTAAATTCGACTCTTTTAACTTTTTTTGTTGGGTACTTCATTGTGTAAGATTTACATTTATGAAGTTATATTTGATAACCAAGGTCCATTTTAATTTTTCATTGTCTTAATTGCCATTGAGTACGGGGTCTGACTTTACCCTAAAACGTTTGGAAACTTTGAAATTTATAGACTTTTCCTCAATTGTGGTGTTATTCTCCAAATTTATTCTGTGTGGCATAGTGGTGACAGGTTATGCAACCGATGTTTTTTTCTTCCTTATAGTATCCTCGGGTTCATCTGTCCTGGACAATTTTATACTATTAACGGAATTCTCGACTTCTATGGTATCCGTAGTATATTTGTAAAAATTAATTTACACCGAAAATGAATCTTCTTTATTTGCACCAAAAATTCACAATCATTACTAGACTAATAATTCCGCTAAATATATTAGAATGATGAGTTAAACTACATGAGTTGTTCCACTTCTCAACTTATCTTTTTCCATCCGTCATAGTTGTTCTCAAGGTTTCTCCGTCTGATACACTTACATGTACAATTTCTAATTCCGGATTGTTTATTTGAATTGTTTTTACAGTTTATTTATTCGCAAGAATAGTTTTTATTTAAGATGATTAATTTCTCAATAGTACCTTGGCAGGAGTCAGTCAGGTACTGTAGTGTACGGCTGAAGGATAGACTAATAGGAATAGCAGAATATGCTCGTCCAATCACGCTGACGACCTTCGACAGAAGTACCAAGGTTCTGCTGGATCTTCACCATTTCGCCCGACTGTGGAAGGAAGGGTGTGGTTCTGGTTTTCTTGATGCCCAACATCGTACAGACATATTAGAGTACGTTGAATTCAAAAAATTCAAAACCTTTGTTCGAATGTAACTCCAACGGGATACCAAATCTGCTAAATAGTTGTTCCACCAGCACTGTTGCCACCGTGGTTGCTTCTTGTATAGCATATACCTCAGGCCATTTGCTAAAGTAATCTAATGGGACCAAAATATATTCTTTCCCCTCTCGGATTCGGGAAATGGAACGGTTACATCAATGGAAATTCTCTCAAATGATACTCCCACATCGTATCTTCATTCTGCCCTTGGTTCGAGTCTTCCGGTCCTTACTGGCTACACAGGTGTCATAGTTCCGGTGCCAGGCTCTGACGTCCTCGAAGTAAGTAAGCCTAGTAATATCATTGTCGAATTTTATCCAGAGTTTTATTCATGCCCAGATGACACCCGGTAATCCCATAATGTACTTCGGTCAGGTCGGCGGGTACCTTTTTCTCTGGGCCTACCAATTGGGACTTGGTTTCTCTACCATCACTGTCTTGCCAAATTCTTTTCAAAATTCCATTCTCTACCTTTAAGTATCCAGCTGCCTCGTCCCCTCGTGGCCTGGGTGCCTTTCTCTTCTTGAGTGATAGGATTGGTGCGCGATTTCTGGGTCCGCCATTTGGTCCGTTGTATTTATTCACCTGCACACGAATGTGTCAGATGGAGATGCCCTCTCGCTGTGTTCCATATTCAAACAATGCCCGCAATCTGCTTTACAGGATCTTCTTGACATTGCATCGACATTATTATGCAAACGACCAGAGCGTTATTCAACTTTGAAGATGTATTGCAGTAATTTCTACTGCCACCTGGTTTCGAGAATCCACAGCTTTAGCACTCGATCACTCACTCATCAGCATTTTGAACCTGGGATAGAACAGTCTCCAAACCTTTATTGCTAGCGTAGTGTAGGACACGCTAGGATTGCATCTCTTTTTACGTGGTCTGATCTTGTCTTCGTTAGTACGGATTCCTGATTCAGAAATGACGTGGCCCAAAAACTTTAGCTTTTTAGAACATGGAAGACGTCTTAATGTTGAGTCCCAGGTTAGCATTTGTAATTTTGGAACATACTTCACGGCGGTTCTTCAGATCCTGTTCATCTGGTGTAAAGTATGTCAAGTGGCCGGCAAACTGTTTTATAAACTCTTTACTGGGGACCCAGAAGATGTTTAACTTTAATATTGTTTTGGTAAAACATAGATGCTATAGTAAGGAGTAAATGAATGTTTATTCATGTAAACTTTTTTTATCAATTAATATTGCAGTCTTTTTTGCATTTTTTTAAATTTACCAAAAAAAAAAAACAAACTGATACGACCCAAAATCGATGTTTAGTAATGTTAAAATGCCTAGAGTACGTGTATGCAGAATGTATAGCCAGCTAAGTGAATTTGAACGAATTCGAATTATTGGTTTACAGGAGGCGGGTTTTTCGAGAAATCGCTAACCGCACGACAGAAATCCAACAACTGTTATGAAATGTTGTCAAGCTTAGTTTCATAATAACCAAAATCGGAGAAGAGTAGGTACTGGAAGTCGAAGAGGCACAAATGAAGTTCAAGATCGACGTCTAAGATTTAAGGACTTTAGAGATCGATTTTCGACAACTCGAAATTTGTCTGATGAGTGGTAAGGAGAAAAAGGTCATCTTGTCCGAACGCTTTACCACCGTTTAAGGTTTTTTGGACTGTAGCATTATCGATCCCATCTTGTACCAACTCTGACCGCTGAGCATCGATGGCAACGACTGCAGTGGTGCAGACAACGAAAAACATTATTATCTGGAATGACATCAGATCGTCTTCTCTGATGAATCTCGATTCTGCCTGGGTGGACATGATGGCCAAAGAAGAGTTAGATGATGTCGAGGAGAAAGACCAGAAATTAGATCCAGATTTGAAAGAAGTTATCCGGTGGTAGGAAGAAGACCGCAAACCTACGTGGCAGGAGATTTCCCGATACTCACCAACCATAAAGTCGTACTGGGCTCAGTGGAACTCCCTCATCCTGGAAAATGGACTTCTCAAGCGCGTCCTGGAAACTCCAGAAGAGGGAAACGACAGAAAACAGATTGTAGTTCCCAGAAATAGGAGATAAGACATCGAAGATGAATTTATCCTAGGTATGGACCTTATTAGACAGTATTGCTTCATGTTTGATCCAAGGTACGACGTCTTGAGGTTCCGGAATGAAGAATTTGTATTAACAAGTCCCACCAGTGATCATAAGGCTTCAATAAAAGTCCTAGCCAAATCCACAATGAGGGTGCCAGGTACGACTGAACAGATCATCCTCGGTCAGCTAGACAAAAATCCTGGTAGGCTGTGTTGGATTGGTAGAGCCCGGCCAGACAGACAGACATCACATAAATACCTGATTTGATTGTTGAAACTGTCAAATAACAATATCCAACTACCCAGCGGAGAAGAAATCGCTTGCTTTGAGCCAATTAAGGCCATAGTCAACTATGAAGAGGCACATAAGATGTCGACAGCCAAAATTGAGCCAAATAGAGACATTATGGGAGGATCTGAAGATGAGTGGAAACACCTTATACCGAACATAAAAAGCAAAACAATTTATCGCATATAACTGGGAAATTTTCAATAGCAGTGATGGAGTTACCGGCCGAGCCAATATCATGCAACATAGAATCAATACAGGAAATGCCCAACCCATACGGCTACCACCTAGACGAGTACCACTAGGTCAGCAACAAGCTGTTGACGAGAATATAGACACTATGCTACAAAGTGGAATTATTGAACCATCCATTAGCCCTTAGTCTGCACCGGTAGTGTTAGTTAAGAAAAAGAAAGGTACCACCAGATTTTTTATAGATGACACACGCACGACCTTATCGGGATCCACTTGGTTCTCAACCTTGGACCTAAAAAGTGGGTATTGGCAAGTTGGTCTTCACAAACTTGATAAAGAGAAGACAGCATTCTCCACCAACAAAGGACTGTTTTAGTTTACTGTCATGCCTTTTGGTTTATGCAATGCCCGTGCCACATTTGAAAGACTCATGGAATTTGTATTGAATGGATTAACCTGGAAGATATGTCTTGTTTAATTAGATTACATCTTAGTTATAGGCAACACATTTGACGATCACCTGAAAAATCTACGGGAAGTATTCGGCAGGATTAAAAATGCTAACCTTAGTCTCAATCCTTGTGTTTCCTGTTCCAAAAGGAAGTAGTGTTCTTGGGTCACATCGTATCAGAGACAGGAATAAGAACAAATGAGGACAAGGTGGAAGCTATTCGCGACTGGCCTGTTCCCAAAGATAAGCAAGAACTACGGAGCTTCTTGGGACTTTGTCTTACTACAGACGATTTGCTACCATCGCTGCTCCATTACATAAGCAGACAGCAGAAAGAGTCGTTCCATTGGAACCAGGAGTGCGACGAAGCATTCAAAAAATTAAAAGCAACCCAGTGTTCAAGCTCTATTCTGGCCGTCCCAACAGAACACGGCAACTTTATTCTCGGCACAGATGTCAGCAGTATTGCGATTGGCGCCGTTTTATCCCAGGTCCAGGATGGAGAAGAACGTGTAATAGAATTCTATAGTCGAAGATTGTCTAAACCAGAGAAGAACTACTGCGTTACCAGAAAAGAATTGTTGGCAATAATCCGAGATTTTGATCATTTCCACAAATATCTTTATGGTAGTGAAATTCTCATAAAAACTGCAGCTCTCAAATGGCTACTGAATATGAAGACACCCGAAAGACAATTCACCAGGTGGATGGAAAAACGACAGCAGTATCATTTCAAGATCCAGTACCGTGCCGGCCGTATTCATAAAAATGCTGACGCTTTGTCCAGAAGACCCTGCCGCGAAGACTGCGGGCATTGCAGACAAATTGAACAAAGAGAATGCATTCCCATCAGACAGATTAGGGCAACGGTAAATGAAGATTGGACTACTGAGCAGTGCCGAGCAGACCAGTTACAAGATCCAGACATCGCAACGATTCTGACGAAGAAGAATGAAGGAGCGGATAGACTCCGATAGGAAGAAATAGCTGGTCAAAGAATGATCCTAAAAGCGTTGTGGGCCCAATGTAGCGTTAGTGAGCCGGCTCATTTCGTTCAGCTCACCAAAACGAGTCGTTCACAATGAGTCGTTCAATTGAACGATCTCCTAAAACACAACCGTTTAGCCTTAGGCGGATATATATAATGCCTTTACTTGTGTAGTTTACTGCTCAAACTAATATTAAAGTTTTGCTGAGTCATAATTTAAAAATCATTAATTTACTTAAATACAAAAATTTTATTTTTGTATTATTTGGTCACAAAAATAAGAAAACAACTCTAAACATTAAAAACAAATAAAAGTATTATGCTTACTTATAACCCAAATAGAAATTTATATAACAAAAACACTGCAAAACAATAACAATCCTGTGCCTTAGTGCCTGTCATAATAAAAATTTAAAATACCCATTCATCGATTCGTTGAAAATAAAACTTTCCGACTAAATTTTAAAATACCTTTCATCTCATGAACCAGACGGGTGAAGGCTCTTTTCTGCCCACTGCTCCGAGCCGAGGTGACTGTGCCGGTCGGAAGATTGAACGATGAACGAGTCTAGTTCGTGATTGAACGTTGAACGTTTAGCACATCCTATGACTCTCGACTCGCTCGAGCTGAATGACTATTAATGGCGAACTGAACGAGCTATTTGACTTAACTGTGCCGCTCATTCGTGACACATGTAAAAGAGTAGTTCGTTTTGAACGACTCATTCACGAACGACCCAATACTAGACCAATTGGATTCTCTTCGAGTCGAGAATGGAGTTTTGAAGAGAATCTGGGAAATTGCCGATGGGAAAGAAACTACATCTCAGTTAGTCGTACCCAAGAAAAGAATACCCGCCATCCTGCAGAAGTTACACAAGGGTATTTTTGGAGTTCACTTGGGCATTAATAAAACCCTCCATAAGGTACGAGAACGATTTTACTGGGTAAACTACTATGAAGACGTAAGAAAATGGTGCCGTAAATGCTACGTATATACAGCCCGTAAGGAACCCAAAAGTCTATCAATTGGAAAAAGGAAAAATACAACGTGAGCATTCCTTTTGAAAGAATTGCCATGACATAGCCGGGCCATTCCAAGTAACAAAGAGGGGTAACAGATATATCCTTGTTGCTGTTGATTACTTCAGCAAGTGGCCTGAAGTTTTTGCTATTCCCAATCAAGAAGCAACCACAGTAGCAACGGTTTTAGTGCAGCAGCTGTTTAGCAGGTTTGGGGTACCAATGGAACTTCATTCCGACCAAGGCAGGAATTTTGAATCAAATGTGTTCCGGAAGGTGTGCGACTTGATGGATATTAACAAAACCAGTACTACGCCATTACACCCACAACCAGACGGCATGGTAGAGAGATTTAACAGGACTCTAGAAATGCATCTTTCCAATGTGGTCGACCGTAACCAACGGGATTGGGATAAGCACATATATATGTTCTTGTTCGCATATAGATCCGCTGTACATGAAAGCACCGGGTTAACCCCAGCTAAGGTTTTGTTTGGATAGAAAATAAGGCTTCCATGTGACGCCATATGAATCCCCTGTGGAAGTTAATGATTATGAAGACCAATTACGGTATAGACTACTGGCTACCCATGGATTGGCAAGAAAGTACATGGTAGCCACAAGTGCCATGATGAAAGTCCGGTATGATTTAAAAGCGAATTCGACCAGATTCCAGCAAGGTGATTAGGTCTGGTTGTACAATCCACAAAGGACTAAAGGCAAATCACCGAAGTTGTCACCTTCATGGAATGGACCCTACGAGGTTATCAAGAGGATAAATTATGTTGTGTTCCGTACCTAACGCAGCCCAAGGGTAAAGATGAAGGTTGTCCATCTGGATTGTCTGACCCAGTATTGAGGAGAAGCATCTAATCGGGACGATCAGAACTAAAGGGGGTGGGGGCAGTATTACGGAAAGTTATAACGTCGGCCGAGGGCGGACCCTGTATATACCTGCCAAGTGTAACTGTCATTTCGGGAAAAATCTACATAATTCGCTATTAGAGCCATTGAGTTATCTTGACGACTCTTGAGTGTATAAATTGTATATAAATATAATACCCACGGGATCCCTATGTTATATATATATATATATATATATATATATATATATATATATATATATATGTTTTAGGTGGTTTCCGGGAATTCATCCGCGTAGTTGATAACTGATCCCTGCCGGGAGCGAATTCCTCGAGTAACTAGAAGCGAAAGCAGAAGGCTACGAGAATTATGCGAACCGACCTGAAGAGGGCAGATGTGACTCTGCCGAAACGTCGTCATTTTACCATCGATCCCGATTCGTAAGGCATAAATACATTACTGAACTGTGGAGTAAATTCAACGAAACGGACCCGTGGTTAACAAGAAACATGAGCCAAGAAGAATCGATGACGTTGAAATAGCAGTTGTAATGGAACCGAAAAAATCTTTTAAGACAAATTGCGTTAATATTAGGTATTCCACGAAGTAGTGTTCACAGAATTCTGAAACGTAATAAGTTCCATCCCTACAAAATCAGACCGATCCCAGAATTAAATGAAGATAACTTTGACAGAGGAATAGAATTCTAGAGGTGGCCAGCAAGGTCGCCCGATATGACCCCCAGGATTTTTTTCTTAGTGGGAAGTATGCTACTCCTCCAAAGTGACTGGATGATCTGAAACATCACATCCAGGAAGAATGTGGCCGACTTACTCCAGATGATGAATTTGAGGCACGATTATATCACGGCCTTGCAATGTTATAATAAAATGATTTAAAATCCATGGTCAGTTTCGTTTTCCATGTCACAACAGCAAAACGTCTTTAAAATTACAAGCGAATTATATATTTTAATTATTATTCGTCAAAAACATCAGAGATCAGAAAAATATCGAGGAATCACGTTTTAATTCGTAAATTCCTTAAACATTGATGGAATATCAAAGACGACACACCATTGAATTCCTTTTTAAACAGGCTTTAAAACGAGGTGTTTCTTTTGGTAGGATTATATTTTAAAAAATAATAAGTAGCTAGCGCTGAGGGGATGAGGGTACAACTTAATGAAAGGTTGGTATAGCCAAATATGTCCTTCTTCGTATATCTTTTGACGTGTTTTTGCAATTTTCAAAATAATGAGTATTTTGGGAAATATTCCAGGTGGCTTGTTTTCGTTGGGTCACCCTATATATAGATATAAGATGTTAGATAATTCAAGTATACATACCCCACAATTCCTTGACAAATGCTCCCGTGCCAGTTCCAAGTGATGATAGAGGAATTATAATTACATGTTTAAGCTGTTGTAGACCAACCTCAAGAGGAGATACTACCTTTTTCTCACACTTATCATCAACTACAAAAAACGTATAAATCAATGTTATGGAGAAATAAAATATTGGGACAGCCTAATAGGAAATTAACGACCGAGTTCATTACACCATTTCCACTAGCATTTTTTTTATTCAATTAACGTATAATAGAATATGGAAGTCGTCCATTACATCCCTACAACGTGCGACGGAGGTGTTACAGGACGGTTACACAAAATTGTGTACATAAGAAGTTTAAAAATGATGGCATTCCTTTTAACTTCCACGTCAATAGTCGTGTTTTCTCCCTCCACATATATTAGCGCAAAAAATATATAAAACAATTTTATACATGCAAGGATAAAATTCAATCGTGTGCTTCTTTTTATAATAATAAATACTAAAATAATCGTCTATAATATATCACGAAGATTAATCGGCACACAAAAAAGTGGTCTGTGCTTTTGACCATCTAAGTTGATTTAGCTGGCAAACCCTTCTATTTTGGAGTAGATTGCGAAGAACTGCTTGAAATTGCTAAAAAATCATGAAAAATTATACAAAAGAAAAAGTTTTTTAACGAAATCTATTATATATTTTTAATGCAATGCGCTGAATCCAAATCAGAAGTGTGGCTTGTACACCCACTAACTTTGAGAAAATTGTTGAAAAACGCTAACAAAAGTAAAAAATCGTAAAAATAAAAATAGTCATGGAGTAGTAGATAACATAAAAAATTTGGAGGTTTTGCGAGCTAAACCAACTTCAGATTTGGATTCAGCACTCAAATAAATAAGAAATATACTTGATTTAGTTCGGGATTTTCTTTCCTTTGCATAACTGCAATTTTTACGATTTTTGTTACTTTTAGTAGTTTTTTGCAATTTACTACAATTCTGGAGGTATGCAGGTCGGAATCGGATTCAGTGCATTAAAATACATAAAAATAGTTGGGTAAGGTCAAATGCACAGACCATTTTTTTTGTGTGATATCTATCAGGGCAAGGAAGCTGCGTCCGACATACAGCCTGGGTCCGACACTGACACTTTAACTGTTTAAAAGACGACTGCTGTTGTTTTAAAGTATTGAATGAGAATATTTATACTAGTAATACCATTATAAAAACAGTACAGTAAAAGACTTCCATATAACTATTATATATTACCCGAATATTGCGAATATTTCCCTGAAATTTCTGTCGTTAACTTCCGAAATAAACAGCATGAAAAAATGAATTATAATGATGTCTCGTACTAAAATCTGCTAAATTTTATAAATATACCCTTTACATTTTATGAATTATCTTCTTTAGAAATTGACTTTAATACTATAAAAAAATAAGCACCTACTATTTTTAGCAAAATGAAAAAATTATCAGGTTAAAATAACATTTGATTTATCTATAGTCAAAGTTAGGTGAGTTATTTACTATAGCAGTCGAATCGTACAAGTCACATTAACAACTCTCTTAAATTAGAAAATATTGTAAAATAAATAAAAAATAGGTAATTAATTTCGAAGATTGTTCAGGATGTCTTTGATTATTTTGCCTGTTGTAAAATGCCTAATCTCCTGGCCGCTCCTGGTCATTTATCAACTGTATGGAAGTGACAAAAAGTAACATCTATTATATTTTCATTAAATTTGACTGAAAGCCATTTGCCATGAGGATACATTTAGGTCTTTAAATGTCTTTGGATGTTTGCGCCACAGAATATATACATATATACCTACATACTTATGCATGTGACATATATGTAGGAATAATGAATGATTTTCTTATACACTGGGCTTCTTGTCTATTAAGAATATCTATCACTTGAATAATAAGTTTTGGTATTCAAAAGTTTCGGTGACTTCAGTCACACAGTCCTATGATAGTTAATTATTACAAGAATAATTATATTATTCTGTCTGTTCATTGGGGTTTTTCTCCTCATTTCGTATATCTAATAGTATTTGAAATTTCTAATGCAGACAAATTCTAATAGCCGTAATTTCGAAAAATTGCCCGGATTCCTGGTTGCTCTTTACAGCGTGTCTTCCTTACAGATGTTCTGAGAGAAAGACTATGATCAATTAGTCCTCTTGTATACTAATAGGTGTACACACTGTATATTCAAAGTATTTATTTACTATGAATGTAAGTTACAATTTTGAACATAGGTTAACTTCGTTTCTTACATCCTACTTAACAATACTAAAGTTTTATCAGCATGATGAATTTCTAATTCCTATTATACTATCCTCTTTTGTTAAAAATGGTAACAAACAAAGAAAAATTAAATGGGCAATACAAATATGAGATTTTATAAAGCAAAGATGCATTGTAAAATCTATTGATATATTTTGTGTTTAACTTTTTCTATTGAGTTAGTTCTAATGAGAATCGGCAACTCATTAAAGACGGTTCAGTGTAGCTTGTATGTCTCTGGGTTATTGAATGTTTAACAAACGTTACTGGCAAACTGTGATTGAAAACATTATGAGTGTATAATTTGATAATTAATTTCTATAAGAATACTGGTTGTTTAACATGAATTTAATTTAAGATCGCCCCCTCCGAGAGCCTAAAAGTTAGTAAATTTATTATTAAAACGTTATCTTAACTCCAAGAACATAGAAGGTCACTTCTATCGGTTTACACCTCATAACGACCATATTTAATGTAATAGTCCAAGAAATATGGGTTTAAAATCACATTTAGGTAAATTTAGTACAGAATGAAATCCCCCGGATCCGCACCTGAATGCGAGTAGATTACTTTTCAGAAAGAGTGGCTCAGGTGGATTTAAAAAAAATTATAAACATCATAATTTTTATTACTTACTCTTTGGTAATAAAGAATTTAGAGAATGTGGTTTATTTCTACTATCCCACATAAATATGTCATTAATTATTATGCACTCTAGGTGTAGGATATTTCAGAGTTTATAGAATTTGTATAATTTTGCTTACTTGCTTTGTTACATAATCTACTTATGAGTTTTCCAAACTAACACTAGCCTTTCATCAATCCAAATGTCCAAATATTTTACATATTCAACCCTCCGTATTTTATTATTAAAGTCACATTTTTCTACCCCTTGTGTTAAACAATTGGAACTATACATTTTGAGGCTGCAAATAGTCGGCAGAGTTCTTGATGTGAGTGCAAAAGTAATAAATTATGATTTTCTTAGTTTTAAATTTCCCATGTTTCATCTTGATCTATTGTCACAGTTTCATCTGCAAAACAAACAACTGCCCCTCATTAGAAATTGACTGTTCCCTCTAGGATATCACACACCACCAACAGGGGTTTACGTAGGAGATTCTGAATTTTTACTATATGAGTTCAATTTTTTAAAATGCAATTCACTAAGTTTATCTTCTACACCTCTAATGCCTATTTAATGAAGCCTCTGCAGTGGTGTGAGTGATGTCACCTTACCAATGCTTTCTTTGGGTCTATAAAAATGTGCACCCTGGTGGAAACAGTTTTCTGAAAAAACTCTTAAGAGGTTTTCATAATTGCATAATAACTAAAAAATATTATTAGTTATTCAGAGTTGATGTTTTCATAATTTCCCAATTGTTAACACCAACATTTATTGACACTTTTTTAGACCTGGTCATGAAGAAGTCTTATGTAGGCTTCTGAAGACTTTTGGGTGTTTTCAGTGTTCAGAAAAATATTTCCACCAGGGCACTACTCATTTTCTGTCCTTTCAATATATTATGTATGATTAGCACTTGTAGAGATGTTTCAACTCCAAGACTGACAGTGAGTTCCACCATTTATTTTGAACGGTAGACTATTTTGTGAGGAACACCTTTAACATTTATAATTGTGTTCAAACTAATCCTGGAAACTATTTTTCTACTATCATGTTAGAATCTCAAATATATGGTTTATGAATCCATTTCATATTTAGTTAATGTAATTTTGTCATTTTTCTACTGTGTTTTCTTCTTAGAGAAGGCATATTAATTCGTTGACATGAAAACCCTGTGCATTTCAAAATAATTGTTGTCAATGGAAATTATACAATTATATCTTGGCATTGGTCGTAGAGATGCATAATTACTTTGTTCTTAATCTTATAATTCTTAGTGGTTATACACTGTTTGAAACAGTTTAATTGCCCCCCCCCCTCTCACATATTTATGTATGATCCCCACACAGCATGAAATATTTCTATTTCAGCAATATTGCTATGTCCATGACAAAATAATTCATGAAATATTCCTGTAATATTTTATGAAATCTTTGTGTCATATTTCATGATATATTTCAGAAGATCTTTTGTTGTAGTTATAAAAATAGTTTAAATATATTTTAGTGAATTATTTAAAAATATTTATATAATATTTAATGTTTGTTTTGAAGTATCATAAAATATTTCAGAAATCTTTGTATTTTCGCTACAAAAATCTATTGAAATAGTTCATGAAATATTTCTGTAATATTTCATGATATATTTCAAAAGATTTGTTTGTCATGAGCATATGAATATTTCAGAAATATTACAGTCAAATATTTTAAAATAGTGCTAAAATATTTGATGTGTAAAGTACCTTTTGAAAATTTTCCCAAAATATTACTATATTCACGACTAAAATTCTCCTGAAATATTTCATGAAATATTGCTGTAACATTTCAATAACTGTTTCTCTAAAGTGTCATCAAATATTTCAGTAGATGTTTTGTCATGGACATAGATTGCAGAAATATTTCTTCAGAAATTTAATGCTGTGTGGGCACAGGATGAAACTGCATGTATGGATAATTATTGTAAATGGCTTGAGTGTTGTGATATAGGTGTATATCAATATTTACAAATTAGCAAACAGTCTCAATAAAAAATGAATACAAACTAGACATGAGAGACCCAACTGTCCTTAATAATAGCCAAAAAGTATAAATTAAATATACTACATTTTTAAAATAACATTTTTAAAATAACATTTTTAAAATAACATGAATACAAATTATTAACAAAGGTATAAAGTAGTGAATAAAAAATATTAATAGATGCAGTCACAGAAAATATGTATTTCATTACAATAGGTATATTGTTTTATTTTTAGCAATATAATCACCACCTTTTTCTTATATTGATAACTCAATTAAAAACAAAGAGGTTGTTTATACTTAAAGCAATTTGCAATTAAATAAATGATGTTTTTAAATAATGCTAATTTTTATGTACCTTAATTTCTTGAGGACCACTAAATGTGTGCATGTATTTCACTTTGTTAATATGTCTAGAGGAGACAAATATGCTTCTCAAATAAGTGGCATACTTCCTAGAATGTTATAAAAGAAACAGAACTGGAGTAAGTGAAGCTAATTCAGCAAAAGCAAGAATTTTTTAAAATAAATATGTACATTTCAATTGTGCCCCTCCCTGGAGCTGTGTTCATTATATAAGGGAGAAATAAATTCATAAAAAATATATAATTACCATTAAAGAAATACTCATACCATTGAAGACCTTTACATTTTTCTGAGTTTATATTTACATTGTGAATTTCAGCTTCCTAAAACAGATATTGATTAAAATCCCAATAATAAAGATTATAAGCAGAACATACCTCTAATAAGTTTTGGTATCTAAATGCATAATCTATAATGCCTATGATAAATACAAAATACTTTAATATATACAGAAAACTATAACTATTTTTTAATAAATGGTAAAAAATATACAGCGCAAAACAAAGTCCAAACAAGACAAAGATTCTTACATTAAATAAATTTAATATTTTTTCATTTGTAGTGAGCAAAATGTCCAATACATTTTCGGAAAACTTTTTACTGAAAGCATTGTTTAAAACACTATCTAACTGCCTCAATTTTCCAACATCCACTTCTTCACTCATTACGAATTGCTTTAAAAATATAAAATCATTGTTATCCTGTTCAAAAAAATATTTTCCTCTTAACAATGCTGCATTTTCATTATCTGAGTTGGTAGAAGTTACAAGTAAATTAATTATTTTTTTTAAATAAATGAAGGTAATATCATTGGTATGTTGAGAGCAATTGCATTCCAATATTTTGTGAGTTAACATGGGTTCTGAAAACTTTTCGTCTGATTTAACTGTTTTTGCACGAGATTGGGGATTCATATCGTGAGGGTCTACCCATTCTCGTGCCAAACTTTGTGTAAAAAGAATAAGTAGTAAATACTGCATTTCACCATTTAAATGAAATTAACGATAACCTATGCTATGGACACGGTGTAATATTATTATTACACCGTGGCTATGGAGCTGTAATATGCAAATTTAAATTGGTTTGTTTTGACTTTTGACAATTCTCATATGTTTATCTGTCAATTAATTGACTCTCTCTACTTCTTCTACACTTGTAGTTTGTGCTCCTAGTTATGAAATATTGAGAGTGGGCAGGAGTGGGTATTCGACCAAGGAAGGGATGGACATCATGTGTCGGTTGGTTTGAGAAATCCTATTATCCGTTAAATAGGTAAGTAGGTAGTAGTCAGTTGAACTGTCGTGCGTTAATCAAGATAGACTTGTATACAGCTTTAACAGTGCAATTTTATAATACTACAACAACAAACCAATAATTGTTGATGAAAATAATCATTTTGAAAATTTATTTCACTAACTTCACGAGTCTTAACACACAAGGCTTCGGGTTATCGATATTACTGTCCACGTAGCGTCGCTTCATACTCAAGCTTTCGTCATTTTCCCCTTGCTGTACGCGTGCTTGCATTACTTAGATCATTTACCATCTAGATATAGCCTGTCAAGCATAAAATCGTGGCAACGCTAGAAAGAGAGGGCAATAGAGACAGTAAGAGGCTATTTCACTTAGTGGGTGGATGGTCGGTGGACGCAGCCAATGAACAACATGCTTTATTGGAAGCAGCTCCCAACCGAGTGAAATAGCCTCTTGCCCTCTCTATTGCTCTCTCTCTCCTTAGCCTTACCACGACATTTGTGCACTGCAGGCTGTCTCTAGAAAGTAAATGCTCTAAGTTGCATTATGCATATTGTTACGAAATTTACCAAAGCCTGTTTCATTTCAGTACGACACCGATCGCTTTGAGAAAAAAATGGTTCTCGAAATGACTCGGCAGCTGTAGAACTGATGATTGATTTTACGAGAATTTTCTATACTGGTTTTAAAAAGTAAGCAGCCCAATTGCTGTTGTGATATTTGAATCAGCTGTTGTATATTCGATGTAAATAACAGTTCTAGAAAAGTGAATATTAGTTGTATAATTTTAAATTGAATCCACTGACTATATAACAAAATCTGGGGATCAGAAGTGCAGGATTAAGTGCAGTTAAAATCGTAATTTGATTTATGGAAATCCGTAGCATGGAAAAAATGGACGAAACTACCAAAAAAATAATCAAGCAGGTTACGGAGGGACTAGACGAAAAAATAACCCAGATTCTAGAAAAACGTGACAAGAAGAAGAAACAACATCATGAAGAAATTCAACAAAGGTTAGTAAAATCTTTTGATGAAAAACGTAAAATAGAATTAGAAAATCTTGTCACTACGATGGAAGAAAAACAACAAAATCTAGTTTCCACGATGAAAAGTGAACAACATAATTTAATTGAAGGATTGTTCTCGAAATTAGTAGAAAAACAAGATCAAACTGAATTGACGAGACAAACTGAATTTAAAATAACTGTTAATGAAAGAATGCAAATAGTAGAATCAGATATAAAAGAGATAAACGACGACATAAAGATCCTAAAAAATAATGTAGAGGCCCTTGAAACCAAAGCAGATGACATCGATTCCAAACAGAAATTTAAAAAATGCAACAGGATTTGCAGAGAGGGAAATACCAGCACACCGTGAGTACCAAAGGTTCATTTAGTAAACCACCCACATTTGATGGCAGTTCATCTTGGGCCATGTATAAACGACAATTTGAAGGCGTGGCTACAGCTAATGGATGGGATAACCAAGGAAAATCCACGTCTCTGGTAATTTCGTTAAGAGGTCTGACCCTAGAACTCCTCCAAAGCATTCCAGTCGATGAACAAGGTAATTTCGACAATATCATCGCCATCCTGGAGAAACGTTACGACAATCAATTCTTGAGCCAGGATGCCAAGTCCAACTGAGTGGAAAAACGCAAAAATCCGGTGAAAGCCTCCAAGAATTCGAAGCAGAGATTAGACGGTTAGTACACTTGTCCTACCCAGACCTGCCAGAGAAAACGAAAGACCAGTTAGCCACACAGAATTTCATAAACGGCATCAGAGATGTGGAAGTACAACGAAATCTAAGACTAAGCGGCGTCAAGAAAAGTAATGAAGCTCTACTTCGGGCTTTGGAAGTAAAGGCCGTCATGAACATGTCTAATCCAAGGATCCGAGCAGTTTCTTTTAACCAGGAAGAGTCAGAGTCACCATTTCAAGCGCTGCTGGCTGGTCTGAACAAAATATTAGAACGGTCACAAAGAACTGGCACCCGAGGGGCATGTTACCGCTGTGGACGGACAGAACACTTTCAACGTGATTGTCGAGTAAGGTTACCTGAACGATCAACGACCATGGGTAACCAACAGAACAGCCACATGTCCAGGGACAGTCAGCCAGTCAGCATAAGGGGGCGAATGCTGACTGACCCTCCACCAGCCCCCAAAACGTTATCCATCAGGGGAATTTGCAGAGATAGCAGCAGCCTAGTCATCAGAGGCACCATCAAAGGGCGAGCAGTTACCATCACCATCGATACCGGGCAGCTGTGTTCATTGCCAAGTCCAGGGTTTTGAGAGCATCAGAAATTCGGCCAGTTACCAATAACATCCAGCTCAGAACAGTCACCGGCGAGTCCATGTCAATACAGGGTGAGGCAGATGTCGTGCTACAGCTAGGGGACAACATGATCCGGCATAGGGTCCTGGTAGCGAATATTGAGGACGATTTTATACTGGGTATGGACCTAATTAGCCAGCATGGATTTATGTTCGACCCGAGCTTTGATGTTCTTCGGTTCCCAAATGAGGAATTTGTATTGACACGGTCCGTCAACAGTTCAGTCACCTCCATAAAAATTGTGGTAAAGTCTTCAGCTAGAATTCCCGGTCGAACGGAACAGATTATTCATGGGCAGCTAGACAGCAATCCTGGGAGCTGCGTTGCAATGGTGGAGCACGTACACTTAGCTCATGACTACTTAGTTGGACGGGCTATAGTTAAAACCGGACGAGATATACCAATCAAAGTCCTGAATTTGTCCAACAACGACATCAGAATTGCCAATGGTCAAGAGATAGCTTGTTTCGAGCCAGTAGAGACCATCATCAATTGCGAAGAAGAGTACCAGACGTCGGTGAAGGAGACAGGGCCCAGTAAAGAGTTCCTACAACAGTTTGCTGACCATTTGACCACCTGACACCAGAGAACCAGAAGAAAGCCAAGCAATTTATCACAAAGCACTGGCAAATTTTTAACAGTCCAGATGGAACCACCGGTCGCACCAACATTATCCAGCATCGAATAGATACCGGAAAGGCTCAACCCATCAAAATACCACCTAGACGACTACCATTGGGGCAACAACAGGCAGTCGAGGAAAACATTGAGTCCATGTTACAAAATGGAGTTATTGAGCCATCCATCAGCCCATGGTCTGCTACCGTCATGTTAGTTAAAAAAAAGGATGGAACCACCCGATTTTGCGTGGATTACAGAAAGCTGAATGACGTCACGAAGAAAGACAGCTATCCACTACCCCGAATCGATGACACTTTGACCACACTAGCATGCTCCCGTTGGTTCTCCTCACTAGACCTAAAAGGTGGATATTGGGAGGTTGGTCTACACTCAAACGACAGAGAGAAGACAGCGTTCTCCACCAGTAAAGGGCTGTTTCAGTTCACGGTCATGCCCTTTGGGTTATGTAATGCACCCGCTACATTTGAGAGGCTTATGGAGTATGTACTAAGCGGGTTAACATGGAGGACGTGCTTAGTATACCTCGACGACATTCTAGTCATGGGTCAGACATTCGACGACCATCTGAAGATCCTGGGCGAAGTATTCTCCAGAACTAATAACGCCAACCTGAGACCCAACCCGAAGAAGTGTTCCTTGTTCCAAAATGAAGTAGAGTTTTTGGGCCAGGTCGTTTCCGAGTCAGAAATCCGCACCAACGAGGACAAGATAGAAGCGATCCGTGATTGGGCAGTCCCGAGAGACAAGCACGAACTGCGAAGCTTCTTGGGCCTCTGTTCCAACTACAGGCGATTTGTTAAGGGATTTGCCACCATTGCCGCGCCTCTACATCGACAGACCACTGAGAAAGAGACGTTCCGTTGGAATCAGGATTGCGAAACATCATTCAGGCGATTGAAAGCAGCACTATGTTCCAGCCCAATCCTAGCCTTTCCTACACAGTCCGGCAAGTTCATTTTAGACACCGACGCCAGCAACACAGGTTTGGGGGCCGTCCTATCCCAGGTGCAAGATGGTAAAGAGAGGGTGATCGAGTACTACAGCCGTGTATTCTCGAAGCCGGAAAGAAATTATTGCGTCACCAGAAAAGAACTTCTGGTAATAATAAGGGCTGTAGACCATTTCCACAAATACCTTTGTAACGGAAATTCCTCATGACACTTTTAGGAAATTAATTAAACAATTATTAGCATAACATCATCATAAACCATTCTAGGTAACCCCATTAAATTCAGCATGTCTACAAATATTATCACGTACACCAAATATTTGAATTAGCAAAACAATCGACTGATGGCACACTTCGATAATTGATGTAAATCGCGAACGATCAGTCGAGTTCAAAATGTAGCCTAGTAAAGATTAGATGTAGTTAGTATAGTGTAAACCAAGTAACCAGTAGAAATAAACATTACATTACAACTAGTATTATTGGTTATTACGTTACAACTAGTATTATTGGTCGAAGGCCGCTGCAACGTTATAATATCACATGACGATCCTGAACAATAAATAATGACCAATCTTCACACCTTTATGGTAGTCATTTCTTAATCCGGACAGATCATGCCGCCCTCAAATGGCTGCTGGACTTGAAGACACCGGAAGGACAACTGGCCAGGTGGATGGAAAAACTACAGCAATACAATTTCAAGGTGGAACCTTTTTCATTTCAGTACGACACCGATCGCTTTGAGAAAAAAATGGTTCTCGAAATGACTTGGCAGCTGTAGAACTGATCATTGATTTTACGAGAATTTTCTATAGGAGTTCAGTTAGTGGAGCGAAGAGCTTATATGTAAAATTGTTGTTGTGATATTTGAATCAGCTGTTGTATATTCAATGTAAATAAAAGTTCTAGAAAAGTGAAAGAGAATATTAGTTGTATAATTTTAAATTGAACCCACGGACCATATAACAATATGAAATAAACGGAACTGTGTCCCCGAGGCGACAAAGTCGCATTTGCCTAGTGGTGTGCAATCGTCATGCAGCTTGAGCGGCAACATATCATTACTTCAAGCGTATTGCAAGGATAGAGGTATTATACGTAGAGTGAATTAGGTATGGGCGTTACTGTAAGTGGCAGTGTAATAACAATAGAAAGAGAAAGACAATATCAGGGTGCGCTTGCTATGTCTCTACCCTACCAATAGTAGGCGTCACCACTGACATTACCAATCAGGAACGAGCCGCTTATTCTCTCTCTCTCTTTCTATTGCTATTACATGAATTTCGCCGCTTCACGTGCTCTATATTATATAAAAGGCTCATTATGTGAATTACAAATATATCATGTTTTTAAAACATTTGTTTAAAAGATATTAACAAAAATATTAAATATCGACTTAATTCCCACTTTAGAAACTACACTATTTAAATTTTGAAAATATGTTTTATTTGTATTTTTAAATAATTTGAATAAAAAATTTAATAATTTATAATTTAAAACTTGACCTATTTTGCCCTTTATCTTCCAATCTACAGTGCTCAAAATTCAGACACTAGATTATAAAATGCTTCCCTGAAAGTATATTAGTAAAGTAAAACTCTAATGTTAATTTTTGGGGGCCAAATTAGAAAATTAAATGCATATTTATCATCATAAAAATCAAGCGAATCGTGAAGCAGATAAAATAAAAAGTCTATGTGTGGTAAATGAAAGTGTATATTTTTTATAAATTTAAAACGCTTCCTTTAAAAGATATTAGGGTAAATATAAGAAAATGCACTCATTCCCTGCATGCCTGAAACTGGAATATTAGAATCTTGAAGGTGGTACGGAACCCTTAGTATGCGAGTCTAACTCGCACTTGACCAAATTATTTACTTAATCACGTAAAAAGTGCTGAACGCTAAGTACCGAACCTTTCTTCTACGATAAGATATTCTCGCGTAATGGTATGGTGTTTTTATATTAACATTTCGTGTATTTTATTCATTATGTAAATAATAAAATCATTCCCTTAAAATCACTTGCAGCAACAAACAAACTACAATAAATAACCTGGGTATATTTGTTGAAATATTATTGTTTGTTTTAATAAATTATGTTTATTTGTATTTAATTTTTGTACGTGTATATTATTTTTTTCAATTTTTTTCTTGGAATCCGATAATCAGATATTAGCTGCATACTATATGCTTTAAAACCAAACTACAAAAGTATGTATCATGACTGACAAATAGGCCCGGAATTGCAATGTTGCCTAGGGCCCGCTTTAGCCTTAGTCCGCAAATGGGAACAAATGTCATTGAAACCATCCTAACACTCAAGAAGAGAGGGCCACCAAAACCACGATGGGACCAGGTAGCGAGCTACTCGGGCGTCCTGAAGTTATTTAAGCCCATTGGAACTCTCTCAGAGTAGAGAATAGAATGTTGAAATGAATTTGGGAAAAAGCAATGATGGCAGAGGACCCAAGTCCCAGCGGGTAGTCCCAAAGAAAAAAGTACCCACTGTCCTGACCGAAGTACGAGTATATAATAGGATTATTGAAGGATATCTGGGCATCAATAAAATCCTGGATAAAATTCGCCTACGATATTACTGGGTAAATTACTTCGACGACGTCAGAGCTTGTTGCCGGAAACGTGACACCTGTGCAGCCATGAAGGGCGTTAAGAGCCGTACCAAGTGCAGCAATACACTGTAGGCGTACTATTTATTTAAAACAATTGCTATAGATATCTCTGATCCATTCTCCGAGTTTGAGAGGTATAACAATTGTTACTTAAGTACATCGCTATCGAGTATTTTAGTAAATGGCCAGAGGACAGCCCAAAAACTGACTCCAATCAGAGTACTATTCGAAAAAGAGCTGAGACTATCATGCGACTTGGCCTTTGGCTCACCAGAAAACCGTCCCATGCAGTTAACGATTATGCTGACCAACTCTGACAAAGTATGATGGCCACATCGGAACTAGCCTGGACGCAGATTTTGGCGACCAACGATCAAATGAAGACACGCTACGATCTCAAGGCAAATCCGGCGGGTTCCAAGAAAGAGGTACATTTACAACCCCCAGAGGAGTAAGGATCAGTCTCCTTAACTCACACCAGCTTAGGATTGGCCTTATGAAGTAGTTAAGAGAATCAACGACGTGGTCTATCGCATTCGCCGGAATTCGAGAACGAAGGTTAAGGTGGTCCATTTGGATAAATTTATGTTCGAAATACAAAAGGATTTTTCATTTTATATCTCATATGATGTTCTTGAAACCTGAAACGATTCTTTTTTTTTAATTTCTAATTTCTGTTTCGCTGTCGTTTATTTTGTGTTTAAAACTGCTCTGAACTGCGTCAGTGTGTTTTGTGTACCGACTTTTTTTATCAACTACTGTCAGTTCCTAGATATGAAATGAATGCTGCAGTTCTGACCTAAATTGACAGATTCCAGTCTTTGAGCATTTCAAGTCTAATATTCGGTTGCATTTTTCTTTTATATCTTCCCTGTAACGTTGGAAAAACTTTGCTAGTAACGTAGTTAACTTGATTGAGGATAAACCTTCTGCGCCGCTGCTGAGTCAGTTCAACTTCGCAGTGTTATGTTTGGAAGAAATGTAATTTCTGTCTTCCTAAACTTTTGCTATCTTTATGGATAAGTAACTTTAGGTAAGATTATTATACAGCAATTTTCTTAAACTATGGTGTTATTTCCCAAGAAGCACATTGAAAAATATGGCACAAGTATCATTCAGAAAACAATTATCTAGCCGTTTGATATATTAAATTTGTGGCACCGTTACCAAATGAAATAGCTTTACTAATATTGCCCAATACTGTCACGTCACCAATCTTCATGCTCATAATATATAAACATAAACATATGCTTGTACCTTCTGGATATAGCCTGCAGTGCACAAATATCGTGATAAGGCCACAGACGAAGAGGGCAATAGAGAGGGCAAGAGGCTATTTTACTCGGTTGGGAGCTGCTTCCAATGAAAAACGATCAGCATGTTGTTCACTGGCTGCTTCCACCCACCAAGTGAAATAGCCTGTTACTGTTTCTATTGCCCTCTCTTTCTAGCCTTGCCACGATTTTGTGCATTGCAAGATGATTGCAGGCTATCTCCAGAAGGTACATGCTCTAAGTATATAAACTTCTGCCTTCATAGGTGTATCCAGGGGGAATTTGGGGGTTCACCCCCCCCCCTCCAAAGTAAGCAAAATGTTATTCACTTCAAATGCATTTTAATTCTTATTATTCATTTAGAACTACTGTGCAAGAGAATATTAATAAAATATAATTACTAAATACAAACTTTTTTTCTGTCAAACATTTTGTTAAACATGAATTATTCGAGATCTCATGTTTTACAACACAGAGTTGACTACTATTTGACTATAACTACAACAGAATCTAAAATCTTAAATAAAACCTACATTTGATGATTAATTATTAGTATAAACAAGTATGGGGTAAAAATAGACAGAAGAGTAGTTTTATGATTATAAGATGGAGGTAATGAATTTTTTTTAGCAATATTTACATGACTGAATGCATTTTTCGCAAATTGTAGGTTAACTTATTCTAGAACTAAAAATTAAATTACATGCAAAATGCTAGGTGGAATATATGCTGCACTTAATTCATTGCTTTTCCCCACATTTTTGTACTTTACATAATGAAATGCAGTAGGAAACCGTTTATATGCCAATAAGTCCAACTCGCACATAATAAAATTATTTTGATGAAAAAGTGAAAATAACTTACACCACATTTTGACTTAACATATGAGTATAAACAATATATTTATTTAAACATGGAACTAACCCCCACGATATTGGCCTGGGCACGCCTGTGCCTACCTTTCTTCTGCCCCAGTGTTATTGGAATTTATACTTTTAAAATGTAATACAATTTATCAACCCTTCCTAGAATTTTTCGGTAGTTCACGTTTTACAACAAAGCCCTTACGTTAATATTAAATAAAACTTACATTTGCAAACATTAATTTCTTTAGGAGCAAAGTATAAATAAGTAGGGTAAAAATCGCCAGAAGGCAGATAGAAAGAGACAATGTTGAAAATTTTTTAGCAACATTTACATGACTGAATGCATGTTTTGCAAATTGTGGGTTGTTATAAGAAGAATAAGAATATTCTATAATTCAACATTAAATTACATGCAAAATGTATATTTGATTATAATTCAGATCATAATTCAATTGACATTTGACAGCGATGTCAGATTTAGTATTCAAACGTGTGAATTTATAATTTATATTTAAAAAAACTACTTCAACCGACTTAAAATAAAAACCGTGTGCAATCAATCACTATTTTCAGACATATCTTCATTTTTTATGTGATGTAAGGTACAATATTATTGAATATTTTAGCGTAACCTTATCTCTCTCTCTTCCCCCTTCTATAATTTGTATTCTTTTTCTAAATTTTCGACATATTTTTTTACTTTTTTTATTTGGACCACTTTCTATAAGTATAACATTAATTCACTCTATATTGCATCCACACTGTGTATTGGTGACCCATATGTAACCACCCTGTACAACTATAATTCAACTCCACACTATATTACAACAGTCCTGATATTTTTAAAACTACCCGATATAAGTATAAATCCTCTCTACACTATTGACTGTTTCTATTGTTTAAATAATTCCTGTATATCTATGATTTTACTTCGTCCCATATGTCAAGTATTGTATTTATGCAACTGTTCATGGTATTAACTTGTACTTGCAATGAGAAATAACAGTTGTATGATGACATAAATTTCTTTATAACTTTAATGAAAAATACAGTAGTTGCGTGCAGGGCCGGATTTACATTTGTGCCGCCCTGGGGCACTGAAGAAAATGCCGCCCTATGACTTAAATTTTATTGTAATAGTTTTGATATCTTATTTTTTTAAGAATTAGAATAACTAATCAATTGCAGGAAATTTATTATGTATTATTTATTATACATTATGTTTTATTTATATTTATTTTTTATTTACTCATATATATTATTTATTATATACTATAGTAATATAAAAAATATTAGTATTTTTCTTAGAAGTATAATTTTTGCACTAAGAACGACTTATATTAGTATTGCATTATTTTTTTCACAGGCAAACTCGCCTAACTTTTTGAATTGCAAACTGGTCGATTAAATCTTCAGAATCTAAACGTTGAAGCACATCTGATTCTATGCATAGAATAGCTAAGCTATTGAGTCTATTTGCACCCATTGTAGAACGTAAGCCATTTTTGACTCGTTTTAAACAAGAAAACGATCGTTCTGCGCTACTGTTTGTTAAGCGATTTCTACGTTTGGAAACTCAGTGTAAAGGTCGTTTGAATACAGAAGTTTCAGAAGATCAGAAGGTGAATTTTTTTCCATCTTTTTTCGGTGCAACGAGCATGGAAGTGCACAAATTCGTCTTCTAATGATGACTCAAGATCTGAACAATATATATATTTTTAAACGTTTAGCTCGTTACGAATTTCCCTATTATCTAAATCACCAAATTCAATGATAACCGAGATTCTTTCTTGAATCATTTCATATGCTGTACATCTTTTACGCAATTCAAATCCCAGATTGTCAAGAATGAATATTGTGTAGAAAATTTTTTCTCTCTTTCCAAATTTTGCCGCCCTAGAAAATTTGCCGCCCTGGGCGCTAGCCCCGGCTGCCCCTAGTGTAAATCCATCACTGGTTGCGTGTCAACTACATGTATATATTTCATCTCAAATCCTCACATGTACATGCAATTAGGCAACAATTTAATTGCTAAATAAAATTAAGCAAGTTATGTCAGTTTCGAGATTTAGAAGTTTCAGGGAAAACTAGCTCAAAGAGACGAAAATCAGGAGTCATAGTGCATATAACGCCGTTTCTTTGTGATTTCTAGGACAAATAATTCGAAAACCTGTCAAAGACATTATGATACAATCTTTTGGAGATTTAATCAGCTGAGGGGAGCGCAACTGATAAATGTTCTCGGCAACTGATGGTGTCAAAGTGCTGACTTCATTTTTTAAATCAGTCTTAAAAACTTTGATAAACTTTAAAATATGCTGGTACTTTCTTGGGTCACACTTCTAGTTTAAAAAATAAGTGTAAAGTTTGAATATTTCTAGATACAACAGGAGGTCACGCTCAAGAATCTGTCAAAAAATAACTGTTCTATTACACTATAAAGGTACGTATGTTTTATATTGTTACGAGAATTCATCCGACAGCTGGTGCAATCGGCCATCAACCAATTCATGGAAGGGTCATTATTCCGAGACTTCTGGGAATCTGAAATGTTTTCTCTCTCAACAGGCCGACCGCTGCCTTTACTGGGAATTCCTTTAAAGCTTCCAGAACATGAAAGAGTTTCCCGATGGTTCGTAGGCGTACCAGACAATTCCAAGATAAATATATAAATGAACAGCTGGCGATAGGAGGCATTCAGTTTTCGACGGTCGTACTCAATACTTAAGTAGATATAAATTGTAAATAGTTGTGTTAAAGTAGTGGAAATAAAGTAGAGTGAGTTGGACTGTGTTTTTAAATAAATCCAAGAACTGAACGGAATCCGAGTGTGAAAATAAAAACATTAGAGTGGTGTCAGGTGTGGGGTGAATTTGTGGAACTTTAGAAGTGGAAAATAAATAGACTGACAATGTTTAAAAACGTGAGTTTGGAC
Organism: Octodonta nipae; assembly: GCA_034190945.1. Lineage (NCBI taxonomy): Eukaryota > Metazoa > Arthropoda > Insecta > Coleoptera > Chrysomelidae > Octodonta > Octodonta nipae. The sequence continues at coordinate 173,128,200 of CM067216.1, forward strand.
CAATTGAAAGTGACGGACTTAAAAAAAGAACTTGAGGAAAGGGATTTGGAAATTAGTAAAAAAAAAGTGAATTAATACAACGGCTGCGGATGCCCTAATAAATGAAGGTAACAATCCCGATACTTATTTGTTTGAAGTTTCTGGTAATGAAGACATAAGTATGCTATTAAAACAAATGGAAAATTTAAAAGAGACCTTACAAGATAAATTAGTAGAAAATGCTAAGACGCTAGAGGACAAATTACTAGAAAATTCTGAAAGCTTGAAAGAGGCGTTAGAAGATAAATTACTAGAAAATTCTAAAGACCTAGAAGACAAACTAATAGAAAATTCTAAAACCTTGGAAGACAAGTTACTAGAAAATTCTAAAACACTAGAAGACAAATTACTGGAAAATTCTAAATCCCTAGAAGAAAATTTGAAAAGCATGGTACAGAAAAAAATATTCGAGAATGAGGCTCGGATGGAAGAGGTAAAAAAGACAATGGTCGAAGAGTCAGTCAAAAATGAAACGCGGATAAAAGAGCTAAGGCAGACAATGGTCGAAGAGCTGATACAGAAGACGACAAACAAAAATGAAACGCGGATAGAGGAGCTAAAGCATATAATGGAGAGTGAGATCAGCAAAATAAAAGAACAGGTAGTCACAATGCAAAGAGGAGAAACACAATCAAAAACCGAAAGCAGAAACATTACAGAGGTAGTGGATTCAAAAATTGGCCCCGAGGGGACAAGACACAAAATGAAACCTCCCCAATTTGATGGAAAATCATCATGGACTAATTATCGTCGCCAATTCGAGGCGGCAGCTAAGCTAAACGGATGGTCGGCAGAAGAAAAGGCAATCGCATTAACCCTAGCCTTAAGAGGAGATGCTACAGATATCTTACAAACATTGAATACCTCGGAGCAAGAAGACTACGAACAACTGGTCAAAATTGAGAACTGAGGCATGGTCAGACACATTTGGAGCACGTCTACCACTCCCAATTGAAAAATCGCCACCAGAGATCAAATGAATCCCTATAAGAGTTTGAAGCTGACATTGCCCGTCTGGTTCGCCTTGCCTATCCAGCCACACAGGAAAATGTAATAGAAAGGTTAGCAGTGCAAGCATTTTTGGATGGACTTCAGGACCACGAAGCCAGACAAGCATTGACCCTAGCTCGACCGACTCAATTAGTAGATGCACTGGCTCGAGCGCTAGAATTCGAGGCTGCGAAAAATACCTGCAGAGGTCAAGCCAGAGTCCGAATCATGGACGGAGAATCAGAAGATGGCGGAAACGATGAAGCCTCTGTAAGAAAGATAATAGAAGAAGTCCTTACCGAAAAAAGACTAGTGAGATGTCGGAAGTGTCGTAAGGTAGGACATGTCCAGAGTCGTTGCAAGGAGAGCAACGGAGTCCAGACTTCATCGCCGGGGAAACTAAAGAAGGCCAATGTAAAGGGACCATCGTCGACCTGTAGCAAACAAGTGTCAACTACCAACGCATATGTCGCTTCGCTACGCAACCACGTCAACAGTGTCTTCGTAGATGGCCTTATTTATAGGAAGCAATTTGCAATGCTGATGGATATTGGTGCGACGAAAACAGTAATAAGGCCCAACATTGTTTTAGAGACAATGATACAGCCAACAAAATGGCAACTGCGAACAGCTATAGGAGAAGCAGCGCAAGTCCATGGTGAAATAAAGGTTGAAATGACCTTGGGAAACACAACCTTCCTACATCGAGCATTAGTGGCAGACATCGAAGACGAAGTAATCATTGGAATGGATGTCATGAGCTCCAAGGGATTCCAGGTAAACTTCAAAGATGGAATTCTGCGAGTGAATGACGAAGAAGTGGTGCTTCATGGAAAAGATGGCATAATGCTTCGAGCCATCTTAACAGAGGATGTCAATGTTCCGTAAAGAGCTGAAATCATTATAGATGCTTGCTTAGATGGGAAAGCTAAAACTGGAACAGTAATGATGTTTGATCCCGAACTTAATGACGGAAATGTAGGCAGGGGAGTCGCACTGGGGAAGACTCTGTTTCGTGCCAGGGAGATTGTTCCAGTAAGAGTAATGAACCTGAATCATTACTCGGTTGTGCTAAAGAAAGGAACAACTTTGGGCCATTGTTCAACAGTTTCCTCTGTAGTCAGAAGCACACAGCATGTAGAAATACCACCAGATAAACTATCTGAGGAACTGGAAAGACTCATCACCGATTCATTCAAGAATTTGAAACCAAACCAGAGAGCAAAATTGAGGGACATCGTTAGAAACTACCAGGATATCTTCGATGTAGGGAATGGCAAAAGAGGACGAACTGATCTGGTGAAACATAAAATTAATACTGGGGACACTCAACCTATTCGACAGTCGGCGAGAAGACTACCTCTAGCTAAAAGAGAAGAAGCCGACAGGATAGTCCGCGAGATGGAGGAAGAAGGTGTTATTAAACCATCCAATAGCCCTTGGGCTTCTCCAGTTGTCTTGGTTAAAAAGAAAGATGGTTCGACCCGATTTTGCGTGGACTATCGGCAATTAAACCACGCTAGAAAGAAAGACACCTATCCTCTTCCAAGAATAGACGATACCCTAGATACGTTGGCTGGATCGAAGATGTTTTCCACCCTGGACTTGAAGAGCGGTTATTGGCAGGTGGAACTTGCTAAAGAAGACCGAGAAACGACTGCTTTTACCATCGGCTCAAGACTTTACCAATTAACGGTGATGCCGTTTGGGTTGTGTAATGCTCCAGCAACGTTTGAAAGATTGATGGAAACAGTGTTAAAAGGGCTTTCATGGAAAACATGCTTGGTGTATCTTGATGACATTATCGTGGTTGGAAGATCATTTGAAGACCACGTCAGGAACCTGGAGGAGGTGTTTCGGCGACTTCGAAGTTCCGGACTAAAGTTTAGCCCGAAGAAGTGTCAGCTATTCCAAGAAAAGGTGCAATATCTTGGACATGTGGTTTCCGCAGAAGGAGTAGCTGTTGATAAACAGAAAGTCAAAGCTGTCAAGGAATGGCCGATACCTATAGATATCCACCAGTTAAGAAAATTCCTGGGCTTATACACGTACTATCGTCGGACGTAGCCGGATTTGCCAACATCGCCAAGCCACTTACTAGACTCACAGAAGGGAAGGTGCAGTGCCAGTAGGACGAGGAATGCCAACGATCATTCGAGACACTGAAAAGAGCATTGACGAGTGCCCCCGTCTTAAGTTATCCTTTGCCAGATGGGAACTTCGTTTTGGATACCGACGCAAGCAATATCGGAATTGGTGCGGTGCTTTCGCAGATCCAAGACGGTCAGGAGAAAGTCATTCGCTATTTCAGCAAGACCTTGAGCAAGCCGGAACGGAATTACTGCGTTACTCGCAGGGAACTCTTGGCTGTGGTAAAGGGGGTAGAACATTTCTACAAGTACCTCTATGGTAAAAGATTCCTCCTGAGGACTGATCATGCAGCACTGAAGTGGCTCTTGCAGTTTAAAAACCCCGAAGGACAAGTGGCCAGGTGGATTGAGCGGTTGCAAGAATTCGACTTCTAAACTGAACATCGAGCTGGAACAAGCCATAAGAATGCTGATGCCCTATCGAGGAGACCATGCCCTGATGATTGCAAACATTGTCAGCGAGCAGAAGAAAAAGGGGCTGTTCTCTGTAGAACTACGGCCATCGATGACCACTGGCAATCTGCGGAGATCCAAAAAGACCAGAAATTAGATCCAGAGTTGAAAGAAGTTATCCGGTGGAAGGAAGAAGACCGCAAACCTATCATGCGATTTGAAGTTTGGATGTCCCTCAGGAGAAGAGATCGCAGGTGAAGACTATGTCAGCCAGCTATGTCAAAAGATGAACGACATCCATGAACGAATCCGGTTAAATATCGAGAATGCCAGTGCCCGAATGAAGGAAGCGTACGACATCAAAGCCGAGCGCGGAGAATTTCCAAGTTGATGATCTTGTTTGGTTGTATAACCCGCAACGTCGTCGTGGATATTCGCGCAAGCTGCAGAGATCTTGGGAGGGGCCGTACCAAATTGTGAAGTTGACCAAACCCAAATCCGCAGCATCCAACCACCCGATGACGAGATGACCTTCGAGCAGTTTATGGCACTGTACTCTGATGGGCAGAAAGTGCAGCACGACGTAACGAGAGAGGAACCCCGAGACCTGTTTGAGGTGCCCATACAATATACCCTGGCTCATTGTGTGGCTCGAGATCTCCGGATGTCTAGAGGAGTAGCCAAGGTGTTTGCCAAAAAGTACGGCCAGTTCCAGAAGCTACGAGAGCAAGATCCAGTGGTAGGGAAGGTCCTTCATCTCGAATATAAACAACCAGTGGGTACCAGAGACATCTTTTATTTGGTAACGAAAACATTCTCGCAGGACAAGCCAACATATAGCGATCTTTGGAAGACTCTGGTAGAATTGAAGAATGTGATGATGGAGAAAAATCTGATGAAATTGGCGGTCCCAAAGATAGCCTTCGGGTTGGATGGGCTGAATCGGAGGGTGGTGAGAAGTATGATGGAAACAATCTTTCGATTCAGTGGCATCAACATCCTGGTATGCTGTCTCAATATTCGCAGCCCAGTTTCGAAGACAGTTGACTGTTACTTCCACCAAACTTCCCGTTGTCGAAATGGAGAGTCCTGCGAATATCGTCACACCAGGAAGGATTCTAGGACATTCCGGGACGAAATGGTCTTAAGGAGGGGGCAATGTTATGAGAATTCATCCGACAGCTGGTGCAATCGGCCATCAACCAATTCATGGAAGGGCCATTATTCCGAGACTTCTGGGAATTCGAAATGTTTTCTCTCTCAACAGGCCGACCGCTGCCGTTACTGGGAATTCCTTTAAAGCTTCCAGAACATGAAAGAGTTTCCCGATGGTTCGTGGACATACCAGACAATTCCAAGATAAATATATAAATGAACAGCTGGCGATAGGAGGCATTCAGTTTTCGAAGGTCGTACTGAATACTTAAGTAGATATAAATTGTAAATAGTTGTGTTAAAGTAGTGGAAATAAATTAGAGTGAGTTGGACTGTATTTTTAAATAAATCCAAAAACTGAACCCGAGTGTGAAAATAAAAACATTACAATATAGATACTGAATTCGTCCGTTTGTCTAAAGGAAACGGTTTATGGTGTTTCACGTTTTTTTATGGTTGGTAGGAAGATATACAACCTATCGTGTTTGTGGAACGCTCAGACTAGCTCCAGGACTTTTGTCAGAGCTGTAAGCGAGCTTTGCGCGGTTCGGGCCATGAGTTATGTCAAAGTGACAGACTCACGCTGAAACTGGGGGCGAAAACAAACCACTGAGCGATTAGTCAATATAAAATCGCTACAAAAGCACTAATTTAATTTCCAGTAAGGACACAATGAATGCTTTGTATGCGTTTACATGGGACACAGCCTATAAAACACCATTAGTTAGATAAATTGAAATAAAAGCACCATAACTGACGTACTTGCGTTCTTACACACCTTGGGCACCTGCCTCCTTTGTGCCCACCTGGCAATTGTGTTTCTTAAGAAAATTGTAAGTCATGCTTTTTTATAATATCGCGTAGCAACAAATTATGGCAGAACTCGCCATGTTTGATTCTCTAATTTAAAGTATTGGTACAAATTTTATCGTCATTAGCTAATACCATTTTGGCAGCTGTCAGTTCAAATTAGTAGCGATAGCGTCCTCCTAAACAAGTCAACTTTAATTTAAATGAATCCATAAATAAGATAAATTAAAACTTGAAAATAAAATTTTTGACAACCCTATATAATTTTAGTGTTTATTTGGCTCCATAAATTTAATTATATATTTTTTCTGTTTAATTAAAAATTATAATAACTTCTCTCATAAATCAAAAAAAAGTTTGGTTCACTCCAATATGATGACACCTTAACTGTTAAAAGGGCGTTGAGTGTACGGGTTTGGTGTTAAGATACAAAATTGTGTGCTTATACATCTGTGTGAACAAAGAATCCACAGCTATTTCAATTTATGTATTAAAAATGACATTATATAATAATTACGAAGCACAATTTAGGTTATAGTTTTTGCCTAAACCAAAACAAGTAAATTTTGATCTGATATTCGCATTCGTATTCGCGAATATTGGAAGAGAAAATTCGCATTCGTATTCGCGAATATCGAACATTCATTACATCCCTAATCCCGTCTTATAATTCAAATATCTTAACTGCTTATGTTTATATTTAAAAAATTTAATACACCCTGAATAACAATAATTTTACTCAACCCTTACTTCAAACACCTTGTATAACCAACTACTTATGTTCCACACTATATAACTTTTTTTAATCGCCCTGTATAACTGTAATTCTATTCTATCTTATATTTCAACCATCCTATTTATTCAACTGCTTCAACATTTATTGAAGCCTTTTATACTCCGTCCTATAACGCAAATATCCACTTTGTATAACTGTAGTTTTGCTCCGGAGATCTCGACGCAAACAATGAGCCAGGGAATGTTCTATAGGTACCTCAAACAGGTCTCGGGGTTCCTCTCTGGTCACGTCGTGCTGCACTTTCTGCCCATCAGAGTACAGTGTCAAAAACTGTTCAAAGGTCATCTCGTCATCGGGTGGTTGGATGCTGCGGGCTTGGGCAACTTCGCCGTCATGACTTCCGGTATGGGGCTAACCTGTAGAGATGTACTACCTTGGGTTTTCCTCGAGGTAGCTTCCTTATTCTGTAGCCAACATCGCTGGCATTTCTCGTCCCACTGGTACCGCACCTTCCCTTCTGTGAGTCTAGTGAGTGGCTTGGCGATATTAGCAAATCTTACTACATACTGACGATAGTAAGTGCACAACCCCAGGAAACTTCTTAGCTGGTGGTTATCTTTAGGTATCGGCGATTCCTAGAAAGTTTTGATTTTCTGTTTATCAACAGCTACTGCCTCTGCGGAAACCACATGTTCAAGGTATTGCACCTCTTCTTGGAACAGTTAACACTTTTTCGGGCTCAACTTTAGTCCGGAACTTCAAAGTCGTCGGAATACCTCTCCTAGATTCTTCACGTGTTCCTAAAACGATTATACAACCAAGATAATGTCGTCAAAATACACCAGGAATGTTTTCCATGAAAGATCTTTTAACACTGTTTCCATCAATCTTTCAAATGTCGCTGAAGCATTACACAACACAAGCGGCATCACCGTGAATTGATAAAGTCCTGAGTCGATGGTAAAAGCAGTCTTTTCCCGGTCTTCTTTAGCTAGCTCCACCAGCCAATAACCGCTCTTCAAGTCCAGGGTGGGAAACATCTTCTATCCAGCCAACGTATCTAGGATATCGTCTATTCTTGCTATAGGATAGCTATCTTTCTTTGTGCATGGTTTAGTTGCCGGCTTCTTCTTTTTTGGCTAGGGGTAGTCTTCTCGCCGACTGTCAAAATGGCTGAGCATCTCCAGTATTAAATTTATGTTTCACCAGGTCAGTCCGTCCTCTTTTTCCTTTCCCTATGTAGAAGATATCCTGATAGTTTTTAACGATGTCCCTTACAATATCTACAATAATTCCAGCTCTTTCCGGAACATTTACATCCTCTGCCAAGATTGCTTGAAGCATTATGTGGTCTTTTCCATGGAGCACCACTTCTATCGTCATTCACTCGCAGAATTCCATCTTTAAAGTTTATAATGATAACTTGGTCTTCGATGTCCGCCACTAATGCCCGATGTCGGACTGTTGTATTTCCTAAGACCATTTCAACTTCTATTTCACCATGGACTTTCGTAGCTTTTCCTGTCGCTGTTCGCAGTTGCCATTTTGTTGGTTTTATCATTGTCTGTAAAACGATGTTGAGCCTTATATCTGTTCTTGTCGCACCTGTATCCAGCAGCATAAAGCCATCTACAAAGACCCTGTTAACGTGGTTGCGTAGGAAAGCGACATATGCGTTGATAGTTGGGGCTGGTTGACTACAGGTTAGCTTCACATCGACCCACTTTAGTTTTCCGTCGAGGAAGTCGGGCCTCCGTTGCTCTCCTTGCAACGACTCGTTATGTGTCCTACCTTACCACATTTCCAACATCTCAGTTGTCTTTTTTCGGTAAGAACTTTTTCTACTATGTTTCTTCAGAGGCTTCATCATTTCCACCCTCTTCTGATTGTCCGTCAATGATTCGGAGTCTGTCTTGACCTCGGCAGGTATTTTTCGCAGCCTCAAAGTCTAGAGCTCGAGTCAGTGCATTCACTAATTGAGTGTCAATGCTTGTCTGGCTTCGTGGTCCCGAAATGGTCAATATCAACTTCAAACTCTTGTGGGGATTCATTCGATTTCTGGTGGCGATTTTTCATTTGGGAGTGATAAATGTGCTCCAAACGGGTTTGTCCATACCTCAGTTCTAAATGTTCGACTAGTTGTTCGTAGTCTTCTTGCTCAGAGGCATTCAAAGTTTGCAAAATATCTGTAGCATCTCCTCTTAAAGCGAGGGTTAATGCTATTGCCTTATCCTCTGCCAACCATCCGTTTAGCTTTGCTGCAGCCAGGAATTTGCGCCGATAATTAGTCCATGACGATTTTTCATCAAATTGTGGTGGGTTCATTTTGTTTCTTGTTCCATCGAGACCAATTTTCGACTCCACTACTTCCTGACTGTTTGTTTTCGGTCTTTGGTGCAGTTTCTTCCCTTAGTATTGTGACTACCTGTTCCTTTATTTTATTGATCTCACCCACCATTATCTGTTTTAGCTCTTATATTTGCGTTTCATTTTTGACTTAAGCCTGTCTCAGCTCTTCGATCCGAGTTTCGTCCTCGACTATTTTCTCTTTCAGTATTTCTGAATTTTTCTGTACCACGCTTTTCAAATTTTCTTCTAGTGACATAGAATTTTCCAGTAATTGGACTTCTAAGGATTCTTTCAAGGGTTTAGAGTTTTCTAGCAATTTATCTTCTAGGGTTTTAGAATTTTCAAGTAATTTGTTTTCTACGGTCTCAGAATTTTCTAGTAATTTGTCTGCTAGGGTTTGAGAATTTTCATGTAATTTCTGTAGCTTATCTTCTAAAAACTTATAATTTTCTAGGAATTTATCTTTTAACTTGTCTTCTAGGGTTTTCGAATTTTCTAATAATTTGTCTTCTAGGGATTTAGAATTTTTTTGTAAGGTTGAAGTTTATCTTGTAACGACTCTTTCAGGATTTTAGAATTTTCCTCCATTTGTTTTAATAGTATGTTCATGTCCCCATTACCAGAAATTTCAAACAAATAGGTATCGGCATCGTTACCTTCATTTATTAGGGCATCTCGTAGCCGTTGTTTTAATTAACTTTTCTTCCCACTAATTTCTAAATTCCTTTCCTCAAGTTCTTTTTTTAACTCACCGCTTAAAACATTGTTAGCCCATTTATTTTCCACTTTTAAAATTGCACAAATACACCTACACCTGTTACGACTGTAATGTTTTTAATTTCCCACTCGGGTTCAGCTCTTGGATTTATTTAAAAACACAATCTAACTCATTATAATTTAGTTACTTTAATTTATATGTACAGAACTATTTACAATTTATCTTTACTATACGACAATCGAATACTGAATGATTGCTTCCGACGGCTCTCCGTATTTATATCTTCATGGAATTCTCCAGAACATCAAAGAGTAGCCGGGAGATTTCCTTCATGGACTAGGTTGCTTCGAGAACTTCATCAAAGCAAGCCGCCGACCTCGATGCGCCAGATGAACATTTCGGATTCGCCAAAATATCGGATGAATACCGCTTCCACGCATTATTGGATGACACAATATAAAATATTAATTTATCAAATCCGATATTATTAGCAAATGCATAATCATACTTTTCTTTTAGGACTAGGGATATATAACCAACTTTTTGTAGGGCATTTACTTTTTTGATCAGTCAAAATACTAATAAAACATGTGGTTTCAGTGTCCTACAGTTATTAATAAATTCGAGGAGCCCAAAAAAACACGACTTGTTTCGCGTGTAGGACTAGAAATACTTCCATTTAACTTGTAGGACAAAAATGTCATTCAATTATTATAATAATTAGCAAGAAATAATGAAATAATTAAGTGGTTATTAGTAAATATTTTGCTAACTTGCTTTAACTGTTTAGAGCGGGGAAATTTTCACTCACCATTTTGACATATTTAACACCTTTTAGCTCTCTTCGGTTTAAAAAATTTTCGAAGAGGAAAAAGTTGGGCGTCTTCGCGAAATTAAGCCACTCGCGTGGGTTTAATATGGAAAAGATCGCCAGTATAACATAAGTACCATAACATAACTTCTTGTCTAAAAGAAACTGATTTTACATGAATCAAAATGGAAACCGTTACAAACACCCAGTACGATATACTTTCATGGCATATCTTGACATTTAAACTAGATACTTATGATGAAAATTTGATATTTACATTAATGTTTACCTTTCTGTAATATTCCTTAATATAATGCAGTTTAAATCATCAAAATTGCCCAACCCGTTTTGGAATAATCACTGTTCATACATAAAAAAATGCCAAAGAATTTATAACCTCCTCCTTTTTGGATGTCGGTTCAAAATATTGAAAAATAATGATTCGAATATTAATTATGATTAATTCCTCAGAAATATAACAAAATACTGATAAAATCGTAGGTATATCTTTCTGAGGTGATTCTTAACGATCAGACCCTAAAAAGTTATCTTTACAAGCCCATTATGACAACTTTTTGGCGAAAGGGAGTAGTCTGTAATACACAATATATAACTGCATTTAAGTAAAACAAATAGGATACAAGTGTGATAGAGAAAATGTAAAATAGGGGTGTAGAAGCCTTAAAAATTGTGTGACCTAATTTTGGGTGTCTGCTAATTCTTTTTCTTGTGAAATAAAAAATGGTGAGTATCTTCTTTTGTCATCAGTCAAGGTACACTTACAAATATATATATAGGGTGTTTGATTTATTGAAAGCACATATATTGTTATTAGTTTCAAAAATATTTATTCACTAGTGTAATTGTTTATAAAATTGTAATATTTAATCAGCCTTGTTGAGGATTTTACTATAGACAATATGCAATAATTTATAATATTAATTGTTTGTCTATTAATTATTACATGATAACTAAAATAAAATTGTAAAAAATATATTACAGATTTAGCCAAAACAATTTTGCTTAAACAATATGTGAACCACATTATTTGAAAAAATAATAATAACAATAAAATAGAGAAACATTGTCTACTATTTGCACTTAGTAGATAGATTAACATATGAAAAACAGTGACAAAATATTGTTCTTTATTCAAAACTAAAACTTTCCCCATTTGACCTTTGCTGTAGGTATCTTGAGATCCCTGTACAGAGAAGTGAATCTTCTCTCTCTCTCTCTCTCTCTCTATATATATATATATATATATATATATATATATATATATATATATATATATATATATATATGTATATATCTGAAAAAAATGGCTATGTGCTTGCTGGAGAATGTGCCAAGGTGAAATTAAATACCAAGAAACTACAAAATGAAGATGAATATAGATAAAACTACAGTACAGTGGTAACAGAAGCAGAAAAAAAATCATATCAATAGATTGATTAAGCATATTATAATCAGGGGTGACAGAACAGTGCAACGCAATCATCACATTTGAATAGTAATGCTTTTAACAAATTCCTTAGAAAAGGGAAGAAATGAGAAATCAAGACAATCTTTGAACATGGAGAGTCTAAAAATATACACCAAATAATAACAATGAGGGTGGTGAGAACATCTATAATGAATTTAAAAAGGACCTACTAAAACAAATTGGGGTAATAAAAATAATAATTAGATTGATGAGGGGTGAGTGGGGTGACCAAAGAGTTTCGGTAACAATATGGTAGAGTAAAATCTGAAATATGGAGCAAAAATATCAATTAAAGAAGATAGGACTGCAGTGGCAGTGAAGAATTGATTGACTCAAAGTTGGGTTATATTTTGAAGTGAGGTACAAATTGAAAGTCATGAGAAATGTGTTTTTTACAAAATCAAGAATTTTTGGGTTTTTTTTGAAATAACCAAATAGTAAATTTTAATCAAAAAGTACTATTAATTTTGTGACTAGTAGCAACATGCTAACCATTTCTGAACACTTTCACAATAAAATATAAAATGTCTATTTATGTATGTATGTATAGAGTTAATGTCTATAGTATTCACAGGTTTTGTTGAAAATGGTACATAAATAATTTAACTTTACTTTAAAAAGAATTGAGTGGTAAATAGTAAGTACCCTTGCTCTTTTCAATGTCCTTGTTTACTTGGTTTAGATCAGCCACTTCACATTCTACAATTGAGCCTATATAAAAAAAATTATTCAATATCATAGCAGATGTAATTTCAGATTTATTATTATTAAACTGTGTTTTTGGATAACTGACAATTTATAAAGTATCTTAGCATATACACATTTGTTTCTTCATACCCTGAAATTTTATCATTTTATTTATGGATTATTTTCATTTCTTTAGTTGATAGTAGAAAAATAAGTGTTCTCTAATGTTTGTCATTTTTTTGCACAATGAAAATCATATTTGATATTCTTGTTAATAAAGGATAAAATAAATCTTCATTCAGTTCTATCCACTTTTTTCTTAAAATATGTTCAACAAATTTGGTTTTATCCCATGGATTTTTCTCCATTTTTAAAGTAAGTAAAAACAATGCCTTTTCAACAACAGGTTGATATTCATCACATAAGCTTTGAAAAGCCAAAGCAGATTTGCCTGGAATTGCTTCTAAGTTTTTTACAATCATTACCCCATTCTCAGAGAGTTTATCTTTAGTTGTAACAATAATATTTCCATAGTCAGAAAGTACATCATTGTGACCAAAATCAGAAGCTTCTAATACTATAGGTTTACTTGTGCAATTTGTTATTCGACAAACTGCATAACTGGACAAATCATCTAAAAATTGTCCAATAAAATGCATAGTATCATCATTATATAGTAATATTAGACACTTTGGTTGCTTTAACTTAACTGTATCTTCAACCAATACTTTAAAAGATAGCCAAAAATCATCTTCTTGTGCTCCATATCTTACTTGTAGCTCTTTGATTTCTGTTAGTTTTGGATAATTATTTGAACCTTTTAGTGAATAAACCAGTATACCAATCACTAAAAGAGCCAAGCAAAGAACTAGACCTAAATGTGTATTGGTTGTTTTGGTTTTAGTATCATTGAGACAGTTTTCAGGTGCAGGAGAATCATTTTCTAACTCATCATTATCACTCACATATTCTTCTGAACTATAATGTTCCTCCTTGGAAATTGATTCAAGTCTTTGACTCTTCCTTGGGTCTTTTATACCCGGTCGCCTTTGGATTGGTATCAATTTTGGGGTACTCTGCGCTACTGGCGATTTAAGCTGAAAGTAATTGTGTATTAAATATTATTAACCAAAACAAATTATTGTACCATTTTATATACTGTTATGACCAAAAATCATTTATCAATTTTAATATCTGAGTAAACTCAAGATTACGTGAAAATACATTTTCATGATTAACATCTAATATTATTAAAAATTATTATTCATATCAAAATCGCTAACGACAAATAATCTAACCTAATAAAATTATATACAATATAAAAGTCTTAGAAGAGGAATTGAAGGAACAATAAACAGCGAATAGACTTGGATTTGAGTCTCAGCGCCCTCTTTCACATTATTCATAAACTGTATACGAAACTTATGATATCAGTTCGAAACCTTTTTTGAGATAAGATTGGTATTTTACTAGTAAGTAATTTAATGCATGAATTATGTAGTTTTAGTTGGATTTTTGTTTAAATTTATTTTTGGATCTGTTGCTATTTCGTGATAAAATTTGGTTCTGCGTCTAAGTTAGTAAACTAGTGGCTCCTGTTTCGGGATATCATTTTTTACACTAAGTTATGATGATTTATTGATAAAAAACATAAATAAATGATGGCTTTAAAAATTTAGAACCGGATAAAGATAGTTTAATGACAATAAATAAAACTTTTATTACTTACAAACTAAAAATTAAAACAAGATGAATTTTAATAAATTTAATTACTATAATGTATATCACCTCTCTATCATTGTCAAAAAATAATATTAATAAAATTAAAACTGCAGAAACATAAATCATTAGAACTGTATTAGATATTTAAACATGCAAAATTGCACCACATATCTGCTACAGAATAAACACCTCTCTTATTGAGCCGTGCGTTAGGACATGTTTTTTTCTGACCAACGCAAATTTATACGACCAGTAATTGTGTCCAAGTCAGTCATATTTATGGTAAGTTTCGAAGTGCCTTCAGAAACTTTAGTGATGAGACCTTCGTATGTTAGAATTAGTTATTTGCCAGTTTTGAAAAATGTGCTAAGTAGGTATTTAATTCTGTTTTAACTCTTCTGTAATATTTTCAGACTCTAATGATCGGGCTGCTTCAGAGTGGTACGTTTGTTTAACTTTTCGTTTTAGGTTTCTCATTATTATTATTTTCAGAATCCGTATTGTAATTTTATTTAATTTAGCTTTAGCTTTCTTCACATGTTCATTATATCGAAGTTCAGCGTTCTGTATTTTTTTTATCTTGGTCTAGTCATCATAAGTAATCCATGTACCCTGTAAAATTAGCAATTGTTGGAATCTATGACATTTTGACTTTTCTTTTTGTTGGTTTAATAATATCTGTTTCAGGCCATAGTAACGAGTTTTTGAAAGAAGTTGGGAACTCTGATTTATTTGAATTACTGGGGGCGCGAACATCATTTGAGGCTATTAAGAAATGGTTAGCTCGTGAGTCGATTTTTATATAAGGAAGTAATTGTATGTATATTTTTCAATTTGCCCAATAATATACTTTATTTAACTTTGAAAGGTAGTTAGCCATCATTTCGCCATTCCTAACTGATACAAACTGATAGCATGATGTAAATTTTCGCTATGATACATCTTGTATACCACTGTAAGTGGTCTATGCCTTACCCACCACGGAAGATGCATGTATCTTATATAGTTAAAGACCTATTCAATTATATATTTTTTTAATTTCAATACATCTGGCAAACGTGTATATATACCATACGAAACTAGCACACCAAAAACTGAAAGTTTTCTAATTGAAGAACGAAAAAGTATTGTAAAACAAGCACATTGCAAGAACCAAAAAGCCGAATATGCATGTTTACGCGAAAAATCGTAATATGAAAGAGGATCTACATGTATTAAAATTATATCCTGATATTCAGGGGCGTAGCTATCGCCGTTTCAGCCGTATCAATTATACAGGGCCTCCGGGCTACAGGTGCCCCTAACGTGTGTAAACAAAAATTACTAAATTTTATCCACAATGTCACTTAATCTCGTGCTTCCCGGTAGGAAAATATAAAAAACTGTCATATATGCCTATAGAGTTTTCCTTCAGAAATGACAAAAGTCAAAAAAGACAATCTCTTTTTTTTCCGGGTTAAGCCCAAAAGTTGGCAACATCTTACATCGGTTATTGCGGGATTACCCATTTAAGTCATAACAATATTATTTTAGAAATTAAAAAAGTTCCATTTCTAGCAATTATTTTGGACACAACAAAAGCTTTGTCTAAATTTGACCAACTTTCTGGAGTTAATCGAAATTCTCGATAATAGAAAATTATGATAATCTACTAAGGAGCAGAGCAGAATGACTAAAAACTGAAAATTTAAATACGATTAAAGAATCTATGTATAAATAGGCAAAGACAAAACGATTAGGTACCATTTTCTCCTCTGTCTCTCAACCTATTTTCTTCATTTTTGTTTTGTTTAGTAGCTACTGACGACCTTCAGTGCAGAATGTTAATATTAATTTATAATATTGGTTCATTCATTAAATAAAATATAATAAAAATTCATTATTCACGTCCATACTGTCAACTGACAGTGCCGCCGACGCCAGACGGTCAAAACTCAAAACATTGAGTAATTATATATGGAGGGAGCGATCGTTAGATGCTGTTATATTCTTTGAGCATGTACTTCTGGAAGTGGCATGCAAGCGTTGTTATTGTTTAGTGGTAAAATAGTCAATGTAGTAGATCAGTATTGATTTTTTTGGACGCGTTGCAGTAACTTTCATATTAAATATTCTGTTTTTAATGTGAAATTAATTATTTGATTAATATATTATTATCACAATCTTCTCGAAGGTGTTATGTAAAAAATTGTCAGACAGCGAACAATAGAGAATGTATTGAATATTTAAGTTCTCCTAGGGTTGTTGGTCCTCTTTTTTCTTTCATTTCCCTGAACTTGATTGAAACCGCAAATGACGAAAACTTTTAGGTTGCAAAGAACAATCTTTCAATTATTATATTGTTACGAAATTTACCCAAAGCCGACCCTGTTTCATTTCAGTACGACAACAAACGCTTTGAGATAAAAAAACGGTTCTCGAAAAGACTCGGCAGCGTAAGGAGTGATGATGATTTTGACGAGAATTTTCTATGCTGGGCTTATAAAGGAAGCAACTACGATGGAGAGTTCATTTATACCGCGACGACTAGCGTATATGGGATTATTATTGTATTTGAATCAGCTGTTTAATGTAAATAAAGTTCTAGAAAAGTGAGAGTGAATATTAGTTTTATAATTTTAAATTGAACCCACGGACTATATTGCAATTTGGTGTTAGAAGTGAAGGATTAAGTGCAGTTAAAATCATAATTTGATTTATGGAAACTCGAAGTATGGAAAAAACCGACGAAACTACCAGAAAAATTATCAAACAGGTTGCGGAGGGACTAGACGAAAAAATAGCACAGATTCTAGAAAAACGTGATAATAAGAAGAAATTTAACAAAGGTTAGTGAAATCTTTTGATGATAAACTTAAAGTTGAATTAGAAAATCTTGTCACTAATATCGGTGAAAAACTTAAAATAGAATTAGAAAATCTTGTCACTACGATGAAAAGCGAACAACAAAATCTGGTTTCCACGATGAAAAGCGAACAACAAAATCTTGTTTCTACAATGAAAAGTGAACAACATAATTTAATTGAATTCTCGAAATTTGAAGAAAAACGACACGAAACTGAAGAGAAAAGACAACTGCAATTTGAACAATTAATGCAGATAGTAGCACAAGTTAATGAAACAGTTAATGACAGAATGCAAATAGTTGAGTCAGACATAAAAGAAATAAATGATGATATTAAGACCATAAAAAACACCGTGGATACTCTTGAAACAAAAGTAGATGATCTCGATTCCATCCAAAGCCAGGTAAAATTTGAAATCAGTTTAATTCAAGACACAGTTCAAGATCAAATCAGTTCCATCAAGCAAACAGTACACAGTGAAGTACAACATAAAATCAGTGCCATCCAAAATAAACTAGAAACAGAAATTAAGAAAATGCAATATGACTTACAGCGAGGAAAATACCAGAACACCGTGAGTACCAAAGGTTCCGTTAGTAAACCACCCACATTTGATGGCAGTTCATCTTGGCCCATGTATAAACGGCAATTTGAGGCCGTGGCTATAGCTAATGGATGGGATAACCAAGAAAAATCTACTTCTCTGGTAATTTCGTTAAGAGGTCCGGCCCTAGAACTTTTCCAAAGCATTCCAGTTGATGAACAAGGCAATTTCGACAAGATCATCGCCATCCTAGACAAACGATACGACAATCAATCCTTGAGCCAGGTATATCAAGTACAACTGAGTGGAAAAACGCAAAAATCCGGTGAAAGCCTCCAAGAATTCGAAGCTGAAATTAGACGGTTAATTCACTTGTCCTACCCAGACCTGCCAGAGGAAACGAAAGACCAGTTGGCTACACAGAGTTTCATAAACGGCATAAGAGATGTGGAAGTACAGCGAAATCTAAGACTAAGTGTCGTCAAGAAAAGTAATGAAGCTCTACTTCGGGCTTTGGAAGTAGAGGCCGTCATGAACATGTCCAAGCCGAGGGTCCGAGCAGTTTCCTTCAACCAGGAAGAGTCAGAGTCCCCATTTCAAGCGCTGCTGGCTGGCCTGAACTAAATATTAGAACGGTCACAAAGAACTGGCACCAGAGGGGCATGTTACCGCTGCGGACGGACAGGGCATTTCAAACGTGAGTAAGGCTACCGGAACGATCACCAAACAGGGGTAGCCAACAAACCGACCATACCAACCAGGGAAACACAGGCTGAACAAATCAGATTTATAAATAAATAGTATTAGACAGTAACAAAACTAATCAAATCAATGGACTTGACAAAGATCAGTATTTATTGGGTAAAAATTAGCAAGCTAAGCAAGCTTCCCTGAAGAAAATCTTGTTATCGTACACTACCTTAGCTTGACTAGCAAAATAGTCATATATCAGGAGAAATTTAGTAAATACATGCAAACTAAGAATAGAAATACAAAATAGGGTAAAGACTCACCATAATTTAGTCCAACAGACTTTATAAGTCATATAATTTGGTCAAGTGCGAGTTGGACTCGCATACTTAGGGTTCCGTACCACCTTCAAGATTCTAATATTCCAGTTTCAGACAAGCAGGGAATGAGTGCATTTTCTTATATTTACCCTTATATCTTTTAAAGGAAGCGTTTTAAATTTATAAAAAATATTCGCTTGATTTTTATCAGAATACATATATATTTAATTTTCTAATTTGGTTCCCAAAAATTAACATTAGAGTTTTATTTTACTAGTAAACTTTCAGAGAAGTCTTTTATAATCTACTGTCTGAGTTTTGAGGCTCTGTAGATTGGAAGATAAAAGGCAAAATAGGTCAAGTTTTAAATGTTAAATTATTAAATCTGTTATTCAAATTATTAAAAAATACAAATAAAATATATTTTTCAAAATTTAAATAGTGTAGTTTCTAAAGTCGATGTTTAATATTTTTGTTAATATCTTTTAAACAAATGATTTAAAAATTTGATATATTTGTAATTCACATCTGATATATTACATAATGCGTTTGAAAATTGAATCTTTATTTTCCATTTAATTGTATAATTTGTCCCTAAAATTACTATGGGGGTTTTCTAGTAATTGATTTTCCGTTTAATTTTATTATTTGGGGGCCAAATAATAGAATTAGGGATTTTTTCATATTTAACCTATAAACAAAAAAATTAGGTCTTATAGTTTGGGAAATAACGGGGGGAATGGGTAATTTTTTTAAAATATATTTTTAATTTATTTTAAAATATACATTTAAAAAAATATATATTTGTATTCGTCATAATGAGCCCTGTGATTTGATATATTACATGACCCGTTAGAAACAATTATATTTTTTTATTTTCCATTTAATTCTATAATTTGCTCCCCAAAATGAATATTAGGGGTTTCTCCTTATTTTGAAAGTAAAGTTCAGGTGAGGGACTATACTTCCATTTTTTTCAAAATTTTTCAGCTTATGGTTTTGGAGAAAAAAGGGGGGGAATGGGTAAATTTTTGTATATTTTTGTTAATATCTTTTGATTAAATTATTTTAAAAATATGAAAAAAATATATTTGTTTTCTTCATCATGAGCCCTTTCATTTGATATATAACATGACGGGTTAGAAACAATTTTAATTTTATATTTTCCATTTAATTCTATAATTTGCCCCCCAAAATGAATATTAGGGTTTTTTCTTATTTTTCCAGTAAAGTTCAGGTGAGGGGCTGTACCTCAATTTTTTATTCAATATTTTCCAGCTTATGGTTTCGGAGATAGGGGGGGTAAATTTTTAAATATTTTTGTTAATATCTTTTAATTAATTTATTTTAAAAATATGTGAAAAATATATTTGTTTTCGTCATAATGAGCCCTTTCATTTGATATATAACATGATGGATTAGAAACGATTTTAATTTTATATTTTCCATTTAATTCTATAATTTGCCCCCCAAAATGAATATTAGGGGTTTTTCCTTATTTTTCCAGTAAAGTTCAGGTGAGGGTCTATACCTCCATTTTTTTCAAAATTTTCCAGTTTATGGTTTCGAAAATAAGGGAGGAGGGGGAGAATGAGTAAATTTTTTTATATTTTTGCCAATATCTTTTAATTAATTTATTTTAAAATATGAAAAAATATATTTATTTTCGTCGTAATGAGTCCTTTCATTTGATATATAACATGATGGGTTACAAACAATTTTAATTTTATATTTTCCATTTAATTCTATAATTTGCCCTCCAAAATCAATATTAGGGGTTTTTCCTTATTTTCCCGTAAAGTTCAGGTGAGAGGCTATAACTCCATTTTTTCAAAAATTTCCAGCTTATGGTTTCGGAAATAAGGGGGGGGGGAGAATGAGTAATTTTTTTATATTTTTTGCTAATATCTTTTAATTAATTTATTTTAAAATATGAAAAAAATATATTTATTTTTGTCGTAATGAGTCCTTTTATTTGATATTTTCCATTTAATTCTGTAATTTGCCCCCCAAAATTAAAAGTAGAGGTTTTTCCTTATTTCTCAAGTAAACTTCAGGTCAGAACCTATACCTCTAGTTTTTCAAAACTTTACGTTTTATAGTTTCGGGGATAAGGGGGAATGGGTAAATTTTGGTATATTTTCGTTATTATCTTTTTAAATATATATTTTTTTAAATATGAAAAAAATATATTTGTATTCCTCAGAATGAGACCTTTCATTTGATATATTACATAATGCGTTTGATTTTTTTATTTTTAAATTTTTATTTTATTCTATAATTTGCCCCCCAAAATTAATATTAATGATTTCTCCTTATTTTTCCTGTAAAGTTCGGGTTACGTTCTATATTCCCTATTTTTTTTCAAAATTTTAGGCTCAGTAGTTTCGGAGATCAGGGGGGGGGGTGGAACGGTCGATTTTTTTTAGTTTTTCCCACCAGAAGTACTCCTAAAATCAATTTTTTTTTCTTTTATATGTACTTCTGATCGGGTCACCAAACTATACCTTCATACCAAATTTCAACCTCTTCCGTCCAGTAGTTTAGGAGAAAATTGCTGTGATGTGACAGAAATCCAGAGTAATATAAGGGTATCCGTATATTGTATATACGGAACCCTAAAATTGATAAAATATCAAAATTCGGTGGAATTAATTCTGCCACACCTAAAATGTGTAAATTTTATTTTTCATCATGCCAATGTTGCAGACCATCTAAAAAGGAAAAATAAGGTTAATAAAAGATAAAAAGCATATAACATTAGTTGCGAAGACAGTTATACAAGGAATTTAGACAAAAATACGAAGTAGGTGACAACAATAGAAAAAATTCACTTAGGTATTTGAAAACAAGTTGTAATAGAAAGTAAAGATACTAAAATAAGTAGTGACAGTGGTGAAATAAGACAATTACAGACAAGGTAAAGTAAATTTGTAGTAAGCGAGCCATGCCAGAAAATAGGCATCCTCAAATAAGTGATTTAAACATAGTAAAAGTAAAAACTTCATGTACTTAGGATACAAGAGTCTATGCAGAGTAGAAAATACGGATTAGATAAGAGTTGTAAGCTATATTTATTAAGTAATGAGAAAAATTGAGAGACATCGGAGTCAAACATTCAAAGTCCAAATTATCAATAACGAAGCAAAATTAAGCTATAGTCAATAGGAAAAAAATTATTTAAAATTAAATGAGCTTTCAAATGACATATTATTCAGAACATTTCATTAAGAGTAAAACTTTTATTAAATTTTTGGCTAGTTAGCCGTTTCAAGCAAATTATGGCTTGGGGATAGCCGTTTGTTCCTACCTTATAAGTACAAGTGACACGCCAAAATTGAGAGTTCGTGGATTAACCAGCGTCTCGGATGTTGTTTTTTGTTGTTGATAAATAATCAGTCAGCCTTTATATTTTTGTATTGTGAAGTTTGACAGTTAAATTTTAGTGCCAACTTAAACCTAGTGAAATAGTAAGTTACCTAAATTTCATCCTAGCGATATTCAATAAAGGTCAAAATCGCATTTTGTTAAATAAAGTGAAGTTAATATTCCAGCAACACTCAAAACAAACTGATGTACATATATATATATATATATATATATATATATATATATATATATATATATGTCTAGTCGTGGCTTTCACGGATCGAACAATGTGAAGAAATATTTATCCGGGAATACATCAGTTCGTTACATTGATTCATCATTGAATCCTGCAGACATTTCGCCAAGGTCTGAGCTGTTTATTTTATATGTCTCCGTCGGAGGTCGTATCGTGCCTGATTGGTCTGTGTTGACTCCGCCTCCTTCGCTGTCGTGTCGGGTGTTTTGCATGTTGACGGGTTTGTATTTTGCGTAGCTAATTGTGTTTTATTTTGATGTTTTGATATAATTGTCTTCCATGAGTTAGAGAGGTGCAGGGAGTCGTCTCTTTTATTTAGTTGTCCAGTTTTCTCAATTTCAATAGCTTCTCGTAATAGTCTAGTTTTGTAGTGAGGAGTTTGTGAGATCTGTTTACAACTATTAAAATTGATTTTATGGCCCGATTGTTGCTGGTGTTAAAACAGGGCCGATGTCGTTTGCTTATTTTTGACAGCTAATTTGTGTTCCTCTAAACGGGCTGAAATTCTCCTGTTCGTTTGTCCGTCGTATACCTTATCGCACGTTCCGCAAGTTATACTATATACCCCTTGGTTTTCAAGTTTTACTTTTGGTTTGGGATTTCCTAAACTGGTGCCTATAGTCTGGTGCGGTTTGTATGCTGTCGCTATGTCATGCCTTCGAAGAATTCGGCCAATTCTGTCCGTTCTCCTTTTGATGTATTGTAAGACTACTTTTGTTTTTTCGGTGAGCCCATCTTTTGGTTTTGGCTCATGGTCTTGTTGTGCTATTGCTTTTTTGATAGTGTGGTTTGTGTATCCGTTTTGTCGTAGAGCGGTAGTTATCTGTTTTAATTCGTGTGTTTTGTTATTGTCGTCTGTCAGTCGTATGGATCTGGAAATTAGCGTGTTTTGTAGTTTAAATATCTGTTCGTGTGTGTCGGCTTTCTATATACGGTGTCGGCCGTCGCCCAAGTTATCAGATTTGCGAAACCACCTCAACCAAACCTCAGTCGACAGGAAATGAAAGCCCTCAAGACTCTCAAAGAATCCAAAGACATCACCATACTACCTGCCGACAAAGAAAACTCCACCGTCGTAATGAACACTATAGACTACCAGGACAAAATAAAGCAACTTCTCGATAATGACTCAACTTACAAACCATCGCCCAGAGACCCGACCACCTACCTAGAAAAAACAACGAAATCCAAAATTAAAGCTTCACCCATAGAAGAAGAACTACAGAAAAAACTGATCCCCAAAGAAAAATCAAGTCGATGCCCAAAGCTTTACGGTTTGCCCAAAATGCATAAAGAGGAGTACTACTTCGACCTATAGTTAGTGCTTTCAACTCGCCGGTATACAACTTGGAAAAATATCTAGCCAGTACCCTACAACCAATTGTGGAAAAAGCAGATTCCTACATTAAAAACTCGAAACATTTCACACACCTTCTCAACAGCATTTCCATAGAACTAGAAGATATCATAGCTAGTTTCGATGTCAAGTCTATATATCCAAGCATACCGGTAGAAGAAGCACTTCAAGAAATATCTGAAAATGAAGACCTCCCGCAATTCATAATAGATTTGTCACGACACTGCCTAAATAGTGCCTATTTTATGTATGACAACCGCATATATAAACAAACCGACGGAGCCGCAATGGGGTCCCCACTATCACCAGCGATGGCAAATCTCTTTATGACATATTTTGAGTAAAAGCCACTACAAACAGCAAACCAAACCAAAGTTATGGCTAAGATACGTCGATGACGTATTTGTCATATGGCCTTTTGGTAAACAAGAAATCCCCAAGTTCCTGGAGCACCTAAACTCTATACACCCCAGGATTCAATTTACATTAGAACTTGAAGAAAACAAGCAGCTGCCTTTCCTCGACGTTCTCGTAAGAAAAAAAACCCAAAATGGACATTTCGACCACACCGTATATAGAAAGCCGACACACACGAACAGATATTTAAACTACAAATCTCACCACCACCCATCTCAAATACAGGGAGTTGCCAACACGCTAATTTCCAGATCCATACGACTGAAGGACGACAATAACAAAACACACGAATTAAAACCGCTCTACGACCAAGCGGATACACAAACCACACTATCAAAAAAGCAATAGCACAACAAGATCATGAGCCAAAACCAAAAGATGACCTCACCGAAAAACCAAAAGTAGTCTTACCATACATCAAAGGGACAATGGTCAGAATTGGCAGAATTCTTCGAAGGCATGACATACCAACAGCATACAAACCGCACCAGGCTATAGGCACCAGTTTAGGAAATCCCAAACCAAAAGTAAAACTTGGAAACAAAGGGGTATAAAGTATAACTTGTTTTTTTAATTTGTTGTGCCGTGCTTGTAAAGTTGCCTGACAGGTCAAACTTCAATTTCAAATATATCTTTTAGCAGTTCATTATGTACTTAATACTAAGTAGAATTAAGCATATGCAATTCATACTATTACTTCAGTGACAACGAAGTCAGATTCAGACCATGAAACGTTGAGATTTTTTAAATATTCAGCTATTTGTTCTCAACTGTGGTGTTATTTCCCCAAAAAATGTAAAAATAAAAGATGTAGAATGTTGATGATCTTCTAAGTTTCATTGGAATCTTTTCTTTAAATAAAACGTAAATTATTGGTTCAAAAACTTTTGCTGATATATTTATCTAATAAAAGCAAAAGTTCAAGAAATTTTCCCATCTACTAACTGACTGAACTAAAAGACTTAAAACCAATCAACATGTTGAAACTATCAACAAAGCTATGGGCGATATTGAGGTCCAGCTGTAAAATAATGTAAAAAATCTCGAAGAGCAAATGTTGTAACGTAAATAACGAAAGAATAAGATAATATGTTAGAAATTTCCATTTAGTGCCCTCTACTTGAAACTTATACACAATTTGCTTTATTTTATGGCCAATTTGCCGTAATCATGAGCAATGATGAAGTTGTGAATACAAACATAAATAATACGAAATTGTTTGAAATTGTTTACTGTTGAAAACTATCTACGTAGTTTTTAGAGCTTATTTGAACACTTTCACCAGAAAAACAATTATGTATTGGGTATATACAGCTTCCAATAGTTTTTTGATGCACTCATATGTAATTGATTCGTATACCATTTTAAAATGATAAGAATATTGTTTTCGGTCCAGTTAGGTCGGCTTCCTTTCAGAATATTCATACAGCCATAAAAATTCACTTGTCATTATATAATGTTATAATTTCTTTACGATGTCGGAAGAAGTAATACGTTCAGAACTATTGTTAAAATAGAATAAAATATTTAATCATAAATTTACATTAAACTGCTAAATACGTAAAATAAATTGTAGTTTATAATGAGCTTTGTCAATATTTAAATAGCGATAATGCTGAAGATGTGAAAGTACGTTTTTCTTGATCATTTACTCGATAAAAAATGTATCTCCTCCCAACTGGCTTTAGGTTATGTAGTTGGATTTCATAACATACACATAGTTTTATCGGAAGTGAAGGCTTTATTACATTGGCTAGTATAATAGTTACAAGCTCGTCAGTTGAAAAATGGGCGAATCGTATGAATTTTGTTGTTAATTTGGGCTGTTATTGCCGTTTTGGAGAAAGGGTGGCTACTGTAGCCTGAGTCTTAAAAATGAAACAACTTCCTGATGTTGTTGCCGATTGGTTGTTTGAAGATGATATAAAATAATGTAACACATAAAATCCTTTAGCATTGAAAGCCATCCTCATGCACATATGAATGACCAAAAATACTAAATTTATTTAAAAAAATGATTTATTGTTAATAATTTAATTTATAGTTTGTGGTGGCAATTTCTGTTTTGTAGCTTAAATCTTAAGGTATATTATTCTGGTGTGTATTTTAGAGAAAACAAACAGCTGATTTTGTTGCTAAGTTGTTGCCTGAAGACGACATAAAATAATATACGGAACTAAACCTAGCGATATTGAAAAGAATTTACGGAATACTTGTTGCTAATACGCCAATAACATAACCCCACAGACAAAAAATAATTTTATATACATTTGATCAAACCGTGATAATGTTTGTAATTTGAGCTCAAAAAAGGTTGTAAATGCACTCGCAATTGGTGTTAAAAAGTAGGTACCCCATGTTTGGGAAAATTAAAAATATAATATTAATCCATGAAAAACAACTTAATGTCTGAGTCAGTTAAAATAAATAAAAAATACATAAAGGTCTTTTTTAAGTGGAAAGAAATCAAATTTTAGATAAAAACTGGACGAAAACATTAAGTCTAAAAAAAGTTGTATGTTGATCCATGCTTAAATCCATGACCATTAGGTAGACATTGAAGTAATCTCAACGTTTGTGAATACTAGCCCGAGATACAGGTGAAAACTATCCCATAGCTACAATATATAGGATGGCATCAAAGTAAAGAAACCACTGAATATCTCATCAGGAATGAATTTTTTGGAAAAATGTTAAATGCAAATGTTATAGAATTTCAACCTGGCTATTCAAAGGTGAATTGGATTTGACCTTGAATATCCTAGCAGTCATTTATTATTGCGGATATAGATAGCCCATAGAATTTTACGTCCGGATGTGATCTTTACCATGACTTCGAAGGTCTAAACAAACTTAGATTTTAGGGGTTTTCTCTGGCATTTCAATGGAGACCTTGGATTTGACCTTCAGCATGATCTTAAAGGAACCTTGGCCATGTGCGTGAGGTTGACCTTCAAGATCATTCAAGTGGTTTTTTCAATAGGAATCCCTATTTTTGCGGATGTTGAAAAAGATGAAAGTTTACCATTTGATTTTGATTACGACCTTAACACTGACCTTCAAGGTCATGTCATAGCTAAAGTCATTTATTTACACTACAACTAGTAAGTGAATGTATGGAAATGATCATAATCATGCTCTTGGCTTTGAACCAGCTTTGTTAAGATAATTTCAAAAAGCTTCTTTAAGAATTTTAAAAAGTTCTAGCCACTAGAGGGTAGCTAGCGATGCCTGCCAGTCCAGTCAAGGCAAATTCTCCCGACCAGTTAAGACAAGATAATATCTGGGCTAGGCAAGGTAAGGTTTACAAATTTTTTTGCATCAACCCTCTACTAGATTCCTTGACGGACATAAGAATTTTCAATCGCACTCCTTATCATATCTAATATACTGTCAGCGAATACAAGCAACTCGCCGTTCAGGGTCATCTTCACTTATTTCTCGGTTACGGTATTTATAAGGAGTAAAATTTAAAGACAATTATTTCATTTATTTGAAGCAGTTGAGTAGTCTTTCTAATAGTTAATTGCGGCTCTACTGGGAATAAATGAGCAATATTCATTTGCCATGTTGTTCAGTTGATCCAGTGTTTGGTTTTCCAAATATTGGAAGACTTCTTATGATTTCCATGCCCAGGCAAAACTTGTTTTAGTTTTTTTTTTGAATTCTCCGCCATCATTCACAAAAACTGTTCTTCTTAATTAGCGACCCCAAAAACCTCGGTTGCCACGCCACACGTTGGTGCTAAAATGCCACACCAAAATGTTACGTGACACCGAATTTCTACCCTACCTAGTTATGCTAAGGGCAGAAGAAGGTATATCCGGTAGTCTCAGTGAAGACGGGGGGGGGGTCGTTTTATTTGAACGTATATGCGAGATTTTGCTTGGCGATATAAATAAAGAGAGAAAATAAGGGCGCCAGGTAGATTCCCCTATACCTTCTAAATACACATAATCAGGACACCTACCCGTCCTAAAATATCTGCTGTAGTAATTATTGCTAATTTGGGGCGCTAAATTTCTAATATAAATAAATAAATGTTGTAATCAAAAGGAATAATAAGCATACAACAGTTCCAAAATATAAGTTTAATTTGCGCGAACAGACTAGTACAAGGCGCTAAAATATGCCATAGGGCACTCTATTAATGCAAAACAGTCTTAGAATGTTTAAGCTAAATATACCTAAAGAAAAAAATTAAATGAAACAAATATACACTCCAGGACAGAGATTCAAACTGTACATATAAACATGTGAGATCCTAAATAACCCGGATACAAATATTTAAACATTCCTCTAATACAATAATTTTAATCAATAGAATATTTAAATGAATCGTCAATATCAAATACTACATTAATGGGAACCGATCATAATTACCTGATATTTATCATTCAATAAAATTCGGAATTCCGACGTGGGTGTCCCATCTATACTACAATCGAGCTCGAGGGTAAGTGCAATCGATCAGAATAATAATAATAAACCCGATAGTAGGCTAATGGTCTTTACTTTCGGTTAACAAATTCCATTTTACTAATTTCAAATCAAATACTAAGGTTTATATTATTGTAAAAATAACTGATAATGAAACAGTAACCAGATATACAAATTGTCACTTATCTGAAACCACAGCTGAAGCTGAAGTTAGAGTCCCTTGCGCTCACTCCACCACTGGAACTCTGATGATAGAAATACCAGAAATACAGTGTTCGTGTATGCACCATCAACTAGTTCATCTGCATGCTAAGTCCATGATCGACATGATACCATAAAGCCAAACCAGGTCTGTGTTCTAGTGTCGTAATAGAACAGCAAAATATAACCCCAATCTC
This sequence comes from Octodonta nipae, assembly GCA_034190945.1. NCBI lineage: Eukaryota > Metazoa > Arthropoda > Insecta > Coleoptera > Chrysomelidae > Octodonta > Octodonta nipae. Next base: position 173,156,886 of record CM067216.1, read on the forward strand.
ACTGGATGGAGAACAAAAACAGGAACGCCGCACGTAGCAACAAAAACAAATGGAAGAAATACGACAACAGTAGAAAAAGAAGTAGAAGGAAGACAAGAAGAAGAAGAAGAACCCTAAAAAAGAAAGAATCTATCAATAGTCTGACAATACGAGAAATCGGCTAGTGAACAAACAAAAATCACTTACCCTATCAACCAAGGGGTTCTTATACCAAAGGTTTCATTGTGAGGGTGGCCCCAAATACCATGACCACTCTGAAGAATTACGCAACAACAGAAGTTTTCAAATCCTCAATGAGAGAAGTATCCCAGCAACTAATCAACAGTACTACAATATGATGGAACACAATATAGGGATTTCCATATAACTCCCGAACTCGGGTGGCTTATCAAAAGCTAGTATACTAGTGGAAAATCCCTTAAAAAACAACTGCACGACTTCTCCAGTTAACCTCACACAATTTTCTACACGCACTTCCTTCCCGCCTTGTCGACGACAATGACAACTGTCAAGAAACACACAATGCCAACCACAAAAATATTAAATATTCGATAAATCAATTCGTCTCAACAGGTCAAATTCAAACATCCTTCAAAAATAAATCATAACCAAACATAATAATAAGGCAAAATCAGCGCGCAAATGGTAGGTTATCGATCGCTAACGGAACGGACGAATAAAACCAATATTTTGACCGGTTTTAAACGCGTTTATTTCTACTGAGTAACTACGGCAAAAATATAACGTAACAATCCCCCCCTTGCTTGAAGAAATTTTCCCAAAATTTCCCAAACAAGTAGGCAAGCTAATCGTCGCCAGGATCCTGCTTAAGATCTTTGGCATGCCAAATGCCCCTAGAATTACCCTGTTCATCCCGAAGCTCGTATGTCCAAGGAGAAAGCTTCCTTTTAATGTAAAATGGTCCAATATACCGAGGAGCCAGTTTCTGAGTAAAGTGTTTAGCTGCATCGGATAACACAAAGTTCCGCCTCCATACTGGTTGGTTAGGATAGTATTCTATCTGCCTACATCTCAAGTTATAACGGTTACAGGTCTTCTTAGATGCCTCCTCTATCTCTTCTGCACCTCGGAGAACATCTTTCTGAAGGCTAAGTTACGACTACTCTCGCCAGTTTGTTTACCATCTTCTGTTCCAACAAGCTCCGCTGCGACATAGTCAGAACCTGACAATCATGTTTCTACCAAAATTCACGAAAAACGGAGTTACTTTACTGACCTCATGTTTGGATGTGCGTATTGCACAAGCTATTTTGTCAAGATTTTCATCCCAACGCTGGTGATTGTCGGAAGAGTAAATAGATAACATAGTCTTTAGAGTTCGGTTTATTCTCTCAGTAGGATTGGCTCGGGGATGATATGAGGCACAAAATTTAATTTTACACTCATAGTCTCTTGCAAGTTTTAGAAATTGTCGGCTTCTATATTGTGGTCCATTGTCACAAATAATGACGCGAGGTACACCAAACTTAAGAAACACTTCCGACTCTATTTTCTTAATTAATGTGTCCCCAGTGGCTTTTCTCAAAGGAAACATGAGAGGAAACTTACTCAGATAATCAGTGACCACCAATATGTATGTATTTCCATGTTTTGATTTTGGCAAAGGACCTACAAGATCAGTAGATATTGTTTCCCACGGCCTGGAGGGTTTTGGATGCAAAGCTAACTTATCAGTGCGCATCTCTTGTGAAACTTTATGGGTCACGCAAGTACGACAACGTTGAACAAAGAGAGCTACGTCAAAACGCATCTTTGGTTAATAATATTTATCAGCTACACGAGCGAACGTTTTATACTCTCCGCAGTGTCCTGAAGTTGGGGGTTCATGAGCAGAGACAATTATCCGAAGTCGGTCGGTTTTAGGTAAGACCAGTTTCCATGAATCAGCAGGAACCGATAGTTCAGAAAACTCAGTAGGAACATGCTTCCAAAGTTGTCCATCCTGCTCTCTATAAGAAGAATACTTGAGCGGTTTCTTCCTAACCCGTTCTAACATGGCTACATACCATTTATCTGCAATCGGCTTCGACAACAAGAAATCCATATTGCAGGGATCAACGTAGTCAATTACGGGAACACTACGAGAAAGAGTGTCTGGTAGAACGAGATCTTTGCCCTTATGATGTATAATCTTAAAACAAAACTGCTGGAGTCTTACAGCCCAACGAGCAAGTCTACCTGATAAATCCTTCAAATTATGCAACCAACACAAACTATAATGGTCGGTAATCACCGTAACCTCTACACCCTCAATATAAGGTCTCAGCTTTTCAAGGGCCCAAATCACGGCAAGACATTCCCTCTCGGTACTTGAATAAACACGTTCTTGCCTGGTGAGGGACCTACTAAGGTAACAAATCACATGGTCACCGTCTTCATATGGTTGTAACAACACGGCACCTATCCCATAACCAGAAGCATTTGTCTGGATAACAAACGGTCTAGAGTAATCCGGACAGCTAAGAATAGGGGCGGAGACTAAATGCTCCTTAATAACCCTGAAAGAATTAGCACATTCTTCCGTCCACACAAATCTACTATTTTTCTTAAGCAAGGCTGCAATTGGTGCAATAATTGTTGAAAAATCTGGCACAAATCTTCTATACCATGAAAATGTCCCGACAATCCGACGTACCTCCCTGACATTGGTTGGCGGGGGAATCTCTAACATCGTCTTCACTTTGTCTGAGTCGACATGAAGTCCATTCTTCTCAACAACGTATCCTAAATGTTTCATGTCGGGTTTACAAAATTGACATTTCTCCGGACTAACGGTAATATTGGCTTCCCTAAGACGACGGAAGACTTCATCCAAGAGAATTAAGTGTTGTTCAAATGTCTGACTTACCACCACTACATCATCTAAATAAACAAAAACGTAAGGTTCAAGATCATTCCCTAAAACTTGATCTATCAGCCTTTGCCAACGAGCTGGAGCGTTATGCAACCCAAAAGGCATACGACAAAACTGAAATAATCCCCTTTTAGGCACTGAGAAAGCTGTATAGGCTTTAGAATCATCGGCCATTTTGATTTACCAAAAGGCAGACCTAACATCTAGGGAAGATAGATACTTAGCATCCCTAAGCTTATCTAATATGTCCGAAACCCTTGGAAGTGGATGACTATCGCGGACGGTGACAGAATTTAACTTCCTAAAATTAACGCATAAGCGATATGACCCGTCCTTCTTCTTAACTAAGAGAGTGGGAGAAGACCAAGGACTAGTTGACGGCTCTACTACACCAAGTTGCAACATTTTCTCTAATTGCTTGTCAATTTCCTTTTGAATAACTGGGTTCACCCTGTAGAAACGCTGCTTAATCGGTTCGCTATTGGTCACAATAACATGTTCGGTCCTGTCTGTACAACCTAATTGATCACCCATCAATGCCACGTTACGATCCACTACTGCCTGAAGTCTGGACCGCTCCAGAGGACTAAGTACAGTCTGATCAGAAACATGACTTATCGCATTAACTTCAACAGGTTCATGAGAAAAATGCCATTCATTACGCCTTAAATCAGGAACTATACCCATATCTCGCCAAAAATCTGTTCCAAGGATGAGTACATGGGGAAGTTCAGGAACAATCAATGCTTCAATTAATCTAAACTTATCTCTTAAGGACACAGGTAACTGTACACTACCCACACTACTGCATTTATTACCATTTACCACAGTACAACTAACTACTCTGTTGTAATTAACAGAGAATCCAAGGTCCTTAACAATCCCTAAACCCTGATTACCAATCATTGTCCTTGATGCCCCAGAATCCAAAAGTCCTAGAACAACTTTACCTAAAATGTTCACCGACAAGTAAGGCCTCTCATCGCCAACGGCATTCTCTAAGATGTAGTCCAAAACACCCTGAAATTTGTTGATTGGAGTCTGCTCACCAACACGACTACACCAATCACCTAGTCGCGCGTCAATCCGTTTCCCTGAGAACTACGATTACAGCCATTACAGGTTTTTTGAGTAACACCCTCTTTTTTACATTTATAACAGAATTTAGCCCGAACCACAGCACATCCAACAGCGCGATGTCCTGCTTGGTTACACCTAAAACAAACAATATCCGTAGAACGATCTCGATTACTACTCCGAGACGACGACGATCCGCTAACACTAGCCACGTCTACCTCAATATATGCCAAATCCGGTTCCAGAACACTAGTCTTCCTAGAAGGTGCGGAATAACTCTCCACAAATTCCTTCCGCGCTTCCAGACGCTTGCCTAACTCTTTCAGCTGAGAAATAGAACTAATGTCTACCAAAGCCACACTGGTTCTGATAAAATGGAGCAATATTTCTCATCAGAATTTTTAGTTTGGTCTCCTCAGAAACTGAGCAAGTCAATCTATTGAAATACCCCAACATGATAGCAAGATAGGTTCCCATCGACTCATCAAGTCCTTGAGTTCTCTTGCGAATCTCCTCATTGTAGGTGGAAGAAAGGTATTCTTCCCTCAACAAATCCGTGAACTCATCCCAAGTACTAACCTCATCACGATAGGCCAAGTAGACCTGATAAGCCCTGCCATCAAATAAATCAATACCAGACTGTAAAAGATCATTCTTGGTTACATGCCTTGCAACCCTTAACTCTTCTACTCTTTCCAGAAAAGCACTTAACAAAAGACCTCTCCGGTCACCAGAAAATTCAAGGTTCCATTTACTAGGGGGAACAGGTTTAAACGTAAGGGAACTACCCTGATTAGCATTTGGAGACACACTCGATGACCTACGAGACGGAGGAATGGTTTGTGCGAACTGTGCAAAATTTGCCGTACCGGGTATAGGAGGGAGAAAACTAACTTGAGGCGGTTCAACTTGATCTTGATCAGAAGCGCCCTTTACGCTGTTCGCATACAATCGATCCAACAGTAACAACGCTTCAGACAACACAACAGGTCTACGGGTGGCCTCGACAGGCAAGTTATCTATTCTACCCAATACGTGAGAGATTTTACTTTGGAGCTTGCTAAAAGCATTACTCGTGGTGGATTCCTTGAATGACTGCACCTTGGGCCTAAGATCGTCCAACTTCCTCTCCACAGCAGCCAAATTTTCTTCTAGAGAAAATGGGTAAGGCGGTTAACTGACAGAGTCACCGGATTTCTCTAACCGCAACGCCATAGTCAGAGCATGACGCATCTAATCTACAGTGCCTGTAGCAATACCTCTTCTCACTACTTCATAACTTAACTCTTCCTGATTCAACCACTTCACCTGCATTTTCCTCAAAGCCATGATAACGAAATTTCTAAAAGACCAAACTAAACTCTTTTCATCAAATTGCAAATGATTCAACCTAAATAACGCAGGGCCGAATCAAGTTTGTTGTTGTCTTGCACAATATATAATAAATGAAATGATAAAACAAATATAATATATGGCACAAAATGCTCAATTAATGGCAATATCTAGATAAATATCAATAAATCAGCGCAATAAAAATCATTAGTCTTAAACGTACCAGTCAATGGTTTGAAAATGCTAATATGAACCACACAAATAAATAGAAACCTACAGTATTTGAATTTAAAACTGTGTATGCCCCACGTTGGGCGCCAAATCTGCCAATATCTAGATATACATAAATGAATATAGTAAAAAAGGGAATAATAAGCATACCACAGTTCCAAAATATAAGTTTAATTTGCGCGAACAGACTAGTACAAGGCGCTAAAATATGCCATAGGGCACTCTATTAATGCAAAACAGTCTTAGAATGTTTAAGCTAAATATACCTAAAGAAAAAAATGAAATGAAACAAATATACACTTAAGGACAGAGATTCAAACTGTACATATAAACATGTGAGATCCTAAATAACCCGGATACAAATATTTAAGCATTCCTCTAATACAATAATTCTAATCAATAGAATATTTAAATAAATCGTCAATATCAAATACTACATTAATGGGAACCGATCATAATTACCTGATATTTATCATTCAATAAAATTTAGAATTCCGACGTGGGTGTCCCATCTATACTACACTCGAACTCGACGGTAAATGCAATCGATCAGAATAATAATAATAATAAACCCGATAGTAGGCTAATGGTCTTTACTTTCGGTTAACAAATTCCATTTTACTAATTTCAAATCAAATACTAAGGTTTATATTATTGTAAAAATAACTGATAATGAAACAGTAACCAGATACACTAATTGTCACTTATCTGAAACCACAGCTGAAGCTGAAGTTAGAGTCCCATGCGCTCACTCCACCACTGGAACTCTCATGATAGAAATACCAGAAATACAGTGTTCGTGTATGCACCATCAACTAGTTCATCTGCATGCTAAGTCCATGATCGGCATGATACCATAAAGCCAAACCAGGTCTGTGTTCTAGTGTCGTAATAGAACAGCAAAATATAACCCCAATCTCACTGGATGGAGAACAAAAACAGGAACGCCGCACGTAGCAACAAAAACAAATGGAAGAAATACGACAACAGTAGAAAAAGAAGTAGAAGGAAGACAACAAGAAGAAGAAGAACCCCAAAAAAAGAAAATATGTATCAATAGTCTGATAATACGAGAAATCGGCTAGTGAACAAACAAAAATCAATTACCCTATCAACCAAGGGGTTCTTATACCAAAGGTTTCATTGTGAGGGTGGCCCCAAAGACCATGACCACTCTGAAGAATTACGCAACAACAGAAGTTTTCAAATCCTCAATGAGAGAAGTATCCCAGTAACTAATCAACAGTACTACAATATGCTGGAACACAATATAGGGATTTCCATATAACTTCCGAACTCGGATGGCTTATCAAAAGCTAGTATACTAGTGGAAAATCCCTTAAAAAACAACTGCACGACTTCTCCAGTTAACCTCACACAATTTTCTACACGCACCTCCTTCCCGCCTTGTCGACGACAATGACAACTGTCAAGAAACACACAATGCCAACCACAAAAATATTAAATATTCGATAAATCAATTCGTCTCAACAGGTCAAATTCAAACATCCTTCAAAAATAAATCAGAACCAAACATAATAATAAGGCAAAATCAGCGCGCAAACGGTAGGTTATCGATCGCTAACGGAACGGACGAATAAAAGCAATATTTTGACCGGTTTTAAACGCGTTTATTTCTACTGAGTAACTACGGCAAAAATATAACGTAACACGGTAAACTGATAGAGTTTTAAAAAAATTGTCCGCTATCTTAGCAAAAACCCCTATTTACCACGATACACTTATAGTGTATCGTGCTATTTACCAAATTTGGCGTACAAACGATTTCAGCTGTACTACCGGTTTTTTACTGCATTTGACCTTGGTATGACCTTCTTGGTCATAGTCAGTCATGATTAAGATTGCATTCGGACGTGAAATTTTCTGCTGTATCCATATTCGCAATAATAAATGGGGTTCCCCTTTAAAAATGCATAAGACCTTGCTATGACCTTCAAGGTCATGATCAAGGTCAAATCAAAGGTCACTACTGAATAGCCAGGGAAAAATATATATAAAACCATTTGTATTTAATATTTTTGCGAAAAATGCATTCCTGATGAGATATTCTGGGGTTTGAATACTTTTGTGCCAGCCTGAATAGCTTGAAAAACACTGTCGTGACAAGTAATGAAACTTGTAAGGATTGAGAGCGCGAGAGACAGGTATACTACGTTTTAAGAAAAACTTGAAGACTACCCCACCTTAATTGTGAGAATTAAAATTTAAAATGATTTCGAAGACAATAAAAAACGTTATTTTAACAGTTATTCTACTTTAACGCTAAGATATTTCTTAGCTTTGAATTTTCATATAAACATCTTTCATGCAACCAACGGTACTTAGTGCTGCCCCTAGTAAAATTGAAAAACATTTTGTTTTTCAAATATTTTTTAATTCTCTTAGGTACTTTGTGAAGATTACGACCGACTTCTGTTTAAATAAAAATAGCTTTACTGGGCAATATATCAAACTTCTCCCCCCCATGTTCGTAAATGATTATTTTAAAATTAATAAAACTGTTATCATCTGGTTTTTGCCTCCAATAAGCAACACTGGGTTGTCTTTAAAAACAGATCCGAATGTGCTTTCAGAGTGAAATGGTTGGCAATTATTCTTCAATGGAGATTTGATCAAAAAGTTGATATTTCCCATTTGGCACTATAACCCAGGTCATTTACGAAAATACGTTATAAAATAGTAGAACAAAACCCACATCAACTTGTTCTAATGATAAAACATGACTAATTGACATAAAATTCAACATTTTTGATCGATGCGTTTTGTTTTTTTACAAAAACAAGCTCAAAAAATCGGTAACAATATAGTTTTTTACCTTTTACACAAAATCCACCAATGAAACCGTGTTTGCTACTAGGGGCAATGTTAAAGAGAAATGAAAAACCTACAAAATGAGCTACTATAAGCTCAACTTTGTAAATTGGTTTCTTAGATAATGGAAAAATTCCAAAAAATAAATAATCCCTTATATATATTTTTTATTTTATACTTAAATCATTCTTATTAACTGAAGCGATAGACCTTCTCATACCCAATTCATGTTCTAAAAATAAATACTGTAGTTTTTGCAAAATTTCAGTCAATCCTATGGAGGACATATTTCTTTGAAAGGCCATATTACCTCACCGGGTGACCCTATCATTATGAATAAACTACCGTTGGAAAGTAAAAGAATTGATCTAGAGATCCCTCATCTCACTTTTTCCAAATTTAAAGCATATGTCTTCCATAGGATTGACTAAAATTTTCCAAGAACCGCCGGGGCTACAGTATTTATTTTTGGAACATGAATTGGGTATGAGAAGGTTTATTGCTTCAGTTAATAAAAATGTTTTAGCTATAAAATAAAAATAAATATAAGGGATTATTTATTTTTTTGTAATTTTGGATAAAGATTCCATTATCTAAGAAACCAATTAACGGAGTTGAGCTTATAGTAGCTCATTTTGTAGGTTTTTCATTTCTCTTTACATTGCCCATAGTAGCAAACACGATTTCATAGGTGAATTTTGTGTAAAAGTTAAAAAAATTAATTGTTACCGATTTTTTGAGTTTTTTTTTGTAAAAAAAACGAAAACGCATCGATAAAAAATGTTGAATTTTATGTTTTATCATTAGAACACATTGATGTTGGATTTGTTCTACTATTAATTTTGTCACTAAAAAGGCTTTTTTCTCCGTAAATGACCTAAGCTACTAATGTAGCACATTCAATTTTATCTGAAAATTTAGTCTGACTCACAACATTGGTTGTTGTTCAACTTTGAGGTTGGACAATGAAAGTCCTCTCTCTATAAAACTATTAATATTATTTGTTTTCTGAAGGATGTTTCTGGCATATTTTTTCAACGTTTAAGCACTTTCTGGGAAATAACACCAGAAGTCACTAAATGTCTGTATATTTCGGAGTCTAGACTCCGTTGTCAATGGTAAAAAAACTATGAAAAAAGGTACAATTCTAAAATGTAAAATTGAAATGTTTGACAATATCTATTTTTTGACTTATGACGTAACTAAAAGAATTTAATTTGATAATATACAGGGTATGACGGAAACTTCTAGAGATCATGTATACTATTATAAAATTATACATCTATACTAATATAGAATTGTAAGTTTGTCTGTTTGTTTGTTTGTTTGTGTGTTCGGGCATCACGTAAGAACTACTGAACTGATTTTGGTGAATCTTTTTTTGTTGCAAAGCCTATAGTTTGACTTAAAATCTGGTATACATTTTATCTCCCTAAATTGACAGAAACGGTAGATATAGCGAAAAAAATACTAAGATGTTGGGTAACACATAATACAGTAGTGGTTCCACCGCACGAACCAAATATTAGATACTTGCATTGCATGACTCCTGTCATATAGAATAGATCATGCTTATCCGCGAATTGATATCACAAACACTGAACTTCTTACCCGAAATAAAATAGATAGACTGAGCCACCGGAGAGACAGTCATTCAGTAATTTTTCTGTTTAAACTCATCAACAATAAACTTAACGACTCAATTTTTCTGCAAAAACTAAATATTGTTGTGCCTAGAATCATATCTAGGACAAATCACACGTTTTACCTTCCCACTTCCCGTACTAATATTCTAAAACGTTCTCCACTTTATAAAATGTGTTCGAAGTGTAATGAGGTGAATTACCAGCTTGACATCTTTAAATGTACTATTTCAGCCATAAAGACCTGCTTTTTAGATAACTGAAATAGTCTATTCATATTATTTATTATATAAGTGTCTGAACTGTCTGTGTTCTCAGTTATAAGATACAATTTTTACTTTTAGCTTGTGTACATGTTCTAAATGATTCAATATCGTTGATATTTGTTGTAAACTTAGGTTAAAACTGTTATTGTTAATTTACTTATTGTTACTCTTAAGTTGCTTTTTTTCCTGTTCTGTAGTTTTTTGTTTGAACAGTAAACAAATAAATAAATAAATAAATTAGCTTTTCTTTTATTCAAAATTTGGATATGCCAATGTAACTTGTTTCGATTAAAAAAAATCAACTGATATACCTAGCGTTATTTTACAGGGTGTTCCGTATATAGTTTAGACAAAACACATAGCGGTATGGAATTACACCGGTTTAAAAATTATTTTTAAAAAAGTTATACAATGTGGGGAGTGGAATTAGTTATAGGGAGTGGTTCAAAAAAGTCTAAATGGGTAAGCCATAAATAGTTGCATATACCAGGTAGTTGAAAAAAGGGCGGAGAAAAATTATATTATAGAGGGTGCATAGCAAAATGTTATAATTTTTGGCTCATAAACAGTTGCATAACAATGTGATTGAAATAGAAAGAATATTATATGGTATTCGAGTAACTAGAACCGAAAGCAGAAGGCTACGAGAATAATGCGAACCGACCTGAAGAGAGCAGATGTGACTCTGCCGAAACGTCGTCATTTTAACATCGATCCAGGCAAGGATCAGTTATGAACTACGAGGATGAATTCCCGGAAACCACCTGCAAATTTAGTTCCGGGAAAACTTAAAAACATATATATATATATATATATATATATATATAATATTGTTCTGAGAGGCTTCCGCGGTCATTATTATGACTAAGCTAGGTTCCGGGTGAGAACCGCGTCTGAATTTATTGAATACTCGACGTTTCGACTCCTGCTTTGGAGCCATTATCAAGAGACAAAAGTGAAAAGAGTTTCAGAGTCTAGATCGAACTCGGGCCTCAATCTGCCTACTCCCCAAGAGTCACTAGGTAACTGAACTGAATTTGAGTCTGCTCTGCTTCTTTTATTTATAGTTAGCGCTGGGGTAGAAGATGTCACGTGATGAGGCTGTGTTGTGATTGGTTGGGTATTGGTGGGCGTGTCTGCTTTGTTTAATCTGGCAATTACGGAGGTCCAAGCTGTGGGAAGGCGAGTGCTGTCATCGCGTCTGTTTAGACAGAGAGGTCTTTTCTCTATTTCGATGGCTTCGCGAATAGTGGATGCCCTAAGAGAATTGAGAGATATGATAGTCCTACTGTCCTCGAAGTTGATAGAGTGTCCTGTTTGGATATGGTGATGCGCGAGAGCTGAAGTCGGATCTTTTTTACGAACTGACAGAGAGTGTTCATATACTCGATGGTTAACGCGCGCTGTTGGTACGACCGATGTAGCTTTGTGGCAATCGCGACATGAGATTTCGTAAACTCCTCGATCCTCGTTAGGTACTTTGTCTTTGGGGTTACCGGTTAAGTTGCCTATAGTTTGAGTGGTGTTAAGATAGTCTTTATTTGATGTCTTTGTAAAATCCGTGCTATTTTGTCAGTGACTCCTCGAATGTATGGAAGTACCGCTTTTTGATGTTGTTGTTCTGTTTCTGACGGGGTTGGTGTGATTGGGGGTTGTTGAGATTGATGAATTATACGCGCAATGTGGTCCGAATGATAACCGTTTTGTCGAAGGATTTGTTGAAGATTATTAGTTCGTTTTGTCTATTGTCAATATCTGTTAAACGAATAGATCTAAGAGTCAAAGATTTCATTACAGAACTCAATTGGGCAGGGTGGTGGTGTGATTGGGCATTTAAGTATCGATTGGTATGGGTTGGTTTTCTATAGACGGTATGTGAGAATCTGTCATTGTTGGTTTTTGTTATGAGGACATCAAGAAACGGAAGAGAAGAATCGGACTCGATTTCCATTGTAAATTGTATATTAGAATGTATACCATTGAGGTGTTGTAGGAAGAAGTCTAGTGAATCTCTGCCATGAGGCCAAATGACAAAAGTATCATCTACATATCTAAGCCAACAGGAAGGTTTTAAATTAGACGAGTTTAGGGCCTGGGTTTCGATTTGTTCCATGAAAATGTTAGCAAGCACTGGAGAAAGAGGTGAACCCCATGGGGGCACCACGGACTTGTTTGAACAGAGTGCCTTGAAATGAAAAATAAGTGTTAGAAGAACAGTGTTGTACAAGTTTGATGATGTCAGAAGAGATATTGTGTTTTGGTTTTAGAATATCTAACGTTTCTGAAATGGGGACATTGGTGAAAAGAGATACAACATCGAAGCTAACTAGGATATCATTTTCTGAAATTCTGTAACCACTTAGGATATCTAGGAAGGAAGAAGAGTTCTTTACGTACGAGGATGCTTGCTCGGCTAGAGGTTGGAGGGTTTTGGCTAAGTACCGGGCTAATTCTTGGGTCGGGGATTGTACCGAACTGACAATGGGCCTAAGATGTCCGGCTTATGAATTTGGGTAGTCCGTAAATTTTCGGATTTTAGAAGACTTTTCACGAGAATGATGATCTTTTTGACGTCAAGAGGAAGTTGTGTCCTGTTGATGATTTCCTTAGTCTTTTTCTCTAAGTAAGTAGTAGGATTATTGTTCATTATTTCGTAGTCTGCAGTGTGGAGTAGGGAATTCATCTTGTGAACATAGTCCTTAGTATTGAGAAGAACAGTCGCGTTACCTTTGTCGGCAGGAAGAATAGTTATGTCATCGTTGTTACGTAGTTGTTTTAGTGCATGTCTTTCGTTAGAAGTTAGGTTTGATTTGGTGGCTTTGATGTGCGGAGTACTCTAGCAATGTCTTGACGAGTATCTTCAGCCTCAATATCTGTTAGTTCAACCAAAGCTACCTCAACTTGAGAAATGATTCTTTCAGTTGGAATAGTTTTCGGCGTCACTGCGAAATTGAAACCTTTGGATAGGACGTGTAAACTGGTAGAGTCTAAGGGGAAGTCAGAAAAGTTATGGACAGTCGTCTGAGGGGGTGAGGTGACAGCGGGTTGTTGTTTTGTAATAAGTCGTGTTAGCTAATTTTTGAGTGACTGTTTTCTTTTGGGCCAGGTGTTTGCTTTATCGCTCGAAATGCGATTAAAATTGTCCACAGAATTGGATGAGGATTGAAAGTATGTAATGATGAATAACAGTGATACAAATTTCGGTTGGTTTGGTCAAGTTGATATCTGATTGAATGGATGGAATTTCGTAAGAGGGCTAACTTGCTTTGTTAAGAATACTGGAAACTGAACGTGAAGAAGTGTGATGTTTTAGTTTAAAAGTATTGGGATGACGTTATAAGTTCTACAAGATTTGAGGAAACAAGATCACAAGAAGCAGAGATTTTCGAATAAGAAGTTTGCTGTATGTTTTGGTGAGTTGGAAGAAATCCTCACCGTAGAGGCGAATGAAATGTTCTGAGAGGCTTCCGCGGTCATTATATGAACTAAGCTAGGTTCCGGTTGAGAACCGCGTCTGATTTATTAATACTCGACGTTTCGACTCCTGCTTTGGAGCCATTATCAAGAGACAAAGTGAAAAAGAGTTTCAGAGTCTAGATCGACTCGGGGCCCAATCTGCCTACTCCCCAAGAGTCACTACTACTTACCTCCTACTACTCCTACTACTTACTTAGAGAAAAAGACTAAGGAAATCATCAACAGGACACAACTTCCTCTTGACGTCAAAAAGATCATCATTCCTCGTGAAAAGTCTTCTAAAATTCCGAAAATTTACGGACTACCCAAACATTCATAAGCCGGACATTCCTCTTAGGCCCATTGTCAGTTCGGTACAATCCCCGACCCAAGAATTAGCCCGGTACTTAGCCAAAACCCTCCAACCTCTAGCCGAGCAAGCATCCTCGTACGTAAAGAACTCTTCTTCCTTCCTAGATATCCTAAGTGGTTACAGAATTTCAGAAATGATATCCTAGTTAGCTTCGATTTGTATCTCTTTTCACCAATGTCCCCATTTCAGAAACGTTAGATATTCTAAAACAAAACACCTATCTCTTCTGACATCATCAAACTTGTACAACACTGTTCTTCTAACACTTATTTTTCATTTCAAGGCACTCTGTTCAAACAAGTCCGTGGTGCCCCCTGGGTTCACCTCTTTCTCCAGTGCTTGCTAACATTTTCATGGAACAAATCGAAACCCAGGCCCTAAACTCGTCTAATTTAAAACCTTCTGTTGCTTAGATATGTAGATGATACTTTTGTCATTTGCCTCATGGCAGAGATTCACTAGACTTCTTCCTACAACACCTCAATGGTATACATTCTAATATACAATTTACAATGGAAATCGAGTCCGATTCTTCTCTTCCGTTTCTTGATGTCCTCATAACAAAAACCAACAATGACAGATTCTCACATACCGTCTATAGAAACCAACCCATACCAATCGATACTTAAATGCCCAATCACACCACCACCCTGCCCAATTGAGTTCTGTAATGAAATCTTTGACTCTTAGATCTATTCGTTTAACAGATATTGACAATAGACAAAACGAACTTAATAATCTTCAACAAATCCTTCGACAAAACGTTATCATTCGGACCACATTGCGCGTATAATTCATCAATCTCAACAACCCCCAATCACACCACCCCGTCAGAAACAGAACAACAACATCAAAAAGCCGTACTTCCATACATTCGAGGAGTCACTGACAAAATAGCACGGATTTTACAAAGACATCAAATAAAGACTATCTTTAACACCACTCAAACTATAGGCAACTTAACCGTAACCCCAAAGACAAGTACCTAACGAGGATCGAGGAGTTTACGAAATCTCATGTCGCGATTGCCCACAAAGCTACATCGGTCGTACCACAGGCGCGTTAACCATCGAGTATATGAACACTCTCTGTCAGTTCGTAAAAAGATCCGACTTCAGCTCTCGCGCATCACCATATCCAAACAGGACACTCTATCAACTTCGAGACAGTAGGACTATCATATCTCTCAATTCTCTTAGGGCATCCACTATTCGCGAAGCCATCGAAATAGAGAAAAGACCTCTCTGTCTAAACAGACGCGATGACAGCACTCGCCTTCCCACAGCTTGGACCTCCGTAATTGCCAGATTAAACAAAGCAGACACGCCACCAAATACCCAACCAATCACAACACAGCCTCATCACGTGACATCTTCTTCTACCCCAGCGCTAACTATAAATAAAAGAAGCAGAGCAGACTCAAATTCATTCAGTTACCTAGTGACTCTTGGGGAGTAGGCAGATTGAGGCCCGAGTTCGATCTAGACTCTGAAACTCTTTTTCACTTTTGTCTCTTGATAATGGCTCCAAAGCAGGAGTCGAAACGTCGAGTATTCAATAAATTCAGACGCGGTTCTCACCCGGAACCTAGCTTAGTTCATATATATATATATATATATATATATATATATATATATACATATATATATATACATATATATATATACATATATATATATATATATTATATATATTTTTAAGAAACTGTTAAATATCATGGATACTAAAACATTACTTTTATTACAATATGCGTTCTTTCACAGTGTCGCCTCTTATGGTATTCTTGCCTGGGGTGGAGCGTACAATAATACTCTTTCACAACTGCAGAATTTTCAGAATAGAAGTGAAAATAAGAGAGAAAAGTATCCATAACTCCGTTATTTTTATGGATAACTATATCGAGTATTATATCGTTGAAAAGCGCTAAAAATGTCCGTTTTTGAGGTCATAGCCAACTATGGTTTTTATTCAAAAAAAGATAAGTTTGTGTCATATCTCGAAAACGAGAGCTGTCACGCAAACGAGGACATGCCAATCATATTCGAGATACAATTCCCTTCAATTTTGATATTTACACTTTTTTATAAATCAAAAACAAAGGAGATAGAGGGATTTGACTAAATCGACAGAATTTTTCGTTTTTTTCAGAATATCTAGTAAGCCATGACTTTTTACAAAAATCCGAAAGTGTCATTAAATTGGGCCAGTAAAACTGTAAATCTTTCCCAATTTAACCATTGCTCTAACTCCGCTAGTTTCCGATATCCCCATACTGATCATCAAAAAAAAATCGCCCTGTATAGCGCAGACCATAAGCAGTTGATAGCTGAAATATAGGGTGGAGTAAAGATATAGTTAGGTGTTTAAAAATTGTTATATTGGGTGACAAAAAAAACAGCAGCATATACAAGTTGGTTAGACTATAGGGTGAAATAGAGTTACAGTTATACAAGGTTGTTCAAAAAAAGGTTGAATAAAATTATTATATGGGGTGGCTCATAAGCACTTGCGGTTTGGGTGAAATATATTCGAGATTGGTGGATTTATTGTTATGTAGGGTGGTTCACAAAAGTTAGAAAAAGTTGTTATATAGGATAGCCCATATGCTACATAAGTTATTTCTTTTTACACAGAATTGTACATACCATACGCGGGTGAAACCGCGGGTAACGGCTAGTATAATAATAAAGTTCCTTTCAGATTTGAGAATTTGAAAGGGTTGATCTTCAGAATTTTATGGGGCGCTCCTAGATGTGACTTTGCTGTAAGATAGTGCATTCGCCAAAAATATGATCAAAGAATATTGTTCATTCAGTGATCTCATTAAAATCTTAGGAAAAAACGTTATGAACTATCCCAATATTGGGTTGTTCATGAGGATATGACAATTAACAATTTCTTCCTTACTCATCGGCAACCAAGAACGATTGAACACACTCGTTTTCACAATCGTTTTCATTTAACAAAATTAAAGCAAACTCTTTTAGTATTCTTTGTGTAATATAATTGAATTTGAAATCCTATTTTATGACCAAGTCCCAAGCCTGTTCACAAATTTAGAGGTTTAGAGGTTTCTCCAATATAGAATTTATTACATTCACAAGGGATTTTATTTATAATATTAGGTCAAAATTTCCTTTCCGTTGTGAGAATATTATAATCTAATATAAAAAAACAACTAAATTTTTGTATCCAATAGGTACTCGTAGTGCCTTTTAAGTGAATAACTACAATGTAATACAATGAATTGAAATAATGTTGATATAAGTAAATACTTTTTAAAATAAAAAATATAAGTTGTAATGTAAATATTTAATGTTTCATTTAATTATGCTTTTACTCATTTGACCGTGGACTCAATATTCAATCTTTTAAATCAGAAATCGTAGGCACTGATGATTGCATAGATATCTGATTACCAAGAATCTTCATTGCCGAAGAATAATGTAACTTTATACGGCAAATATTTGATTTTCGAACGTTTTATTACACTTTATAGAAGATACTGCGACTAACGCATTTGCAGGAAATACCATTAGTGATAGATATCTTTGTAAATAGTTTTTGAAGGTTTCACTTCTATATAGTTTACTTTGACTTAGAATTCAAATAGGTAAAAGCCAATACTTCCCTGATAGTTTTATTTGCTTATTTGAAATGTTTAATGGTCATTGGTCATCCCAAATTTGAAATTATTTTTTAAATCTTCCATCGGTTGAAATACTCATTATAGGCTTTAATCCTTGTACATTTAACTAATTCTATTAGTTTTCGCAAAAGTTTTTTTGTTTTTTCAGTGGTGCTTTTAGTGGACTTAAAAGTTCGTGCATCTGAACACCCCAGGCTTTCCATGATTATTACCGGTACGGTTTAACAGAAATGTTTAAGTATTTTTTTACTGTATTCATTGTTTCCAATTGTTACAATAACAGTTAATTGATTGTGTTGCCTATATTCATATTTTAATGCAAAATCAGTTTTATACATAAAACAAGCTCTTTATTAATTTCTTTACTTAATAATTTTCTATTTAAACCATATGTATAACAGAACAAATAAAAGCGCGTGCTTTTTAGTATGTCTTTAATTAGTGGAAGGTGCAACAAGCTTATAGTTGAAAACTGTTTCAATATAGTTTAAACAAGTAGCCTTGAGTCTTAAATATTGCAATAAACTCCGTGGGTTCAAAGTTAATTAATTTAAAAAAATTGATATTCACTTCACATGCTAGAATTTTTATTCACACGTAAACATCAAATATTTTCAACAGCTGATTCTAATACAATCAATGCTGCCACTACCCAGAGTACAGAAATCGGTAGCTCTCAAGGATAAATTTCGGTAGATTTCGGTAGCCATCGGAAAGTTATTACATGTTCGTTTAACTGTGTTACATAGAAAATCAAGATACATGTTTGCTATGAAAATAAATAGTATGAAAGAATTTATTTACAAAATAGGTATTTAACTGACAGTTTGGTGGTTACTCTAAAAAATCGTAAAATTTCTACCGAATTTGAAAATGGTCAAAAATCGGTAGACTATAGAAAAATCGGTAGAAACGACAGCACTGAATACAATAACATCGAAATCATAACAATAGGTAAGCTCTACTAACTGCTGAAATTAATATCGCCTTATATAGCGTACGCCGAATTTTCTGGTCGTTCTATCTTTGTTCGCACAGCGTCCAGATAAACAGTTTTTTGCCCCATTCGAACCTTCCAGTTCTTTTTTTTTACTATCCCAGCGATTGATGTTTAATTACCTTCAACTTAGCCTTGGGGTTTCGACGGATACGGTAGACAACGTCATTAATCCTCTTGATCACCCTCGTATAGACTATCCCAGGCGGGTGTAAGCTTTAGGGATTTACCCTTGCTCCTCTGGGGGTTGTACAGTCAGACCTTGTCCCTTTCTTGGAACCTGACTGAATTGGCCTGGAGGTTCAAATCGTGTCTTCATCCGGTCACTGCTGGCCAACATCTGCGTTCGGGCTAGTTCGTGTATTGCCAGCATGTTATGTCGGTGCTGGTCGGCAAATCGTTGATGTCTTGGGACGGTTCTTCGGGAGAGCCAAAGGCCAGATCGCAGGGTAATCTTAGCTCTTTTCCAAATAGTACACTGGCGGGAGTCAGGCCCGTAATGTTATGTACAGCTGAGCGATAGGGTAACAAGAATAGGGGAATATGCTCATCCCAATCAAGCTTGTTATGGCTAACGACCTTGGAGAGGTGTTGTTCCAAGGTCCTGTTGAATCTTTCCACCATTCCGTGAGACTGTGGATGCAATGGTGTTGTTCTCGTTTTCGTGATCCCCAACATCGTACAGACCTTTTGGAATACATTCGATTCGAAGTTATGCCCCTGGTCTGAATGTAGTTCCAACGGGACGACAAACCTGCTGAATAGCTGTTCTACCAGCACCGCCGCTGCCGTGGTTGCCTCTTGATTAGGTATCGCATATGCTTTAGGACATTTGCTGAAATAATCCATTGCGACCAGAATGTATTTGTTCCCCGTCACAGACTCGGGAAACGGACCGGCGACATCGATCACAATTCTCTCAATGGGGACGCCCACATTGTATTGTTGCATTCTGCCCTTGGTCCGGGTTTTTAGGCCCTTAATGGCTTCACAGGTGTCACATTTGCGGCACCAAGCTCTAACGTCTTCAAAGTAATTTACCCAGTAGGACCGCTGACGAACTTTATCTAAGGTTTTATCCATACCCATTACCCCGGTAATCCCATCATGTACTTCGGTCAGGATGGTTGCTACCTTCTTCTTTGGGACTACCAGTTGAGATTTGGTTTCTCGGCCATCAGTGCTTTCCCAAACTCGCTTGAGCATTCCATTCTGTACTCTTAGAGAGTCCCATTGATCCCATAACGATTTCAGGACGCCCGAGTATCTAGCTACCTCGTCCCATCGTCACCTGGGTGCCACTCTCTTTTTAAGTGACAGGATTGGTTCGATGTCCGGATCAGCCATTTGGTCCGAGATGCACTGTTCCGTTGTCCAGCCTTCATTGGCCTGCACTCGGATCTGTCTGGTAGAGATACCCTCTCGCTATTCCGTCTTCAGGCAATGTCCTCCTTCTCTTCTTGAAAGGATATCGGCATTATGCCTATTATGCAAACGACCGGCACGATGTGCAACCTTGAAATCGTATTGCTGTAATTTGTTCATCCACCTAGCAAGTTGTCCTTCCGGTGGCTTCATGTCCAACAACAATTTGAGGGGGGCATGATCTGTTCGGATTAGGAAATGACGACCATAGCGGTATTTGTGAAAATGGTCTACAGCCCTTATTATTGTCAGAAGTTCTTTCCTGGTGACGCAATAATATCTTTCCGGCTTCGAGAATCCACGGCTGTAGTACTCGATCAGCCTCTCCTAACCATCTTGCACCTGGGATAGGACGGCCCCCAAACCTGTGTTGCTGGCGTCGGTGTCTAAGATGAACTTGCCGGACTGCGTAGGAAATGCTAGGGCTGGAACATACTGCCGCCTTCAGTTATCTCAATGATGTTTCGCAATCCTGATTCCAACGGAAGGTCTAGAGGCGCGGCAATGGTGGCAAATCCCTTAACAAGCCTGTAGTATGCCCTCGTTGGTGCGGATTCCGAACTCAGAAACGACGTGGCCCAAAAATTCTACTTCTTTTTGGAACATGGAACATTTCTTCGGGTTGAGTCTCAGGCGGGTGTTATTAATTCTGTAAAATACTTCGCCCAGGTTCTTCAGATGATCGTCGCATGTCTGACCCATGACCAGAATGACATCGAGGTAGGTATCCTAAGTACGTTCTCCATGTTAACCCGCTCAATAAATACTCCATTAGCCTCTCAAATGCAGGGGTAGCATTACATAACCCAAAGGGCATGACCGTGAACTGAGACAGCCCTTTTACTGGTGGAGAACCTTATATTCTCTCTGTCGTTTTCGTGTAGACCAACCTGCCAATATCCCCTCTTCTAGTGTGGAGAACGGGAGCCTGCTAGTGTGATTAGGGTGTCATCAATTCGAAGTAGTAGATAGCTGTCTTTCTTCGTGACATCATTCAGCATTCTGTAATCCCCGCAAAATCGGGTGATTCCAACCTTTTTTTTTAACTAGCATGACGGGAGCAGGCCATGGGCTGATAGATGGCTCAAAAACTCCATTTTGAAATATGGACTTGATGTATTCCTCGACTGCCTGTTGTTGCCCCAAGGCTAGTCGCCTAGGTGATATTCTGATGGGTTGAGCCTTTCCGGTATCTATTCGGCGCTGGATGATGTTGATTCGACCGGTGGTTCCATCTTGGCTGTTAAAAATTTGCCCGTCATTTACAATAAATTGCTTGGTTTTCTTCTGTTTCTCTGGTGTAAGGGGTTTCAAATGGTCGGCAAACTGTTGTAGAAACTCTTTACTGATGTCTGGTACCCTTATTCGCAATTGATGATGGTCTCTAATGGCTCGAAACAAGCTGTCTCTTGACCATTGGCGATTCTGATGTCATTGTTGGACAAATTCAGGACTCTAATTGGTATTTATCGTCCGGTTTTAACTATAGCCCGTCCAACTAAGTAGTCATGAGCTGAATGCACGGGCTCCACTATTCCAATGCAGCTCCCAGAATTACTTTCTAGCTGCCCATGAATAATCTGTTCCGTTCGATCAGGAATTATTGTTAAAGATTTTGCTACAATATTTATCCACATTGCTGAGCTGTTGACGGGCCGTGTCAATACAAATTCCTCATTTAGGAATCGAAGAACATCGTATCTCGGGTCGAACTTAAATCCATGTTGGCTGATTAGGTTCATACCAAGTATAAAATCGTCCTCAATATCCGCTACCAGGACCCTATGCCGAATTCTGCATTTGCAGTACTATATCTGCCTCACCCTATATTGATATGGACTCGCTGGTGACTGTTCTGAGCTGGATGTTGTTGGTAACTGGCCAGATTTCCGATGCCTTCAAAACTCAGGCCTTGACAATGGACACAGCGGCGCAGGTGTCGATGGTGATGGAAATTGCTCGACCATTGATGGTGCCCCTGATGACTAGGCTGCTGCTATCTCGGCAAAATCCCCGGATGGATAATGTTTTTGGAGCTGGTGGAAGGTCAGTCAGTATTCGCCCCCCTATGCTGACTGGCTGACGATCCCTGGACATGTGGTTGTTTTGTTGGTTACCCCTGGTCGGTGACTGTTCAGGTAGCCTCACTTTGCAGTCTCGTTGGAAGTGTCCTCCCCGCCCACAACGGTAACATGCTCTTCTGGTGCCAGTTTTTTGTGACCGTTCTAATAGTTTGTTCATACCAGCCAACAGCGCTTGATTTGTGACTCTGATTCTTTCTGGTTGAAGGAAACTGCTCGTACCCTCTACTTGGACATGTTCGTGACAGCCTCTACCTCCAACGAACGAAGTAAAGCTTCATTACTTTTCTTGACGCCACTTAGTCTTAGATTTCTTTGTTTGTACTTGCACATCTCTGATACCGTTTATGAAACTCAGGGTGGCCAATTGATGTTTAGTTTCCTCTGGGTAGGACAAGTGCACTAAATGTCTAACCTCTGCTTCGAATTCTTGAAGGCTCTCTCCAGGTTTTTACGGTTTTCCACTTAGTTGCACCTGGTATACTTGGCTCAGGGATTGGTTGTCTTATCTTTTGTCCAGGATGGCGATGATCTTGTCGAAATTGCCTTGTTCATCGACTGGAATGCTTTGGAGGAGTTCTAATTCCGGAACTCTTAAGGAAATTACAAGAGAGGTAGATTTTTCTTGGTTATCCGTTATCTTCAAATTGCCGTTTATACATGGGCCAAGATGAACTGCCATCCAATGTGGGTGGTTTACTCTAAGGAACCTTTGGTACTCACGGTGTGCTGATATTTCCCTTTCTGCAAATCTTGTTGTAATTATTTAATATCGGTTTCCACTTTGTTTTGGATGGCACTAATTTTATCTTGTATTTATTTACTGAGTTTATCTTGTACTTACTTCACTTTGTACTGTGTTTTTAATGGAACTGATTTCAAATTTCACCTCGCTTTGGATGGAATCGATGTCATCTACTTTGATTTCATGAGCCTCCACATTACTTTTTAGGATCTTTATGTCGTCATTTATTTCTTTTATGTCTGATTCCACTATATCTTTCATTAACTGTTTCATTAACTTGCGATACTATTTGCATTAATTGTTCAAATTGCAGTTGTCTTTTTCTTCAGCTTAGCCTTGTTTTTCTTCAAATACTTTAAAATCATTTTGTCGTTTTTCTCCTAGTATTTAAAAATGATTTTGTCTTTTTAATTCAATTTGTTCTGTTTTTTGTTCAAATTTCGAGAATAATCCTTTGTTGAATTTCTTCTTGATGTTGTTTCTCCTCCTTGTAACGTTTTTCCAGGATCTGGGTAATTTTTGCATCTAGCCCATTCTTAATCTGTTTGAATATTTTTTTGGTAGTCTCGTCCAATTTTTTTATACTGTGGGTTGCGGTCATAAATCAAACTTCGATGTTAAATTCACTTAATTCTTCACTTCTGATACCAAATTGCAATAAACTCCGTCGGTTCAAAATTAATTAATTTTAAAAAACTGATATTCACTTCACTTTCAAGATCTTTTATTCACACGTAAACATCAAATATTTTCAACAGCTGATTCTAATAAAATAACATCGAAATCATAACAATAGGTAAGCTCTACTAACTAATTACTGAAATTAATATCGCCTTATATAGCGTACGCCGAAGTTTCTGTTCGTTCTACCTTTGATCGCACAGCGTCCAGATAAACAGTTTTTTGCCCCATTCGAACCTTCTAGTTCTTTTTTTTGACTATCCTAGCGATTGATGTTTAATTGGGATGAATAATGCTTTACGTTGCTTTAGTCATGGACGGCGTAGATAAATTTTATAACAATATAGTAGATATCTGACAGAAAGATAGAGTTTCATTGTCCCTAAAAAGTATACAAATGTGAAACATAACTTATCAGCTGGGAAAAGAACAACCAGTCGTACCAGCTGGTTTTAGAAAAGATCATTGTTTCGAACTAAGTCTAGCATTTCTCGACGTTCAAAAAACTTTCGACACAATAGAACATAGGACACTTGTCCAAAAAACTCCAGAGTACACCACAGACATGCAATTCTCGTCGAAAACATAAATAAGTACTCTATAGCCACCAGTAGCGCAGATAGGGATGATAAATAAGTAGAAATCCCTAATATAAATTTTGGGGGGCAAAATATAGAATGGAAAATAATAATTTTTTAACGCATCATTAATATATCAAATGTAAGGGCTCATTATGAGGAATACAAATATATATTTTTCATATTTTAAAATTAATTGTTTACAAGATATTAACATAAAGACATGAAACATTCTCATTTGTCGCTTTATTAAATATATTTTATTTGCATTTTAAAAATAATTTCTTTGAAAGATTTAATGATATATTATTTAAAATTTTCCTCATTCAGATTACGGAGGGCTCCAGTGAAAGTTTATGGGTAAAATAAAACGAAAATCCTAATCTTAATTTTGGGGACAAATTAGAAAATTAAATAAATATTTCTATCAAATCAAACCTTTCAATCAGATAAAATATAATTTATATTTAAAAAACAATCGTTTATCTGGCTTAAAATAAAAACCTTTAAAAAACCGTGTGCAACCAATAACTATTTTTTTATCTGTTTAAGGCACAATTCTATTGATTATTTTAGCGTATTCTTATCTCTCCCTTTCTCTCTAATTTGAATTTTTTATACTATCCACATATTTTTTAACTTTTTCATTTGTTTTATTTATTTGGTCCACTTTCTATAAGTGTAACTCTAATTCACCTTATATTGCAAGCACCATGTATATGTTTCTGTGTATTGGTCAGCCAATATAAATTATTTTCTGAATCACCCTGTAAAACTATAATTTAACTTTACACGATGTTGCAACCGCCCTGTATAAGTAATAATCATTTCCACCCTATTGACTGTTTCTATTTTTCTATTTTTTAAATTACCCTGTATACCTATAATTTTACCTCGTCCAATATGCCAAGTATAAGCAACTCCTTATGTTCTACACTATATAACATTTCTTTAACCAACCTGTATAACTATAATTCCACTCCAATCTGTATATCCAACTGCTTCTAACATTTTTTTAACCCTTCGCCCTATAACTCGAATATCCTTACTGCCTATTCTTATTTAATAATTTTTTAAATTTTTTTATCCACTCTGTATAACCATAGTTTCACTTCACTCTTATTTCAACCACCTTGTTTACGCAACTACTTATGTGCCACCCAATACAACTTTTTTTGAACCATCCTGTATAACTTTAATTCTATTTCACCTTATAGTTCAACCATACTATATATGGAACTGCTTACGTACCACCCAATATCACATTTATTTGTAAGATTTTTTTGAACCGACCTGTCTAACTGTAATTTTACTTCGCCCAATATTTCAAATGCGCACATTGCTTGCTGCGTGACTTTCGATGCACGCTTACACCTACCACCGTATACCGTGTAGAAAACATCGCTGTAAGATGTACTTTCATGGCATATCTTAACATTTAAGTTAGATATTTATGATGAAAATTTGATATTTACATTGATGTTTACCGTGTTTTTTCAAATATTTTTACGATTTTCAAAAAAATCGTATGTTTTATGTTATAGATAATTATACGGAATCAAGATTGGATATCTTTTTGCAGAATACAATTTAAAATATTCAAAATGAAAGAAAACAGTGTAGATTTATTGAAATTCACTGACATGTAGTCTCTTAATTACTGTTTTTTTCTGATTTTCTGGAAAACCGTTAATCTTATGTTATAAAAAATTATACGATACATTTCTTTTAATCATCAAATTTGCCCAAGCCGTTTTCGAATAATCACTCAGCATACATAAAAAAAACGTGCCTCCTCCTTTTTGAAAGTCAATTAAAAAAAGTCTCTGTGTGAGAAATAAAACTGTATATTTTACAATGTACAAGTTTACTAGTTTATTTGTATTTATCTTTTTGTCAAAAAGTTAAAATCGGAGCTTATTGTGACATTTAAGATATATTTAAAAATATCTTTTTGACATTTAAAACGCATTTAAGATTTTTTTCGATTTGCTAGGCGTCGTTAATAGTTTTAGTCTCTCTGGAATCCAGTGAATTGAGATATTATTATTAATTGGAGTAGGTGATAAAACAAGAACGCATTCTGATGTATGCAGAATATTGTTGTAGATCCTTCCTTTAATTACAAAATTGTCCATAGACAATAGAAACGCCTTTATTTGACCAAAAAATAAAATCACAATACTTATTTAAAACAACAACGACGCCATCTACAACACTTCTCCTTTTCCCGTAAGACAATCGCCTTTATACCTATATCGTCGCCAGTTCGGGAATTCGTTTGTCACTTCTGGTTTGCTAGTGTGTATGGTCTCCAATTCCGGAATGGAGTTGAAAGTGTGTTTAGTGGTCAATCGAATGCTTCGGAAATCCCTTTCTTATCAATATTATTTATATGACTTGTTTTTATTGTTGTTCGCAAGTTTCGTTTTTATTCTCAAAAGTTTCTTAATTTTTGTTAGCGTAAAATGAGTGTTATAACCCTATTGGATATATTGCTAAATGTTGTGAAAACCCACAGAAACCTACAAAAGAAGTAGCTGGTGATAATCAATTTAGGGATTTTGAAAATAAACTGGTTCAGGTTCTAACTGGCTATGATCCTGGTCGTAACTTAGAATTTTATGAAATGCTTGCGAATAGATGCCAAGGGAATCCGATATTTCCCAAAAAAATTATTTTCTCGGATGAGGCAACGTTTCCCCTACATGGAACGGTCAACAAGCTAAGTGACGGAAGGTTGTACTCAGTATCCTATTAAAGTAAACGTTTGGACTGGCATTATAAATAACAGAATTAATTGTGGTTGTAACTTGGATTTCTTACAAAATGTTAAGACAACTTTTCCTGATAAAGTTTACTCCGCAGACATAGGAACATATGGTTTCAACAAGATAGAGCTACACCACATATGTAATATTATCTGACTCCATTGAATTATTTTTAGTAGGGCTATCTAAAATAAGAAATCTACAAGAAGAATTTCAACACCGGCTATTTATTGTAAATAAATGAACGGTGTCCAATTTGAGCATATGAATTAGACTATAATTCTTGTAAATATTGTTAATTACTTCAAATTTCTTTATATGGCATTATTAATTATTGTACATATTGAACAATTAAAAATTAGTTTTTCTTAGGGCCAACGCGCAACGTCCAAATAAAAAAGTCTAATAATGCTGAATAAAGAATTCAAAATACTTTGAAACGCAGTACTCCTTTTCATTTAATTTTTTTAGGGGCAGATGAATAATTCTATTCAACAAGTATAGTTTCGTATATAAAAATTGACCTGTTTCATTTATATTCATAATTCCATAGGAAATGACTTAATTCGTAACTTTAAGACCTCACTGTATAAGTGGGAGCTACTGTTAAGAACGATATTTGTGGCATATTTTTTCAATGTTTAAGCACTACCTAGAAAATAACACCGCAAGTAACGAAATTTCTGTATATTTCCAAACAGTTCGGAGTGTAGTTCAGACTCCGTTGTCAATGGCAAAGAAACTATGAAAAAATGCACAATGCTAAAATGTAAAATTAAAATGTTTGGCATTATCTATTATTTGACTTATGACATAACTAAGAGAATTTGATTTGATAGCATAACAAAGAAACTTCTAGAGATCAAATAATAATAGAGATCCTTTTAAATTTGAAGAATTAGAAAGGCGTGATCTCAGAATTTTATGTGGCTAAAAATGCAATCACAGAATATTGTTGATTCAGTGATCCCATTAAAATTACGGAAAAACCTAGGAAAAATCGAAATAACTAAGCACATATTGGGTTGTTCATAAGGACATAACCATTAGCAATTTCTTTCATAATCATCGGCAACCAGGAACGATTGAACTCCACGGAGGTAGTAGCGATACTACAATTGTTTTCATTTACCAATATTAAAGCAGATTCTTTTAGTTTTCGTTTCATGTTGTTTTCTTCTTTGTGTAATTTAACTGAATTTTTAAATTGTATTTTATGATCAAGGTCACAAGCATGTTCACAAAATTTTGGATTTTTCAAATTGTAATTTTTTAATGTAATTTTTGTGTTTATTTATTCGAACATTTGGAGGTGTACAGGTTTCGCGAATATAGAATTTATTAAATTCACAAGAGATTTTATAAATGCAATTTTTTGTATTTTGAGTTGTGTTTTTTGTTTTTTGTTTTTGATATAATTGATTTTAGTGTACTTCTTGTTTTAAATGATGTTTTAATATTATATCTGTTTCCCACTGTTTTCAGTCCTTCTGAGACACCCTGTATGTATGGTATAGTTATTGTAGTGATGTGATTATCTTGGGTGTCAGTGCTGCTTGGTGAAGTTTGGTGTTGGTTGTTAGCGATCGTTTGGTACTCGATTTTGTTTAACTCTTTATTAATATTTTTGTCTGAGAAGAACACGAAACTAAAACTAAAAGAGTCTGCTTTAATTTTGTTAAATAACAGCCATTGTATCGCTACTACCTTCGTGGAGTTCAATCGTTCCTGGTTGCCGATGATTAAGGAAGAAATTGCTAATGGTCATGTCCTTATAAACAACCCAATATCGCGATAGTTCATAAGGTTTTTCCTAGGTTTTCCCTTATGATTTTAATGGGATCACTGAATTAACAATATTCTTTGATCGCATTTTTGGTGAATGCATCTTATAACAAAGGCGCACCTAGGAGGGCCACTTAAAATTCCGAAGATCACCCCTTTCAAATTCTTCAAATTTGAAACGAGCTTTATATTATTATATGATCTCTAGAAGTTTCTGTGCTACCCTGTATATTATCAAATTAAATTCTCTTAGTTACGTCATAAGTCAAATAACAGATATTGTCAAACATTTTAATTTTACATTTTATAATTGTGCCATTTTTCATAGTTTCTTTGCCATTGACAACGGAGTCTGACCAAGACTCCGAAACGTTTGGAAATATACAGAAATTTCGTGACTTGTGGTGTTATTTCCCAGAAAGTGCCTAAAGCTTACCGTTAAGAAGTTTTCATTCAATATGAAATATTTTTAAATTCATGCCTGTTAATTTCGTTTAATATTAATCTTTCGTATTTAATTTGGGATCGTCAGACATGAACAGATGATGAGTTTTATTTCATATTATTTTAGGCCTATTCTAGACACGGTTTCAAATATACAGTGGTAATTTACTCCCATACTCTGACCCTGAAAGTTACATATCAAATTTAGATCCGTTTTGTTTTTTTTTTTCGATTACCTTTTGGAAAAAAACAGTAATTGAGAATTTTTTCCATTAAATTCCGATCTTTTTTGTTTAATAAATAATGAACGGATAATCACACCTTTTGTACTTGCAGTCTTTATTACAAAATTGCCTATAGTTATGTCGTGCATATAAGCAAATGGTTTTGAGAAATCAATACCTAATATATGGTTGTAAAAATTATATAGTTACTTACAAAGCAATTGGATTGAATATTCTTGAAATGTCTATTCTTTTAAAAAGTCGATTGTGGAAACTTTTTGATTAAAATACCTAGTACTTACTTACGTATACAATAGTAGCACGGGTGTTTCACAGAAAATATAAAATAGCCTATGTTACTCCGAGGAGATGCAGCTTTCGGTAAAATTGGTTGAGTAGTTTTTGAATGAAATCGTAAATAACAAAAAAAAAACAATCATCTTTCCTCGTTATACATAATATTAATTTAGATTATTTTCTGAGTGGTAATTATTTATGAGGCAAACAAAATAGAAAACATTTATATTGGTTTCTAAGTATATTCTTTGTATACGACATTAATAACCTGATCACGTGTAAAACGAACAGATTTTGTTACGAAGTAACACGTAATAGTGCAACATACAATTTGCCTGTGCGAAAAGCACTGTGTGCTTAAGTCTACTCCCGCCAAGCCCATAGCCAGCTTGAGTTCAAACACTACCCGAAATTTTGGAATTTTTGTTTTCAAGATTAAATTTTAACCCGTTAATAATGTTTTTCATAAAAATAAATATCATGTTTATACAATTGCATATATCCTGGAAATATGTGAATACTTAATCATCCCATCATCAATCAAAAAAATATATCCAAGCCCCCCGAAAAAATTATCCAACCCACCTGGCAAAAATTTCTTGGCTACGGCATTGACTCCAGAAACTTTTAATGTTTAACCCTGCCCTTTATTAATTGTCATTCCAAACGCTATTTTTACGGGAAATTGTCGCCGTTTAAATTGGAATGACATTTCTTAGGGTATCATGAGAATTCTTGGTATAAAAGCAGTTTGACCAATTGCGTTGTCAGTTAATATGATACATATGATCAAAAACAAATTTAAATTGACTACTTTGAATCTTGTACCGTTGCACATTTTCAGTGGACTTAAATATAATATTAATTTGAAACCAATTTAGTGTCTTAGTGGATATGCTACTAATATCGGCATAAAACTTCTTCCACATTTTGTACCAAAACACAAGAATGCTTATAATTGACATAGACATTTCCTGCTTGAAATTCATCATTTCCTGTTTGGAACAAGTTGTTACAAAATTGCCAATTATCTTCGCTAAACCATAAAATCCTCATATTGGTCTTAAGTTCACATTTCGTTATATGTGCGAAAGTTGAGATCTTTTGAGCGATGCCTTGACTTCATCTGCTCACGTTCCTCTAGTTATAACTGGCAAAATTTGACGGAAATCCCTAGAGAATAAAACAGTACAACCATCCATTGGTCAGTTACTGTTGAGCAGATCTCGCATTGTCCTGTCTAGTGCCTCAACTGAAGCTTTATGAGATCTATAAGGAGAGCCGTGGGGGGGGGGGGGCAAGCCGGGGCCTATGCCCCGGGCGGCCAATTTACAGGGCGGCAAAATTCACACTTTTAACTTGACCAGGTGTAGGTTCGAATCCCCTTCGGAACGAATTTCAACAACATATATACTTCAGCATCTATTTAATTCGTATAATGATTAACAATAATTCTTGAATAAAAAATACGAATAACAATAACAATATTTATTCAATTCTTGTACATTTTTTGGGATTTAGTTAAAATAATAGTTTTTTGAACTAATAATCATAGTTCTTCAACGTTACAATTACAACGTCAAATGTAGGCTATGACCAAATTTCAACCAATTAGTGGGCATGCCACAGCTAGTGCAATTTTTCTGACGGATCGTACTTTTTCTAATAATAAATTTATTAAAAATATTTTATCAGTGCCTCCAGAGGCATGTAAAAAACATTTTACATTCATTACTATTATTATTTGAGGACAGTAGTAGGTCATAAAAAAAATTTTGTTCAGCATTCAAGCGAAATTCTTCTTGAATGACAAAAACTTTTATAGATTTTCCTGACAGAGATTCCACTTGTTTATTCAATGCAAATAAAGCTTGATGAAATAGTTGAGTGAAAATTATTTAATGACAATTCTTGACGTCTGTGATGCCTACAAACAGAAATCTTCATGTGACTCGGACATCGTCCGGTCGTCCGGAGACAGAATTCTCTCTCTCTTTCTCTCTCTCTCTCTCTCACTCACTCACTCACTCACTCACTCTCTCTCTCTCTCACTCACTCTCTCTCTCACTCACACTCTCTCTCTCTCTCTCACACACACACACACACACACACACACACACACACACACACAACACACACACAGTCGTGAACAGTAAAAATTCAATTGTGGACAATCGCAGTGAGGTATAAAAAATATTGACTTTTTCTTACAAAGATGTATGGTGTGAAAGCCTTCATTTATGACGGTAATTTTTTACAAAAACGATGACAGCTATTACTGAAGTGACCAAAGCGAATGTGTTTACCTATAAGAAGTTTGCGCATTAACAGAAGAATCCAAATGATAAGTTTTATGTAAATACACAATTTAGAGATTCTAAAAGCTAATTGATATATTTGATTTCCGAACCAGAAGATTTACATATGTATATTCTTTTAGTAATGAATGTCTCACAAATCTAATAACAATTTGCATATGCATCCATTATCAAAAGCTACGAAAACACTCAGGAGATGCGATATGCAAATATATTTTTAATTATTTATATTTATGTCATCTGCAAATAAAACTTGAATAAGTATTACAGTATTACCAATAAAATAAGACGAAATAATTCGTAGTTTCATTTGATATAGGGCAATCTTATAAATTAATTTTAACATCTCATCTAAAAATTAGCAGTCAGTCAGAAATTGTTTAATTTTCTTTTAACGAGATGTGATATGCTGCAAATATATTGTTTCTTAATTATCTAATAATATAATACCTATAATGTTTGTTTATTTACATGCATTTTATTTATAAGTAATTCTCGCAAACGGCACTACGATTTTGTCGAAATACAATTTCGGGGTTTTGGCATGTACAAATCGAGATCAATTGTATTACCGAGAAAGAACGAGATTGTGACACTTAAAACTGCTCTAGAAAAATTCATTATATACAAATTGATGTGTAGGATCTTATAAGAATCTTATCACTACTTGATATTTTTCTAACATTACATTTTTACAGTTGAACCTTTCAAGATTTTAAAGTAAAAAGTGCTGGTTAGGTGATTTTTTGATGGGTAAAAAGTTAAGTGTTATTTTTTATTTTAATTTGAGGCCCTCAATGAAGTAGCCATGAGCAGTTATATATGCATATATAAACTGACTGAGATATAAGGCGCTATAGGTTATAATTATATAGGGTGATTTCAGAAATGTTAGAAACCAAATGTTTTATTGGGTGGCCCATAAACAGTTGCATACACACAGGATATTATATATACGAGGTGTGGCTATTAAAAAAAGGGCTGATATTGTAAAAAAATATTTTTATTTTATTCATAATTACTTATTATCGCCTTCAATATACACCCCTTCTCTATCCCTACAACGTTCCATGAGAATTTTCCATTGTTGGAAACAGTGCTGGAAGTCATCTTCTGTCAACTCTTTCAGGACTCTTGCCGCTTTCTTTTGAACAGCTTCTACGGATTCAAATCTCGTACCTTTCAATGCAGATTTCACCTTAGGAAAAAGATAAAAGTCACATGGTGCTAGGTCTGGTGAGTAAGGTGGATGTTCTAACACTGGGATGCTGAACTTGGCTAGGAACCGGTTAACAGATAACGCGGAATGAGCTGGCGCATTGTCTTGGTACAAAACCCACGATTTGTCCTTCCACATTTTGGGTCGTTTTTTTCTTACTCTTTCACGTAGTTTATCAAGTACCTCAAGGTAGTAATGTTGATTAATTGTTTGACCTTCAGGAACCCAGTGAAGGTACACAATCCCATGAATATCGAATTCCGATGTTCGATCCGGTCGGTACCTTGACTGAAGGATATCATGATGGTAAAAAATATCTAATTGATTTAGTTGAACAGCATAAGGCAGCTTTAGAAAGTGTACTTTCCCAATGAGAGTCGTCTTCTAATAGACCCATTGTTTTACAAAGTCCTTAAAATGTTTCATAAGTTATACCTTGAAAAGTAGTAAAGTATCTTTATTTTCAGAGTTAAAATTTTACAAAATTTTCTTGCTCCTACCATCTAATACAAAGACTACTGAAAGAAGTAGGGCCTTTTACTACGCGAAGTAACATCTACGGCACGGACGTGTGGCGCGGGGCACGGGGAGCCCGCCCGGCCCGGTGAATCACGGCGACACGAAATTAATTGTGTTATGTGTTACATATTTATATTTGCTATATTTTTTAAGGTATTCATTTAATTTGCATGGTGTAAACGGAAAAAATGATAAGGATTAATACCGTATTTGTCTAAATAGCGTTCCATTATTTTTGCTCATTTTTTAAAAGTATTAAAATGAGTATAGCATGTTATCCTTAAGAGATAGACATATGCCGTTCCGGACTTTTTTGTAGACCTCTATAAGATACAGAATTTCACCATATATTCCAATTCCAACAAATATATATATTTCAGCCAATTTATATAAAAACTTAACAAACCATATACCAAAATCTTCCACGTGAACCAATCTCTCCACTGGTGAAAACAGCATGAAAATCGGTGTAATGGTTTTTTAGTTTATTGCGAACAGACACACAGACAGACAGACAGACGCCGCGGTGGACTTTATTTTATAATATATAGTGATAGAGATATCACAGATCTACGAATTTATAGGTCTGTGAGTGATATACAGTAAAGACGCGTGGGTTGGAACAAATTCATTTTTTTTGAAAAAATGCTCGGACACGTCGTTTTTTTTTGTGATGACAAACTCATGTATACAGGGTGGGCTAGAAATAAATCTACTTCATTTTTTCAAATGGAAACATTTGTTTTTTATTTAATTTTTGAATTTTGCACTGAATTCTAAGCATTTTTCATGTACAAAGTCCTATAACGAAAATTAACAGTTATTTAAAAAATTACATATCTTTCTAAAGTTAAGAAAACAAGGGTAAAAATAAGGTGTTGTTTTGATCCTATTTATTTATGTATGGTTTTTAGGATTGTTGGCGGTATTTTAGTCACATGAATGGAAACTCTTTTTTAATGCTGGAGTTTTTAAAACTTGTTTATTTCTATAGAAACTTTACTATAATTTTACTTAAAGTAACTAGTTGTCAAGTACAGTTGTAAAGTTTCAAAGTATGACGCGTTTAACTGAAAAGCAGCGAATAGAAATTTTGACGATAGTAGGATATGGCGTTTCACAGTTTTCCAAGAAAGTATGGGCCGGAATTGTGGGTCCTTTTTTATTGAGGGCACCTATTACAAAATGACATAATACCCTGTTTAACAGAACTTTACCAGAATGGTGAAAACCCCAATATACTTGCAGATTCGGTGTGGTTTCAACAGGATGGAGCGCCACCACACTATTCGCGAACAGTGCGAGATTATCGGAAGGAGAGGTAATATCGAATGGCCAGCTAATCCTGTCACAAACGCTAAATGAAATATTACGAAAATTTGAAAACCGTCTTAGGTATTGTCAGGAAGTTAATGGTCAACAATTTAACAACATTTAATTTTATATGTTGATGTTTTTCTTCCTCTATTTTGAAATAAATATATTTTTTTAATAACTGTTAATTTTCGGTATAGGACATTGTACATGAAAAATACTTAAATAAAAAACAAATGTTTCCATTTGAAAAAATGAAGTTGATGGTCGCAATTTTTTCCAAAAAACCAACACTTGAATTTTAAATGAATTTGTTCCAAACCTTCACTGTATAATTGACAGCGGAAATTACACTATTTTATGTATATTTTTAAAATCATTACCTCTTGAAAAATGTTGCCACTTCTGTTCTTATTCAAAACAATTTTTAGAACGAACTTGTGTCTTTAAATGAAGAATATTCTTCATATAGAACATTCATATTAATTTAATATTCTTGTAGTTTCATAGTTTTAGTTTAAAGTTTCAACCACGTGAACAAACTGCTCATTTATGTTGCTCAATGAAAAGATTCAAATCAAACCACAATAATATGAAATTTCTGTAAATTTTCTGACTAACTTCCGGTGAAGACATCTCAGTTTCTTTAATCATTTATCCAGTGTGACAAATTTTGTAAAATAATTGGGCAGTGTCCTAAGCCAAGACAACAATTTCTTATGGCTAGGTAGGAGAGACAGCCATCAAGTTCGTACATAGGCGTTTGAGCTCAAGAAAATCTCTATCTACAGATTTTATAATTTTGTAAAATCTTGTTTCCCCACAGTCAAGGGGAAAAAATGAGCATAGATTAGCACTTTTGTTTGTATTAGGAAAAATGCATTAAAATCTTAAAAACTGGAAACAGATAAAATAAAGTATTTTCACGTACTTGCCTTCGTAAAGTATAAAGTAGGTACGTGAAAAAAAAGTGGCAACCGTAAACACCGAGTAAATTCTAGCGCTTGTTTGTACAAGCAACATCTACTTACGTTGAGTTTCGCGTGCATAAACACGGCGTGAATGAAAATTCAATCCAGCATCAAGCAGCTTGTACACTTTAAATACGCAAAATTTTCCTACAGACGCTACAGTTTGTTTGTAGAAAAATATTGATAATACATGCTTGTTAAGCTTGCAGTCTGTAGTCACCTTTACAAACATATTATTAGCGTTTCTGTCATTTGTGGAAAGCGCAACTGGTCGGAGGTAAAGGTTTCCCACCCAGAATTATTAAAAAAAAATATCGATAAAAAATGTTGAATTTTGTGTCAGTTAATCATCTTTTATCCCAAAACACGTTGATGTTGATTTTGTTTTACTTTTAATGTTTTCAGGAATTTCCGTAAATGACC
Source organism: Octodonta nipae (assembly GCA_034190945.1). Taxonomy (NCBI): domain Eukaryota; kingdom Metazoa; phylum Arthropoda; class Insecta; order Coleoptera; family Chrysomelidae; genus Octodonta; species Octodonta nipae. The sequence continues at coordinate 173,193,412 of CM067216.1, forward strand.
TGGGCTAATCATTAACTTGCATAATTATTAGAATCACCAGTCACCATGGAATTTACCCAATTTATGTACTTGATTTAAAACTCAAATTCACATTATCTTCGGGGTCAATATTATGACCCTACTATGAGAAAGTTGATAAAGATATAATGTTAATGTTGATGTGTCTTTCATGTGTGCTGTGCCTTAATAATTAATAGATCAACAAAAAATAGGTAAATTCTTTTTGTAAAATAGTACTTCCAGAAGTTATAATTCTTTCAATTAGTAATAATAGATCTGAAGTTTAACGAAATAAGATTGTCAATAGCTTATCTGTAAATAAAACCAATAACTATTATTATTTATCTCTTTAACTTCATAACAACGAAACTGATAGAGTAAAATTCGTTCAGGCATGCAATTATTACAAAATCGATTTTCCTAAATGTTAAAGTATGAGATTTATGAAACTTATAGATGTTATTAGTAACATAGAAATCAGAATAGTAGGTTTCTTAAAATAATATTTTGCATTAATTTGTGTTACGGTTAAAACAAAAAACGATTAGTTTTGAACAAAATTAATCAGATACAAGTAATTTTTCTGACAATCTAAAAAACATTGGGTAAAAGTCTTCTTAGGAAGAACAAAGGGTAGAAAAGCAATTTCGAAGTATTGCCCGGATTACTGGTTGTCTGTAGAAACATTCTTCCTCACAGATATTTTGCGATATCTACAATATGATTAACCCATACTCCTGTATATAAATAATAGGAGTTTGTTTGGGGTCGCTATCAATCACTGCATGTTTTAGCTGGAGTTATATTAGTAAACTTTTCATGTAAATGTTATTTTTTTAATACAACATAAATAGCAACCTGAGATATATAAATAAATAATTAAGAATTAGGCTTCACTTCGCTGACTGTTTAGTCCTTTGTGGATATCGAATCCGACCATGTATACTTTAAAATAGTAGATTATGACACCCTCTTATATATTACTCAACAGAAGCAGAAGTTCAGCAACAAAAGACTTTTTTAAGGTTTCGGGGCCTCATGCTTTCGAATTCTTGAGAAGTAAAAATAATTTGGGTCGCTACATGATTCGCTTGATTTTTATACAAATATTTACTTAATTAGGGTTTTATTTTACTAATAAACTTTCAGTGAAGCCCTATATAATCTATTGTCTGAATTTTCGGCTCAGTAGATTAGAAAATAAACGCGAAAATGGGTCAAGTTTTAAATAATAAATTATTTAATATTTTAGAGAAATTATCTTAAAAACACAAATAAAATATTAAAAAAATTATATTGTGTAATTTCTGAGATAAAGGAGGAATGTTTAATATTTTTGTTAATATCTTTTAAACAAATGATTTTAAAAATATGAAAAAAAATGTACCCTTTTATTTTATATATTACGTGATGCGTTTGAAAAAAATATATTATTTTCCATTTAATTGTATAATTTGTCCCCCACAATTACTATTGGGGTTTTCTAATAGTTTTTTTTATAAAGTTCAAATGGGGCTCTGTACCCCTAATTATTTTCTAAATTTTAGGTAGTAATAAACAAATATATTTGTATTCCTACTAATAAGCCCTTTCATTTGATGTATTGAATGATGCATTTAAAAAAGGTATTTTTTTAATTTTTCCTTTAATTCTATAATTTGCTCACCAAAATTAATATTAGGAGTATCTCCTTATTTTTCCTGTAATATTCAAGTAAGGGGATATAAGCCTAGTTTTTTTTACTATTAGGTCTTATAGATCAGAAATAAAAGGTGGGAATAAGTATTTTTTTTTATTTTTAATAATATCTTTTAAACAATTTATTTGAAAAATATGAAAATATTTTTTTAAATTTTAGGTCTTATAGTTTCGGTAATTAAGGGAAAATGGGTATTTTTTTATATTTTTGTTAATAACTTTTAAAATATTCATTTTAAAAATTTATTATTTGATATATTGCATGATGTGTTTTATATTTATTTTAACTTTATATTTTTTATTTAATTTTGTTGTAATTTGACCCAAAAATATTCTCCTCATTTTTCCAGTAAAGTTCAGCTGAGGCCCTTGATCTCTAATTTTTTTCAAACTCTAATGTCTTACAGTTTCGAAGATAAGGGGGTATGTGTAATTTTTTATGTTTTTGTTAATATCTTTTAAATAATTTATTTTAAAAATATTAAAAAAATATGTTTGTATTCGCCATAATGAGCCCTTTGATTTGATATATTATATGATGCGTTAGAAATAATTTTAATTTTATATATTTGATTTAATTATTAATAAATTCAAGTAACGCCCTATATCTCTAATTTTTTAGAAATTTTACGGCTTATAATTTAGGAGATATGAAAAAAAAAATTTAATATTGTCGTTATGGTATCGGTTGGTTTCATATTTTGTGTACCTACGCTTAATAGGATTATATGACGAATGTAAAAACACAGTTTTGCACCTTAACATCAAACCTTTATTTAAACACTCAACTCTAAGTGGTCATCATCAAGGAGTAAACGAAACACAACAAAACAAACAAATGAGTATCCAATAAGTACTAAGGACCAAAGACATTCAGTTTCATATGAGACATCTTGAAGAAGAGTAGGATTGAAAGAAAATGACTATTTCTAATATTCTTTTGTTTTTATTGCAGGTTAACTCTTTGGATAATGGACAAAAGCAGCTTCTGTGAAACTACTATAAACTCTCGCTACGTTCAGGATGAATATTTGAGTTTAAACAGTAATCTACACAAATCAGATCAAAAATTATTGTATCGATGAAACCACTTAAAGTATTTTCTCTTTTAGTTTTAATACTAGGTTTAACAACACTTTATGTATTTGTATTCAACAACAGTAAGAAAAATGAGGTCGTCAAGACATTAGCTCGAATTAGTACATCTAGTAAATATACCAGACCTAGTAGCAAAAAACAATTAGATTTCAAAGGGGATCGAATTATTCATTTAGATTTGAAGGGTGCTCCTCCCAAAATCTCGTATTACAGAAAAATCTTTCCGCTTTTAGCTAAGCTAGGTGCCACTGGCTTATTAGTAGAATACGAAGATATGTTTCCCTATAATGGCATATTGGTAAATATTTCTGCTTTGAATGCCTACTCCATTGATGATATAAAAGTAATAAATAAATTAGCTGAAAAAAATAACTTGAAGATCATTCCATTAGTTCAAGTTGCTAGTCATTTAGAATTTATTTTGAAACTTGCAGAGTTTAAAGAATATCGAGAAGTCATTACGTATCCGCAAACAATTTGTCTAACACATGCAGCCACACTGTCCTTAGTAGTAACTATGATTAGACAAATTGTGACAGCGCATCCTAAATTAGAAATGATTCATATTGGAACAGATGATGTTCAGTATCTTGGACAGTGTAATCGTTGCAAGGAATACCTACATAGAACGCAAAAATCCAAACATTTTTTGTTATTTAATCACATTCAAAGTGTTATTAAGGAGGTTGAAAATATGTTCCCTAAATTAAGAGTTTTAATGTGGGACAATCTAATTAGATCAATTTCTCTCGAGGAACTCAAAGAGATTGGTTTAAATACTAAAATTGAACCAGTTGTTTGGAAATTTACCAATGATGTTTATGAAGACCTGGGTCCAAGTTTGTGGGAAACATACGGACGTACTTTTAAAACGGTTTGGTGTGCTGGTGCATTTAAAGGAACACTAGGTGAGATACTTTCTGACACAGTTTATTTTATATATGCATACATAGCGTATCCCAAGAAGTTGTATACATATGGGAATTTTTTTATTATTATTAATTTTCCCGAAAAAATGTATTCTTCATAGAGGATTGGAAGGTAACACATTTATGAAACGACAAGTACTTTACTTTATAAATAATTGTGGGACCAATCTACCATTCATTGAATGAGGAAATTATGTTACAAACAGAGTGGAGCACCATGCAACTGTAATAGAAATATTCGGGATTTTCTCATTCACAGTTTTAACAGCAAAGTGAGCAGGATGTACGTGGCGTTCCTTTGGCCTCCAAGATCTCCAGACATCAGCCCGCTAGACTTTGTCTTGTGGGTGTGGGACGACTTAAAGGAAAAGATGTATCTTCAGACGCCATTTCAAGATGTTGATATACAGTTAGAATAATTAGAGAAATATGTGAAGCTATAACTTCAAATGTGATTAGAAATGTTATAGAAGAATTTAATTAAAGAACAATCACCTGTTTAGAAAGGGACTGTGAATACATTGAAGTTTTGTAGTATTTGATTAATTTTACAAGTTTCTGAAAAAAAAAATTATTAGTAGCCTATTATTTAGTATTGATAAATTTATAAGGAGGTTATCAATTATTTGTCATGCCTTATTTATTTAATAAATAATGTAATTGGAATAATTAACATATCAAAAGGTTGATTAAAATAACTTTTATCTGAGAAGATCATAATCTACATACAAATGTGCATAATTTTCTACTACTTGAAAACAATTGCAATGAATATTCTGCTTTCCACTATAGTTTAAACGTATTTTACTCTGACTCTAAACATTATTTTGATTTTTCTGTATTTCAGCCAATGTTTTAAAATTTCTGTGCTTGATTATGTATCTACGGGTCACGCAGAATTTAAAAAATATATAATAAAAAGGTATTCCATATGAATCAAAGTTAAACAAAATTGTAAAAATAACAAAACCTGATTTTCATCGCAGGTCGGTATAATTAGATATTTGAACGTGGTATTCAACTAAAATCAACTTTTCCTAATAACAGTTTTCAATTTTGTAACAAAAAAGGGTACTTTATTTTTGAGAACAATTCATATTTTTTGACTTCCCCGTATACGACTTTATAAATTTGATATCCAATGGTCGTATGTTAGGTTTTAGACCATGGCGAACTTTTTATGAAGAACTTTTACAAGTAAACTTATTAATAAAAAAGTTTCAGTGACAGCGACACAAAATATATTGTTGTCCAGATTATCAAAGTAGTGTAATTTTTACATTAGTGAAAGAAGAATTCTAAATCGTACTTGCGAATCAGACATTTTCTGTTAATATAGATAGAAATGTGCGATATAGTATACTAGGTACTAACTAAAATAAATTATTATAGGTTTTATTTCACACATTGGTGATGCAAGGAGGGCACTAGGGGACCTGTCACCCCGAGACCATCGAGTTTATACATACATGCATACAGACCTATACAGGGTGTAAACGATTTGAGGATTAATACTTCGGGTCAAAACAAATTAAAAAGTTTACAAACATTTTCAGAAATATACTATAGTTTTGCCAAAAAAATAACAAATTAGAAGTTAGATAACCTTTATTATAATGAATAATAGACTATTTCCGACTTCAAAATGCTGTAAAGCTAAATATGTAAGTAGTCAATAGATTATACACCTTTAATAACTGTATTAACAAAGAAAATTATTATTTAAATCTAAATATTCTGTTATAATCTGACGTGCGTTTCTCCAAACATATGTGGTAACGTGGCACATAAACATACCTAGCTTAGTACGTATTTACTTTAACTACAGCTAACCGCCGCCACGATTGATTTTTTTTCCTGTATCGGTTCTTGTGAGAAAATTTATATCTAAGTGAAAGTGATTTGCGTGATATTCGATGTAGACTTCGTAATTTCATTTTCATTTTAAGAAATAAATTGGAAAAACAAATAACAAATGTTGAATTTTGAAAATTTACTATGAAGAATCCGTTTGTTCTCCTGAGCTCTGTCATGATTATGGCATATCATGTAAGTGCATGGGTATTTATTTTTCTCACATAAATAATATTTATTTAATGAATAATAATTATATTTCGAATAATTGAAAAGATAAAATACATATACGAAATCTTTTGAATCGAATTATTTTTATATCATAAGTAAACAACTTTGTATCTTCCCTTCTTCAACTTGATGCATAAAATAAATCGCCAAATATAAATATTCATTTCAATACCCAGTTGATAAAACTGTACATTTCTGAAAATAATATTTCATAAACTTTGATTTACTTAAATAAATCTCACTCGAAACAATATAATTATTCAATACACAAAAAATCACAGGTGTTCATGTTTTTGTGGTGAATCATTTCTTTATTATTCACGCTAACAGTTAATCTGATTTTACCCCGACGTTGCCGCATTGACAATAATTTAATTTACTTAATATGTTTTGAAATTTTCTCGCTTATTAAGGCCTATAGACCATAGTATTATAAGAGTTTTTTGTTTTATTTGGTGTATACTACCTCCACCTAAAATTTACGCCCTGTATATACAAGATTCATTTTTACAGTGCCCTGTACTCGAACTTTGAATTATTCAGCCCCCGGTAAATTCTATTTTTTAGGGATTTTACGGTTTCTCCCCACTAAATTGTTATTATTATATCACATGCTTTCAATACCAGAGTCGAGACTTTTGTTTCGAAAGAACTACCGATACCATTATCGATACTTCTGTTTACAGTTTACATACTCTTTGCTAGTGCCCCCCTCTCCTGAGAGTTTTCGATGGAGCCGCCACTGATTTCACATTTAACGAAGCAGAAATGTACACTATCTGTACTCTAAATTAACTATTTACCAGAAAAAGAAAAAACTAATACTATTTAAACACAACTATAAATATATACTAAAACGATTATTATTAGATAAAATTCATGTATACCAAATATACCCAAAGCAAAATTCCATTTATAACTTCCACTTATTATTTCCACGTTTTTAAACTTGTATTTGTTTTTTTTAATTGCTTTTCGCGAAATTTGAATTCAGTTTTATCAGCAATTTTGGGTTTATGTAAAATTAGTTCAATTAATCAAGTGCCAACAGTCACTTATTTTTGGAATATATTACAATCTAGAACAGGATGCTTGCCACTTAATAATATCTCTAATTTATTTGTTGACATATCTAGGAATTCAGCTTTAAACAATTGAATTTCGTTATCTGTAAGGAGGACAAATAATTTAATACTGTAACTTGCTTAGCGTTATTCAAGTGTAAACCAATTAAGTTTGATAGCTAATTAGATCTAAGTTTTGATTCACTCATTCTATTGGAATGTTAGAATTTGTTTTGTATATATTTTTTCATTAATAATACCTAGAAGGTCATATGGAATGTCCAGGAAACAACGAATAACAAACGAGAGAGTATTACAAATAACCGATATCAAGTAGACGATTATCGAAGATATCACGAAAATACAACTAACATGGTACAATCCACAGATGATATGGTACAGCCACGTATAACGAAGGCGTCTAAAAGTAGAATTGGTACCTGCTGAACGAAGGAAGAGAGGAAGACCTAGGAAGACGTAAGGCGAGGAATAAGAAAAACCATGAGCTAAAAGAACCTTACAGATGCAGATTGCCAAACTCGAAAATTTCTATAACTTCTTATTATGCTTGTGTGTCACACGTCCGTCATATGCAAAAGATAACCAACCACGTTGCGTTCTTTACAATGTGTTTTTTATGAATGGTTATAGTAATTCTATTTCCTTCAACGTCCGAAACAGTTTGCGAGGATGAAAGATATTATCGATATTGGGTATTTCGACCATCAGACCAATCCGCTAAAGTACTTCAAAAGCGCGACTCGATGCAATGGATCGATGGTTTCGTATCGTTTTCTAGTAGAAAATTTCTGTAACTGCCAGGCCAAAAGGATTAATGATGCAATAAAAAGTAATAAAATAAAAATCTCCCAATGCCCAAAGAAAGAAAGCATACCCAATAGTTCAATCATCGGAAGTTTTTAAGTGATTTAACTCCTAACAACCATTACAATTTATATGTTGAAAGGCCTGTAAATTTGCTCTTTTCACTGGCAGATTGAATCCTAAGAATTTACAACATTGGTGATTATCTTCGCGCACGACGGACGTGTGAGACACCAGCACATGTAGAATATTGTCAAAATATGTTCGGAATGATCAGTAATGAGAAATGCTCTAAATTAGTTGATCAAAAAAGTAGTACTTTCTTCGAGGTGTCATTCTTTTGGGAACCTTCATCAGTTGCGCTTCCCACAATTTAATGTCCTCTCGAACACTTCTTTATGTATTACATCTCGCGTCTTCAAAAAAGTAGTGCGTCATATATTTTTGAGACGTTAAAAAAACAAGTCTTCCAATAAATTTATTTATTGTCGAAAAACTGTAAATTGGGGAGAAAGCAACTGTTGGTAATGAAAATATCAATAAATTAAGACTTCATGTATCTGAATCGACTTTTTGAAATAAAGGTTATATATTCTTGGGTAACAAAATGGTTCGCGCTGGCTTAATTCTAAAAGATGATTGTTTTTATTATTATTTCATGTTTATTTTCTCAATTAATACCGATTAATTATACAATAAACCTAAAAATATAATTAATATTGTACATATCCAAATTATGTGAGCGAAACTACTCTAAAATTCATCGGGATACATCAAACATGCTTATTGAGTTCTATTATGGATCATCGTGTAATAACTTCTTCAAATAAGCGAATTGCAAATCCTTTTTTCATATCTTCTCATACCATGGAATATGTACAAAGAATTTTTCTGTTTTTTTTTTTGTATGGCTGCTTTTTACGAACACCCTATCTAGTGTACTTTGACTAACTTCTCAGATAGACGCAACTTTAGCTGTAGAGGAGATACGGTTTACTAGCAGTTGTGCAATATTGTTATAACTAACTTCTGGAAGAGATCGTTGGCATCTTTAATACTACCTGTTGCTTTAAATTTCTTAAGAAGCCCTTCAAGTAAGTTTTAGTATGATTTGGGTACCTGTCATTAAAAAACGTTCCGTTTCATAGAGATTCTTTCTAAATTAACCATGTGGGTTTGAGTACGTGCCATTTTGCCAATATAAACTCCTAAACGTCTCCTTGAAGAACTAATAATACTAAATATTTAAGGTATACAGTTTTTTACAAAAACTTTTGCAAAGTAACAATTACTAGAAATTTAAAAAATGAGGGACGGGCTGAATAATCTTCATTAATTAAATGTGAAATAATAATTTTAGTATTTATTTAATTTATCCATCAAAATTCATTCATTTTCCATAAGGTTCTATTTAAAATTTGTGTCCACAGTGTCCCTGTCACTGTGCTACTGTTACGTTATCTCTTACCACTAGCAGAGAAATTTTCCACCGTATAGATTGACCCTCCAAATTTCATTAGTGTATGTGTAACCGGTCAAAAGACACGAGGGAGACTTCTGACTGATTCTCTGTATGTCTCTCTCTCTCTCTCTCTCTCTCTCTATATATATATATATATATATATATATATATATATATATATACAGTGAGGACGGGTGGGTTGGAACAAATTCATGTAAAAATCAGGTATTGGTTTTTTGGAAACACGCTCGGAGACGTGGGTTTTTGTTTTGAACTGCGGTTTTTGTGATGCTATATATAGGAAGTATTAAAAAAGGGTTTCCATTCATGTGACTAAAATACCGCCCACAATCATAAAAACCAGACGTAAATAAATAGGTTCAAACCAATAAACACCTTATTTTTACCGTTGTTTTCTTAACTTTTTTCAAAAAATAAAGTTGATGGCCCCAATTTATTTCTGACCCATCCTGTAAAAATGAGTTTATCATCACAAAAACCGGAGTCCAAAAAAAACAGCGTTTTTCCAACAAAAAAAAAACACTTGAATTTTAAACTAATTTGTTCCAACTCACGCGTCCTCACTGTAGATACACATGTTTCATCACAGCCAGTTCTAAAAGACCTCTTCTGGATTATTATAATGGCTAATTGGCCGCTGAATCATAACTCAAACGTATTTGCATCTACTATACCTACGGTAAGGAAAATCTTTGTACCCGTTTTTAAGTATATAGGGTTTGCGGCAAAGTATGAAAATTAGTACTGCTAAAGTTTAGACGAGAAGTGATACATTTTATTTATAATGTAAATATTTATCGTGTTGGAATAGAAATATTGTTCAGGCTCATACTGCCAACATCAAACACATAATAGCAGACATGGTTGTCAGATTGCTTGGAGATAAAATGTAGAACATAGCTTAGGATTTCACTTTAAAAATTTTCATCAAACAAGAGATATTCTGTACTTTCTTCGAAGTGCCATGCATTGCGTACAAAAGAACACAAATTTAAATATCAAAGTAGGTATATCAGAAAATAATTTACTGAGCTCCCAGGGTGTTTCTAACGGTTTTAATTTTATTTTTTATGTACTGGAAGTAGGTTCTTTTTACATTACATGGAGTGACCTGGTGGACCTATTCATAAATATGCAAAATTCTATCTTTTGTGACTGAATTTAGTAAAGTAGCGTCATTGGCTTGTTAGGTACATTTATTCTTAATGAGTAAAATATTTTTCTCATTGAAAATAATATATTTGTTATATATATATATATATATATATATATATATATATATATATATATATAGTATTTTTTTACTCAAAAACTTTAAAAAATCTGAAATGATTTTAAGCACAAAAAAGGTAAAACACATTGTAATTTTATTTAATGAAAACTTTACAATAACTTTTCATGCAAAGTTGATTTTGAGTTAAATTCTCATTTATTTCTCATTAAGAGTTTATCTATACATAACTTATTTTCATAGTTTATAGTTTTTAAACAATTGATAATATTATCGGAAAGATTGATTTTTTTAACTTGCCTTTAAAATAATACTTGAAGTACAACTTTCTCCGTCAACTAATTGTGATATTTTGTCATCATTCATCTGAATCTTCCCAAAAGAGCCTGCCTGCTAGACCTTAAAAACTGCGTTCGGGCCTATAATTGAAGTCATCTCCTATTAGATAACTAATTAGTTGTAATCTATTTTTATTGTATTTATATGATCCCCATATGAACTAATGTAACAAAATGAGTTATAAAAAGATGATTATGGAGGCACAATAACTTCCTTAATTTGGTTAATGTTTGTGTTCGTGAACACAACTTGGCTGGTAGTAGGAAGTTAAATACTTTTATTTCATTTATAGGTCAGAAAAGCTGTACGTCAGGGTTCCTTTGCTACTAATGTATATTCTCAAGGGCTAAACTTGTAATAGATTTTAGATTTAAAAACGGGTTTTTGAGTTGACTCTAAAAAGTAATTATTTTGAACACGATAAACTCCAGTTATATATTTTCTTTTTACTGAACCTTACTTATTCACTTTCATTTCTTTTGAATACTTATTTATATATCTTATTTGAGTTACCATTACTTTATAGTTTCTTTTATAAACAGATTTTAAAATTCTTATATAATACTTTTATTTTTTTTGCAGTGTTATACAATTGTAATATTTCTACGTAAAATGAATATGTTTGAAACACTCTCTTTCTTCTCCAAAGGCGATTCAGATGTCGATGTTTAATATATCAGTACTCTGTTAGGTAGGTCGCGTCCGGTTTTAAATCGAGCCTCTCCAATCAAGTAATCATGATCTAATTTTCCAAGCTCGACCAAGCCAACGCACCTTTGGAATTTCGTCCTAGCTGTCTATGAATAATTTGTCAAGTTCTACAGGGAACTCCTGTTGATGATTTCGCTGCAATTTTAATGGAAGTTATGTTGGCCGTGTCAATACAAATATCTCACTTAAGAACATGAACCTATGTTGGCTGATCGTATTTCGAGACAATTTTGAACGAAAGCGTATTGGTACTGACAGGTTTTGCCCATACCTAATTAGGTTCATACCTATTATAAAATGATTCTCAATATCTGCTCTTAAAATTCTGGATTCTGTAACACCCTATCTGCATCTTTTGGTATTGATATGGTCTCGCTTGTGACTGTTTATCGTTGGATGTTATTTCTACGACTATTGATTTGTATTGATTGTGCCCTTGTAAAATCCCCAACTGGAAACTATCATGGTGGCTGTTGGGCGACTAGTCAGCATTCGCCCCTCTATTCTGATTGACTGGCTGTTATCGTGCCGTAAAAAGTATTAATACCACAAAGTTAGTAAATAATTTGTGATTAATACTGCTTTTGAAATTTGGACTCTCCGATGTTTTGACAGTGGAAAAAGTCAGTTAATTAATATCAATAAACTGTACACATGTAACCGTTACTTTAATAAACCAATGAAGAAGTAGGCCAATATGAGCAAGGAATAGTTATGTAAATAAAAGCGTAATAAACCGATGAAAAAAAAATATTAATACAATTTACCATAATTTTTCATCTCGTGATACCTCCTTAAGAAACTTCTAGATCCGTTCATGGGCCTTGACAGCTATTGTCAGTGCACCAATGTTGGCTGTCGCATATTAGTACATTTATCGCAATATTTACTATTATTTTAAACTAAATTCTCGGCATTATAGCAAAAACTAAGATAGACAAATTGAAGTGGAATTTATGAACTTACAAAATATCTTTAGTATATCCCGGTGGAACCAGTCTCCTTAATACAAAAAAATAGCTCTCTAAATTATTTAAATTCGAATTGTTCAAAAACTACTTATTGAATAGTATCCATCGTGAGCCTATATAAACTTAATATCATAAACTATCGTTTTGACTATGACTAATATTCCACTATTACCAGCAAGTTGTAAATTTTTGGAAAAAATCGACTTTTGACCAGTTTCTCCGAGTTTACTCGGTAAAAAAATGATCCAATAAGGATGTAAACAAACTCAGTACGAAGGATTTCTTATTCTTTACAACTTACCTGTAGACGGAATTATGATTCCTCAATTACTTTCAAAAGAAATTCAGATTTTTGCTGGTTTTTTTATTTAAATCGTTTACTTCGTTAAAATCTTAACAATAATAATCTATTAACTGTTACTGACATGATAGTATAAGCGAATTGCTGTTGAATTTTATATCCGAAAAAGAGTTAAATTTTACTCTATAAACTGGTGTATGATGGTAATTGTTGGTGATCATCCTGTGATTTAGAAGCAAAATTCTGTTTAGGTTTTGTTGTTCACTTATAACGGTGGTGCAAACAGCTTGCTGTTTTTCATCCATAGTGATTACACGATTTTCTAAATCAACTTTAACGTTTTTCCTCCATAGTTATTAATATTTTTGAATTTGTTGCCTACCTTGAGCACCCTTCTTATCTCGTTTTTCGAATATTTTCAATTCCTCAAAAGTCTATCGGTGACCCTTATAAATATTCCCTCCATCGCATTTTCAGTATATGCATAAAATTGTGTTATGTAACTATAACTTTAATTCAAAAAAATTGATGTTATTTGCCTACAGTTCGAAACTTTAAATTTAAATCACCTTTCGAAAATAATTAGACTTTCTTTCTGACCTACTTCCAGAATAAACGATCCATACGTTTGCTTTGTCTAAAAAAATCTGTCACAGACTTCGACAATTGGATCTTCGATTTTATCAAATTAACTTACCAAAAACACAACATTTATTCCGAAAAATTTGAATTGACGTGCTAGAATAATATTATTTAACAGTATTTGGACCTCTTTTTGAAGTGGCGGCGTGAATTTAAACTTTGTGACAATATAATAGAAAAATTATGTTTTTTAAGTGAATTATTAACAAGAAATATAGAAAATGAATAATGTTCTACTGAGTATATATAAAACAAGTTTGTCTCTTAAAAAAATGTTATGTTCGATTATTAGTAATTCGTAAAAAATGGAATAAATGTCAAGGATACCACAAGTATGAACTTGAGTACGTACTGACTTGGACGGTTGCAGGTTAATTTACAATTGTGTACAATTTATTAACATTAGAAATTATCTTTTAGAAGTAACATATTTAAATTATTGCTGTTAAATATAATCATTTAATAATAATGAAATACAGTAACATTTCAGTTGCACTTTGTTCAACATAAGTGAATTCTTAAAAAACTCTCTAGGTTCAATATTTTAAAGCAAAACTTGCAACCTAATCCAGTCAGTCTGTGTGAATTCCAGCTACGAGAGAATTTATTAGTAGGAAACTCGAATTGAACATGTACTATGATCTAAAACTGGTACTATAGATTCGAATTCTTGTTAATATTTTTTACCAAATTATTTTAAAAACATGAAATAATATATTCGTAATGTCTACAACGAGCCCTTTCATTTTTATAAAGATATTGCATGATACATTTGAAATTTTTTTTTTTATTTTTCACTTAATTCCCTAGTTTGCCCACCAAAAATAATATTAGGATTTTAGTTTTATTTTACTCGTAAAGTCTCGGCAACTGCCTATATTTTTCTCAAAATTTTAGGCCCAATGTTTAAGAGATAGATAAGGGCGGAATTTGTAAAATTTCTCTCCGGAAGTACCTCTAAAATCAAAAATTCTTTATTAACGAGATCTACTTCTAATCGTCCAGTAATTTCGCAGAAAATTGGCTATGACAGGTTTTTCGCTAATATTCCAAAAAATGTTGGAGATATCGGATAGAAAAGAAAGTCTTAATAAGCCTGAAATTTCCTTAGAAAAATCTTCCCTCCACTTTTCAATCAATATTTCTACTTTGAAATTGGAGGTGAAAATGGGGTAAAAAACAGGTGATCTAGCATACGAGCCCGCCAACAGATTCACATACTGCAACAAAAAAATTATAATATATAAACATGAAGGAAAAAAATTAGGAACTGTATAGAAACACGAATAAATAAAAATCCCTTATAAAATAGTTTTTACAATTATATATTATGTTGCGTAAATTTTCCAAGTAGGAAATTACTTTAAAAAGTAAAACCACGATAATAGGTAAATAAACAAAATCAGATAGTAAGTTAAATTGTTTTTTCCAATATTCCTGTTATTTGGTTTCTCATGATTAAATACTACATGAAACTTATTATTATTATGTTTACTTCTATTGTTTAAAGAATTGTTATGATGATTGTTTATGAAATATTTAAAAAATATAATGATTGATAGAAATAATGTTAATTTTTTAATTTATAAATTGTTTATAAGAAGTGCATAATTATTTTTTTCTAAATTGTCAAAGGCAAGCTATCTGAGAATAACATTAAAAATCTGAGGTTTTAGTTTAACAATTATCCGAGTTTTTTGAATTTCTCAACTTAGAAAAGCACTACATTACCAAAAGTAGTAGTAGGTACCGTTATTTTTTGTTCCTTAATATTCGTAAATTATCAATTAAATAATTTTTTTTGTTTTAGTGAGCAAATTGCTTGGAGCTTGCAGAAGCTAAGTCATCCATTTTTAGCCACATTTTCACCTTTAAATTATAAATATTGGTAGTAAAGGTCCGTACAGAAGTATTTTTTGTGAAAATTACCCCTCTTTAACAATATCTTTTTGATTTCCGGTATCTGCAATAGTTTTCAGAATATTCGCGAAAAACGAACCCTTCTTATTTTTATTCTTTTCCAATTTTTTGAGGGAATTGGTTTGAATGACACCTTAATCTTAATATTCGGTGAAAGCGAACTGAAATTCGCGATAATGGAACATGTTGACTCAATTACTAATCCATTTCTGAATAATGCGACTAATTAACTGGTAGTGTGACTTCGTTTTAACTACCATATTTATATAAAGAAGTGTGTTCATATTTATTGTGAATATATAAAAGAATAAGGCCATTATTTTCTTATTAAACCTGTTCTGTTAAATAAAAATTCATAATTTTATACTTTGATTTATATATTCGGATGTTTTTTTCAGATGACAATGGATTTATGCCGCATTTCTCAACTTATCTGTTAAATCAGAAAGGGTGGCTGTCTATCCTAACTGAATATAATGATATCGTTAGGTTCCAGGGGATTATATTAGTAGGTCGGCAAAGATATGACCATTTTGCAGTATTGTCGGAACTCTTTCCTGTTGCAATACCGTCTTTGGCTATGAGTTTAAGACGGTTATCAGGTAATTATTGGGCATATAAAGCAAATATATTAATTATATAATGAGACAATAAAAAATACTCAAAGTTATATAAAACATTAAAAGGATTATCTAATTAATGATGTAGATTACATATAGTTACTGATAACTCTGGATTCGTATTCAGACTGTCCTTCCAATTTATAAAAAAACTTTATAACAGCAATAAAAACTTTGTAATAGGCCTTTTCATATTCGAAAACTTTTAGAGGGCATGCGTCAACTTCTGTCATTTTTTTCGACCAAAAGTAACATTGTATTTACATGCCAATGGTGTGAACACTGCTAAAAAAATGACGCACGGGTACAAAAAATTTTCGAATATGAAAAGGCCTATTGAGAGTACAAAAATGTCAAAGTAAAACTGAAGAGAACACGATACTTGACTGAACTGACCCTTCTGTCTCGGATTTCTGCTTTATACTTTGAGCATCTACTTCCCAGAGATAGCACGCCAAGTCTAGAAAGAGTGGTCAATAGAGAGGGTAACAGGCTATTTCACTCGATGTGGAACTGCATCCAATGAGCTCATTGGCTGCACCTACAAATCGAGTCAAATGGCCTCTTGCTCCCTCTATTGCCCTCTCTTTCTACCCTTGGCACGACATTTGTTCATTGCAAGCTACTTGCTTTATCTCTTTATATGTTTTGTGAGGTATGTCCACATGTACAAGTGGAATCGTAACTCTGGATGAGATAGAAAGGAAACCGAGTGGACATATCTGTCTCTGTCTAGAGCTGAAGCAATAGCTAGACGTCAGTTGACTGACACAAACAAGCACCTATCAGAACTTAGACAAAGTTAGATAAGTGGTTTTCTGCATAGTGCGTATAAGAAGAGTAATGCCAAGCCCGGAAGCCACGGCTATTTTCCGTTCATTTTCCTCCAAAAACAATCAACTTTAAAATCGACAAGACGACGCCCTTTGTGTTATGCAAGTGTATAGGCCTGTGCAGACTTTTAAAAATCATGCAGGGATGTCAGATTGCTTGAAGAGAAAATTCCTAAAAAATCAATATCTTTCACGCATTCGACTTATCGAGAAATATCAAGAGATCAGCCATTGATATTTTATTTTATTTATTTATTTATTGAAACCAGTATACAGTTTACAATGAAAAAATATCATTAAATAAACCCACAGAGGGATAGGAATCCCTGTACGTGCCTGGTACACTTAAGATTAAACCTTAAAACTAAACTAAACATAAATAATACAAAAACAATCATGTAACATCTAACACAAATCAGTAAATATTGCATTAATAATTAGTAAAAGCATTTAGTGAAATAATAGCTTCATTTTATATTATTAATTATCCATTGAGCTAATTTCTTTTTGTTTGCTTTGTCACAGTTCACCATACATTTGTATTCATTTGGTAATATATTAAATATTTTTATTGCATTGATATAGTTGTATTTAGTAAAAATTCTTTTATTTATTTTAGGTAGGTCATTTCTAGTAACACTAGTGGTTGTTAAAAACTCAGTTTTAAGTGTGTCATAATGATAACATAAAGATTCAAGAGCAAATAATTGTACAAGATTAACTGGATTTTTGCTTGTATTATTAGAATTTTTGTTCAAGATTTTAAGTAATCTATTTTGAAAGTAGATATTAAAATTAATTACATACAAAGTAAAAAAAAAGTAATAAAAATTTCATATACCTACCAATTATGTCTTATAAAATAAAATATTGATAATAATGATGTTGATATCTTCATAGGGTCCACTCCTTTGCAGATTATACAACCAGACTTTACCCCCTTGCTGAAAACAGGCAGAGTTTGCTTTTTAATTATACCGGGTTTTCAGTCTGGCACAAGTATGCACACTATCTTCCCAATTCCTGGGTAGCCAGTACTCTTTCACGTAATTGATCTGCATAATCATTAATTTGTAAATGGGGTTTATCTGGAGTTCCAGAAGTCCGGTCATACGGAAGGCTTATTTCTTCTCCGAACAAAAAAATTTGGGCAACATGCATTTTTAGAGTCCTGTTGAATTTCTCTATTTCTACTAAGACCGTTGCTACATTTGTTTCTTCTTGATTGGGAATAGCACACTTCGGACCATTTGCTGAAGTAATCAGCTGCAACAAGGATACATTTCACCATTTCTTAGTTTCTGACAATGCTCCTGTTATATCAATGGGTACCCTTTCAAAAGGACTGTCCACATTGTATTCTTCATTTTTCCAACTGATCGACTTTTGAACTCACTACTGACTGCTTAGGTGACCTCCAGAATGACATTGTACAGCTTCTTCAAGAAGATGGTGGGTATTCTTTTTTTTTGTACGACCCATCACCTTATAAACAGCACACATTTTTTAGAAAAATCACATATACATTACAAAAAACTGTTACTCTAGCAAGTTTTAACATTGTATACAATAATGCTCCTGTCACTAAAACACTTCCAATAGTGAAAGAACGATTAGATTCTTTACTAAATCACAATAGGAACTATTAACGCATGGACCGAACACCATAATATCAACTGGGACCAGGCCAGAGCGATTCACAAGGAGGAGCACTGGTACAAGAGAAAATTCGTAGAGACAGCATATATAATCTCGAACAAGAATATAATTAGCGAGCCCAGCGTCCAAATTAAAAATATTTGGAGAGCTCCCCAGGTACGAGGACGCTGATTGGATCAGATAAGATCCAATGACCATGACCGGCGACACATGACCGGTTAAGGGTATAATATAAATACGACGGATAATCTGAATTCCGATAACGATAGCAGATACACAGCTATTGAAACGTTGTGAGATCAACCACTTCAAGACGATAGAAGTCCAACTTCGAGGAATGATAAAACCGTGTTTGCTACTATGGGCAATGTTGAAGAGAATTGAAAAACCTACAAAATGAGCTAATATACGCTCAACTTTGTTAATTGGTTTCTAAGATAATGGAACATTTACCCAAAATTCCAAAAAAAAAACATTTATATATTTTTTTATTTTATAGCTAAAACGTTCTTATTAACTGAAACGATAGATCTTCACATACCCCTATTTTAGGTTCTACAAATACATACTGTAGAAGACATATTTTTTTGTAAGGCCGTATTATCTCACCGGATAACCCTATCATTATGAATAAACTACCATTGGAAAGTAGAAGAGTTGATCTGGTGATCCCTCATCTCACTTTTCTAAAATTTAAAGTATAAATACATATAAGTATTCAAAATATTTGGTCATTCCATAAAAAATTATTTGGACGAGCCCATTAAAAAAATTACTAAGGGGTGGTACTATATTCTTATAATAAATAATCTTAATACAAATTTTAATTTTAAGCAGACACATATTTATATTTCTTGCATAATATGGATTTATGTAATAGATTTAGCAAATTGGAAAACCTATACTCCATTTAGCCACAGATGATAATGACAGAACATTCATAATATTATGCTAAATGCGAAGGCTATTGCAAGCGATTTTTCCATTTGAAAATGTTTCAATAAAAGCTATCTAAACAAATTTGGCTTGTAGACGCGAGATGTAGGACAGACATCTAGGATTTTCTAGGAATTTGGCTTGTCATCAATTAGTATTTATTAACAAAAAAATAACAGGAATCTGAATTGAACAACATAAAAATTGCATTGTTAACTATATGAAGAATAACATCTTTTGTCTTCTATTATTAACAATTATCAATTTGTATCAGCGTTTCAGTTTTATATAATAATAAAAATAATAAAATATGAAATGTTCTGAAAGTGAAAACTAAGGAACCTACTATTATTTAATTATATTTAAAAAAATCAGTGAATAGAGAAGGCATATTTTCGTTTTTTATTTAAATTTAAAATAAATACGTCTTTTGCATATCGAAAATGATTGCCCCATCTTTACCTATCATCAGTCTCTGTGTAAATGGTGTTTAGGTATTTCAATTTGCTAAATCTATTACATAAATCCATATTATGCAAGAAATATAAATATGTGTCTCCAAAATTTAAATTTGCATCATTAAGATTATTAGTTATAAGGAGTACCACCCCTTAGCAATTTTTCGAATGGACTCGTCCAAATAATTTTTTTAAGGAATAGCCAAATATTTTCAATACATTTATGTATTTATACTTTAAATTTTAGAAATGTGAGATGAGGGATCTCTAGATGAACTCTTCTACTTTCCAACAGTGGTTTACACATAATGATAGGGTCATTCGCCATCTCGTGTTTTATTTGTGGAACGCTGGTTCTGTCAAGGCCGTAATTTATGTTTGCTGTCTTATAGATTAAAATTTAGTTATCCCATAAAATGGAAAGGAAAACATTAAACCGAAAGTACGGTGTAGTTGATTGTGAAAATACAAAAAGAAAAAACCCAAAATTACAATTGTACCACTTTCATGGATTTCCATATCAATTAGAGATGAAGAAAAAATTAATTGCAGCAGTTCGACATCATGGGTAAATAAATTTGATTTCCACGTTGTTAGTCATTATTGTATGTATAAAATTAATCGTAATTGATAAAAGTAAACAATGCACATAACAAAAGTTACAATCCAACTATATTTCCTGCAATATGTATATAAAAAAGCAAAATCTTCATGCTGGTTTGTGGTGAAAGATTACGAGTACCTATGACAAGAAAAAATTGCATCTTCAGGAGTCAATGAAGCTTCAATTGAGATTAACAATAGTAAGTAGATAAATATATATAAGAAAAAAAACAAATTAACTTTATTCATTATATATAATTTATTGGTAGATTTCACTGACAATGAAGTTTTAATGAATCAAGATAAAAATTTTTAAGTTGAAACAAGGATAATAAAGCAACAAGAGATGCAAATATACATGTTAAATCACAAAGAAATGAATATTGATTATATATTATTTATAGCTTTTGTAATAACTAATAATAAAGAAGCGCTCATAAAAAACTAAAAACCAAGAGAATAAAAAGTGTTATTTATTTAAAAGATTATAAATATTGATATATTACAGGAAAGATAGTTGAATTGTAAACTTTGAATATGTTCCTGGTTGCCCTGGTTTTTCATCCCTCCTGTAACTAAAAAGTTACTTTTTTTCTTTTTCCGAAAAAAAAAAAAATTAAAAAATTAAAAATTATGTTAACCTTAAATTTCAATTTACTTTGGAAAGAAAAGTATTTACATGATTAACTTTTCTGATTACAAGAGTTATTGAATCTTATTTTTGTTAACAGTTAACAGATCAACAATTGTGCTTAATTTGATGTATTTAGTAATAAAAAACTTGGAAATTTAATTTGTTTGCCCTTAATGACGAACTGCTGTAATCCATTTTTTCCTTCCTCTCCGATTGCTATAGAAATCCAGGAAAACGGTAGAATTGTAATTTTTGACTTTTCCTTGATGTATTTTCAAAATCAACTACACGGCACTTTCGGTTTGATGTTTTTGTTTCCATTTTATGATCTAACTAAATTTTAATCTATAACACAGCAAACATAAATTACGTCATTGACAGAACCAGCGTTCCACAAATAAAACACGAGATGGCGCAAATGCCTATTGTCAAAGATACTTTACTAGCGTATAGGATTGATTGAAATTTTGCAAAATCTACCAGAGCTACAATATTTTTTTTCAGAACATAAATTGTGTATGAGAAGATCTATCGCTATACTTAATAAGAATGTTTAGCTATCAAATAAAAAAATATATAAACGATTATTTATTTTTTTGGAAATTTGGGTATATGTTCCATTATCTAAGAAACCAATTAACAAAGTTGAACGTATATTAGCTCATTTTGTAGGTTTTTCAGTACTTTTCAACATTGCCCATAGTACCAAACATGGTTTGTTAAAAACGCATCGATAAAAAATGTTGAATTTTATGTCGATTAATCAAGTTTTATCATTTAAACACGTTGATGTGGGTTTTGTTCTACTATTAATTTTGTCACCAAAAGGTCTTTTTCTCAATAAATGACCTGAGCTAATCAGAAAACAACGAAGTTTGAATATTACTTTTCAGCTCATTTTCTCTTTATTTTGAGTTTGGTTCATTCTGAACAGAATCCCGAAAGTCAATGATCATGTAATCAGTTTGAATTCATTGCAAACATTAGCTTAAGAGTACACTAACTGTATTTATTCTGACAATAAATGGTTTTCATATGTCATATCAGAGATTTGACTAATTGTATGTTTTCTTAATTTTTGCCAATCACAAATACATAAAAATGAAAATAAGTTTAATAGAGTGTCAACGGTCTTATCTATAATAATATGTACCTATAGGTAGAATTTGTGGAAGTGATGGCAAAAATGTGGTTTTCCGATAACGGTAAATATCTGAGATTATTGCACAATATTGAGGTAAATATAAAAGAAGATAATAAACGGACGATAACTTTATCAGTATGTAAATATACGTAATACGAATGTATGAGGATTTCTTTCAAAGCTGGCATATTTTGTCCGTAGAAATAATCCCTAGTTGAATTATGGTCACAATCTAATGCTCACGAATTTTCTGTATTTGAAAGGCTTACTTCTTTTCGTAAGGACATTTCTTTAACATAGCCAAACGTAAACATTAAACTGCGTGGGTGTTTTGGTTTCGGGAAAGGTGGGATAACGTGGATTGCAATACGCGCGTGGGATGGCCGTTATCGCTACGCGTTACTATTTTTGAGGACCAGCATCTCACTGGCATGGTTAGGTTTTTCAGTTATTCGGGAATGGAAGTATTCTGGGAAGGAGAAATGTAGGTCCGGAGAGATATGACAGATAGCCTCATGGCAAGCTTTTATTTAACATGATTCGTTCATAATATGTTAATCGGCAATTTACAATCCATTTTTCACGTACATTCTTCGTAGTATTCGATAGAGATAAAACGAACAGGGTAGACATTTCAAGTTTAATTTTTAATTTTTTGAGAATGTGTTAGAATCTGTACAATTTCTTTTCAGAAGGTCTGAATGATGTGACAAAAAATGATCATCTTAGCTATAAGTTATAATAATTACTTTTTTAAATGAAATTTTTTTCATCATAAATAATACAGTGTCCAATCTATATGGTGTTCCAAAAATACATAAATTCAACATTAAAAAACATATCAATATTTTTTAATTTAATTAAACCATATGAAAACAATCCAAACAATATAAAAAACAAACGATTGTTAAAAAAAATGAAGAACAAAATCAAAAATTTACACAATTAATGAGTCAAACTTTGCTTAATAACTTATTTTCAATTTGAAGAAGATAGGTATAGCCCGTCCAATTAAGAAAGACGATGACGTCAGAGGTCCAAACTTGACAGCGTTGCCGATATGACCTTTTATTCTGAAATTAAAAGAAATGCAATACAGAGTGTTCGACTACAATTTACTTTAATAAATAATTTCTGTATTGTTTAAAAGTTCAATTAATAAGATTTAACATATATAATTGTTTTACTTCCTTCATTGGTATCCGCAAAAAATATCCATGAAATCCAGTCAACAAATTAACGAAATTTACTTCGCTTCTCTGGTGATATTCTCCAAACATTTAATTATTTTTCATCGTGAAACCACACAATTGTATGATTTGTGAAAAATAACTTTATAATCACAGATCACACAGACAGAATTTATAACTTCTTTTTGTATGATCTGTGTTCATCATTCATAACCTTACTTCGGCATTTAGCTTAAGCATACAATATATATTTGGTTACGTACGATATTTGTCTATTGAAATGAGTCCTTGTGCCTAATTAATGAAAGTAGTAATTGATGTATATGATAGAAATTTAAGAGCAGCGAAAAGGGCGGGTTTAGGCGGGTAGAAAAGATTTTATATTTGAATCTTACCAAATGTGAGTTGTTAAAAATGGCCGAGCCCACATTTAATTCTCCATTAGAACATTTTCTTCAGTATCTGCTATGGTGAAATTGTAAATACAATGATTTTTGACAACTGGAGAGGGATACTAAAGTATAATGTATTCATTTATTGTAGCTGAATAAACAATTTCTAGATTTCAAATGTGCCCAGCAAAGGAACACTTCTTGAAGGTGCAGTCCATAGTTTTATCACATATATGTGTAGTAAATACATGTTTGTTTGTTGATTTTAGGTAACAACTGTTGCTCAAGATTTTTAAAATTGCTAGAACAACTCTGACTCTGAATATATTATTGGTGCATTAGATGGAAAGCATTTTGGTTTTGATGCTTCTAAATCAGCACAATCACTTTATTTTAACATTAAGTTCATTGCGTCAGACATTATACAGCCTAACAAATCCATTAGATATAACAGAAGGTAAGGGCTTACCTGGTGGAAATATAATACTATATCTCATGGTAGATGGGGTCTTTCCACCTTCCAGAGAGGATACTAAAACCATATCCATTGAGTAATAAAACTCACAAACAAGATTTTTTAAATGTAAGAGAAAAAAAGAGTAAAAAGTTATAGAAATTCAATTTGGAATATTTGTTAATTGATGCAGTCCAGCTGCTGTTTTACACAACTTTTTGAGAAACATTTGAAGTGCACAGTGTGTGAACTAAAGTGACAGTGAACAAACTCAATCAACAAATCACTGGAAAAACTTTTTAAATCTAAATATGATTAGAAAAGTATTTGATTTTATGACAGATTTGTAAATGAAGAATATAAATACATAATTTTTACTATGACGTATTGGTTCATTTGAAAATGTGTGGAAGTAGTAGAGTAGGTCCCAAACCTCAAATCTTTAAAATGGTTTTATTCTCAAAAAATGTGTTTGTTGTTGACAACCTTACTGTATAAAACAATTTTAAAGATTTGTGAGTTTTCAGACTTACTCTACTACTTCCACACCATTTATATAATTTTTATTTAATGCCTATATTGCAATTATGGTTTGCACCTGTACTTTATAATACTTTCAACACAATAAAGTACATGAAAATACTTTATTTTATCTGTTTCGATTTTGAGACTCAATTCTTTTTTATATGACACAAAGTAGTCCTTCAAATCTATGCTCATTTTTCCCACTCAGTTGTGTGATTTACAGAAACTTAATATTAATATGGATGTTCTGTAAGAATTTTTTTCATTAAAAGAGATAAATCCACAAATTCATTCTAAAGATTATTGAATTAAGTAATGTACAGAAGTTGCAGTATTTTTTAAGAGGTAATGCTTTTATAAATCTATATAGTGTAATTTCTGCTGTGATAATGAAACGGCTTTGTGAGCAAGATTACTTACATAACTGAGTATGAATATGATTTACACTTCAGAACCTAATTGCATTAATTCTGAAACACTAGACTTACTTATTTTTGCAAGGACTGTTGAAATGAATTATAAAAACATTTTGTGTTTTATCATTATACAGTGTAATTTGTGGAAACATAAATTATAATTGAATATGTTGAACTAACTCACATCACAAAAATAAGGCATTTATAGATAACATATTGAACAAATCATTTTATTAGTAATCAATATAAGTACTTTTTGGTAGAAATTAACATTTTTATAGTCACATTTCAAATATGGTTCAATACACTTAAAACAGAATCTACCCTAAAAAATTGGTAGCTTTTTTTTTAATTGGTTTTTACTTCCTCATAATAATGCCCAAATTGTTATATTAGTTTAAGACATAAAAACACATCAATTCACAAATTTTATTTACATTTCAATTTTTTATAAACAGTATGTCCAACACATTTGAATCACCTTAAACATTACAGCCTTCTGAAAATATAAAAAATGTTAATAAAAATAATGTGAAGATGTTGCTGCGCTCAAATTCTTCTCTATTTGTCATCATGTTTTTTGTGTTTCCACACACCTAAAAAATTGTAGTTGCCTGAATTTTTCCTCCATTGATAAAATATCCATAGTCTAAAAGAATAATTAAATGACCAACATTGGTTAAGATTTTATCAGCCATAGAAGAATGTTAAACCCTCTCAAGAATTAAGTATTTGAACAATGTGTTCTATAATACCAATAATGGAATATGGTTGTGAAACCTGGATTATGAAGACAGAAAATGTATAAAAACTTCAAGTTACATCAAGGTATGGAGAGATGCATGATTGGAATAACAAGAGACCAAAAGAGAATGAGGATGATAAGGAGCCGGTACAAAGTAACAGATGTTATCTACAGAGTAAAATCCCTAAAATGGCAATGTGGACATTAGCATGACAAGGAGGTAATAGATGGAGAACAAAAATCACTGTGATATCCCAAGGGTGTAAATAGGCCAAAGAAGGGTCCCTAATATAAGATGGGTAGATATCTGAAAAATAACCGGCATAACTCAGTCCCAAAAACCTATGAAAGAAAGCACAAACAAATATGTAAGTGAGACTACACTAGATATACTAGTAGAATCAGTATACCATCTCTTTAAAATCAAAAATTCATTTGAAAATAGTAAGAAAATTGATTAAAGCAGGGTTGTGATAGATGCTTGTTTAAAGAAACAAAAGATCAAAACCAAATAAGTTCATCTATGGTAGTTTAAGCACTTTTGATACTTCAACATAATGCAAAATGTTATGTAATAGAGATTAAAAAATATAGAGGGAAATTTATTTCAACCTAAGATCTATGAAATGCATTCCCAACACAATTAAACTAGTTCTAAATGAAATAATACAGAACTGCAATCAAATTACTAAATCTTAGGTATAGCTCCAATTTTGAAAAAAAAAAAACAGTTGTTTGAGGTTACATAAGAAGTTTATTGACATTAGTTCGTTTCGCTGAATTTTATTCAGCTTGTTTAGCTAATCTGTAAACGATAATAAAATGTCTTAACTAAGAATACATACTGTACAATAGCGAAAGTGAATTAAAATAAGAATAAAATACTAAAATACTAGAAGCAAATTGAGATGAACAACAGACCACAATTCAAATTTTACTAAGTATATATTCCAAAACAAAATGCAATGTTACCTAAATTTTATTAATTTTCTTCACTACTTTCATCTTCATCTTCACCAAGATGGATGACTAAAGGCTCTGACTCACTGTTATCTATTCTAAGTTCTCTATTCCACCACTTCTCAATTTCTACTTCAGTGTGGGAGACGGTTTTATCCCAAACTTCCGGAGTAACCGTTGCTAATGCTTCTGTCCAGAGTTTTATTGTTTGTTCTATAGAATTACCATCTTTCCCTACATGTTTATTGTAATAAGATTTTGTGATGCCCCATATATTCTCAATTGGATTGAATGTACAATGGTATGGAGGTAACCGTAGGACATTGTGACCATATGCATTGGCAAGTTCATCTACTATATACAAGGGATCACTTTTTGATCTAAAATTAAATATTTCAGTTTGATAACATATAATGTTTGCTTACAAAAATTACTATTTACAAATATATAAAAAACTGAAAATTATATTTGTACATAATACAGTATTTGAATTAGTGTTAGGTTTGATGTTTAGAACATTCAATTAAAAAAATATGAGCATAATAAATTAAATTGTCTAAAAAATCCCCAGAAAATATTAATTACACATTCTATCATACACTCATGTTCGACTAAGGAACCGTTATATAAAATTTGGATATTAGATCCTGATAACAATGTGTGAATATAAAATAATGGAGATAAAATTATAGCTGAAGTCAAGGTTAATAATGATACAAATTAAACTGAAAAAACTATAATAACAATAAATTTTGGATAAGCTAAATGAAAAACTGGGTAGAAAATCTACAAAAAATATTTAACTGCAAATGGAAATAATAGAATGGATAACTCAAATAATTGAATATATCAATAAATATTTCTGTTGAAGTATAATTTAAGTTGAAAGATACATAACTCACCACTCAACAATATGATAATAAGCCAGATGTGAATCAGAATAGCATTTTTATAGATCATTCTCCCAAGAAATTAAAACATAACAAATAAATTAAAAGATAAAGCTGGTGAAGTTGATGATATACATTCCAAAGCCAAACAGAAACTTCCAAATATAGATTTGACTAATGCTTCTGATACAGTCAATCATGAAATCTTACTAGAATACCTTTATTGTTATGCAATACAAGGAAATGCTAACATATTAGTAACTAATTATCCATATGACAGACAACAGAGACTTTAGCTGAAAATAACACAGGAGAGTATAAAGAAATTAAACCAGGTGTACCCCAAAGTACAATATTAGATCTATCACTATTAATGTATTTGTAAACACCTCCTGAAAGAAATGACTGATGATGAGGTTGTATGTGTGGATGGCACAGGTGTAAAATAACCAGATGGCATTCTTAGGATGAAGCCAAAAATAAAATGAATTACTAACATAGACTTGTGGCTAGAAGGAAGCAGACTCACTTTACACATTGATCGAACTGCATATATGAGATTTGGAAATTTCTATAATAGTATACTAATATGAAGACTAAGATAAGAAACAAGTTATTAGAGTTAAAAGTGGCCAAAACCTAGGGGTCATATCTGAAAATTTAAAATGGAAGAATCAAATTGAACAAATAACCCAACCAAATATCTTTTATTTATTTTTTATACATTAACTAAAATTAAAACACTCATAGTAATTTATTATGCTTTTTTTCAAATGAATAAGTTATAGAATAATTAAACATGAGGAAGCTCTTCCTAATAATTTAAATTGATTACAAAAACGACAAAATAGAATATTAAAAATTATAAATAAAACACTTTAGCAAAAAACCGTAACCCACGAAATTTGACTCAATTTTTTCCAGTTTAAAGCAGTTCCAAAACAATAATTAACAATATACATATTAAAAAGAGTATCAAAGTATTTTATTTAACAATAGAGTGTAGGTGAAGTCATTATAGTATATAGGTAATATAGTTTCAAACTGATATTTTTAAATGTAAAAATAGTTTCAGAGTTGATTTGAAAAAATGGCTCAAATATTATCTTAAGTAAAACATTCACAGAAATACATTTATTATTTAAATTTAACCTATATATATATATATATATATATATATATATATATATATATATATATATATATATATATATATGTTTTAGGTGGTTTCCGGGAATTCATCCGCGTAGTTGATAATTGATCCCTGCCGGGATCGATGGTAAAATGACGACGTTTCGGCAGAGTCACATCTGCCCTCTTCAGGTCGGTTCGCATAATTCTCGTATCCTTCTACTTTCGCTTCTAGTTACTCGAATACTAGTTAGTAGGTTCTCACCCGGAACCTTGCTTAGTTCATAGTAATGACCGCGGAAGCTTCTCAGAACATATATATATATATATATATACTGTTTAATAGTTCATCAATCAATAAAAGATTTATATAAACTGATCTGCCATATGTTGGCATATTTACTTCATCACCCCAGTTGTACATGCCTGAACATATATATATATAATACTGTTTAATAGTTCATCAATCAATAAAAGATTTATATAAACTGATCTGCCATATGTTGGCATATTTACTTCATCACCCCAGTTGTACATGCCTGCACTTTATGAAGAAATTAATGATTTTTTTTTGTCACTGAGAAACTAGTGGTGTACTTGAATGAGGAAATACAGATTCAAGTACACCACTATACTTCGATAAATAAAATAATTAAATTTTATAGCTTAACACCAAAAATTATTTACATTTCAATACCAAGCTGCCATATTCATGGAGAAAAGTATGTAGATACCACTTGGAGTGGTAAATGAGAAATATTAAAATTTAGAGTTTAGTTACAAAACTTGTTTGAACATCAGTGGCACACCAAAGCTTCAAAGAATTGTCATTATCCATGTCATTTCAAAATGCTTTTGAGAGAAAATTGTTTGTTATTGAACACAATTGTATGTTTGGCAATTCTTATATATATTTTTTCTATGAAAATTTTATTGGCATAACACATAAACAGCAAACAGCTGTAATAATGAAGACTAAAATATTAATTTTTAAGTAAATCATGATAAAAGTTTGATTTTGATTGAGTATTAAATTTTATACAGTTTTTAATGTATTTGTTCAGTTTTTTACATACATGTTTTGATTGTCAAATGATGTAATGTTATGGAGGTTAATTTGACACTCACTAAATTCCAACTAATTAAATATAAGCTTTGTATGTTCAGAACCCTGAAGAAGGAGAAAACAATGGTGGTACATGAAATAAAGAAAATTATATCAAGGAAATTCAATTAGTCAATATCCCTTAATCAACTAACCAGTAAACATACAGAGTGTCTGTTAAGTAAACTTGTAACCAAATTTGTAAGCAAATAATAATATATACCTACTTGTTCACTAAATCCAATAATTCTTTTTTTAACGTTTTTTTCATAAGGAATGTTATTTTCTTCTAGCCATTTCTGAATTTCGATTTTCTTTGTTGTACTGGCAGGAGGTTTATTGGCAATTGCATTATGATAGCTAGCATTATCCATAACTATTACTGATGGATTTTCTAAATTTCCTAACAACTGATGTTCAAACCAATGTACAAAATTTTCAAGATTCATATCACCATGATAGTCCCTGTCTTTATTATCAGACGAAAACAAAAGGTCAGCCACAGGGACAAAACCTGCTCTGCTACCAGCATGAATTACAATAAACCTAATAATTCAATTTTCAATCACTGTTTTTAATGCTAATGATGCAAAAACTCACCTTTTGCCAGTACTTTTGATCTTTTTAACACTTTTAGAGCTTGAATCCTGCCATGAATGTCCTAATATTCCATTCTGGAAGATCCACGTTTCATCTAAAAAAACAAATTCAAATAAACTTCTAGACCCAGGATACAGATGCCAGTCAGATAGTTTCTTCAGCAATGTATTCAGGTTTATATATTCCCTCAAACGCAAACTATTTAATATTGTGCAGTCGAAATAAGGAATTTTACTTACCAGCAGAATACATATCATAAATTACATTTCTTATTTCACACTGCAGAGATTCTCTTAGATCGGTTACTGGTTTTCTGCGTTCATGTGGTCTTCTGGGACTTTGTAGGGCCTCGTTTTTGTTAATAGAAGACGCAATTCTCTCAACAGATGTTACACTGATTCCCAAAACTTCAGAAACTTTCTGCAATTTTTATAAATATTAAATCTAAATGTTGACAGTCGCAATAGTACCTACCTAGTGGGCAATATCAAATAAAAATACTTACATATTTAGCAGGTAGAGTAGAGGCATCATTTTCTTTGTTAGTTGTGAAATAATTTAAAGCCGAAGCTATCATAGCTTTTTCACGGCTGCTGAAATGCTTCGGCATTTTCACCTATGAATACCTAAAAACTGGAAAAATACAATAAATAACAGGTATTATAAACAAATAAATGCTGCAAAACAGTAAATAAAATTGCTATAATATCGCTTTAGGGCTTTTCTCAAACAAATTCAAAAATGCTGTGAGCTCTCAACGAGAATTGCAGAGAAATTGAAAATTGGAGGGAAATTCTCCGAGTAAAGTCACGTACAGAACAAGACCAGAGCACAGAATTGCTGACAGTAGAAACCATAGGTGTAGGTATGATGTATTTAAAGGTGCTTGTACTAAACATAAAACTATCAATTAAGCAATTCTGAAATTCATGTATTAATAACTCTAGGAACATTAACTTTATATTTATATATAAAAAATTATCGTTGATAATGCCGAAAGTGATATATAGGTATTCAGAATATACTTACGTAGTTATGTTCGTATATAATTGCTTCTTAGTCTTATTTAAATAAAATATGTCTTTAAACATATATTGAAAATTCAGGCAAAATTTGATCATCTAACGAAAATCTAAAAAAATAGCGGCAACGTAGCCGCGATCGGACAAGCCAATGCCACAATAATAAAATTCAATTTCACTGTTATAATGCCAAAAAGTCCATATAACATTTAGGAATATTACGTGTCAAATTTGGCAGGAATTAATTACCAAAATGACGTCATCGTCTTTCTTAATTGGACGGGCTATAGGCACATTACTACATTATATAGGAATAAGGTTCCTCTTTGTTTTGGTTCCTGAGCAACTGTTAATTTTTAAAATATCCCTATTTGAATTTTTTCAAAATGATTGAACGTGCTTCTATTAATTTGAAGAGAAGAGTGTATATGCTAAATTTCATGATTGCACTTCTTTGTGTCTCAGACAAAAGATATCTCTAAGAGCGATAGAAGCTTTAATCGCTATATTACTGACCGACAGAGTAGCATTCTACAGAAAAGAACTAAGGCCAGATAATCCCCATGAATTCACAACAATAAATTCGAAATTTTTTGTGGAAGAATTTTTGCAAAAAAAAACCAACAAACAAATTTACCTTTTGACAAATCATTACGAGTAGAAAACCCTCAGTTCTCACCATTGCCTGTTTGAACCAGCGCCGAGTCTGTACCTAATGGGAACAACTTATATTTTGTTTGTTTTAGGAATTTAAGTTTAGGATATAAAATAAATTTAGGTGAATACGACAAGCTTTAATTTAGTTAAAAAATAACTAAATGATTAAAAATATGTTTAATCTTACGAAATAAATAACACTTTGCATTTTTTAGCCACATTATGAAATATCTTATTGCCTTACTCAAATGAAAAGCTGATTTATATATAATAATTAATCTAAGGTTTTGTATTATGTCTATGTCAAGTTTTCCAACAAATTGTTTCTGCTTTCTCTTTGTTTCTTCTTTTTTTTTGTAACCAACTTTTAAAACTCAGGAGGTTATTAATTCGACGAAAAATTTTTAAACTGCATAATTTTTGATAACATGAATAATACTATACTATTCAGAAAATCGAAAAAACGTTATTACGAGGCTACAGTTCAAAGAATTTCCACTGATATCTCTGAAACGGCTTATTCAATTTCAATATTCTAAATTTGTCCAACTAAGGTAGATTCTGTGTAATTCCGCAGTTTTCTATATAGTAAGACCGTTTTTCTGAAATTCGTCCAGGCCTTGTACGATACCGATGAGTCTCATTATTGAACCACCTTACCCAAAATCTTAACACCATTGATGGATTGGCATTAAGTCGCCTTGAAATTTCCCGCAAACCAAACTCAGCCGCCATAATGCTCACGTTGTATCCTTTTTCGAAATTTTAATTTGTAACAACCCCGAATTAAGAGGATTTTTAACCTTAGATAGCTGACGTTCCTGAAATCAGTGCATACTTCTTTCGATGCTATATCAGGTCCCCTAACATAGTTAATTACCTTGGCTATTGTTCGCTGTTTCCCACTAATCTAAATAGCTGTTCGGCACTGCGTATTCCTGTCCAATAGCGAATCTTCGTCAGCCATGACATAGACTTCCTTCCAAATCCTCTGATGCTCTCGATTGCACCTTTAATTATAAGCTGAAGGATTTTGTATCGGTTTCCTCTAAGAACATACCCTAAGTATAATATTTTTCTTATCTTAATAGTTTTAAATATTTCACGAATGGTATTTGGTCAATTTAACCCTGCTTCGTTGGTCTGCATGGCGGTGGAGGGAATTCGGAGCTTTGTTCTGTGCAACCATATCTCGAGCGCTTCCAGGAGAGTAATCGTAGCAGCCTTTAGAGTCCAGGTCTCAGCTCCATATAACCAAACCGACCAAATATAACATTGGATCATTCTTTGCTACAATTCTATGTTTAAATTATAGTTACAGGAAAATGTTTTCATTCTCAGCAAAGTTGTGTGAGCTGCTTCAATTCGGCACTTAATCTCTTTATCTGAGTCTAGTTGTTCTGTGAAATAGCATCCAAGGTATTTGAACTGGGTAACTCTTTCAAAGCTTTGTTGATCTATCTGTAAGGAAGTACATACATGTTCATTTGCGATCCTGGCGTGTTTACACAATCCTGCAACTCTTAAAAGGCCCTGAATACGCTCGTATAAAATGACCTACTCGTATATCGTATAGTATTAATAAGATCACCATTTATCTTCACTCCAAGATCTTTATCTTGCAACTTCTGTTTAAATATTCTATCTGAGTACATATTGAACCATAGACAGGATATAAATCATCCCTGCCTGACGCCTACTTGAATACAACATTCGTCGGTTAATCTTCCATCCACATGATTATTGCTTCCAATAAAAGTTTTCAGTAATACTCAGATCTCTACCATCGATCCTCGAAGTTGTGTTCAAAAGTGTTCAAAGTTGAATCCTATTAAAATATTTTCAAAATCTAAGAAACATTCATAAACATATTTACGTTGGTCGCGACATTTTTGGAGAAGCATATTTAAGGCTTATTCTTCCATGCACTATACAAGATCTCCAACGTGTCGCTGATCAGATTAATTAATCTGTATTAGTCTAACCTTGTTTCCCTCTGTTTCTTAGGAAGTGCTAGGATCACAAGAATTCTGTTGGAATGTCTGGTCTAACTGCTTTCTTGGTTTCGGCTAATTTAAATAATAATAAGGTATATCTATTGGAGTATTTGTAAAATGTGACTTTTTGTGAAACAATATATTTTGACCAGGTTTATTGTCCTTTTACCAAAATTAATAAATTAATATATGTTTTTTATACCAATATATACTCTTGAAAGTATATAATGCAAATTTACAGGAGCTTAGAATATGGTAAATTAGAAGCTGTCATGAAGAACAAAAATCAACTCAATATAGTGCGAACAATATTGTTATCAAATATGGTTTTAAAATGATTATATATAATAACAACGTAACACGCAATTAAGATGTAGTATGTAAATTATTACTTTAAATAAATTAACACATTTTTAGGAATTTATCATTTGATCATTTGCTATACTGATGTCCTTATTATTTTGAGTATTGTTCAAATGTAGTATTTTATCAGTGATAACGTGATGGAGGTCCTCAATTGTCGCTTATCTATAAACTTATAAAAGATATTTTTCTGTATCACTATTTATTAAAAACAATTTTATCTGGAGATTTATAACAACAACGAATCTCTGATAATATCTTAAATAAACAAAGCAATTGTGGAAAGATTTTAAATAATCCTTTACCGTTACTCATTAAAATGAAGAACTACCAAATTTTATCTGCAATGCATAAAAAGTGATAAGTACAGTTACTATTACACACAACTAATTTCAACATTTTTAGGTCATATTGATTCCACTTTGAATCCTCCAACTCATATAGCCAGGATTCTACAATGCAAACAACCGTACGCACTCATGAGTCTTGCCTTTGGAAGTCCAAAATGCTCTTATCCAGGGGCAGAAATATTGGAATACGTTATTCAGCTTCATCAACTCATGCAGGAATACGATGCCATAGTAGAAGATAGCCGATATACCCGCTGGATGAATGAGTACAATGTGAAATATTGCTTTTCAAATCCAAGTCAAATTGAGGGTTTGACACTATCTATAAGTAAAATTAAAAACGAATTAGCAACATTAGAAGTGGATGTTACATTAGCACTATCGGAAATATATGACCAATATACTGTAGAGGAATGGAAAAGTACTTATATACAACCTTTCCACCAAAAGGTTCAGTCCATGTGGGAAGCTAAAAGAAAAATACTTATGATAGATTCGTGGCCAAGAAGACCACTGCGACATGAACTATAGTGATGTAAAATAAGGGTGAAACAATGACTCACCCGTCCCTTCTAAAGTATAAGGTATTGAGAATTTTTTACTTTTGTAGTGCTTTCCTTTTTGTCAACCAGTTTCTCTATTCTTCGTTTAGTATCGTCCACCTCGTCCCCCTCTAAGATTTCCTTCGTCTTTCTCGATTTCTCTTTCCCATAGGACGCTACTCGGTAATTTTCTTTATCCATCTACTATTACTTTACCTTCTTATGTGTCTCTATCACTTCAATCTTTTCTCTTCTACAATGGTTACGACGTCTTGTCTATCATTTACTCCAATATTTTTTTCGGATTTATAATCCAGATGCCCGAACCGTTATCATACTTCAAACATCGATTTTATTTGAAAATATGTCATTAAATGCATAATAAAAACAAATGGCCATTTGTGTTGTTCAAAGTATTCGGTGGTATTGTGTACTGAAATATGTGTCTTATTCAAAAACCATATATTGTCGTTTAGTTTTATTTATGTTTAGTCGTCATATTCATTTCAAAAGCATTATTTCACATCTTTTGGCCGGAAGAGGTGTTCAAGTGCGAAGAAACAAAGCGATTTTGCTGCAAAGTCTTGTTAACATATGTATTAAATGTAAAATAAACTTTTACACATTACTTTCACATTTAATTCATTCTTTTACCTTAACTAAAAATATTTCATAGAATGTTTTTATACGGTTTTAGCATTCCCCGTGTTATAAGATAGTAGTAATTTATTTAGCTTAGTTAAAAATGTGTTACAACTGTTTTAACCAAATAAAACTAATACAGTTAAAACACTAGTATGATCTGAATTACATATTCACTAGTTAAATTTTACAAACTTGTGAGAAAACAATGTTATAGATGTTTCTCTAACAAAATTCACTAGACATATAGTAACCAGTAAAGTCACCTATTCACAATTGGAAAGTCCCGCTTATAATCACCTTCGTAAGATGCAACGTGGTCACAATTTGTTTAATCATTTTTTTCTAAACAATTTTTTTAACCCGCATAATCTTTATTCATTTTCTTTGGCTTATAATGTATTAAAAAACCCTGAGTTATTATTCTCTAAAGTTGACCGTTTTCGAGTTTTAGATTATTTAAAGATTGAAAAACGTTAAAACAGCCACTGTTTAAACCCAATACCTAAACAATACTAAATAATACATTTTTTCGTAAGTTTTTGGAATAATTTGTAGACCGTTCTTCACAAAATCCTGATGAGAAATTATATAATTTATAAGTTTTTTATTGAGGGAACACTTAATTCGGAAAAGTATTTAGACCTAGTACAAAATGACATAATACCCTGTTTAACAGAACTTTACCCGAATGGTGAAAACCCCAATATACTGGCAGATTCGGTTTGGTTTTAACAGGATGGAGCGCCCACGCACTATTCACGAACATTGCGAGATTATCTTGACAATAGGTTCGTTCCTTCAGCCGATTGCCAACCGATCGGCAATTTGTTAATGCATGGGTATATGAACTGTTTATTGCGCAACTCGATCTATGTACCAGTCGACCAAATAGATGGATCGGAAGGAGAGGTAATATCGAATGGCCAGCTAGGTCTCCGAAACTAAGCCCGTGAGATTTTTATCTTTGGGGTTACGTGAAATCGAAAGTCTACTTCATTAAGCTGAAAAATATCGAGGAATTAAAGAATAGAATTAGGGCCGAAATACAACGAATCCTGCCACAAACGCTAAATGAAGTGTTATGAGAATTTGAAGACCCTCTTAGGTATTGTCAGGAAGTTAATGGTCAACAATTAGAACATTTAATTTGATATGTTGATGTTTTTTTTTCTTCAATTTTGAAATAAATGTAATTTTTTTAATAACTGTTAATTTTCGGTATAGGACATTGTACATGAAAAATACTTAGAATTCAATGCAGAATTCAAAAATAAAATATAAAACAAATGTTTATAATTTTTTCTGGCCCACCCTGTATAAATGAGTTTATCATCACAAAAACCGCAGTCCAAAAAAAACCGAAGTATCCGAGCGTTTTCCCAAAAATCCAACACCTGAATATTAAATACATTTGTTGTATCTATAAGTTAGTGATATATAAACACATATGAAACTGTGCGTATTTATTTTTGCATCTACCAAGTATTTCAAATAATTACTAACAAATTTCATTGATTTATGAAAAATACTACAATACTCGTAGTTGCCAGAATGTCTATGTCGGTGAAACGGCCCGGCGGTATATGAATTACAGAGGTGCTGTAGTTTTATTAACAATTAAAAAACAATACCCATAAACTGTACAATTTATAAGTATTAGCCGGCGGTTACAATGGATGCGAATTTGTATGAAATTTATTCGTACGTATTCGTAAGAAATTTGTTCGTAACAATACGTACGAAGAGGGTGGTTACATTGGACGCAAGGAAGTAGTACAAATTGCTGCATATAGTTCTTAGTGTTGAAGTGCAATGGATTCAGTTACAGAATCTTACTTGTTGGAAACGCCTTTAATAAAATTTCTATTACTGCAAAACAGAAGACGCTGCTGGGTAGACGACTATTTCTTATCTAGAACTGGAAACTGAGAATTTGGAAGATCTTATGAAGAACTTAGAAAAATGATCAAAAATTTTTTGGTTATATTAGAATGACGCAATCTACGTTTGATTATATATTAAAAGTTGTAAAATATAAACTTAAAAAATACTGCAACTTTCGCGAATGCATTTCACCACAAGAAAAATTGTAACATTACAGTAAGTAAAATAACTTTTTACTAAACAGAGATTTATTCAAATTTAAATTATAATCGTAAAAAAAAGGTTCATTAAGAGTTAGGTTGGAACTGAGAAAAATATTGTGTTGCCGTTTGTGAAGGTTTTTTTTGTGCATTTTCCACATAGTTCAATGCATAATTACTTCTGGAATTATTGATTGGTTGGACTGATTCATTTGAAAAATCCGTCGAAGTGCAAGTCTATGCTGGTGAAGGTGTTGGAATTGGCACATACTGACTGGATGTTTCCGTAAATTCCTGTTGCGGAATGTATTGATTTCGGTCTAATGCTTCATATTCGTGCATTAGTAATTCTTGAAATTTTGTTCTAATAAATAATTTTCTGTGCGTTGGTAGCTCTCTCAAGTAAGGAACGAGGCTTAGGGCGAAATAATAATCATTATCCTGCTGTTGCAGGTGTTGTTGACAACCCTTCTGTAGATGGCTCAATTTTTTTCTTCAATTGCCAGTAATTTGAGCAATGTGGAATCTTTAATACTTTCAATTTTTTTTTAGTGGAGTGCTTGTCTCTTGTAAAACAGTCTAAATGAAAGGTCGTTTACTGCTTGAGAACTGTGTAATAGAAGGTGAAGCATTTTCTATTTCTGAGTTCCTTTCTGTGTATTGTTCATCATTACTGGTGTCTGCTAATTCCGGTGGTACGTTTTCTTCACCCTCTTCATAAGTGTAATCTTGTATTATATTTGGAATATTTCCAGCTACTTTTCGGGGTACAAACTGGTCTTTTATAAAAAGCATGTTTTCGAAAAATTGCCATTTGGGGGCTGTATCCTGATTACTACCACCGCTTCTTTTTTCGCGTAATTTAGCAAGCTCTCTTCTAAAAGTGTCTCTTACTCCCCTCCACTTCTGACGAACTACACCATCTGTAACAAAATATTGAATGAAGAATGTTGAACTTATTCTATTTTATTGGTACTTTTTATTTCTTTTCATTGTTAATCACTATTTTTTCATCCTAACAAAATGTTTTTTTTTTCAGGTATCTTGCTACTGGCGTTTCTTTCCGATCTTTGGCTTTTTCATTTCGAATGTCACACACAACAATTAGACAAGCTGCTTATGAAACCTGTGAGGCCATATGGGATACTTTGTATGAAAAACATATGCCTTTTCCAATTGAAGCAATGTTTTTATCAATTGCACATGAATTTTATACGAAATGGAAATTTCCTAATTGCATCGGAGCCATTGACGGCCAGCATATCACAATCAAATGTCCCTCCAATTCAGGATCTTATTATTTTAATTATAAACAGTAATTTTCTATAGTGTTACAAGGTTTGGTAGACGCTAATTACAGATTTATAAGTATTCATATAAAAAGCTACGGGAAACAAAGTGACAGATATTATTGTACCACATGTTTTAGTAGGAGACGCAGCATATCCTTTAAAGACCTATTTAATGAGACCATTTTCAGGACAACACGTGTCTCCAGAACAAGAAATTTTTAATCATAGCCTTTCTCGAGCTAGACGTCTTGTTGAAGGTACTTTTGGTATCATCCTGACAAAGTTGATTTAATTGTAAAGACTATTTGCTTATTACATAATGTAATTATTGATTTAGAAGGTACCCCATATGTTTTGGAAAACACTAGAACTGAACAAATTCAAAACAAAAACGCCGGACGACGATGTTTTAATAGATCTACTGATGCAGCTTACGATA
Organism: Octodonta nipae; assembly: GCA_034190945.1. Taxonomy (NCBI): domain Eukaryota; kingdom Metazoa; phylum Arthropoda; class Insecta; order Coleoptera; family Chrysomelidae; genus Octodonta; species Octodonta nipae. The sequence goes on from CM067216.1 coordinate 173,233,395, forward strand.
TTCGGAACAAATTTTTACAATATTTTAATCATGTTATTTAAAATAAATAGGAATATCTGAAGAAATAAATAGCCTTACTTTAAATTGTTATTGAAATCTATATATTCAATTTAAATTATAATTTAATGTAACATATCTAATAAAAATTTAACTAAATATATTTAATAAAAATTACGTACCTGTTACTCTCATTTCCTCTGCTACTTCCCTCCATAATTTTTTGTTTAATTCCCTATTATGGCATGGATTAGTACAGAAGTGCAAAAATATAATTTACAACTAAAAAATAGTACATATAAACTACATCATTTAAAACTACTCATCACGAATTTAATTTATTAAGTAGTTTCTAAAGTTTTCTCCAGACGAAAAAGGCCAACTGATTCTTATTTTGGGAGATCTTACAAAGGTAATTATAAAAAAAACGGACGGAAATATTTTTCCAAACGAAGACGATATTTACGCCTTGTCTAATTGCACAATCGAATCGAAAACAAGAATATATTTAGAGTGAGAATAAATCTTCATTTTATGAGCATATATATGTTTAATGAACGATTTCGTAAGTCATCAAATAAAATGGAATCACTTCTCAGTGAAACTGGACTCAGATATGCAACTATAAGAAGTTTAGCAGTCCCAGACAGGATAGAAATTGACTTTCAATAGCGTCTCTAGAGCACTGCATGAAGTTAAAGTTAAAGGTAGGTAAATCCAATAAAGGACATTTCCACGAATACAACATCATTACATATAGCTGCAAGGCTGTTGACTGTGCTAAGTGATGTGAGATGGGGAAAGCCAATTTTTTTATCAGACCTGGTAAAAACTCTTAATGAAAACAATACCGCAAGAGTCAAATTCAATGATAGTCTTACTGACTCTTTCATAGGGGCCAAAGGTGTTCGACAGGAGTGTGTTGTCAGTCCTCTCCTCTTCAATAAATATGGCGAATCCATCGTCACGAAAATTACCTTTGGTTGAATCAGAGGAATATCCATTGGTGGCAAAAGATTAGTATTTTGATATTTGCTAAAGATACCACGTTATTCGTTAGCAATGAACAAGAATTGATCGAACTTATAAAAAGGATTGCGGAAGATAGCAGGGAGGCTGGACTTGTTATTAATAAATCAATAAGCAAACAAAGATTACTCTTTTTGTTTGCTTCGGAACATTGGTCACTCAAAGAAGTCAACAAACACAAAATTAACACAATTAAGATATTCTGTTCTGGAGGAGAATGTGAAATATACCATCGACTCTCAGAAGAGCTAATGAGTCATTTCCAAATGAACTTAACTTCAACAAAAACTGAAGATAATATTTTATTTTGGGCAACTCACCAGCTAGGTATACAGACCTTATTGTCAAAATACCGGCACGTCAATTGAAAATGTTTTAGAACTGCAGTCCACGGATAGAAGTGGAAAGCGCGGATTCAATGGAACTCATGATGGCATGATACCCGAAACGGGAAACAACTGAGAAAAGACAAGGCGATCGTTCCAAATATGGACCTGGCCGCAAATGTTATGTCTGGCCAAAAAGTGTACGTTATGCCTAAGAGTACAGAAACCCTATATTGTATTGTCGCTTTGAAGGTGGGTGGAGACCAGTACCTGATGGAGTGATATTTGCTAACTACTTCTATCCGTTAAGAGAATCGCTGATTCCTACAATTGCCTTAACTTTGGATTGAATTTCAATAACTCAATTTAAAATCTATCCTATGAGTTTTCACTTGCAACCTGTAATCATATGTGTTACAGTTGTAACCGTTTTTAACAAGTTATGAAAACTGTGAAACACTTGTACTTGTATAATTGTAAATGGAAGTAATGGTGTAAGTGACTATGTAACCTATGATTTTAGTGAAATATTTCCCTGTAATATATTAATACTTCAAACTAATTGTGGGCTGAATAGAAGTCCGAAATGTTGAACTGAACGTAGAGAGTTTAGCAGTTAAATTATGAATAAATTCAATAAAGCTAATAAGTAATTTGCTGTACAAACACTGTCACTGGTCGATTTTATTTTGTTTGCCAAATTCGATCTTCTACAGCCTGATTCTGATAAGATGCACGAAAATAAAATATTTGTCAAATGGAACATCCAGCATATTTCAATATATTTGGAAAGTAGTAGAGTATCTAATAATAAATACTGATCTGTTTATCTTTATTAATATTATCTATATCAATAGTGCTCAATAAAAGGTGAGCAAGAAATAAGCAAGAAGTGAGTACACGTTAAATTAAATGTTAAATTCTTTTCATTTTATTACATATTTGATTTTGTAGCTTCTTCAGTCTGGTTATGTAGAAAAAAATGTACCAGTCCAGGAAAATAGTTGTTCAAATGTTTTCGGACAGAAAAAATTTATACTGTTTCTTAGAAAATCCAGACATATTTGCCATGTTTTGTTTGATGAAGAACGTGCGAATGAGTCTGTCATCAATCACCGCTGCCTCACAATCAATTCTTGTGTATGTTGAGTATATCTCTGAATCATACAGTACCATATGTGCAAAACGTGACTTGATCCGAAAAAAATATAACATGAACAAAGCATAGATTATGGTTGCATAAATCCTAAATAAATTCTGATAACTGTGTGCAGACTAACTGGACTTTAGAAAGATAGTAATTTTCTCACTGAAGCACACGTAATACCGAATATTAAGAAATTCGATTTTTTTTAACTTCTCATGTTCCTCTAATTTTTTTCTCGATTTTATTAACTGTAAATTGGCTGATAAGTCTGCCTAAACACTTGAAAGATATTACATAAAAAAATAATTAAAATTTCTATGCTTTAGGTTGCTCTTAACGGAACAACAATCATCTAGTATATGAGTATCTTTACTTACAATAAGTAGAATATGTATCAGGTCGAAAGGCAGCAGTTTTTAAAGACTTATTCACATCTATACAAACATAAAAAAACCCATTTAATTGTATTATTTTCTTTAAAATAAATAAGTAAAAATAAATCAGGCACGATATGCCTATTTATGTCCACTGCTGGGTGTAGGACTCTCGCGATCATTCTTACTCCTGTGCTTCTCTCATCCAGTTGGTTCCAGCTTATGTTTTGATGCCATCAGTCCACCTGGTCTTAGGTCTATCGATAGATCTACATCCTAGTCTAGGTCTCGCTTGGTCCACCTCTCGTCTGTTCTCTGGACTATGTGTCCTGAAATCCCATTTTACTTTCGCAGCTCGGGCTACCATATCTTTGGTTTTGTTTGCTATCTTATCCAATATTTTCTTTATCTGTTGCTGAATTTATTCCATAATTTAGCGCTCACTGCAATTTTAAATATTCTTAAACCACAATAACTTGATCTTTACTTCAAGAGGGTTTATAACTTGGCTGTTTTCTGAAAAATAATTGATGTCTCTGTTTTGTTTAATATTTTCTTAGGAATAAAAGCACAAGTGAGAAAAAGTCTGTATGTTTCAAAGCTTCCAAACGTTTCAAGGTTTCACAATGTCAATTAGAACATAAAAAACATTAAAATGTACGAATAACAATTATATGAAAATATTGAATTTGAATTTAAAATTATTTCCGTACCTATAAGTATACGATACATAAATACATTCACACCAGCAAGTTTTGACATTGTAGATATGTATAACAATGCAGTTAATGCAGCAAATCACTGACATTTTCAACTATGGGCTAGACTCTAAGCACATCAATCGAAATTTAATTCAAACATGAAAACAATTGCGGGGTTTGATTGATCAATCATTTTTTTTTTGAAGATGGATGGAGTGATTTTGTACTCTTGTATTTCCAGCATTCCGATAAAAAAAACATCTTTATGGAAAAAATTGTTAATTCCTTAAAATTGAATCTTCATTCTCACATTTAGGGGGAGGGGTTAACCCCTCGCTGACTAACATCTTGTTGTAGGCGTATTGTATATTTAAGGAACGAGTGCTTAGTTAACATGATACCATTAGATCTAATCCTAAATTTTAGTTAAATGAACAGCAACATCTTTTAAACTATTTAGACAGTGAACTTAGATGACTTCAGTCTGAATGATGACTTCACCTTAATAGATGCATACATAGATTTTAACTTTCAGTTAATTTTTGATTTTTAGTCAAAGTTATAACTAACTTTTATTATGTTCAGTGTAGAAGAATTTTCCACAGCTCTTGCGTTATGTAGAATTAATAAATATTATGAATTGACCGATATGTGTAAGTGTGAAAACAAAAATTGCAATATTTTTTTGTACGTGATAGAGGTAGCCTAGCTTTATAGGTATGTAACAAAAAAATTTAATCGGTTATTATTACTCTCTTTCCAGAGTTTGGAGAAAACTGAAAAAAGAACTTATAGCAACGAAGTTATCCAGGAACAACAGTAGTGGCTCACCAAGTTTTATTTCCTTCGGTTGTACTTTTGTTAGATTTTGTTACCTCAGAACTCCGTCAATTATAAACTAGTTTCGATAATTCTTTCTTCATTTTGAAAGAATATACTTCCAGATTAGTCCCATAATAAATCGGATAAAACGTGCTAATTTAAAATGATATATAGCGAAGGCGAAAATATTAAATGCAAATAAGTTCGAAATCTAGGAAGAAATTAATTGAAAATAGATTCGAATTCAATCAAAATATATGTTAATTAACCACTTTCAAGATGAATGTTCTGAAGTTGTTTGCATATATAATGTATATGTAACTTGGAAGCGCTTGGAAAATTTTCTTATTAATAATATTTAGGATAAAAATGCTCTTCATAAAAAATCTGCATGATCTGAAACCTAAAACGAAATCATCACGTTACTTTTTCCAATAATTGTATAACAGGATTGTCAAAAATATCTATTTTCCTTACAAATGAAACCCTTACCTTTACTTTTGGCAATATTGCAATATTGACACTGGTTATGAAATAAAATTAATTTGTTTTTATTTGTATTATTAAAAATTGTAAAATAAATATATCTCCAAAACACTGGAAATAACTAATTTACGACAAAATTTTTCGGATGAGAGGGTATTAAATCTATGTAGTTGTGATTCGAAATCTAGGATCAAATTAACTCAAAAAAATTTGAGGTCACTTAAGTCGAATTTAGGTATAAAACTTATAATAATATTTAGAAAAAAAGTTAGTCTTCAAGTCTTCATAAAAAGACCTAAAATTAAATAATGAGATGTCACTTTTTTCAGTTATATACGAGGTTCGTCAAAATATATGATTTTTGTCTAAAAGTAACGTACCTTTTTTTTGTAATCTAATATAAATATGTTTATTAATCAATAACAGAAAATTTTTAGTTATTTAATTTTTAGTGCAATTGATTTATTGTGCATTTGTGTTTATTTTAAGCCGGTTTTAATTCTTTAAAATTGATTGCAACACTGACCTGGTATTTATAAAATCAGAAATCTTAAAATTCAACATACCTTGGTCTGCAAACAATTGCTAGGCGGCTGCTTTTCATCGGGAACAAGAAGGGGTGTGGGTAAGATATGAAAACAAAAATTATTTTTATTAAGGGTGCCATTTTGTTAAAAACCTGTAAGGGAACATACATTAAAAACCAAAAAAACAATATGAGGTTGTGATGTTATTTCACACCGGCTATGTTGATATTATATATTTTCCTTCCTAATGAAGTGTTTTTTTGTCAAAAAGAATATCTTTGTTCAAAATTTTCATTTGTGCTCACTTTAAAACCCATAGATAGGCTCAGGTATAATAAAAATAGGAAAAATGTAAACAGGGGAAAGTTTCATAAAAAATAAAGAAAAATATGGTGTACTAAAAAATTATTAAAAGAAATGCAACACTCTTTATAATGATTAAATTTCGGAAATCTATTATTTCTATAATAGTAAGAAAATTTATGTATTTACAAAAAAACAAAAATCAACATGAATATATTTACAAACGTTACAAAAGTGAAACTGAAAAAAACAGAATACACAACTGTGATTCTATAATCAAAATGATCTGCTCAAAAAATATATAACCTGTTAACAGATACCTCACCTTGTACAATACTGGAAATTTCCTATTACCACATATACATCAAAATTGCTGTTTGGAGTGTATTTCTTGAATTTACTATACTGGAAACTCAAGGCCAAATACATTACAAATCCATCAAATGGACTATACCCCTTCCACTAATAGTTTTACAGTAAACCCTGGGGTTAGTTGCTTAATAGCCCTTTGAGAAATAGCTAAACTTTCCAAAAATCCATGAGATAAGTGGCAAAAAAATATAAAATTCACGTCCTGTCGTGATACAATCTCCTCCATAAAGTTGCCAATCAAACTCCAAATACATAAATTCCGGCCACATTATGCTGCACCGAAATAAAAAATAAATGGGACTCCAAACTAACATGCCCGGTTCCACCATAGGGGAATGATTCCAATATAAAGGCAAAATCCCAACGTAAAACGTAAAATAAAGATCCCAACTTTAAAATATAAAGGCAAAATTCCAACAGAAAAAAAAATCTTTAACCATCGGCCGTTTGGCAGAATATCCATAATTCGCGTGCATCGCGTAACAACGTTTGTCCATCGGCATCAAGATCAGGAAAAATAAAAACTGCCGTTGGTTTTCAACAGTTTCATTCTCCCTGTTTCTGTGGTGATTTTACCATAAAATATCATGATGACAAATGAACTTTACAAATTAACCTGTCCTAACCTACGATAAATCTGATAAATATAAATCCTTCTAAACAATAATCTTTGAATTAAATGATTATCCAAACGAAGAACTATAAGGTTATAAGGTTATTATGAGTTAATCTAATAAGATTTATGTTGAAAACACGTTCTTAGCGATTTTGAAATACGAAGCTAACAAGAACTGTACAGGGCGACGGGAAGAAAAAGGTTGTCCTAAATAGTGACTGCTGTACAGTTTCGAGCAGACAATAAGCAAGGTGTTCAAGGATCTCTAAAACACTAATTAATTCAGAGAGCCTACCAAAGAAACAACTCAGCCACTATAACTTCAGGGTAATAAAGGCACATTTTGTTTCAACTAAATCATAAGGTTAGATGAACAAGTCTATTCAATTTTTCACAAGTTACATCATTTATTTTACAATTTTTTGAGATATTGTCTAGAACAAATTTCTGCAAAGGCAGTTTTTGTCCTGATTTTGCTCCAAACTTTTGCTCGCAAAGACAATGTAGACCCACCCATTTTAGAAATATGTCAGTTATCTACTGTTAAGTACTGCAATTTAAATGTGACTGAAGGAAAGATATAACTGAAAGTGTAAACAAATTAAATCAAGGTCTTTGCAAAATGAGAACTTATTATAAAACCAAATAAGTGTAACTACACCTTTTATTGAAAATTTTAATGACTTTCAAAATCTTAAAGCTGACGAAAATCACTTTAACGACAACATAAAAAACACTATCGGGAAAATGAATGATAAAGACACCCACGTCGAAATTTTAAACTCATTACTCGATATGTGTGAGAAACTTATGGAGAATTATTTTCACTCAGAAGATAACTTAAATGATGTATTAAATTTTATCACATTCGCACGTTTGTAAATAAATTACTTTTCAATTTTAATTCTCAAACATCACATTACTCATTTGCACAAATTTCATTGGCATAATCTTCGGGTCCCCTACGAAAATTTTTCTCGCTAGGTTTTTTCATTTTCTTAGTATATTATATTAGTGTATTATAATTCTATATGTTGCCATAGCCAGAAATGGCTTAAATTTGCTGTTTTTGGAACATTCTGAATGAAAATGTTTCTATTAAAATTTTTCTTAAATTCGAGATAAAAATTATTAAATATTGGCAAGTAAAAGTGACAAGTAGGATGTTTTCAATCCCGAAAATTCCTTAAAAACATACATTTTGAAGTCTAAGTACTTAATAGATGTCGGTGACATCTACCGTCTAGTAAGTAATTTAAGTATATGAAGGCATACTATGCTATAACATATACCATACTCTTGACAGATGGTTCGAGTGTTTTATATAAAAACACATAAGTAAATATATATACAGATATATATTCACATATTTAGAACTATATCATTCAACGTATGACAGCCGTTTCGAACCAGGAGTTCTCGTCAGATACGCTTCCTTGAATGACAAGTTCTAAAGTGAAATACTTGACGAGAACTCCTGGTTCGAAACGGCTGTCATACGTTGAATGATATAGTTCTAAATATGTGGATATATATCTGTATATATATTTACTTATGTGTTTTTATATAAAACACTCGAACCATCTGTCAAGAGTATGGTATATGTTATAGCATAGTATGCCTTCATATACTTAAATTACTCACTAGACGGTAGATGTCACCGACATCTATTAGGTTCAATACACTGACTGTTGTCTTACTGATGTGTATAACATCCAAGTATTTCACTTTAGAACTTGTGATTCAAGGAAGCGTATCTGACGAGAACTCCTGGTTCGAAACGGCTGTCATACGTTGAATGATATAGTTCTAAATATGTAGATATATATCTGTATATATGTTTACTTATGTGTTTTTATATAAAACACTCGAACCATCTGTCAAGAGTATGGTATATGTTATAGCATAGTATGCCTTCATATACTTAAATTACTCACTAGACGGTAGATGTCACCGACATGTATTAGGTTCAATACACTGACTGTTGTCTTACTGATGTGTATAACATCCAAGTATTTCACTTTAGAACTTGTCATTCAAGGAAGCGTATCTGACGAGAACTCCTGGTTCGAAACGGCTGTCATACGTTGAATGATATAGTTCTAAATATGTGGATATATATCTGTATATATGTTTACTTATGTGTTTTTATATAAAACACTCGAACCATCTGTCAAGAGTATGGTATATGTTATAGCATAGTATGCCTTCATATACTTAAATTACTCACTAGACGGTAGATGTCACCGACATCTATTAGGTTCAATACACTGACTGTTGTCTTACTGATGTGTATAACATCCAAGTATTTCACTTTAAAACTTGTCATTCAAAAAAGCGTATCTGACGAGAACTCCTGGTTCGAAACGGCTGTCATACGTTGAATGATATAGTTCAAAATATGTGGATATATATCTGTATATCTAAGTACTTCTTGGGAAATAACACCACATTAAAGAAAAATTGCTGTATATTCCAAACGTTTCGGTCTAGGTCAGACCCCGTTGTAAATGGTTAAGAAACTATGGATAAAAAAGGCACAATTCTAAGATGTAAATTAAAATATTTGACAATGTGTATTATTTGATTTTTGTCGTGTTATTTCCCAAGAAGTACTTAGACATTAAAAAATATGCCACAAATATCGTTCAGAAAACAACATACATTTTGATTTGCAAATTACCGTAAAGATCATCTATCTAAACATGTGCTAACAAAATTTTGGATTTTGGGCAATCACTCACATGCGGTAAATGGAACTTGCTGGCGCTTATAATTATCTGCTAAGTATCCTCATATTAGTTATCATTTTGATAAAAAACTATTTAACTAATATCTTTTTTAAAACTTATTATTGACAAAACAAGAACTTAGAAGTATGCACATGCATTGTTATGATAAATTCCTGAACAAAATTCATTATTCTAACTTTTTTTTAACGCCAAAATGTTAAGCAATTATTTTTTTACGCTTCTGATGAGATACCTCAAAAATAGAAAAATATATATTTGTCAAAGTGATTTAAAATGGTAAGCTATAATTTCATTTGCGTCATTAAATAGAGACACGTTTTAGGTATCGGAGAGGGGAATGACGAGGACTTGGCAGATGACGATGTAGTGGGTGTACCTGGTACACATGCTAGCTACTATCAGTATTATCGTATTGTAACACCATCAAGAAAATAGGAAAGGTAAAAACATAGATGCAGTAGTGGTAGGCGTTCATCTGGCCCGTTCTGCAATAGCAGAACGTCTACAGATACGATCTCTACAGGGAGAGTTTAGGCAGAGTAGAGCAATAGCAAGGTTGTGAATCCATGTCACAAGTCAAGTTAAAGATTTATCTAATTTTGACAACACCAGTCAACGGTGAATAAGTGCTACGAATTCTGATTTTGTTTTCAGCCATTTGACTTTTTTAGATTTTTGTTAATTCCCGTAAATTTCCTCTATAAAGCTAACATAGCCCTTTCACCGCTGGTACTTTGCGTAATTATTTTCAAACTCGCGGGTTTAGTTGCCTGGAGTAATATAGTCTGAAGGAATATTTTTTAGTTATTTATCTAATACATTTTTGTAAGAAAAAAAAGATACTCTAGTTTATGTTGTAACATTAATAACTTAAGATAAGACACTTTCTGAAACTTATTTCAGAAAATTTAACGATGTTACGAAGAAAGACTGCATCCACTCTCCCGAATCTATGACACACTGATCACACTAACAGTGTCCCGTTGGTTTTCCACACTAGACCTAAAGTAAAGGGTTGTTTCTGTTCACGGTCATGCTCTTTGGTTTATGTAATGCTCCCGCTACATTTGAGAGGTTAAGGAGTATGTATTGAGCGGGTTAACATAGAGAAGATGCCCAGTATAGCTCGACGACATTCGGGTCATGGGTCACACGTTCGACGACCATCTGAAGAACCTTGGCAAAGTATTTTGTACAATTAAGAACGCTAACCTGAAACTTAACCCGAAGAAGTGTTCCATGTTCTAAACAGAACTGAAGTTTTTGGGCCAGGTCGTTTCTGAGTCAGGAATCGAAGAGCTAAGATGAAGGTGGTTCATTTGGATCGACTCGCTCCCTACCAAGGAGAGAATGAGCCTTCTAAATTAATCGTTCCGACAAAATCAGCAGGTAAACATAAAAACCGGCTGAAATAAAAAAAGAGCAACATAGTGCTGAAATTTCGATGGAAGTAAACACGACTTCGATAAGGTCCTTGAATATACTCTGACAAATCAGAAATAATCATCGAATTCTGGTATTTTCTGCACTGGCTGTTTAAAGGACGATGGTAGAAGTTGAGTAGTTTAGTTTTGAAGACGCGAGATGTAAAGACCGACATCTAGGATTTTCGAGGAAACTAGCACATAGAGGTTCCGAATCTGGGGCCGTTCCATGTAATTGCTGTTACCTGTAATACCTAGGTTAGATTGTCACGATGAACTTTTCAGGTTAACTTCACCTGTCAGAGATATTCTATGTGCTAGTTTCCTCGAAAATCCTAGATGTCGGTCTTGACATCTCGCGTCTTCAAATTTAACGAAATGTATCATATACATAAAGAAGTATTCGAGAGGACATTCAATTGTGGGAAGCGCAACTGATAAAGGTTCCCTAACCAGAAACAATATATATTTTATATATTGTTTTGCGTCCAATGAATGACACCTCGAAGAGAGTAGTTTAGTTTTGTTTAAAACTTTGCGATGTTTTATTGGAACAGCTGAGTATTACTCATTGTGTTTGTAAATAGAGAATTTATTTTGATAAAAATAAAGACTTGAAAGTGAATATTTGTAAATTTTTGAACCCATAGAATCTATTGCAATACTATTTATCCTCCTGCATTGATTTTACAGTTTTCACAGCACAAACAGTGTTTGGTGTTTGGTTTGGTTCAAATGAAACATACTAAAGATATAGTAAAAATTAAAAAGGGTTCTCAATGGTTTGAAAATACCATTTTTTTGTAAACTGAAAAGAAATATAACCTCTGTAGAATGTAAACGATTTAAATAAATGTGCAATGTCAATATTCAAAATAAAAATGTAACGAATGCATAAAACTAAATGGCCAAAAATATTCACAGATCATCTAAATAACAAATTATGTAATTTAAATATGAGGTTAAAAATAATTATATGATTTTAAAACATATTATGTAAAGATTATTCGAAAGAATTTATCAGAGAATTATGCATTGTTAAGCATTTAACGGAATTATGTATATTCAATATTTTTATTTTGTACTCTGGGTTCCTGAATTTATTTAAACACTCGAACATACTATAATTTATTTCCACTACTTTTATATTCACACTTCTATATACAATTTATCTTGAACACCTGCTGTTTACTATACGACAATCGAATAATTAATTAATCCTTTCGTCGGCTTCACGTATTTATATATTTCTTCTCGGAAGGATCAAGAATATCAGGGATTCCCGAATTCTGTGAGAACTTCAACAAAGCTAGCCGTTGACCTCTACGCGACAGACGAACAACCTCTTGGATCCCACGAAATGTCGGACAAATGCCGATTTCACGAAATATATTGATACCAAAAAATAAACTTTACAGTGTGTCCAAAATAAGGATTGGATAAAATTGGAAATTTGGAAGACTTACGAGGCATAATGGTGGTTTAATTAGGAAAAAGTTACCCAATTTAAATACCTAAACACTTTGTACTTTATACATATTTTATGGAATAGTAAACGATCTTTAATCAGTTGTGATATCTTTTTACTTAACTGTGCAGCATTTACAGATTTTCAATAAGACGTTTCGATTTCGAAAAAATAATCCTGTTTTTTATGTGACAAATATTTTAACCATTTTTTTGGGGTTTTAAATTTAAATTAAATTCTTTCATTAATTCAAAAAAGATATAATCATGTCATCACACCCTACATATAGTGGACTTAGAAAAAATTGTTTTAATAAAAGTTTACTTCAGTCACAATACCAAATATAGTTCTATATAGTTATTTCAAAAAATACTATACTCAAAAATATACAAATATATTTACAATGTTCAACCATTTTCTATAATTTACCTTTTAAATAAATACGAATTTCATTACCAACATTGACACTATATGACCAAAGCTACGTATAAAAAAAGATTTGATCCAAATTTACTAATGGTTGGGTTAGGTTCCTTAATATCTAGATACTTGTTCGTGTTTAATTAGACTTTCTTCCTTGGAAGACCTCAGTGGTCATTTACTAATAGACGTTAAAAATCTCTTTAATGTCAACACATTGTTTTCTATTTTGCAATAAATACCACAGGATTTAATGTTTAATAGAAACAAAAGCTTTAGCTAGATCCAAAGAGGTAAATGCGCTTGGGTTTTTTTGATTAAGTTATTCACAATTAGTCATTCGAAATATATTTTGCAAGTAAAACAATGTTTTTTGTACATCCTTTTTCACTAATTCTGTTTTGGATTAAAGTTTTTCAATCTTTTTGATATGTTGAGAACCAATATTGTAAAAATATGAACTCGTAATAGCAATTAATTTATACAGTTCACAGATTTTACGGTTCCGTATATATATATATATATATATATATATATATATATATATATATATATATATTATATACGGATACACTTATCATATCACTGCAGATTTCTCCATCTCTCACATCACAGCAATTTTCTCCTAAACTACTGGACGGAAAAGGTTAAAATTTGGTATCAGTGTATAGTTTGGTGACCCGATCAGGAGTACATATCGTAAATGAAGAAATTTTGATTTTAGGGGTACTTATGGGGGGAAAATCGACCATTCCCTCCCCCCCCTATCACCCAACCTATAAGAAGTAAAATTTTGAAAAAAATTAGAGATATAGGGCATCAACTGAATTTTACCGGAAAAATAAGGAGAAACCTCTACTCTTAATTATGGGGAGCAAATTACAGAACAAAATGGAAAATATAAAATTAAAACTGTTTCTAACACATCATGTAATATATCAAATAAAAGAGCTCATTATGGCGAAAGCAAATATATATATGTTATATAAGTTATTCCATCGACTTATGTGAAACCATCTAGCAACAGTTCCCAAGCTGAGTCAGCATCCACGTGTCGTCTCAGGTTACCTTCGACGACGTACATCCGTGAGAACAGCAAACGCTGCGACAGCTTAGTCAGCATTCTAATGTTATAAATTGTTCAATTGCCTTATGTCTGCATTCATTGTTACTTACAGATTTGTCTAGTTAGTTTAACACTCATTTTTTTCCTTTTTTATTGTTATAAAGTTTTATTATTATTTTCATTATATTCAAGTTTATATTAAAAGTTTTATTAATTGTGCAAGTATAAATAAAGTCTTTTTTAAAAAGTGAAATTTTGGAAGTGTGATATAACAAATTGGCGCAGTCAGTAGGATCCGTCTAACGTTACTAGAACACGAGTACTCTAACTGGTAGCGGCGGATTCCTATCCCTCAACGGAACAACGAACCTGAAAGAAGTCCTTACTGCAATCAAACGTAGAACACGGCGCTTTCAATGTTCCTGTTGATGTAAGTAATGGTGAATCGTCATTCGTTTTAAGTAAATATTATTTGATTGAGCATTGATTTTTAATAATTTGATTTAATACATTTGATTTCATTGATTTTTATTGATTTTATTATTTGATTTTTATATATTTGATTTGAATGAAATATTGATCTATTTCATTACTTGATTTATTTGATATATTTATTTTATTTCTTTTATTGACATTTTATATATTTGATTTACTTATTTTATTGATTTATTATCTGAATAATTGATTTATTTGAATTGATATTTTCATCTATCGTGTTTAATTGCTTTACCTTTTTTTTATACCATACTGTTCTATTGTTCAAACAATCGTTAATTCCCACTAACGTATTCTACAGTTCATTAATTTTCTACACCTTTTAACATTTTATTCTATAAACCTTATATTCCAATTCATTTATATCGATAAACATGGCACAAGCTTCACCAAATTCAGGTACCCCTGAAACAGAAAGATATCGGTTAACGGAAATATTTTCCGTTATACCCGAATTTGAAGGCGACCAAATTTCCTTGGGAACCTTTATAGATGCGTGTAATTGCGCATATAATATGTCCACGGCGGATCAAAAATATTTGTTGGTGATCCATATCAAAAATAAACTCAAAGGGAAAGCGGCGCAGTTGATAAATTCAAGGAACCCTGGATCGTACCTTGAAATCAAACAACTATTGACCCTACACTTTGGAGATTCTCGTGATCTCTCTTCCCTTATTCACGACTTACAACGTCTAAAACAACTGTCGAACGAGTCCCCATTAACGTTCTACAATCGTCTCCAAGTATTGAGTGCGAATATGCACTCCTGCATTCATAAAACTGCTGGGCTTAGTCCAGAACAAAAAGACGCCCAGACCACTCTAGTGGATACTATGGTCATGAATACCCTTCTTACGGGATTAGAACCCCGGTTAGGACAAGTAATTCGTGCCAGTAACCCAAAAGACCTTCTAGAGGCACACTCCCGGATTAGGAGAGAGCTTCAACTTTCTTATTTCGAGGATCAGAAAACGAACAAATCTGTTCCTCTCAAACCCAACTTTCAAACACGAAAGCCGACACAACCTCCTAAGTGTCTTCATTGTGGTCGATTAGGCCACATAGCCGTAAATTGCCGATTGAAAAATCAAAACAATTCTCAAATATTCAATCAAAACCACAGACCAAATCCTGTTGGGCCTAACCAACAAACAAGGCCAAACTTCCCCCCAAATAATCCCCCGGTTCAACAAGGACAACAGTTTCGTCCACAAAACTTCCAGAGACCCCCTTTTAGGTCTCAAATGAACCCGAATTATTCTCGTCCTTCGGTTATACAGAATAACCCGAATAACCGTCCTGAAAGGACACATCATTTCAATCAAAATCAAAATGATGGTTACTCACAATATTCGGATTATTATACCGATAATTACAATACTTATGACTACGAGGATGATAGTCAAAATTATTCAGGCTTCGAAGAAACTCTTGACGATACCTCTGTCGAGCCTTTTAATTGTCACGATTATCAGGATTTTCTAGCGCTTCCGAGCCTAGATCAACCTCCCGATTCGACAACAACTTTGTGCGAAGTCGAAACCCAGATTCAAAACCTCAATCTGGACGACTTGAACTTCCCGGAGCAACTATTTCTTTAAGCCCACTTCTTACTGTGAACTCTAAAAATCTATATTACATTCTTGACGCTTCTTCTAAATTTAAACTTCTTATTGATACCGGAGCTGGTATCTCTATCTTCAAAGAAAATACCGTAAAGAATTTCACCCAAAGATCTCCTGAAAGGGTAACTATTCAAGGTATTACCCACGAAAAAATTCCCATCTCACAATCAACTTTAATCCCATTCGCTCCACGTAACCCACATAAAGTTTTCATATACGATTTGGACATTGAGTTTGACGGCATACTAGGATTAGATTTTCTTGAACACTATGAATGCATAGTTGACTTAAAATCTAAACAGCTAATAACAAATTTTAAAACCATCCCTTTACACAAACTTCCCGATAACGATCAACCCTTGACTGATGTACCCGACACACTCAACGTTAAGCCTAATATTACTTCACAAACACCTACACAAAACAAAATAACCATTGAGGCACGCACAGAAAAGATCTTTAAACTTAAATGCGATCTTTCTAACATCGACGCCATCTTACCAACTCAAGAAATTGACAGAGTACGACTTCCAAACGCACTCGTACACATTAACTCAAAAGGTGAATTTCTAACTTCCATTATCAACGCTAACGCGATGCCCAAAACAGTAACTTTTTCTGATTTAAAACTGGAACCACTTGACAAAACTCACTCTCTTCTGAATTTCAATACAGACGATTATCATGAACCCCAATACATAGACAGAAACTCGACTATTAGACAACAAATTAGAACTGAACATCTAAATGACGAAGAACGCGAACAAATCACTGATCTTTGTTTGGAATTTCAAGACATTTTCTATCTTGAAGGTGACGTCTTGACTTTCACTAACGAGGTTAAACATTCGATTGATACGAACAACGCAAAGCCCGTTTTCACTAAATCCTATAGATATCCTCAAGTACATAAAGAGGAAGTGAAAATCCAAATTGGAAAAATGCTTGAACAAGGTATCATTAGGCACTCCTCATCCCCTTGGTCCTCCCCTGTATGGGTCGTCCCCAAGAAGCACGATGCTTCTGGTAAACAAAAGTGGCGAGTTGTTATCGATTACAGGAAATTAAATGAATTGACTGTAGACGATAAATATCCTCTGCCAAATATATCCGATCTTCTCGACCAACTTGGAAAGTGTCAATACTTTTCGACACTGGATCTCGCTTCCGGGTTCCACCAGTTGGAAATCCAAGAGGAAGATATTCCTAAGACTGGCTTTTCTGTCGAAAATGGTCATTACGAATTCGTTCGTATGCCATTTGGTTTAAAAAATGCACCTTCTACTTTTCAGAGGGTCATGGACAATATTCTTCTGGGTATACAGAATGAACGTTGTCTCGTCTACATGGATGATATCATCGTCTACTCTCCGACCATCCATGAACATATTTCCCGGTTGGCAGAAGTTTTTAAACGACTTCGGAAGTCTAACCTAAAAATTCAACCTGATAAGTGCGAATTTCTTCGTAAAGAAGTGGCTTATCTTGGCCATCTTATCACACAAGAAGGTGTAAAACCAAACCCTTCAAAGGTTGAATGTATTCAGAACTTTCCGCAACCCCAAACTCCGAAAGACATCAAATCTTTTCTTGGTCTCGCTGGGTATTACAGACGCTTCATACCAAATTTTGCGAAGATCTCTAAACCTCTGACTAAACTACTCCAAAAAGACGTCAAATTCATCTTTGACGCAGATTGCAAGTCTTCCTTCGATGAACTGAAGCAAGCCCTTGTATCTGACCCAATCCTGATATATCCAAACTTTGAAGAACCCTTCCTGCTCACTACTGATGCTAGTGCTTTTGCTATTGGAGCGGTTCTTTCTCAAGGCCCTGTGGGAAAAGATCTTCCTGTTGCATACGCTTCTCGCACCCTCTGTGCTGCAGAGACACGATATTCCACCATCGAACGAGAATTGTTGGCCATAGTTTGGGCTGTTAAGCACTACAGACCGTATCTTTTTGGGAGAAGGTTTACACTCCTGTGTGACCACCGTCCGCTTACTTGGCTCTTTTCCATCAAAGATCCTGGCAGTCGTCTAGCCAGATGGCGCCTTAAGCTAGAGGAATACAATTATAAGATCGAGTACAAGCCCGGCAAGGTAAACCAAAACGCAGATGCTCTTTCTCGCATCAAAATCAACCATTTCAAGCAATGTGCTGATTTCCTTTCCAAAATCAAAATTTTCGCTAACAACGAAACTGACTCCGAACAACCTGAAAACTCTGACAATGACGACGAACATGACGAAAGAATTATCGCTGAGTTTAATCGATTTGTTCAACTCTACAAAACTGAGTCAATAATCGATTATTCTAAAATTGAAATATCCAATTCCCAACTTCTAGACAAGTCCCACAAACGCATAGTTACATTCTTTTGGCAAAACAAAACTAACGACTTACACGACAAAATTATTGATGACTTTTTCGAAGAAGAACCTAATTTCAGTAATGACACTCTTAACATCATGGCCAGTAAATCTGTCAGGCATAGAAAATACTTAGTTGTACCTTTGCCCTATGACCCTGAAACTGTCGTCTCACATCTTTTCAAAATTATTTATACCAACCAAGACCAATTCAACGACTCCGAAACATACTGCATAGAAAATAACATAGAACTTCCCATTCTTGAAATTTTATCTTTCATTCTCTGCGACAAAGAAATCAAACTGAAAATCTGCCAAAACATTGTTACAACTCCTACCGAAGACGAAATTCCTATAATAATACAACAATACCACTCTGGTAAAAACAACCTCCATCGTGGCATTAACGAAACTATCAGACGTATTAGGGAAAAATACAATTGGACCGGCTTAATTAAAACTGTAGAACAATTCATCAAATCCTGCGAAACTTGTCAAAAGGTAAAGTTCTGTAGGAAAAACCTAAGTGCACCTTTTGTTATTACGGAAACACCCAAGACTCCTTTCGAACGTATTAACATTGACATCTTCGAGTATCCATCTAGAAATCATGCACTGACTATTAGGGATGAACTAACGAAATTTACACAAGCCTACCCCATAAACGACAAAACAGCTTCAACTGTCGTAAACACCCTTTTGATTTTCTTTCAACATTACGGCACTCCACTTCGCATCCATTGTGACTATGGACGTGAATTTGACAACACTTTAATGCGCGATTTATGCCAACTATACGACATAAAACTGACATTCTCCAGCGTTCAACATCCCGAGTCAAACGGTTCTATTGAAAGATTTCACGCGACCTTAGCAGAAATGATAAGGGCAAATACAGCGGAACATCCAACCGAACATCCATTTAACGTCCTCCCTTATGCCATCATCTGTTATAATAACACAAAAAATAAAACCACCGGTTTCACGCCCTATGAACTCATATTTGGGCACACTTCAAGTAGGCCTCCAGAAACCCTTTACAACCAGGAAAAACTGACTTCGAAATACGTAAGAGACCTAAATAACAGAATGGACTATTACTACAGACTCGCCCGTGCTAAAACCGAAAGACAGAAAGAAAAATCTAAAGTGCGATTTGACCAACACGTTTCTACTAAACAACCCGATTACAAAGTAGGCGACAAAGTCTACGTAAAAGAGTCCCAAATTAAAAATAAAGCCGAAAACAAATTCAACGGCCCCTTCGAAATTACCGCAATACGAAAAAACTCTGCCACCGTCATAAATTTACAAACAAACCAAATAACTAAAGTTAATTTTGACAGACTAAAACCCTATTTTGAATAAATCCCTTTTTTCAGATTCTGTGGACTGTTTTCAGTCGTGAACCTTCAACAGTACTCCATTACGCCTGTTAACAATACTATAGGAGTTTTCTTCCATGAAGAAGGCACCCTTAAAATTTCTAATGAGAAATGGACACTCATTGTTTACAAAGATCTAAACCCCTTTCGAGACGCTATTTCTAACAACGACAATATACTGAACAGACTTTTAGAAACTAGTAACGACAACAAAACTAACATTAAAATCTTCAAATCAAAAGTACAGACTCACGTAAGCCTCCTGAAACAAATATCAAAATCTGTTAACATCAAATATACAGAAATTTTCGCTGACACTGAGACTTACAGTACCAACAGAAAGAAACGCGGACTAATTAATGGACTGGGATCGATTTGGAAATCTATTTCCGGTAACTTAGATGCAACAGACGGAGAATACTTTAGTGACTCTATTAACAAAATTACTAAAGACCAACATCAAATTGAAAACTTAATGAAACGACAATTATCAGTAACAACTTCAGTCATTAAGAACCTTAACACCACAATACAAAAATTTCAGTCCGAAGAGAGAATATTTTCGGAAAATATCGAAGCAATTAGGAAGTCAATTGTGTTCATTACAGACGATCTTGCTTTTTATGAACTTCAAGCCAATGTCTTGGATTTGTGTGAAAGCTTAATGGAAAGTTACGTATACATTGAAGATACCCTCAACGATGTATTAACTGCAGTCTCTTTCGCCCGTCTAAAAATCTTACATAGCTCAATTATAAACCCAGTAGATTTGGTCGACTCCCTTCAGAAAATATCACAGTCACTTCATGAAAATAACTTACCACTTCCAACCTATAGTTCAAATGTTGCTAGATACATCGATCTAATAGAATTGGAAGCTTTTCAAATCAATACTAAAATTGTTTTTGTACTAAAAATCCCCTTAGTCAATCCTGAAACTTATACACTATACCGCTTGTATCCTATCCCAGTTTTGGATTATCGAACAGGATTTCACCATATTCTTCCAACAAAATTAAAATATATCGCGAGAGATGACGATTCGCTATTGTACGCATCTTTCGAAGACTTGAGTGACTGTAAGCCATTATCTAAAGAACATAAGATCTGTTCCAAAGTTATTCCACACACCATAGACAAAGAAGCCCTCTGCGAAGCACAGCTTCTTAGACAGCCAGCAGCCCTTCCTCCAACTTGCAAGCCTTTAATATTATATGCCGAAGAGTATAATATTCAAGAGATTGACCTGAACCTTTGGTTAATCTCGATTTCCGGACAGTTGCCCATCAACATCAAGTGCAAGGGAGAAGATGTCGTTACCCAATCCATATCGACAAATTCTCTACTGACCATCCAACCCAGTTGCAATGCCTTCATCGGAAACACCAGGGCCCATGCCAGAAGGACCACCAACAACGTTGACAACATCACACTTAAGAGTCACCCAGTCAACATCCCCTACAACTGTTGCGACAACCTGCCAACCATCAGTCAGCTTCCAAAGTTGAAACCCATGAGACTACAAGAATTGGATGCCAGAGACCTGAATATCGCTAACCATAAGCTTAGACAATACTCCAGGGAATTGGAAAAGCTCCTAGACCAACCATTCTTGGAGAAACACACCTCCTGGTTTACGATCATCACAATGGCAACAACCGCAATTGTGGTTGCCCTCCTTTCCATGAACATCATCAGGAAGAAATTCCAGAAGCCTCCAACGATCAGCCCTCCTGCCGATCCAGCACCACCACCAGGTCCATCAACCATCAAGCCCAGGGTAAAACTCCATAGCCTCCTTAGTCCTGTCGAGGATATGGAATTGCAGAACCTCCCTTAAAAGTCGATGCTGTAGCATCAACTTTTTTATATGGATGGGAGTTGTTATATAAGTTATTCCATCGACTTATGTGAAACCATCTAGCAACAGTTCCCAAGCTGAGTCAGCATCCACGTGTCGTCTCAGGTTACCTTCGACGACGTACATCCGTGAGAACAGCAAACGCTGCGACAGCTTAGTCAGCATTCTAATGTTATAAATTGTTCAATTGCCTTATGTCTGCATTCATTGTTACTTACAGATTTGTCTAGTTAGTTTAACACTCATTTTTTTCCTTTTTTATTGTTATAAAGTTTTATTATTATTTTCATTATATTCAAGTTTATATTAAAAGTTTTATTAATTGTGCAAGTATAATTAAGTCTTTTTTAAAAAGTGAAATTTTGGAAGTGTGATATAACATATATATATATATATATATATATATATATATATATATATATCATATTTTTAAAATAAATTATTTCAAAGATATTGTTACGAAATTTACCAACGCCGAATCAACAGTATTCGAGCAACTAGAAGCGTAGGCAGAAGGCTACGAGAATTATGCGAACCGACCTGAAGACGGCAGATGTGACTCTGCCGAAACGTCGTCATTTTACCATCGATCCCGGCAGGGATCAGTTATCAACTACGCGGATGAATTCCCGGAAACCATCTAATATATATATATATATATATATATATATATATATATATATGCAGCAATCGGGATCATCTTCATTTAGTTTCTGTAAGTATTCGTAAAGATAGTAATTTTCTTTGTAAAGCACAGCTAACACCCCGCAACGTACAATGTATTATTAAAAGTAAACATTTCTTCAAATAAAAACCTACCTTGAATAGTTCACTTGTGCCAAGCAACAGCTTTTCGTCGGAAATATTTGGGTGTGGGTTAGGTAACAAAAATATAAATTAAATTTCTTTGATGGTGCCAGACTGTTTAATAATATGTAATGTGAAACATCACTGCATATTGTTACGAGACAGCTGGTACAATCGGCCATCAACCAATTCGTGGAAGGGACGTTATTCCGGCAGTTCTGGGAATGCGAAATGTTTTGTCTCTCAACAGGCCGACCGCTGCCGTTACTGGGAATTCCCTTAAAGCTTCCAGAACATGAAAGAGTTTCCCGATGGTTCGTGGACTTACCAGACAATTCGAAGAGAACTATATAAATATAAACAGCTGGCGATAGGAGGCATTCACTTTTCGACAGTCGTATTGTATAATTAAGATAAAATGTAAATAGTAGTTTCTGTGAATATAAATTGTGTTAAAGTAGTAGAAATAAATTAGAGTGAGTTGGACTGTGTTTTTAAATAAAGCCAAGAACTGAACTGAACCCGTGTGTGAAAATAAAAACATTACAATATTATAAAACAAAGTTCTCAGCCGCGTCTGTCTGGCTGTCTGTCTATTCGCGATAAACTCAAAAACAACTGCACCGATTTTCATGCTGTTTTCACCAGTAGATAGAGTGGTTCTCGAGGAAATTTTGGTAGATCATTTGTTAAGTTTTTATATAAATTGGCTAAAATATAGCGATATTTGTTGGAGGTGTCGGAAAAAAATAAGTCGTCTGGGAGCTTTCAACGAAAACGCTGCCTAAACCCTTTGAGATATAACAAAATAATATATAGCGGATTGTGTGTCTTATAGAGGTCTACAAAAAAGTCCGCGACTTGCATATTTCTACCTCTTTAGGATAACATGCAATACTCATTTTAATACTTAAGGAAATGGGCAAATATATAAACACTATTTAGACAAATACGGTATTAATCCTTATCATTTTAAATACGTTAGTTGGCTTGAGCATTTCATGAATAATACTTTTTCCCTTTACACCATGCAAATTAAATGAATACATTAGGAGATATAGCAAAATCAAAATATCTAACAAGCAACGAAATTAATTTCGTGTCGCCGTGATTCGAGCGGGCCGGGCGAGCTCCCCGTGACCCCGCGCCCCGTGTCCGAGCTGTAAATGTTATTCAACGTATTAAAAGGCCCTACTTCTTTCAGTAGTTTTTGTATTAGAGTGTAGGAGTATGCAAATTTCATAAAATTTTAAGTTTGAAAACAAAGATATGGTAATTTCAGTAGTTTGAAGACGCGAGATGTAAGACCGACATCTAGGAATGACACCTCGAAGAGATTAATTTCAGTAGTCTACGTAATTTTCAATGTATAACTTATGAAACATTTCAAGGACTTTGTAAAACAAACTCTCATTGGGAAAGTCCGCTTTCTAAAGCTGCCTTATGCTGTTCAGCTAAATCAATTAGACATTTATTTACCATCATGATATCCTTCAGTCAAGATACCGACCTATATCTTCTTTGGCAAAATAATCGTGATAGCATGGCTGAAGATTCCTATGCGTATGCATCACAGAAGTCAAGAATTTTCATTAAATGATTTTAACTTAACTATTTTATCAAGCGTTATTTGAATTGAATAAACAAGAGGAATCTCTGTCGGAAAATCTATAAAAGTTTTTGATTCACCTTACCATTAAATTTCAAATTAATTGCAACAATCAATATAGAGTATTTACGAGACTAACTAACTATACCCATTTGAGACTTTTACAAGTCATTCAAGATAAATGTCGCTTGAATGCTGAATAACAAAATTTGTATGACCTAATTTTGTCCTCAAATAATAATACTAATAAAGGTAAAATGTTTTTAGATGCCCCTGGAGGCATAGGTAAACATTTTAAATAAATTAATTATTGGCAAAACTACGATCCGACAGAAAAATTGCCCTAGCTTTGGCATCGTCGGGCATGGCAGCTACACTTTTGGAAAGTGGGCAAATCGCTCATTGGACATTCAAACTGACATAAAAATATGTAGTGATGACGTCACTAGCATTTGCAATATTTCTAAGCAGAGTAGTGCCAGAAAATTAATGAGAGATTGCAGCTTGATTATTTGGGATGAGGCTTCTATGACTCATAAAGCTTCAAGTTGAGGCACTAGAGAGGATAATGCGCGATCTTTTATTCTCTAAAGATTTACGTCAAATGTTGTCAGTTATAACTAGAGGAACGTGAGTAGATGAAGTCAATGCATCGCTCAAAAGATCACCACAATGCTTTCATTCTGAGAAAGCAATATATGTAACAAAGAGATTTACGGCAAAATATAAACGAATGCAAGATTTAGATGCAGAGGCCTAGAAAACATATGCACGAATTTTTTTAGTTTATTTCACAGGTTTCTTCCCCATTTGACCTTCAAATGACCTTGCACCTGACGCTTTGGAGGTTAGCTGACTCCAGATTTTGATTCCTTCACCTATACAACGCACATAGGAATTTTTTCGGATTTTTTGGTGCTCATTTGGTATTTTTAACTCAAAAACGCTTTTAACGACCTTGAAATGACCTTGAATGACCTCGAGGATGACCGCAAAGGGCAAACTGAGGCCAGATTCGGATTCAGACGACTAAAATACATAAAAATGAATTTTTTCAGATTTTTTGGTAGAAATCTCTCGATTTCACCTTCAAATGACCTTGATCCTGACGTGATGGAGGTCAACCGACCCTGTCATCGTGATCAGCGACCCAAAAAAACCCTGGTACCATATGTGGTATGCTTTGTATTTGCTTATATCCAATGTTGACCTGTGATTGGTAATTTTCTAACGACTTGCTTCAAATAGGAAATGGGGAATTTCAAGCAGGAAATGTATATGTAGATTATAACAATATTTGTGTTTTGGTACAAAGTTATTGAACAATATTATCCCGATATTAGTAATATATCCACTAAGATACTAAATTGGTTTCAAATTAATATTAATAGTAGGTGCTCCTCTTGTATTACTTAGAAACTTGAGTCCATTGAAACTGTTGAAACTGTTTTTCCCATTTAAACGGCAACAATTTCCCGTAAAAATAGCGTTTGGAATGAGAAATAATAAACCGGAGGATTAAACATTAAAAGTTGCTGGAGTCAAGGCCGTAGCCAAGAAATTTTTTCCAGGTGGGTTGGATAATTTTTTCGGAGGGCTTGGATAATGTTTTTGATTGATTGGCTGATTAAATATTCACGTATTTCCACGATTTATAAAACTGTATAATCATAATATTTATTCTTATGAAAAAGGTTATTAGCGAGTTAAAATTTAATCTTGAAACCAAAAATTCCAAAATTTCGGGAAGTGTTTGAACCCCCGTTGGCTATGGGCTTGGCGGGAGTTGAATAAGCACACAGTGCTTTTCGCACAGACAATTGTATGTTGCACTATCACGTGTTACTTTGAAACAAAATTTGTTCGTTTTACACGTGATCAGGTTATTAATATCGTATACAAAGAATATACTTAGAAACTAACCTAAATGTTTGCTGTTTTGTTTGCCTCATAAATAATGGCCACTCAAAAATTAATCTAAATTATTATTATATATAACGAGGAAAGATGATTGATTTTTTGTTTGTTACGATTTCACCCAACCAATTTTACCGAAAGCTCCATCTCCTCGGAGTAACAAAGTCTATTTTATATTTTCTGTAAGGAAGCTGGGACGGGTTGTTATTATCTTATAAGAGACAAACCGTATATATTTTAACTTCTTCAGCTCCCACCGGCTATATTTTAGAGAAAAATGATCTCTAATATGGACTTATGGTAACTTTCATGTAACTTTTTCCTGATTATAACATCACTGTATTCAATATTTTTATTTGTGCTGTTACTCAACAAATACCTACTTTAGTGTAACTTGTCAATTTATCAATCGATAGGATCAAGTAAAAATACACCAAGCGAATACAAATGAGAATTTAATAAAAAACAAAAAATGTTATGGTACAAAAAATTAACAAGAAAAAATGAAATTATCTCTATGGAATTTAAATTTTAGAACATTAAATCTTCAACATTAAACTATAATATAAATATAAATATAATGTAAAAATATGCAAAAATTACTACCAATGTATTATGATTAAAGATATTATATGACAAGTCTTTATCAAAATATAGGTATAATCTTTTAACAGTATTACCTTAACTTGTACAATTGAATATTATTAATCTCTATATTATATATAAACCAGAAAAAATTATCGGTACTGTTCTTTACAAAATTGTCTTTATAGAAAATCCAAAATCATTGGATCCATACAAATTATAGTCTTGCTTCAAGACTTTACAGGCATCAAAAACTGAAACTAAAAAGATCCAAAACTATTTTAAAAATCTGGTAACATCCAGCTAACGGTTAAATACAATAAACCATGTTTAGCATACGTATTACATAACCAACCAATGCCTGGTAAAATACTGACAGTGGAAATATGGCTATACAACACAATTACTCCATCCACAAATAGCCAAACAGTAAAAACATTCCAAATGGTTAAACTGTTAAATAAGCAAATTCTTCAACAAAAAATATCTGCCTGGAAGAATAATAAGGCCCAATACAAAAATATATAGGACCCCAGCCCAGAATAATGTCCCTGAAGTGAAATATACAACGCCGAGAAATTCCATTTTCTGCTGTAATTAACAAAATCTATTTTACTTCTTTGTTACACTTAGAGCGTCCAGAATTTGTAATATGTTTAACATACCTAGTTTCTCTAGAATTCTTGAATTTACTAACTGGATTCTTTGCATAAACAAAATACCTAATCCTAAGTTATAGTTTAATCTCCACATTCAACAAGAATTAAAATTATTGTGATTTCTTTATTGAGCTGAACATGAATACAACTAACATGGCGACAGCAGACATTCCTATCGAACACTTCTATATAGCGATATTTTTTCAGAGAGGCGGAGAAAGTGTTACAGATTGTTGATCAAACTGGCGTCTTTGTTTTGCATTCTAATATTTTGCACTGTTAATCGTATCGAAACCTTTTTCTAGAGCGATTTTTTTTTGGGAGTGAACAAGGGTGGATTCGATTCAATCTTGTATCGTAAATTTCGGTACGAAGTATTCCAAAAAGATGGATATTTTCTGAAATAATCGTCTTCAAGTTTTCGGGAAATATTTCTTCAGGTCTCGGACTTTTATTGAATTTTAGAAGTTGAATTGTGTGACCAACCTAACTTCTTAACGTTTTAGACCCCTCTGTTCATAGTTATTATAAAATCTTAACAATTTTACATAAAAATATTATGATTGTCCAAATCGATATTACCAATGGTTCTCAAGTAAATCTTTAAGTTATTAAGCCAAAAATTTCAAAACTATGTTTACCAGTTTAATAAACGCTTAACAATTTAGGTTATTAATAAACTGCCAATTGAGCTTTGCAGTGTTTAATTAGTAAAAGTGGTGATTGGAAATTTTAATACACAACATTATTGCAACTCATAAAATGGAGTCATATTCAAACACGGAAACTACATATAAGCACTTTATGTACGCGGCGGGCGGAGTAATTATTTTCAAATTCAATTTACTCGAAAACTATTGGTAATATCGATTTTGACAAACATAACATTTTTTATGTAAAATTGTTAAGATTTTATAAATCTATAAGAAAATTGTAAAAAATAAATAATAAAAAAAAACCTTCATCAACCTAAACAGGACGCTTATGATTTGCATGTCGAAAAACGGAGTAGCACATTTAATTTAACATAATAAGTTATGTAAGACTCATACATTTTTCTCTATTTATTTTCGACCGTTTTGTCAATAACAGAAAAAAAAACAGTTTTGTTTAAGCTCTTTTAGGGACACATGACTTCCTCAGGGTGCGTTTTAGGGCATATGTTAATAGGGACTTTTTGGCTTATTTTAACGAGTTCTATATACAGTAGAAGTTTGGAACTCTATTTTAGAAACATGCTGTTGAGTTCTCCTACATTGTTATTTTTCAAGTTAACATACTCGAAACATATGAAATACCTACATTTAAGACGACACGTTAAGAGGGAAAAGTAAGAAGTTGTGGGTGAAATGACTTTTTACTCACAAAAAAATCTTGCGAACTTTAAAAGATTTACGAAAATTTCCTTATAAATGAAAACAGAAACTTTTAATCCTTGAAGTTATTATTATTTGTTTAATTTTAGTTGACGCTATATAAAGTTTTTTATTTTCGCTTTGAAATGATTGCACATGTTTGTATATTGGAAAAAAAATTTTTTTGTCAAATATAAATATTTTATATAAAATTTATAAGTCAATTTTGAAATATTTTTTTCTTTCCTATACACCATTTATTTAAAAACTAATAATTTCAGGCAAAATCCAATGTTGTTCTGTTGATGTAGATTAAACTTTAATAAACAATTGATTAAAACATCATAATTGTGAACTTTTGTCCATTCTAGTATTTACACACCAAACTGACAGGAAAGTACCTAACATAAATATTTTTAGTATCTGAAAGGGAAATATAACGGTTTACCAACATTTCACTTATTATATCATCAATGTTTTTAAGAATTAAACAAAAAGAAGTTTTGAAATTACTTGCAAAATTTAATATCTATGTATGTTTTAGCTTACTTTTACAAATGAATTAATCCAACTTCTTCTTTGATTCCTTTCACCAGAAGATCGATTCATAATGAGAGCAAGTTCTAAAAAAAATTTCGTATGTAATGACGGACGTCGGAAAACATGTACTTGTTTTTAATTTAATAATGTTGCAACAAAACATATAAGCATTATATTTTTCAACTAACTTCTATGATATATTTTAAGCATAGATATTTATTTCTTTACAATCGAAAATACAGCATATAATCGCTAATATTTATGGGTGAATATGAATATTCCCTAATTTCATGTAAATGCCCAAATTATTCCAAAGAATATGGAAAAATGAATAAAAAAATCACATAAGACTTTCACAAGACGGATTTAGCTGCCACAAGATACGTACAATTTGTTTTTCTGCAAAAGACCCTTACAAGGATCAGTGAAACGTGGAGACTTTTATTAATATGATATGATATGTTAAAATAAATAAATAAATACTCCAGATTCGGAACCTCTGTGTACTGATTCTCTTGAAAATCCTAGATGTCAGTCTTACATCTCGCGTCTTCAAATAAATACTAGTTCAAAAAAATAACGCTCTGACGCTCTCTAAATCCGGAGAAATCAGAACGAACGACTTTATTATAACTAACGGTTGGGATACCCAGAGAAGTCTACATTTCTAGTAATTTCTCTAAGAGGTCCAGAGTTAGAACTTTTTCAGTGCATTCCTGTGGATCAACAATGACTGAGTCAACGAGTCAAGTATACCAGGTGCAATTGCGTGGGAAAACACAAAACTCTGGTAAAAGTTTGCAAGAACTCATAGCAGACATTAGTCGTTTAACACAGTTAGCGACCAATGGGTTCATAAAACTTAATAAATTGTATTAGAAATGGAAGGAATAGAAAAGAAGTTCTGCGGCCTCCATTAGAAGTAGAAGCTATCATGGGCATGTCCAAACCAAGGGTACAAGTAGTATTCGACTGTCAGAAAGAATCAGAGCCGTTTCTTGAGGAAGTACTATCCAAAATGAACCAAATACTTGAGATAAAGCAGAAACGAAGAACCAGTGGCATATGTTATAGCTGTAAACGTATAGGGCATTTCTAACTGACTGCAGGGTGAGATTACCTGGTGGATCACCAATTAGAGTAGGCAAACGCAACTATACCACCACCATGAACAGCTCTCCAGTCGGCATAAGGGTGGACTGTTGAGTAATCCACCACCAGCCCCAGGAGAGTACCCATCCGACAGGTTCGTGTGTAGGTGAATGAAGATTGGACTACAGAATAATGTATACAGGAACAAATGACTGACCCAGATATTTAACCAGTCCTATCACTCAAGAAGAGAGGACCACGATGAGACGAGGTAACATTTGGACATTTGGAAGTCCTGAAGTCGTTAGCTTAATGGGACTCTCTAAAAATAGATAATGTAATGTTAAAGAGATTTTGGGAAAGCTATGATGGCAGAGATACTAAGTTCCAACTGGTAGTCCCAAAGAAAATGGTAAAACTTATCCTGACTGAAGTACATAATAAGATTACAGGAGGTCAACGCATGAAAAAAATTCTCGATAAAAGATATCACTGGGTAAATTACTTCGAAGACGTTTGAGCCTGGTGCCGGAAATGTGACACTGTACAGCCAGTAAGGGTTCGAACACCCAGACCAAGGGCAGAATACAGCAATAGAATTTGACCGTTTCTTTTAGTAGAATTGTCATTGATGTCACCGGTCCATTTCCCGAGCCGGAGGGGTGAAAAATACATTTTGTCGTAAAAAATTACCTCAGCAAATGGCCTGAGTCATATGTTATTCCCAATCAAAAGGCAACCACGATGGTGACGGTGCTGGTAGACCAGCTATTCACTATATTTAGGGACGAGTTGAAGTTACTTTCGGACCATGCTCGGAATTTTTAATTCAAAGAATGTGAAACGGTCTGTACGATGCTAGGCATCAAGATAACAAAAACCACAGCATTGCATGCTGGACCTTGGAAAAACATCTATCCAAAATCGTCAGCTATAATCAGCGTGATTGTGATTATTGGACTATCATTCACCCGTACAGTACTGCATATGACTGACTGCAGCCAATGTACTATTCGGATTTTCTGTCTTCTGTGTTGTCCGTTCAGGTGTTGTATAAACCTGAGGTAATCAAGCACCAATCAAATTCGAAGTTAGACAGAGATAGATACTACTACTCGATTTTACGATACATTTTTCTTAGGAACTCACGTACCTACTCTACATTAAAAATTATATGTATGGTCATATTACACTGAATTGCAAAAAACGATTTTTGCTAGAGTAGTTATTCGCCACTGACGTGTCTTTCAGAGACATGACGTGGTTCACAATGTCTCCATTTATAAACAAGAAATGACGCCTTGGTTAGGACCAATTCGCCTAACACCGTCTATTTTACGCTAGCCTTTAAGAACCTAGGTACAACTCTCCTTTTTTAATTACGAGTGAAATGCCTTTATTCAGTGAATACTAAGAGCGTGTCACCTGCAAAATCTGAATAAACTACTTAAAATACACCACACAATTGAACATTAACAAAAAAATATATAATTTGAATATTAAAACAAGATAAAAATATTTAAATTACCTTCGACAAAAAACTCTTTTGTGTACCTGCTCCTCTTGAGCAGGTCTAGTATTTAAGTGCCACCTATCTAACAGACTTAGACTGTTCTGAATCTAAACCATCCAGAGACCCACTCGTCGGGAGTTAAAAATTACGATTCATGACTTCATTCGTTAAAGAAAGGAATGAATCTATCGACTTTTATCCATGCAAATTACAAAAGTACAGTCAAATAAACATGTTGCACCTCTATATTAGTTAATTAAATACATAAATAATAAAATACGTTAAAAACTTGAATTGTGATCACTTAAAGGAAGTTACATGGTACGTTTGTAGTTCCATACTAGTAGTTAGCAACAAATAAAGGCGAGTGTATTCGTATTCCAAACCTGTCACGTTTAGGAACTACATACTAGTCAAAAGTATTCATACTGCATACTAATGTTCTCACCTGTTACGTTAAAATTCCATGCTATCCACACACTCTTTTCCTTCCCTAATTTACTGTTGGCTTTCCTTACTTGTTATCCTAGGTGCTACGTTCAGGCTTCTATACTAGTCCATACTTATATTCCGAACTTTAGCATACCTGCACCACTGAAGCAGGTCCAGTATTTAGGTGTCACCTGTACTACGGACCTACTCAAACATATGCAAAAAAATTAATCAAAATCCCAGCTGTTTTGTTGTTCTATAATCCGATCGCAACGCCATCTTCCTGGCTCAGTTGTGGATCTAAACCACCCAGAAACCTAGTTAAAAAAATACAACAAAATTCATCAAAATCGATGTAGCTATTTAGGAATTTAATTTTAATTCTATAACTTGATTGCTGCGCGACCTATCTGGTCCAACTGTGAGTCTAACCATTCCGACACACCAATTTTTTCAAAATCGGTCCAGTAGTTTAAAAATAGTTCAAAAAAGATTAAGTAAGCTTTTAAACACAAAAAAGGATTCAAAATCGCTCCAGTAGTTTAGGAATTATCATACCAAACAAATTAATTAACCTCACAAATAAATAAATCTTCAAAATTAGAAGTTTTAATAAACCATAAATAAATATACATAAATTTAAAGATTTTACAATTAAGTAACCACATAATTGATATTGTTGATTTAAAAAACCTGTTTTGTTTGAATGCATTATTATACTTCTAATAGTTCGTACATATCAAACAAAAGTAAACCAGTAATTTGTTATTTGCTGACATTATTATATTACAAAAAATTATTGTAAATATGAAAATAATACTGGTATTCAAGGGTGTATTTTCTATAGTTTTCAAAGAGAAGTAATTTTGTGTATTAGAAGAATAAGTAACCCATATTATAAACTTTGATCGCAGAAATCGACATTTTGGTTAAGAAGTGTTTAGTTTGGTCTCCTAGAATTATTTGATAGAATATTTTCGTTTGTTAATAGGAATATAGTAGCAAGCAAGGGGGATTTTTATCAGCAACAAACTTCGTCCCGTCTGCTTAACGGAATATTTCACTTAAAGGGAAATCTATCCTACTACAATTTGAATTCGTTTCTTTATCTTTCTCACAATAGTCCAGGCTAGTGGGAAAGTTGTTCTTAATGAAATGGATAAGCATCCTCAAGCACTGTTACTGTCTTACAAAAAGTTATGGTTTAATCTATTGAAAATTAATTCCTCTTTAATAAACTTTTTTATGAATTTCTTAAATATTTATAATTTAATTTGTTAATGGCTATTGCAATTGTTAATATGCGGTCTAGACATTTTCTGGACGTCAGTCGAAATTAATCCGCATCCATTTTGCTAGCAGGAATTGATCCCTTCACGTGTCTAGACAATACTATTTTTTATATTTCACTAACTTCTTTGTGGCTTTCACCGTCTATCCGTCCCTAATTGTCATTCCTTTTTATCATGACGTATTTTTTTCCAGATTTCATCCTTCCATTGCTTCTTATAACTCATTTTGCCAACTTCCCCGTTGTCATCACTTCTTCCGTCGTTCGAGGGCTACCCGTTGTAGTACTCTTCAGAGCTATCTTTTGTTTTCTATCCATTTTCAATCCAAGCTAATTATTTTTTGTCTATCTGTTCGGTTACATTGCCGTTTGAATTTCTTTCTGTTCTAATACATTTCCTCCCAATCCTTCCTCTTTTATATCCATATAGAACTATTTTTCCACTACACAATATATCCGTTTTTGTAGTTAGAGTTTTCTCCTGGAGTAGAAACTGAATTCTGACTTTCATTAAATTCGTTATGTATCTCTATTCTATTCCCTGGTTGATTGCATCTAACTCCTAAATATTTTCATTTCCCCACACCTTTAATATTTCCGTTGTGCCGCTTCAGGTCTGTGATTGTTTTCGAATTTTATTAAATATTGAGATTTAGATAGGCTCATCGTAAAGCTCAGTTTATTGTATTGTTTCCTGATCGTATATTCAAGAACGTCAGGATCTTCTGCCACAAAAACCTTGTAATCTGCGAAGTTCGACCTGTTAAGCGATGGGTGGCACCACGCGACTGTTGGATTAGGACATACCCTTGTCCCCCAGACCTGTTTGGATTTTATATAGATAATTACATTACTAAGTATTTATAATATTGACATAACAACAATACATTGTATGTTTATAGTTGTATTACTATAAAATTTCACTGTTATAGTCGTATATAAGTTCATCATGATTAACGCACGACAGTCCAAACGAGTATTTAGCGGACAATTGTATTTCTCAACCGACGCATGATGTCAGTAATCCCCTAATAGATCCAAAATATATTTTAAAGAGTGTGAAGATATGCATCCCTGTCTCCGGCCTTTTCTCCTTACAAAGGAAGGGGTTATTTCATTTCCTGTTTTTAAACTTGTGTGGAATTTTGTTCAAAATATATTTTTCGCTTGGACCAAAGTTGTATTGCTTACTACATTCTTTATATCTTTCCACATTCGTGAGATCCGTGCGCTGTCGTATGTTTTTTTTCCAGGTGCTTCAAAGTCTTCGGGATCTCTCTCTCTTTGTTTGAGTCCTTTTTGCCACTACGATTTTAAGCGTAAATATGTTGTCGAGTGAGTATCGTCTAGCTGTAACGACTGCTTGTTCCTCTGGTTGTCTGTTCTGAATGTCTGCAACAATCAGGTCCTTAAGCATCCTAGAATAATTTTTTACCAACGTAGGGGTAACTTCATCTACAGTTTGCTTTTGATTCTGATTTGTGGATTGGTGACATCTATGAGTTCCTTATTCTTCTGGAATAGTAGTCTCTTTTAAAATGTTGTTTTAGCTGCTCGTCTAATCTCGTCTAATGCTAATGAAATATTTGTTCTATTTCATTGTACCACCAGCTTACATATTAAGAGTTTCCTTGCCTTTTTTGTATTCATCTATTGTTGATTGATCCTCCAGGGTAAGTTTTTGTTCCAGTCTCCGTGAGTATAGCGTTCGTAAACTGCCAGCTTGATACCAGGTATGAGAATCTCTATGTGAGCAAAAAATGTATTCATTTTTCTTTATTCGAATTCTTCTGAAATATTAACGGCGCTGTTAGTAACTGCCTCATCATCATTCCTGTTCATTACTTGACTAATGCCACCGCGTTTTCGCGATGGTCTCCTCTTGATTATTTTCTGTGGGGCTTTTTAAAATCAATAATTTTGATGATTTAAAACACCGAATAACCTAAGAAATTAATTAAATCAGCGCAAAAATGTTGCAAACTTTGTCGAAGAATTTCAAAGCCATATTTTTTTGTCAAACAATGAATGACTGGGTATCATTCATTTGAGCATATGACTTATTGTAAATATTGTTAATTACTTCTTACTCTAATAATCAAACAATTGGAAAATTATTTTTCTTGTTACTAACGCCTAGAAATCAAAAATTGAAACCCTTTTAAACGCGATTTCACACGCTACTCCTTTACATTTAAAATTTTTTAGTAGTTATTACTCCTAGGGGGTTGAAGGGCTAGGTAAAAAGTTTTAATCAAAAATTTTAGTTTCATATATGATTGATTAATTAATTTTTTTGTTTAATTGTGTATAATTCTTTATTACAATTAAGACATAGAAATTTATACTGGTCCTTCTAGTCTAGTTCATAAATCCAATACCGTATTAATTCTTGCCACTGATTTTATAGGTAACATAAAGTTACAGATTTTGATGATATCCATTTTATTGTAGAGTCTTTACAAATAATACAAGTTTCTACTGTACATCAGTATAAAACACAATTTTTTTATTGTAGGTAGGTATGATTCAGTGCCTGAATAAGCTTCAGTGTAAGTGAATTGCGTTTACATTTCTCTTTTTTATGAATTAGTGTACTTAGACGAAAATTAACACTAGTTCGACGCATATTTCAGTTGGTAATAAATTACCATCAAGTGTAGGTTAACACCCTCAAAGATAAGAAGACACTATGTAATAATAACAAAATTGCCGATTAAGTTAAACCGAGATATCTTTTAAAACACGTCATTGGTGTAATTATCTTTTTTGTTTTGTTGATAAAATAAATATTTTAAATAGCCGCCTGTAGTTTGTTTATTATCATTCGGTGTATTGGTCACCGCAGTAGAATAAATTATTTCATCATTTAAAATATTAACCAAAAATTGAGTATCTAAGACCAGCAATATTTCACAAATATAGGAGAACGCTTAATATCCTATGAATATCTAGTCCGAACGAAATAGCAAAATGTCATGCAAAATGGTAAATGGAGTTTCTAGACAATACGTATAATAATTGTATCTATGTGCATTATCTCAGAAAGTTGTGGATTTTTTTTATAGATAAGCGAATGTTGAAAAATGGGTTTTTTGCAGGTTTTTTCTTTATATCTTCGTTCCTATAGCTTATAGAACAAAAGTTAGTTAATAAAAGTTGTTTAAAGTAACATTTTCTACAAGATGGATGACAGGCAATTTTGGAAAATACTAAGATTTTCTCCAATATGTGAGAGTATTAAATTTATTATTTGATGCAGAAGAGTTACTCTTTTCCGGAGTTCATTAACAGAGCAACAATTGATTTGTGCGTTAAAAAAATGAAAATTGTACCAGCTGATAAAATCTGAAATAACATATGTAAATGTTTGAAATTGTTTGTGCGTATAAATGTAGAACACCTTTATCATGTACAATGGTAAAAACTAATTGTTTTTGTGTTGTAGTGTTTTTCTATTTCACCAATAAAAACACTGTAAACAAAGTTCAGCCACGTGGTAAGTTTTTAATATATTCTAATTCATTAAAATGGAAATGAAAGATATTTCCCAGAATTTTAATTTATGCTTTCGAAAATCTATTTGTAGAATTAACAAATGTTAAAAATGGACCCAGAAATTTAAAGTTGTTCATACGAATCTTAATTTTGAAATCAAAACAACGCTTTAAATCAGTGAAAAAATATTTAAAAAAATCATTTTGACTACTATACAGAATAAAGGTATCCTAACTTGATTTACCTACCCAAAAATCCAGACATGTTTCTTCATTCTTTCAGATTTGGCACTTGCTACAATTTTCAGATTTTTTTAGCAAACAATTAATTACTGATCTGGCCTATTCTCGGGAGAATTAACTACTTTAAAGAAAATGACTTTTTTCAAAATTAGTACAAAATAGGTATACATTTTCTCTACCAAATTTTAAAAAATTCACATTTCTTCGAAAATATCGCTTTTTGAGAAAATGTGTTAATTTTCAAAAATCTGATGGCTTCAACTTTCTAGAACATTTTATTCTAACCAACGTTTGTAAAGATTTTGTTCTGCAGTCGATAGCAACGAAGTTGAAGAAGAAAACTGAAAAATGTCGATTTTTTGATCTCTAATTGTTTATAAATAATTTTCCACAACTTTTTGTCATGGCGCATGTAGATAAACTTATTATAGGTAGATATTGTCTAGAACCCATTCCTAAAAACATTATGTTTTTCAAATGTTGTCATAAGATAATTGAATTTATGTCATGGAAATCATCATCTTGGACAAGAGGCAAAACTTTTTTTCTGTTGTAGCACGTTTATGTTTTTATGTGCAGGAATAACAACATCACACTTGCAGTAAAGTCTGTAAATGTCAATAATTATAAACGTTTTGTTTCGGACGGACGAATAACAGGCGCAATTGTCATTGCTACTTAATTAAAATGACCAATTTGGTAAAGAAAATCCATACGCAATATTTTCAAAAAAGAATGTGGGCTCGTATAGTTAGAACAAGGTCATATTTTTAATAGGAAATTAAAGTTGTGAAATGTATCGGAACGGCATTGTTACAGTTCTCATTTCAAACCCAAACAGATTATCCAAGCGAAAACATATCGTTCCAATCCAACGAAGAAAATATTTTCTGAACACTGTATTGATGAATCGGTTGCCTGTTTGATCATGAAAAAATTCTCAACCGGCATTAGGTCCTTGTCAATTTGAGACATGAAATTTAAATTGTATAATATATTATAACCTATTAATAACTTATATGTATAGATTTTTGAGGTTGACCCACATTATATTAAACCAAATTGAATCATACGGCTGTAATGAAGCTAAAATTTTAATAAACCGGCCTTTCAGATAATACTAAAATGCTCACAGTGTATCATTTCAATTTGTTGGTTTCTCGAAAATCTTCATTTAATGATCAATTTTGATACGATTTCTTAAAGTTATAAAGTACCTATAGAAATGTTTATTTTCATATTTCCTGCAGAGACTTCAATCTTTAGATAATTCTCTTCGTTATCTGTACTTAGAGTAATTTAGATTACAAATCACCAATTTTTAGAAGTTTTGTTTGTCTGTCTTTCTGACCGAGCACGCATCAAGCAAAAACTACTGAATGGATTTTAGTAAAATTTGCTGTAAAGGTACCTTAGCAATCCAGTTAATATACTTTTTATCGCCATAAAATATTTGATTGAGAAGAAGAAATAGAACCTAATAAAAAAAAGCAATTTAATTTTTATAAATGCTATCTGCCAGCCCTAAGATGCATCACGCAAAAACTACTTAATGAATTTTGATAAAATTTTGTGTTGAAGATATTTCAGTACCTGTATTAATATACAGGATACCGTTCACCGTGAGGAAATAACTCATTTCGTTCGGCAAATAGAAAAATAGGGAAAGTAAAATAAGGTATTTTACCTGTATTAACATGCGGGATATTTTATTTTCTTTGCCAGAAAGTAACTCATTTGACTAGGAACATAGATAAACATATGAAGGTATCTACTGATTTAAAAGCTGCCCATTGGCATAAGTACGCATCACATTTTGATGAAATTTGTTCTGGATGTACTTTAGCACCTTTTGAATAATATATAGGACAACAAGAACATATCTTATTAATATTAAAAAAAAACAATACACATATCAATAAACAAAACAGAAATTGGAGATAGTTTGAATTTAAAGAACAGGCTATTTTTTTCAAAATCCAACCCCTAAGAGGATGAAATGCGTAAGGTTTGTACGAAGAAACTCAAGCTGCTGATCTTGGCAAAATTTGGTTGGCAGCTCTAGTATTTGTGATATAGTTAAAGGATTTTTGTAAATTCGACTAAAGAGATGGAAAAGGGCTGTAAAAATTGTTAGGAATAGTTTTTATGTAGTTATAAGTATTGTTTCGACTGGAGATTACTTTTTGGTTTATGTTTACGAAATCATTTTGTTTATCTTCATTTAAATTGACAACGTATAGGTACATGACTATCTGTATAATATGTAAAGAGGAAAAAATGTTTGTTTATTTATGTGTTTATAAAATGCAAAGAAATACAAAATGCTGAAACGTTAAAAGTGGCATAATGTCAAAAAGACAAAAATGTGAAATTATAAAAATTGCAAAAATGTGAAAATTGATAAAATTATTGAAAACTAGCCGTTACCCGCGTACGGAATGTTCAAGGCTTCGCAAAAACTTATGAAACATATGGGTTATCCTATATCAAAAATTTTTAACTTGTTTGAACCACTCTACTTAACCATAAATCCACCAATCCTGAATATATTTCACCTAAACTGCAAGTACTTATAGGCCACCCAATATAACAATTTTATTCGACATTTTTTGAATCACCTTGAATAACTGTAACTCTACTTCACCCTATATTGCAACCATCCGGTATGCTGCTGTTTATTTGTCACCCAATATAACTTTTTGGACACCTGACTATAACTCTTCTCTAGCCTATATTTCAGCTATGCAACTGCTAATGGTCTACGCTGTATACAATTATTCCTGATATTTTTTGAACGACCGTTTAAAGTAAAATTTCTCTATGATTTAATCAACCTTTATATGCAGCTTTTTCTCACATTGTGTTAAACACTCTAAAACTATAATCTTGCTTCTCCCCATATTTCAGATATTCCATATAGTAGAATGCAACTGTCTATGATCTACCCTATATAACTTTTTTTTTTAAACTTTTTTGATCCATCCTAATCGAAATGATGTGGAACCCTTCGTGAGTCACAAATATAAAAACACAGTTTTGCACCCTAACACCAAACTTTTATTTAAACCCTCACCCAAACTGCAACTGCTTATTGGCCACCCTATACAACAATTTTATTCAATATTTTTTAACCACTTTGTATAACTAACTCTTCTTCCATTTACATTAAAACCATCCTGTATACACCGCTGCCAATGTGTCAAACATTACAAGTTATTTTTGAACCACCCTGTATAACTATACTTTTACTCTACAAAATATTTCAACCACCCTGTATGTGCATCTGCTTAGGGGCAACCAAATATAAAATTTTTAAATACTTTCTTATCACACTCTATGAACTATAATTTTACTTCGATCTACGTATCAGATATTACATATACGCTCATGTTCTATCCTACAAAAAAAATTATCCAACCTGTTTGAATATAAATCTACTCCACCCGCTATTTCAACCACGTTGTATTTGCAACTACTTATCGGCCACCCAGTATAACTTTTTTTCTACCACCCTTTGTCAAACATTACAACTTATTTTTGAACCACCCTGTATAACCATAATTTTACTCTAGAAAATATTTCAACCACCCTGTATGTGCATCTCCTTAGGGGCTACCAAATATAAAATTTTTAAATACTTCTAATCACACTGTATGAACTATAATGTTAGTTCGATCCATGTTTCATGTATTGCAGATATGCAACAGATCATATTCTATCTTACAAAAAAATATGTTCAACCTGTTTGACTATAAATCTACTCCAGCCGCTATTCCAATCACCTTGTATTTGCAACTACTTATCGGCCACCCAGTATAACATTTTTTCAAATATATTTCACCAAAACCGCAACTGCTTATAGAGCACCGAAAATAACAATTTTGTTCAACACGTTTTTGAATCACCTTGTATGTATTACAACTACCCTGTATACGCTACTGCTTATTGATTAACCAATGTAACATTTTTTAAATAATTATCGTAACATTTCTACACCCTATGTTTCAACTATCCTATCTTTGCAACTTATTATGAACTACGCTATTTTACATTTTATCCTTTAAACCACCCTTCATTTACAACTTTTTCTAACCTTGGTTGAATGACACTGTATAACTATAACTTCACTGCGCACCATACTTCAGGTACTCTATATATGCAAGTGCTATATAAGAAAATTTTTCTAGCATTTTTTACCCACCCTGTATAATTCTAACTGTAAGCCACCCTATATTTCAACAACCTTTTATATGCAACTACTTATTTCCCACCAAATATAACATTTTTGTAGGACCCTGTATCCTTAGAACCCTACCTCACCCTATATTTCAAGTATCCGGTAAATGGAACAGCTTGTAGAACTTACCATTACTTTAAAATATTTTTAAACCCACCTGTATAGCTGTAATTATACTCCGCTACATATTTCAACCTTCCTATATATGTAACTACTTGTGGATATAAAACAAATTTTTAACTACAACATTAACATAATTCCACTCCATCTTATATTTCAAACACCCTGTATAAACAAGTGCTTCTAAGCTGCAAGTACTTATTGGCCACCCTATATTTCAACCATCCGTTAAATGGTAGATCATACCATTATTTTAAATTATTTTTAAACCCACCTGTATAGCTGTAATTATACTCCGCTACATATTTCAACCATCCTATATATGTAACTACTTGTGGATATAAAACAAGTTTTTAACCACAACTTAACCACAACATAAACTACAAGTCCACTCCAACTTATATTTCAAACACCCTATATAAACAACTGCTTCGAACATGACTTTAACCCATTTTGTTATCTTATGAACTAACTGCTTACCTTACATTTTTTAAGTTTTTTTCTACCCTTTTTCAACCACTTGGTATATGGAACTGTTTATGGCCCACTCAATATAGCTTTTTTGGACCACCCCGTATAACTAATTCCACTTTCCCTTATTTCCACCACACCAAATATAAGTTTTTTTAGATTTTTTATATCCATGTAATTCTACTCTGCCCTAAGTTTCCTATATACAGAACACCCTGTAAAATTACACTTGATATATGTTGATTTTTGTTAAATCGAAAGATGTAACATTTGCACATTCCGAATTTTGAATAAAAGCTAAGCTGATGCCAGTATCTAATATTTGGTGCGTACCTTGGAACCAATTGAGTAATTGAATTACCCAACATGGTAGAAGTTTTTTCGCTATATCTACCGTTTATATCAATTTAAAGAGATAAAATATCTACCAGATTTTAAGTCAAACTATAGGCTTCGCAACAACAAAAGATTCAGCAAAATCAGTTAAGTAGTTCTTACGTGATGCCCGAACAAACAAACAAACAAACAAGCAAACAGACAAACTTACAATTTTATAATAGTATAGATTTCTAAACCATAAAAAAACAAATGTCAAAAATATTAGCGATTTCATAAATATTAATAAGATATTAGAAATGAGCTGATTTTTTCACCGCGAGCGAAGAGAACGGCTCAGCTAGTTATCGAATATTTTGCAATAAAATAAATTTATTACCGAATTATTTTAAGTGCCAGAAAATACAATGGTAAATTCAAATGTTTAATAAGAAATGATAAGTTTATCGATACAGAAGTGTACTAAAAATCTATAACGTAGAATTGAATAGAATAATGGATTGTCCATTTAAAATAGAACAGTTAAGGAGCTCTAAATTTAATTGTAATTTTGTTTCTTTATTTCTCACCCTGAATATTTTCACCATAACTCTATTAATTACTCTTAACGCATGGCCAAACATAAATATATTCAGCATTCCTACAGCTACTCTCTTCGAGGTGTCATTCTTTTGTAGGCAAGACAATACATATAATATATATTGTTTCTATTAGGGAACTTTCATTAGTTGCGCTTTTCACAAGAGGATGTCCTCTCGAACACTTATTTATGTATTTGATACATGTCGGTTATTTTTTTAAATCTACATCTTGCTTTCAACACTTACTTTCATCTGTCTCTGTCTTCCTAATCTCTCCGTGCAATCCTCTTGTCTTCATTGCTTCACATACTTTGTATCTTCAGGATTTTCTTGGGAGACCAAGTTGTTTTCTGCTTGCATACTAGATTTGTATCGGCTTGCGTGACATCTTCTGATGTGACTACAGCTGATTCTCCAATATTCCAGCTCCGTTGTTTTTCCGTTGTGCTCCGATCAGGATATTCTAACGCGCATTTTGAATGATTTCTTATTATCTACAACTTTTCCAATAATGGAATTAAAATCACTTCGTCACTTTTCGTATTTTATGTTTAAATAATTTACTCAATAAAGGTCTAAATATCATGCAAATTATGATATGTGAACAATTACTTAAGTGAAGCATTGGCGGTTTCCTGTTTAATTTTATGTCACTTAAAAAACTCTATGGAAGTGCCGAAAGTTTAATGGATTAGTCCCTAACAATAAGGGAAATGATAAATTTGCACATTAGATGAGTAGTGCGCTTAGGAATTAATTTAAATCTCTGACTTCTGTTAAAACATTTATGGCCAAAATGTAATTTCACCAGTTATTCAATTTTATCTTAGACACCACCTATTTCTGAAAACAACTCACTTCAATTTCCCAAACAATCTAGAATTTGAATGTAAATTATCGTATATTCTGAGCCATGAAATAGAACTTTTATGAATACTAGCTGTCGCCCAGTGGTCGAAATTCGACTAATTGTGTCAATATCTCTGGCAGGTTAAGTAACATGAAAATTTTATCGTGACATT
The DNA here is from genome assembly GCA_034190945.1 of Octodonta nipae. Lineage (NCBI taxonomy): Eukaryota > Metazoa > Arthropoda > Insecta > Coleoptera > Chrysomelidae > Octodonta > Octodonta nipae. Next base: position 173,277,277 of record CM067216.1, read on the forward strand.
CTATCCTAGGACTTTAGGGAGAACAGCAATTACACAGAACGGATCCAGATTCGGAACCTCTGTGTGATAGTTTCCTCGAAAATCCTAGATGTCGGTCTTACATCTCGCTTCTACAAATAAGTAACGAAATTCAAGTTTTTTTCAGATATAATTCATAGAACTTTATTTGTGTTCAAATTCGTAATTCTTAATTTAATATGACAACAATTCAACCGCTAATGGGCTACCCTACATATTTTTGAACCACCGGGTAAACCATTCTTTCTGTATATGCCACCGCCTATGACCCACCATATTTACTCTTTTTGTTTATGAAATTTTTAATTATCTTCTGTAACTATAATTCTACTCTGACCTATATTTCAATCATTATATATATGGAACTCTTCGTGGTCTACTCTATAAATCATTTCCTTTTCTAACATTTTTTATCACCATCCTGTATATCTATAATGCCTCTCACCCTATATTTCATCTTAACTATATATACAACTGCTTATGGGTTACATTTCCATTTCCGCCACCCTGTATAATTGTAATTCTACTGCACCTTCTATTCCAAGAACCCTGTAAATTCAACCGCTAATGGGCTTCCCTATATAATTATTTTATTAGTTATAATTGCACTCTTCTCTATATTTTAAACACTCTATATATGCAACTGCTTATGTGCCACCCACCAAAAAAATGATTTCTAACATATCTGGAATCGCCCTGTATAATTATAACATACAACGATTACTTTACCCACTAAACAATAACAACACTTGCATGCCACTTCCAGAAGTCCATGCTCTAAGTATATAACAGCATTGGTCCCTCTATATATAATTACTCAATGTTTTGAGTCTGGCGGCGGTGGCACATTCAGTTGTTTGGCATTGACATTATTGACGTAAATAATGAATTTTTATTATATTTTATTTAATGAATGAACCAATATTATAAATTAAGATTAGCATTCTGCACTGAAGGTCGTCAGTAGCTACTAAACAAAACAAAAATGAAGAAAATCGGTTGAGAAACAGAGGAGAAAATTGTACCTAATCGTTTTGTCTTTGCCTATTTATATATAGATTTTCGAACTGTCAATTTCTATATTGAAAACAGAAGTAGACAGAATACATTCAGAGGAAAAATCTTTCATAAAATCTGATGTAATTGATCGTATATCTAATCTAACATTCGCAGTATGGTTTATAAAAAAATCTACTTCTTTGTTTCATCAAGTGGGGTTTACAGTGACTTTTCTTACGCCTTATGAATAAAAGCTCATGAATGTGTTATAAAGTAACCCAAGAAGAGAAGTTGTATTTTTAATGCCTTGACTTTTTAAAAGGAGTTCGTATGTTCTGCATTATTTTTCAGACATAGGCGGCAAACGTGGGTAGCTATTTCGTATTAAAATATTTGCATGTTCTATTTGTGATTTGGTCTCCTTCGCTTGTTTACCAATTGAATTCAAAATGCCATACTTGGATTATGTTCTGGTGTTATTATGTATTATTATGTTTTAGATCTTAATATAATTTACAATTATTCATCTTCGGGTAGGAAACATGTAACAGTATACGTGAAACAAAGTATTAAATGTAAAATCACAAATAATTTTCAGTCAAATAAAGAACAAGGGGTTATCACTGTTAAACTACAACAAACAAAAACAACAATATTGCGTTGGAAGGTTTTTTCAGAAAGTCAAAAGCAAAAGTTATAGCAGTAGGTTTTCTAAAACATATGGGAAACATTTTTGATGAAGACTATATATCTGCCAAAGATACTATACCTACTGGTGATTTTAATGTATTAGAAAATACTGTAAAAACTAGAACACTGTTAAATAAAGCAGCTTCGGCAGGTTTCAAGCAAATAAATGTAAACGCAATGAAATATAATCCAAACTCCAGAACCATGCTATACCATGTTTATAGTTATGTTACATATGTTATAGAAACTATTTAGTGTATTCAAGAATAAGTAATCATGAGGCAGTTTGGTTACGAATAAATTGTAGGTATTATAAAGCTAAAACAAAACATTGTATTGAGACGAGAATTCATTCCATAATTCGTGGAAGCAGCATATATCGGCGAACTTGAAATGTTGTTCGTCTGGCGCATCGAGGTTGGCGGCTTGTTTTGACGAAGTTCTCGAAGCAGTCTAATCCATTAAGGAAATCTCTCGGCTGCTCTTTGACGTTCTGGAGAATTCCGAGAAGAAATATATAAATACGGAGAGCCAACGGAAGCATTCAGTCTGTATTATTGCCGTATAGTAAAGTTAAATTATAAATAGTTCTGTAAATACAAATTAAAGTAGTGGAATAAATTATAGTGAGTTGGACTGTGTTTTTAAATAACACCAAGAACTAAAGTGAATCCGAGTGTGAAAATAAATACATTAGAGTGGTGATAGGTGTAGGTGTATTTGTGGAACTTTAAAAGTGGAAATTAAATAGACTGACAATGCTTAAAGCAGTGAGTTTTGACCAATTGAAAGTGACGGATTTAAAAAAAGAACTGGAGCAAAGGGATTTAGAATGTAGCAACAAGAAAAGTGAATTAATACAAGGGCTACGAGGTGTCCTAATAAATGACACTTATTTGTTTGAAATTTCTTCTAATGAGGACATGAGTTTGCAATTAAAGAAAATGTAAGAAAATTCAGGGTCTTTAGAAAATAAGCTAAAACAGTACTAGAAAATTTTAAAACCATAGAAGATAAAAATTGCTAGAAAATACTAAGTTCTTAGAAGATAAGATAAAAAAAACCTTAAAATAAAACTCTAAAACCATAGAAAAATAGACGACAGACGACAAAAACGAAACGAGAATAGAAGAGCTAAAGCAGATAATGGAGGGTGAGATCAGCAAAATAAAAGAACTGGTAGTCACAATACAAGGGGAGAAATACAATCAAAATCTGAAAGCAGAAACAGCCCAAAACTAGTGGATTCGAAAATTGGACTCGGGGGGACAAGAAACAAAATGAAATCTCGCCCCAATTTAATGGAAAATTGTCATGGAGTAATTATCGGCGCCAATTCAAGGCTGCAGCAAAGCTAAATGGATGGACGATAGAGGAGAAGGCAATAACATTAACCCCGCCTTAAGACGGGAAGCTACAGATATTTTGCAAAGGTTGAATACCTCTGAGCAAGTAAACTACGAACAATTGATCAAACATTTAGAACTGAGGTATGGCCAGACACATCTACCACTCCCTATTGAAAAATCACCACCAGAGATCAAATGACTCCCTACAAGAGTATGAAGTTGATATTGCCCGTCTGGTTCGCCTTACCTATCCGGTCACACCGAAAAAGGTTATTGAAAGGTTAGCAGTCCAAGCGTGTTTGGATGGACTTTGGGACCACAAAGTCAGATTTCCTTGTCGGCGAAACTAAAAAAGGTCAATATAAAGGGACCATCGTCGATCTGTAGCCAACAAACCCCAACCAGGTTAACAGTGTCTTTGTAGATGATCTTATTAATAATAAGCAATGCTGCTGGAAACTGGTGCGACGAAAACAGTTATAAGGCCCAATGTGGTTTTAGACGACAGAATGATAAATCGAACAGTGGCAACTGCGAACAGCGACAGGAGAAGCAGCTAATGGTCATGTTGAAATAAAAGTTGAAATGGTCTTAGGAAATACAACATTCCAACTTTGGTCATTAGTGGCCGACATCGAAGACCAAGTCATCATCGGAATGCATGTCATGAGCTCCAAGGGATTCGAATTAAACTTTAAAGATGGAATTCTGCGAAGGAATAACGAAGAAGTGGTGCTCCATGTGAAAGATGACATATGCTTCGAGCATTTTAGCAGAGGATGTAAAGTTGAGGGACATCCTTAGAAACTACCAGGATATCTTCGATGTAAGGAACGGAAAAAGAGGACAAACTGATCTGGTGAAACATAAAATTAATACCGGGAACGCTCAACCTATTCGACAGTCAGCGAGAAAACTAGCCCTAGCTAAAAGAGAAGAAGCCTACAAGATAGTCCCGAAATGGGCGAAGAAGGTGTTATTGAACCATCCAGTAGCCCTTGGGCTTCTCCAGTTGTCTTGGTTAACAAGAAAGATGGTTCGACCCTATTTTGCGTGGACTATCGGCAACTATACCACTATACTATAAAGAAATACAGCTACCCTCTCCCAAGAATAGACGATGCAGTTCACTTCGTATATCTTGGACTTTTGTCATAGTGCCACAAAATGTATTAACACTCGTTTTGAAAATTGGCTTAAACCATGGACCCTCCGATGTTTTGACAGTGGCGGATCCACTCAGTGGAAATAAGTCATTTAATTAATATCAGTAAACTGTATACAGGTAAGCATCAACTTAATAAACCAATGAAAAAATAGACCAATATGAGCAGGCAATAGTTATGTAAATAAAAACGTTATAAACTGCTGAGAAACACATATAATAATAAAATTTACCATAATTGTCATCTCATGCTCCCACATTAAGAAAATTCTAAATCCGTCCATGTGCTTTGACAGCTATTGTCAGTGCACCGCTGGCTGGCTTTCGCATATTCGTATATTTAATGCAATGTTTGCTATTATTTTAAAGCAACTTATCGGCATTATAGTGAAAAACCAAGATAGACAAGCGGAATTTATGAACTTTCAAAATATCTTTAGTATATCCCGGTCGTACTACTCTCGTTAATACGTTGGGATGTGCAAAATAGCTCTCTAAATTATTTAAATTCGAATTGTTCAAAAACTACTTATTCAATAGTATCTATCGTGAGCCCATATAAACTTAATATCATAAACTATAGTTTTGACGATGACAAATATTCCAGTATTAGTAACCAGAAAAGTTAAAAAAATTTGAAAAAAATCCACATTTGAGCAGTTTTTCTCAGTTTACTCGGTAAAAATGATCCAATGAGGATGTATAAACACTCATTAAGAATGATTTCTTATTCTCTACAACTTTTCTGTATACATACGGCATTACGATTCCTCCTTTACTTTTCATTACATAAGCAAAAAACAAAAGAAATTTGTATTTTTTAGGTTTTTATTATTTAAATCGTTTAATTCTATGAGTTTACTGTTAAAATTTTAGCAATAATTATCTATAAACTGTTACTGACGTAATGATATAAGCGAATTGCTGTTGAATTTTATGTCCGAAAATTAGTTAAATGTTGCTCTTTAAGCTGGTGTTAAAGTGTATTCAAAATCTATTGGGAACTATAGTGAACAAAGGGTTGAAATCTATAGAGAAATAAAAAATGCAAGACCAATAAAACTAAAAATATGTTAAATAGAAATTTCTTAGAACAAAAATTATGACGCCGAGACTAAAAAACCTGTACATATACAGCTCTAAGAGTTTATTTGGAAAACTGGGCGTCAACATGTACAGAATTCCTACAAAAACAACCAGAATTTCGATTAAGGAAGATACATCTTAATGACCCTTTCCTTCTCACAAGATCGTTATATCGCGAACAGCTTGACAGTGTATTTTTTTACTATAACTATTCCACTTTGGAATCACAACAAATTCAATAGCAACGTATAGCCTAATAAATAAAATGTCTCTTGCTTCAATTTTGTGCAAGAACAAACAAGATTTCAACACAGATATCATTATTTCGTTTAATTAACTCATCATATGCTATCCAGATTTGTATTTTATGGATATTTCAAACTACGATTTATTTATACACTGAACAAAGAACGACGTAAACGGATTTAGCAAGAAAGCAAAGATAAATGAGGGGTTAACTCTGGAAAGGGTAAATACATTTCGCGTGGGAGGATGAAGTTATACTTGTGACGTCATAGACAACAAATAGCGTCGTTGACGTCACAGCTTTGATGTCTCTTCTCCTCTCACCAATTTGTGGGGGTGGATATCTCTTGATTCAAAATATTTATCAATAACCTGGAAATCTAGAATGACAGGCTAACTGAGCGGTGAACGAACAGAAAATGCCACCGGAGAATACCTTTGGACGTATCTATTTATTTCGCGAGTGATTTTTTTCTACGAAAATGTGTTTTATCCTGAATAAAATATTAAATTTTCAACGTAGTGGCGTCGACGCTACGGCGCTAGCGCACAACCCACGCATCTATCATTAAATACTTCGTCAGTAGGAAGACAGTAAAGATATTCACAGCTTGACGTTCACATGGGATTTTTCCGCTTTGTTTCGTTACATGACTCGGTTAATTAGGTCCTACCTAATAATAAGCATTTCAGTTGTATTCAATAATAATATTTAACGTTGTTTGTTCATTGTTGGAAAAACTTGGTCAGTATATTCCGAAATATCAAGAGTGCAAGTAAACGATAGCGATAGCGCTGCTCACGTCAAAATTTAAAACGCACGCGCCAAATGAATTCCAAACCATTCATTCGCTGGCCATTCAAGTTACGTTACTTCGATCACTCGATAGTTGACTCCGAGTATCCTTGAGTGAATGTTGTTGGGTATTGCATACAAGTTGTGTTGTCACATTTGAACATATTTGTGGTAAAATCAACGAATTGATCTCTCGGTGAAGTGATCGCGAAAGTCGCAGGTTTTGTGTTATTTGTCAATTTCGCGATTATGAGTACCGAATACAGGAATGCTGTGGCTGTTGAACTGGGCATGGAAGATTCTGGGAACAGTTGCGGCAGCAGTGTTGTTTCCGAAATTTTTTCCGATTCCGAAGGGGTACAAGTTTCCGACTTGGAGGCCGACAACGATTTGCATTTTCTACAGGTTGGTGAAAGGATTGTTGTTCGATTTATTTGCAGCGTATATTGTGGGTGGATAGCGCAAATTTATCCCAGACATGCGTGATGACGCAACAGGATAATAGATTTTTTTCAATATAACTAAAAACTACAAAAGAAATCATTACAAGTTGAACATTTTTGAAAATACATTTGCTATTATACACCCACAATATTGTAGCGCAAGAATTTAATCACATAATATGTAATCCTAACATCATAATTCAAATTTCAGGAATTCAAAAACATAACATTTTGCGGGGGTGGGGGGTAAAATACTCGTACTATATATTTTACTACAGAAAGTGTTCGTGTATTTGACTGTATGGATTCTTTGTTCAGGTTCTTTGCTCGTTCGAATAGAAAAAACGTTTGGATTTTTGTTTATGTGCTCATCGAGCGCATCTCAGATACTTGGTGGAATGTTTCGGTTTTTCGCAACTTTCAATTTCATTTTTCTAAATCAGTCATGCAAAACGAGGTAGAGCTATGCGATTCGTCTGCGACCTTGGGACCATATGTTAGGAATCAAATAGGTTTCGATTTGATAAATTTATATTCGTTAATGGAGTTAGGGTTGAGAATAATTAAATATTTGAATAGAATGTTTTAATATATTAGATTATAACTGTGTAAGTAGGTGTTAATTAAGGATTTTTTATAATTTGTTCTATTCCGGAACTATTTAACAGCTTGTTAATGTATTATTTTTCATTTTTGGTATTAAATTGGATAAGATAAAACGTTATTTTAACGTTCATATTGTTATACTTTTTTATTCGAAACGGTTAGTGACCTTGAAGTTTTCATTTTTTATAGTATGGTTGCTATGGAAACATCTTGATTTTTCAATTAATTGATTGATTTAATTCAATTAATTTCTAAAATGCCAAATTCGGTCCATACAACATATTTGTGAATTAGAGATAATTACTGAAACTAAATAGGAGAATGTGTTTTTACTTTCTAATAATCATTAATGGGAACAATATGAAATGGCTTTTTATAACTCAAACTTATTCATTTGGTGTATTGCAAATCTGGATTTTTTTCCAGTAGAATTGGTTAAATGGGAACCAAAATAGGTGAACTTTTCAACCAAGCATTGCGTCATTAATGATTAGAAGCTATAATAATGAGATGGTACCTAGAATGATAAAAATTAAAAATGTTCTTTCTTACCTACTTTTGCTGTAATCTGACTTATTAACCCAGTAGGTGAAGTAGGGTACTAATACTTCGTCCAAGAAAAATAGGTCTATGTAATATCATAAAGATTATAAGCATTTGTCGTATAAGAAACAATAGACCATATAATAGTTCATAGCTATGCTCTAACCTTATAGTTTTTACTTCTGGAGGTAGCATGAAATGCAGAAATATCGTGCCAATATTAAAAGAGAGGGCAATAGAGAGAACAAGAGGCCATTTCATGTAGGTCATTAGCTGCTTCTACCCTCCACGTGAAATAGCCTATTGCCCTCTCTTTTGCCCTCTTGGTACGACATTTGCGCATTGCAGGCTACTATATGCTCTAAGGCGCCAACTTATCACATATAAAGAAAATAGAAATTAGAGAAGGAACTAATAGGTGTGTATAGGGAATTTGAGATTTGCTACAAAATCGAGAAAAAAAAAACGAAATTTAAATAGAACGTGTAGGTGGTGAATATATCAAAAATTTTAGAACTTGACGCGAAATTTGTGAAAGGGAGAATCTAGAATGTGAAAACAAAACGTATTTACATAGCACATGAAATTAAGATAATATGATACAGTGGGTTTAGAAAATGCACTAATTAGTTAAAGGAATAGAAAAGGGGACGACATTTTTTTAAATATACTGAAGAAACTTCTAGAGTATTAGCTAAAACATACGTAAAAGAAAAATCCTTCAACTTGGTGTATTTACGAAAGCTGTCATAAAAGTGCAAATCTTAAACTAGTAACATTTTATGGACCAGCAGACTTTTCTTGGACTAAGACAATAAAAATAATATTTCAGAACATTACAATATTAAAGCAGTAAATTGTTGAAACTCTGAAAGATCCGGGGAAAAATTGAAAACTGAGCAATAACTAATGTTACCAATAAGGACATGTATCTATATAATTTCGAAGGAGTCCAATGCCAAAGTTATCCATTAGATACTCTACCTTTATTCTACTCTGTTTAGACCTTGTCATTATATGAAATTTTATTTTAATGTATAATTTAGGAGGTGTGACTAGACCATGTTGTTCTAAAGTACTTCTTTAGTTAACACCTAATCTAGTACATTTTCTGTAAGAGCGTATGTTGGTTCTCACAAGTTCCTCAAGGAATCAAAATATCTTCATTGGATCTCGTAGCGCAGTATTTTAAAAAAGTTATGGAAGGAGTTTCGACATAATGGGAACTAAAACGGAATATTTGTTTGTAAAGGGTAATAATATGGAATCTGACTACAAAGGTTTAAAATAGTTAATTGAAATAAACATATCACATATTTTCTGTAACAGTTTAAATATACATTCATATAAAAATGTAGTAATAACGGTTCATGTTCACATTCTGATTATACCATCAACATTAGAACGAAATGCAAATAGAATCCGTTTTGATGAGTTGTTCCCAGCTGATACAGCCCCGTTTTTGTTTTGTTTTTTGTTACTGTTGTGGCTTTTTGGTAGTCAATTTTTGTCGTCTTGTTATATTGTGTGACGTATAGCGAAATAATTAAAACAATGAAATATTCGTTGTAATTTGCTTTTTATAATAAAATGGTTAACTGTTGCTTTCTGTTGTGTAAATAAAGTGAAACTATTATGTATATTTCTACAATACAAAATCGTTAAACTTTATGTAAGCCGGCTCCAGGTGTCGCTGTTGGATTCTCGAAGTCCTCGAATTTGTCCTCAGCATTTAAAAAATGAATTAATTTTAAATAAATGAAGTTATCATTCGGCTAAATTAATCTATAAACTGAAACTAAATGACTTTAAAGTGTTTTTTATTTACTGTAAACGTTGCATTTTGTTCACGATACAATCTGAAAGATATCCGAAAATTTACGTGAAAATGTTGGATATTACTGATAAATAAAAGTATATGTCAATAGTGCCAACATTCGGGTAGGTATTCAAAAATATTATTACTTATATGTTCTAATAATATAAAAATATCAGGAATACTGACATATTCTTTAGTACTTATTTCATTTATTACAATGAACTGATTTAATATAATTTATTTCCGCTATTTGAAATATTTAAGTTTATTGAAAACGAATTCGCTTAACTAGATATTCTCATAAAATGAAAATTTTCTTCGGTAATAATTCTCCAATTTGAAGACTTTTAAAACAATTTATGAAAATTTGGAACCTCATGAGTAGTTGTGTGTATATTTGTATATGGCTTATTATGTCAAGCATATTAATTTCAAATTGCACATTGTCATTTTGCTATCTAAAAATTTTTACTTTTAGTTATTTTTGTTTAAATTGCTTTAAACGTTCGAGATTGTGAAATATACATACTATTTTCCCCAAGTGTGGTATTATTGTCAAACACTCATGAATAGTGTAAAAATATGTATCCTAAATGCTATATCATACTTCCATTCAATGTATCATATAGGTGTATGAATTTCAAATGATTTTTTTGTTTACTCTACATTATTAACGTACTTATTACTATGAATATGAAAAGTGAAATGAAAATTATTTACAGAAATTATTTAAGCAGGTACATATTAAATAGTGTAATTGCTATTGACAAACCAAGTTTTTAAATAAATTTGTTATTAAATGGTAAGTTTTTAGCATTAATCAGATCCCAAAACCATATTTCCATAATATTGCAAAAAGTAGGAGCGTGAAAAGTATTTGGTTAGCAAGAAAAAGTGAATAAAAAAGTTTTCAACAATATCATTTTGATTTTTATAAAGGTATTTTTAGTATTTAACTGAAAAAAATGGTAATCATGGGAGTGACATGGAATTAGAAGAAATTGTAGTCCATATAGCGTAGCTGCCTATATCGACATTTGTAGGTGTTTAGTGTGAGTGGATATCTAGCCAAAATTTTTATTCAAGGCTCTTATTTCTGCGTTTATAATTGAAGATCTCCCTTAAGAACTTTTATCTTCAAAAATTGTTATTTTTCCTACTTATGAATGGCAAGGCTAAGATTGTTAATTTAACTGTTGATTATTTCAAATATTGTAAAGGTAATTTTTTTGAAATGGTAACTTCATGGAAATAAATTTCGACTATTTTGTTTAATTTTGTTGTCATCCAAAGTGCCAAATATCTGTTTGTTGTGGAAAATAGGTTAAACATATTCAATTGATCTATCACAGCCAATGTCGTAAATAACAGTTTGTTGTAACATATTTGCTTGCTAAGGTTCAATTTTAAACGACTAACTTCACTTTATTTACTTTTAACAACTGATTTCGAATAAAATTACCATATTGAAAATATCTCCCTTTATTCAACAAAAGACTAGCTCAATCTAAAATTTCGATTGGAAACATGAAATGATCTATAGTTATTTGCATTCTAGTTGCTTCGTACCCATTGTAGATTCTTGATCTTGCCATCAGTTAAGTGTTCTGGCGGTGATGGCACTTCCACGGTCAGCACACCATTCTTGCATAGGGATTGCAATTTATAGACAGTTAATACTCGAATTGTTTAATTATTTGAGGGACTAATTGCTTTCCGTCATTAAATTTGAGGCTTAACATTTTTACAGTGTATTATTCACAGGCGAAAATAATTAATCATTTGTCAAAATACCTTCGTGCCATCTAAATTATATTTTATAATTTGTTTTCGTTATTTAAAACTATTATAACTTTCCATACGAACTTGTAACTGAAAATAATACTTTTGACCAAAACAAGTTGACATTTTTTTCGGATATTGGGATCTGGCAACTTAATAGATCTAATAAAAGTATCGAGAAGGTGATATACAGTGATTTCGAAAAGTAACGAATATAATCATTATTTCTGAAAGTGAGAATTTTTCGAAAAAATTCTCTGACACGTCGATTTTGTTTTAAACAAAGACACCTTTTCACATACGAACCAATTTCTGCCATCGTACGTACGTACATCTCGTCAAAAATATGATTACAACTAGGTTAGATTAAAAAGATGAAAAAAAACATTGTTTTAAATTTTCTTTGATTTGATAGTAATGATTAAAGTAAATGTTGAAATTGTATACGTTGGCTACCTGATAGTAACCAAGACTGTTAAAAAAAATTGTTGGACACTTCAGGAGGTATACGATGTATCTCCTGACGAATTTTCGCTGGTAATTTTTCCAAATGGGCCAGTCTAGTAACGTATACTTTGCTTTTTAAGTAACCACATGAAAAGTAGTATAGGGGTTTCAAATCTGGCGATCTGGCTGGCCACTTAATCGGTCTCCTTCTCCCTATCCAACGAATCAGGATCACCTCATCTAAATAAGTACGGATAAGTGCTTCATCACGGGGAGGTGCACGATCTTGTTGAAAGAAAATGTCATTTCTTTCGCCCATCTAAGTCGTCTTCACATAGCTCATGAATAAGGCATACCTTATAAGGATGATACGATGCTTTCTTCACAAATTTGTGAACTATGGACGCTGCCACTTGGTTAAGTGTTGAATGAATTGTATTGCCAATAAAACGTTAAGTTGATTTACTTCTGATTTTGAAGGTCGACCAGATTTAGGTAAATCAGATGACCAAAGTATTTAGACTCAATATTGGTTACCATGTTTTGGCTAGTTTCATTGAACATTTCAACTATTTCTTGTTGGGTGATAATCCTGTCTCTAAATGCAAAGCATTTCAATTCGTTCTCGTTCAATTAATTTTACATTAAAAAAAATGACAGTCACTCAATAAACAATTCAAACACACAACTTTTGCCAAACGAAAGATATGAACTCGATAAGAAATGACAAAAAAAAACAAAAAAAATCGATTTCAATTTTTTATCTGACGGTAATGAAAAACATTCTCGGTCGCTAAGGTGTACATAGCATCGTCGAAGTTGGGTGACGCCATTGAAAAAATTGTCGTTGACATTATATCTCGAATGCTAAACAGTGTCTGTGTTTAAAACAAAAAAAAAACAAAGCTGTATAAATAACTAATGAAACTAATGAAAACTCGCTTCCAATTACTTTAAAAATACATGTTTTTTCGCAATGATGGTACTGAGTCCAATAAACAGGATTCCTTTATATTGAACCTACTACTAACAAAAATGTTTGTAAGGTTATAATTTTTAATAACAATAATTAAAAAGAATTTAGTGAAAGAGATTTTCAGGCATTTAAACAATGTCATAGGCTTAAAAGATCTGATACTTATTTATCAGTAATTTTGTTTGACCAGTAATAGAACTAACAAACTCCATGGACACCTTGTTTTGGAAGCACCATTATTTACAATGTAGTGAACCGTATGGATAACTTTTCTGAAGTTTCATTCACAATATCACTTCAGGATGTTGATGCTACTGACAGCAGATCAAAGATTCAAGGCAATACGCAAAAGATGTCTAGGAAAATCCGACCGCGGTGGGTTGTATAGTGCATTTGATGTAGGAATTAATAATAATAAATTAAATAAAAGGTTAAAATTTTGAAGATGTAAAAATAACGGTAAAGATAGCGATAATTCTATATTCAGTTTGAAAAAAATAGTAATGACGAACTTCGGAAATATTTTCACGAGTTGGCCCCGTATCATCTCTTACTTTGTGATAATACCGGAATGAGGAAATGACTAAATCAACACTAGTTGATATTTTGGAACTATGTGAAACGGATGTTAATTATGTTTTTTTTTAATCATTTGAAGGTGGTATTTAATCTTTCATTACAGTGCAGATTAAATTAAATCTGATATTTGTCAACAATATATAAAATAACTATTACACTAATGTTAAAGAGATACGATGAAGATGTGAATACAACATCCGAAGGAAATTGTAAATACATCGATAATGCTTTCCTTGAGTATTTAGACAGGTCGATAGGAAATAGCGAAAATAAATATAGAATTATTAACCTTCTTTGACAAAAATTTTCCGAAAATAATTTTGTGTAAGTTAAGGAGAATGTGACGCTGATAGCTTAATTGTTCAGCTCTAGACTGTTTCTTGCTACATGTAACTGTTATTGTAGACGACACTAATAGTTTAGTGTCATTAGTCAATTTAGTACTAGCTGATATATTATTTTTATGGTTAGAAAAAAGTGAATGGATACTTTTCAACGAAGGTATTTATTGCATTTTCAAAACGTTTAGTGTTAAAACTGTCAAAAATTCGAATAAACTGTTAATAACATAAGCTTCCAAAGCGAAAAGTGTACAAATTCGCTCGCTAGCTCAAGTGGAAACTGCAGCAGGACGACATATCAAAAGACCCTGCTTACCGATTGAGCACTGGCAAAACAGTTCTTCAGTTTCTTTAAAAGAAGAACAAACAACAATTATTCAACATCAGTTAACATTTCATATTAAAACACGAACTGAATAACGGCACAGTAATTGTCTTTTGAGGGTAGCGCAACTGATGACGGGTTCCACACAGAAACTATCTATCGTCTTGCGTTCAAAAGCCTATAAAGTCTCGGATAGCTAGTAATCACATAAAATGCTATATATAATCAGCAGCACCAAATAATGTTCTGCAGAAAAAAATTCAGAACAGGATTAATTCAGGACTGGCTGCAGAAAAGTGGTTACAATGGCAGTGGCTATACTAATCACATGCCGCCTAAAAACAATGTAGTTTCCAATGCTCAAAATATAAATGAAGATAAAATTTTTAGATTTATAAATTATATGTACTTATATTTAGTAAGATATTTTTTTTCCGAATTATGTTATTACAGTAGGGTCCCCCCGTCTGACTTCGCAGGGCAAGTAGGTCGTATGTCGTATAACATTCCTATTTTTTTTTTCCGTAGTAGGTTCGTATCAGCTTGTTCCGTCGAGCATCTGGATTAAATTTAAGATTTCTGTTATTTTATTTAACTATTTCCTTGCCTCGGTTAATACCAAATAATGGTTAATATGAAAACTGTAGTATTTTCTTCCAGAGACAAATAAAATGAATATTATCAAACTTTTCAGAAACCAGATGTAAATTAATGTTTTAATACAAATGAACAAACAAATTCGTAACTTATGCACTCCGAATAATATTACTGTATTTAGGGTCCTTATAGTGAACAGATTATATGTTGGGTTGTTTTCATATTTCTTCGTTTTTCATTCGGCCAACTCCGGATACTAAGTGACGAGTATGACTAGACATAATATTTTCTGATATGTTTTTTATGGAGATAACTGTCCTGTAAATGGGTTTTCAGTGTTCATCATCATTTCGATGTCACAGCATTTTTTTCTCTATCATTTTTCTGCATAATGCATATATAATCGAATAACTATATAATTATCATTATTTGTGATAAAGATGACCTGAATTTAATGAAAAATTACTCGCAAATAAACGACGGTGTAATGTAATGACTTATCTCAGTTGTGTCACTTTGGTTGATGCAAAAATTATGTCCACAGAGGAAGGTTTGTTCTTCAGGAAATAGGAATAAATAAGTTTGAAATATATTAATTCTGGAATAGGTGTTAATTTCTGTCAGATTTAGAATATGAGGTCCTAAGGTTTTAGTATCTGAAATTTGTCAAATCCAGAAGAATTGAGCATATAACGACACAGTAATTAAATCTCGATTCACTAATTGCCCTATCTTCCTATTTTACGCTTCAGCACAATACCTGAGGCAAATGGCCTGTTACAAGATCCAACTGCTTGTCGGTCAAACTCTACTACTCCTGTCGTTACAAACTTACGGATGCATATTTTAACTAGTATACTGTCTTCCTCTATTATGTAACAAATGTTCAATTATTCACCCTTTCCTTGATTGAAATCAAATGTTATCAGTACTTTTTTAATATTCTCTTTTGGTTGTTACCCATGTTCTCTTAAAGCTGTCCTCAGCTTTTGCAAAATATGCGGATAAATTGGATTTGTTTTCCAATGATTTGTTTTGCCGTGGATCACATTTGCTTTTAATCTAATATTGTTAGTGCCCTAGACATTGAAAGTGAAATTTTGAAAATAATACATTCAATTGAAAAGGTTATGAAATGTTAAATTGAAATTAAATACGCCACAATGACGTTAACCGTGAACATTAGAATTATTGCCACGATGTCAGATCTAACTATGTATCTTAAATCTCACTATTTGTTTTTATATTATGTGCTGTTGTAATTTTAGTTAAATTGTATTAAACTATTAGCTTTTAAAATAGAAACAATATAAATTAAAATTATAATGTTAAAATAATAAAATATCGGAAACACGTTAATCAAATTTCTGATTCTAGTTGACAAACAATATTTAGAAAGAAATGAAAGTTTCAAACTTGAGAGTACCGAATAAATGGTCATTAATATAAATTCTTGTGGGTGAGATCTCAATAGCATGATAATGTAGAATAACTTTAGGAACGGTTCAAAATTTGTTAGTTAATTTGTTTTTGTCATTCTGGTCAATTCATCTTACGATTTTCTCTCCAAGCAATCTGGCGGCACTGTTTGGTATTTACAGTGTGGAGTAAATTATGATTTTTTAGTTTTATTTTATTAATGGACCAATATTATAAATAAATTTTAGCATTCTGCAGTTAAGGTCGTTAGTAGCTACTAAACAAAATAAAAATAACGAAAATCGGTTGAGGAACAGAGGAGAAAATGGTACCGAACCGTTTGGTCGTGGCCTGTTAATAATAGTATCATGTATATTCGATTTCCTAGATAAACATTAAAAAAATAAGTACCAAACATTAAATGTTTTCATTATTTGTGTCTTCTCAAAAGATACCTACTGGTGTTTGATTTGTTGTCTATGTAGTGATACTCTACTCTGTTGTATTTTTAATCACTTCGCTACAAATCTTTAGTATTCAGCTATATTCTGCATTCCCTTACATATCTTTCTGGTGTCACTATTCGAAAATCTGTTTCAATGTTATTTAGAATCTTCACTGAAATTTCGAGCTGATTTTACTTATTCACGTATTAATAGTTTCTTGTCCGATTACTTAGTATCGTCATCTATTTATCTTAACTGTTTCCTAGGGTTTTTTGGTAGTGCAAGTAGATTATAAAGTTTTGCCAGAACTGGTTATTAATCATCTGAGATTTTCTGGAAAGATTTTTCTTTAGCAGTTTTTTGTGTGTTCTAGATAGGATTTGAAGTTGTTATTTTTGTTACTATAGCAATACTATACATTTGTTAGCATTTATGGCTATGAACTTATCCCTATTTTGTGTCTAAGATTTCAAACAATTAATTCAATGGGACACTTTATATATCGGGGTTATCTACCCTATATAGTTCATCTTTGCGGAGCTACCAACCCCGCTTCTGAGAAAGAATGTGAGATCGGTTTATTGGAGTTGAAGTGAACTGGTAAAGAACTTACTTGAGGTCTAACCGCTACCGTTTCTGATATATTAAGTTAGTTCATTCCAACTTCCCCTGGGTGTATTTTTTTCATGTTCTCAATTTTCAAATAACCCATTAAACATTTTTTTGTGTCTGATCTAGCTACAAGATTTCCACCAAATTCACTTCCTCTACTTCGTACATCTTGAGTCCGCATACGCATTCAATATACAGTAAAAGGAAAACTCTAAGACAGCTCCAAGAAAAGCAGATATCTATTGTTCATGTGCTAGCGTGTTATGTATGAATATAATCTATATGTAGTATTCCTTAACAGGTAAAATGAACTGAATAACTGCCAGAATATGTACCTAGACAGTGAATATTGACTCCATAGTGTTGCTCCTAAATTCAGATAATAATTTTCACTAAATTTAATACAAATGAATAATGAAGTGTGCGTTTAACGCATTTGATGAAAATAAAAATCCACTATTTTCTCAATGAAAAGGATGATTTCAGAAAACTATAGCAGAAAAGCGTAATTTATTAGCAGTATTTTATCAATTTATAAAAAAAGTTAAAATAGACTTTATGATAATGTTTCAATTTGGTAATTCACAGTGTCAGCTTAATAATAAATATTAAAATAATTTAATTTATCAATCAGGCCTAATCATTGGCATAGTTAAAATGTTTGCAATAGTTGAGTACAATGTTATTAAGATATGAATTTTAAGTGCTTATTATTAAAATTGTTAAAGTAAAAAATTGTTATTTCCTAAAACGTGTAACGATAAAGCTTTAACTGTCAAATGAGGAATCGTTAGGTAAAGTTAAATATTTTCCTAATTAAAAACATTATCTTAAACCAGGTAATTTCTGAATGAAATTTGAACTGGAAGTCAATTATTAGATTATTTATTCATGTTTTTGTTCTTACCGTAAAATCTGCCCCAAAGTATCTAAGAAAGCAGGTACTTAACTAATTTTTGTGCTTTCTGATAGGATTAACAGTAAGGAAGAAGGTGTAAGGTTTTGTCAACCAATAAGAAAAAAAAGTTAAAATGAGCGAGAAATATCAAAAACTGTAATTATATATTTTTTAACTGTTGAACAATTCTATATAAAATAGCGTTTCCTATTTTATGGATATTCTTTCGGAATAGTTTCATTGCGTAATAGATATTCCTTTATTTATACTAAAAAAGTCAAGATTGGCATGGTACAATGTCAAAGAATACACAACGGAATTACACAGTATCTAAAGTACATATTTCAAAAAATACATATATGTTAATTCAGTCTTCCTTGTCTGAATCGGGCTTTTATAGGCGTTTTTTTTCAACTACTTTAACACGTTTTCATTAATTCGTTTTTAATATTTCGTTTAATTTTGAGCTAAGAATTATAGGTTGGACATAACTAAAGTTAACACAGCGTGAATAACATTTCAAACAGATTTTGCACTATTTCCTAACATTTTGATTGTACTGGATTGTACAAAAGTTCCGTTCCGTTTTCATCAAAAGACTAGATATTTGTTTTTTCGCAATACAAACAGCAGCATCCATTAAAAATTTTGATAGAAAATTTAACAAATCAAATCTCTGAATTATATCAAATCAGCTTTAAGTAGTGTGTTTAAAAGTATCTGTTGGATGATATGCATGCATAATATTATTTAACATATTGCTATGAACTAGTGAGTAGGTACGTACTATTTAATATTCTACTTTGTAAATTAAACCAGATGCGATTTCAGAAAATAAGTCCTTATTACTGTACTATCCAGAATACTTACAATAATCGTCGTAATGATGACATAGCGATGTATTTAAATGAATAGTCTAAAAAACTAAAAGATATCGTAAAAATACAAAAATCTTTCATTTAAGATAAAATGCCCAGAATAAATGTTTTAACATTTTTATTCTGCGTGAAATTACATTTGCGTGATAACAGTGACCTGAAATGACCCACAACTTGGAAAATGTATGTGTTTCTTTCCCGGAAAGCCTTAACTGGTTAATAGGTTATCTCACAACAACAAAAATACTCTAGTTTAGTGCCGAATAAGAAAGAAGTGAAGCAGAAATAATGACAACAGAATAATGAAATAAAACAATGTAACAATAATAATATTATTAGTGAATTACTGACAATTTTCAGATTGTCAATAATTCAGTCAATATGCTTTAAATCGATTACTAAATTTCACAAAGGAGGCGAAAAAGCAAATAATAATTGTTTAAATATTTTTTTATAATCTAGTATGTTTTGTAACTCACTAAAAACTGAAAAATAAATACTTTCTCCTTGCCCTACATAGATTTATAACCCTTTAGATAGCGGTGAATACCTAAACTAACCCCATACAGATAGCTCTGAAAATCTCAGAACGTGAATTTTCAATACCTGCGGAAATACAATTAATATTTAAAAAGAACTTTATCTGTATGGGATTAGGAATCTGCATGGAGTTCTAAAATCTATAAGAGGCTAGCAGAAATTATTTATGTATACTTTTTAGTCAATTATAAAAACTTGGTATATTATAAAGATGTTTGGATTTCCAAAAATTTTTTTGGGGACAAATCGCGAAGTTGATAGTGTGTCCTGTTTGGATATGAGGACAGTAGGACTATCATATCCCTCAAATCTGAAACTCTCTTTTTCATTTTGTCTTCTGCTAATGGATCCAAAGCAGGAGTCGAAACGCCGAGTATTTCACCAATTTAGACGCGGTTCTCACCCGGAACCTAGTGCAGTCCAGAATTATGACCGGGGAAGCCTGTACGTTTCTATAACTTTTTCGTCCAGAAATTGGTTAACTCGTGTATCAATTATAATCAGAATATTTTTGTAAGATCTGTTATCTAAAAAATGCGCCACAAAAAACCTTCAAAATAGCATTGCTCTATTTTCATGCTTTTAGTTCCAGAGAATTTGTATTTCACTCATGTGGAATAATTAGGAATTCCGCTACGCTCGTCAGAACATATTTGTGAAATAATAATTGTGATTTCCTCACCTGTATAATATGCTAATACAACATGAAACTACGTAAACGACCAAAGTTTACAGTTGCGACTTTTATCATAATATATGCCAGCGTTGTGGTTGATAGTTTTTTTTACATTATATTAAGAATAATATTAATAACTTGGGTATTAGCAATCGAATAAATTGTTTCAAATTTTGGCAATTCTAAAGATCATTGAAAAGCTCTTTATGCTTTCTTTAATTAGTAATTTCTAATATAAAAAATCCTTCTTTTAGGAACTCGGTGAACAAATTTAATAAATCATCCTCCTATTATCTCATGACAGTTGTTCGAAGGAGTTAGTTTACCTCGATTTCAATACACCTGGAAGGTTGTGTGGGGAACACTTAGTGCGCAAATTTGTTATGTTAAATAAGAAATTAAACAAGTAAGATCATTTTTTGGCAGCTAAGTGTTTAAAATAGTAATTCATAATAAGTATTGAAATTCTATAAAGTACAAGCAGGCAGCTTGCTGGTAATACAAATCACTCGAAAAGTTAAATGTTTAATAATGGACGGCCTATTTCTCATAGAGGTACTGTATAAGTCGTCATTGTTAGCGCTTTTGAAAACTTGTGGGGAAATTTCAAATTCTCAATTATTATTAGTTTTCAGTTTTAATTGTAGTATAAACAGCGAATCATCTGTAAGGATATTTGTCCACTTAGTCGACACCTCTCCACAAAAGCTATGCAGGTAGCATATTATTTGGTATGTATTATTTTAGATCGTGAATACACAGGCAATAATCATAGACAAAATGATTAAGTCATAACCAGTTTCTGAAACCTATTTTAAACTGTAGTTTATGAAAAAAAAGGTTTATGCCACTAACTTTTTTATTTATTAGATTTTCTTGTAAAAATGTCAAAAATTGTTGTATCAGATATTCTGGACAAGTTCAAAATGTTTTGGGTATCAATATTTATACCTAATTATTTTGCAAAACACCTAGTCTATTTTTGATCAATTTTTGAATCAAACATATTATACTCGTGACCATTTCTTGTCATTTATATTTCAGAATTGGTGGAGGAAATATTATTTCAATTTTATTAGTCGAGTCTTTCTGATATAAAGGGTATTATGAATCGTCACGGTACATTAATATTGTTTATATTTTTGTTTACATATCTCGCGAAAAATAAACTCATGTAGTGAACGCTCAAGAATAAAGTTTTCTGTCTATTTTTGGTCATGTAATGTGTCCATGTCCCACCAGTTCCAAATCATATATTTGCGTTTTTCATAGCAGAATTATCCAAAAGATGAGATAAAAGTGACTTCAGAAAAGTTATTTGTTTGTTTAAAATATTGTTGTAAATAAATATACCAGAAACAGGTTGTGACATTACCTTTTTGGAATGGAATAAAATTTAACCAATAATACATTCCTTCTGTATTTTAGTTACGTTATGCCCATTATAAACAACTGAATCGTTATAATTTCATCATAGAATTTCAAATTCTAAAGCTACTATTTTTTACCAAAGTTCATTTTGGTATAAAGAAATAATTGAAAAAAAAAATACAATTTATATATATATATATATATATATATATATATATATATATGAACTAGGTAACTGAACAGTTCAGTTACCTAGTGACTCTTGGGGAGTAGGCAGATTGAGGCCCCGAGTTCGATCTAGACTCTGAAACTCTTTTTCACTTTTGTCTCTTGATAATGGCTCCGAAGCAGGAGTCGAAACGTCGAGTATTCAATAAATTCAGACGCGGTTCTCACCCGGAACCTAGCTTAGTTCATAATAATGACCGCGGAAGCCTCTCAGAACATATATATATATATATATATATATATATATATATATATATATATATATATATCATTTAATTTCAATGTAGTTCTTATATTCAATAACATAGTTTTGAGTTCACTCAGTAATTTATTGTTCTATGGTCTTATTGATACAATATTCCTGTTTTTGTTGCTTAATTTTATTTAAAGTAAAATATAAATAAATGTATTTATTTAACTATAATTTTAAAATTATAATATTATTTTCTTAAATACATGTAATTTTTTGTAATTATGGTGTGGTTTGGTAAAGTTTATTCGTTCTTGGACCTCAGATTTCTGCAATGAAATTGTAACGTCTAACCAACAAAGTACAAAGATATGATTTTTTGGTTACCACCATGTAAATACTAACCAATTTACCCATATCAACATTTTCCTGTACCATCAACCAATCTAGTCTGCGTAGCATTGTTCCAATTGAAGTACGTAACTTTACCTGTTACATCGTACTACTACATTTATTTTGGAGTATTTATAACATATGAATATGCTCTTTACGGGTTGATATTATCAAAGTAATACAGTAAGTTTTAACATAGAATTATACAATAATAATATTGTTTCTTGGATAACAACCCTAGAAAAAAGTAAAATTTTCCCAAATTTTTGACAAAGAGGTGACGCTAAGTTAGAAAAAAGGAACTCAGGGTCAAAAATGACTCCCAGATATTTAAATCATTAACTACTTCAATTTCGTTCAACATTTTTATTTGGTTTTCTGTGTTTTCAACTTAAATTTATTTACATTCTAGTTCTAGTAATGCTCGGATATTTTAATTTGCTAAGTATTATTATTATTATTATAAGCAAAATATATACTCAAGACTAAGTAGGGAATGGGATCTAACAAATGTGAATTTGTTAATATATTTTAATATTAGATGCTATCGTTTTTTTTTAATGAATTAAGTTTATTTGAAATTTTTGGAACAATGACAACAAATTATTAATCCTATAATCCAGCATGTTACAGCATACATTTACCAAACGTAACATATAATGTTTTATTTATGGATAATTTATTTAAGACATGCCAAAAGGCTATTCTGCTTACCTGCATGTTCCTTTGTGTATATATTAATGTGATACCTGATAACGAAAAAATTCGTGTCTTCCATCTGTGCCAGTATAAAATCTTTCGGAACTCTTAAGTCACTCACTATAGAATAAAGAGCAGCAGCCCTAGTACTGTGCCCTGATACACTTGTACTTATTTTGTTATTGTCATTAATACAGCCATTTACTATGTCTATTTGTCAAATAACTTTTTAACACTTTATTAGAGTTATTTCTATTATTGATTTACTTAATTCCAGAAACTAATAAATAATGCTGGTGGCATTTAAACGCATCGATTGTTCCTATATTTCAGATAAATTGTTTCTATCATGAAAATTATTTTGCTTATTTTCGGTGTTCCTTCCTATTATCTTCAGTTTTATTTGCGATTTTATCTGCTTCATTAATAGCATAAATTATTTTTTACGTGTACTTTTTTAGCAGTTAATTTATGTATAACATTTTAGATTTGCTATAGTTATCATTTTTTCTCGATGTGTTTTGGAATTGTTGTGGTTAATTGTGGTTTTATTTATACTAGTGGTCGCCCATTGGTCGAAATTCGATCCTATTTCATAAAATGGTAAAACGTATATTTTTATAAGAAACAGAGTTGTGGAGAAATCGGAGAAGTAGATGTAATGACCAAAATTGTTCACTCATATTGACAAATCTATTGCAATAAAAAAATAAAAAAGTAATCAAATATCGGTATTCGATATATTTTTGACAAATAAATGACGCCCCCCCCCCAATTTTTGGCTGGAACCGCTCCTGGCAAAATATGAGAGTTACTGCAACGCGTCCGAAAAATCAATCCTGATCTACTCCACTGACTATTTTCCCACTAAACACTAACAATGCTTGTATGCCACTTGCAGAAGTACATGCTCTAAGGAGATACCGATCGCTCCCTCCATATATAATTACTCAATGTTTTGAGTTTTGACCGTCTGGCGGCGGCGGCACTGTCAGTCGTGTCAGTTGTTTGTCGTTGACAGTATGGACGTAAATAATGAATTCTTATTATATTTTATTTAATGAATGAACCAATAATAGAAATTAATATTAGCATTCTGCACTGAAGGTCGTCAGTAGCTACTTAACAAAACAAAAATGAAGAAAATTGGTTGAGAGACAGAGGAGAAAATGGTACCTAATCGTTGTGTCTTTGCCTATTTATATATAGATAGTAACTGTTGCAGTAGAGTACTAACATTCTCGATGATTTTGACAGTTTTGTTTATTGTTTAACATGACGGAGTTATGAGTTTGGATTTACTCATTGATGTTCTTGACATTTTACTAACGTATCCTTTTGGTTCCATTGCAAATTAATTATTTTAATTATTTAAAACAATATACATTTTCACGAATAACGCAAATCGTTGCTGACACTCAACTTTTTCTAAACATTTCGCAATGTGCTGCCACATACATAAGCTTAAAATTTGTAGAATAATCACTAGTTTTGTACCAAGATTTTCTAAACATAATTATCTAAATTAACAACATCCGTCGGTATTTATGTTGATACAATCAATAAATCTTAAATCAATAAAGATAAATTGTAACAAAATATCGGGCTACAGTAGTCACATTAAGGTTCATCAACTATATTCAACTGAATCAACAGATTAGTCACTTTTAGATAAAAAAATATTCAGAAATAAAATTGAATGTCAAAAACATACAAATATAATTTTGTTTCTACAAAAACATGCCTAATACATCAACAATTCTAATTTAGTAAATTGTATCTCACTTGAGAAATGTAGAGGACAACTAATCTAAATTTAAAAATATAAATATGCAATTTAATTAACATATCAAATAGTCTTGATCATAAACTATATATGTGGTAGGTATTAAATTTCCCGGATGTTTTTTAGTATCTAGCTCAAAGCTCACCAATATATTTTGATTTCTTTGGTAGTGATGTAAATATTGTAACTTGTAACAATCCACTAATGAGTATCGGATACCGAACTAGTATGGGGCGTTTTGAAGACTAATTTAAATGATTCGACAAAAGGTAAACATGGTCTTTTACTTGTGCCATGGACTTACATAATTGAGCCGATATCGTATATCAGTTATACCTCTAATTTCAGAGTATTCGGTAAAAATAGTCGGGACGCCAGGGGGGTTTCCGTAGTCGTTATAGAGTAATGGACTGACTAATGTGATGATTAAAAACAAAAACTTACTTTATTTTCCATCACTCTCTTGGACTTGAATAGATACTTATAAACGTGACTATTCATGTGAGTGATAGAAAACAAAGTAAGTTTTTTGATTTGATTATTTGATTATGATTGACTATCACAAAGTAACGACTACCACCATCGAATTTTTTCACTACTGATTTTGATGCCAATAACGAATAATTTGGGTCATTAGACGAAACATGGTTAGAAAATTTGTTAAAAACAATTTAATTTTTTAAATGCTTGCAACTCTAAATTATGAAAGATACCAAATTTTTGGAGAACCCTTTTATTCCTTATCAAACTACGAAAATATTTCTTGAAAAACCGGTATGCATTTTGCTTTACAACTGATTATGTTGAATGCAGTTTAAATGCTTTATAACAAAGTTGTGACAATTTAAAGTTGGAAGTTTTGGTTAAAAAATAGCAAAAGTTGTTTAAAAGTTTGTCGTTAATTCTAAACATCAAACTTCATAGACGACTTTTAAAATCAGTATGTGATATAGAGGAAAATACAATATTTCCTCAATATCACCCTTATTCATTTTATTAATCTCATATTTTAACTTTTCCTATTTAACTTTCCATTTCTCTAAAATTTTCTTATCAGTAATTTGTATCCATATAGATATACATAACCTGATACCTATGGAAAGAAATGAAATGAAATAAGTTATCCATGGTTAAATTTAAAAAAAAACTGTAATAACGATATTTAGCACTATAAAGAAAGTTCAGGGGTACCTTACTTTGCCTCAAGTACAGCCTCCTATGGTACTAGACAGATTTAATATTGTCCTACTTCGGACATCAACATTTTCACAAAATATCGAATAATGTTCAAACGGTGCATTATAGGTACCATAAATGACATAAGGTCATAGTAAAATTTGACTGAGCAATCTAAATTCGAACTAATATGCCGGGGTTTTCCATTTAATAAACGCAACTTCCATATGAATGCTCTCTTTATATCTTGGAATTCCAGTGAAAGTATTTTTATTTTATTTGCATCATTTCCCCTGATTCTTACCTCGCGGCAGATTTTTATAATATTGTTATAAATTTTCTGTGGATTCGAAAACATTTTTTACACCGTAAATAATCTTCTCAATTTCCACACCAAAAATTCACAATCAATAACACACTACTTCTCTTAGATTAAGACTTCACCATCTGTTCATCCACTATCGTCTTGCTCTCGCCTTGCGGCTGCATTTATACCCTATCTCAGTTACTCTTGACTAGCTCTGGAAATGAATGACATTTTCAGTACTTGTTTTATATCCGTGATCGTAAACACTAGAAATATGTTTCTAAAAAACGTTTAATTTGTTGGTTTTTATGGCGGTGATAAATTTCGAGTGAATACCTCTATTAGCAATGTTAAATTAAACTTTATGAGAATATGTATCACACTAATGGCCCACCCGATATATATTTTGTAAAATTGTAATCTATCAGAAGGTAACCACATAAATAATTTTTCAATGATATCGGGCCTATATATGTATAAATATTATAAACTAAGAAATGTCGCTCACTATGTTGCACTAGACTTTTTGAATCTTGCACCTAATTTGAATCTAAAATGCCCCTAGTTAGTTGTAAGCCAAATTTTACTGAATTTGGTAAGAGTAGGTTAGGCAAGTTACGGGGTTATTCAGATCTGTTGGTATAAATTACCAAATATTTACTTGAACTACTTTGGTACACTAATATTTTTAGTTGTTTATTCATAGTGATTAAACTTGGCGCATCTTAGGAAAATACACGT
The DNA here is from genome assembly GCA_034190945.1 of Octodonta nipae. Lineage (NCBI taxonomy): Eukaryota > Metazoa > Arthropoda > Insecta > Coleoptera > Chrysomelidae > Octodonta > Octodonta nipae. The sequence goes on from CM067216.1 coordinate 173,304,444, forward strand.
GCATAAAATGATTTTTGCATTTTTGTCAAACACGAGTTGTGCCAGTTAATGGACTTTGCACTCCTCTAGCGTTGTATGGTAAATATCGCGTCTTTTCTGTTTTGTGTGTTAAAATATTGAGTTCTAGGTGGCCCATAATACTACGTAAGGACTTCACTTAAATGGATGAAATCTCAAACATTTATGGAGTACGTCAAATTAATACTAGATACTCAAAGTGGTCATGTGGAGCGATAGTTTATTATTTTTTTGGTTACTTGTTTTTTTTTGTAATTGAACACGTTTATTTTATTATCTTGACGAAATTGAAAGTAATTATATGTATGATATGTAGTAGTAATAAACATTCATGGTTGTTTATCATATTGCACTGTCATCATTTTTTATAATTGATCGCAAAATTTTTTCAAGAAACTGATATCTGTTGTTATGGGTTACCATTAGTGAATTTTTTATTTGTAATGCTAAATATTCGTGCTATTTTCGAATTTCACTTAAATCTTGCACGCTTTAAAGGCCAATATATACGTAAAGTTATCGGGACAATAACAAAAGTCCATGATGATACCTCAAAAATAAACATGAATAATGTGTTCAGAATAACTAACTTTCTTGTTATTTAGTTACAGGCTCTTATCAAAATTTTTAACAGAAGTGATTAATTTAGTCATAAACATCAGTACTTATGGACTCTATCCCTGACAATTATCATAGACAAAGTATGCACTGTATGTAGATGTGGACGCAAGTGATATCTCGTTGAAAGCTAGAGACGAATAGGACTCTCAAGCGGCATATCACTGGTATTTATAGGTGGCTGGGAGGATATAGCGGGCTCTGATTGGTCGATGTAGATGGAGTGGGCGGGAACGGTGCGTCTAGCGGGCTACTTTGGTATCGTGCAGGATACCAAATTCTGTTCGGTTTAAGTATCTCTTCCTTTCTGTTAAAATTGTTTGGTAGTTTATATATTTAATTAGTCTCTCATTGGAGAGAAGAATAGTACTGGGAGGAGGTGGACAGACAGATGAAATGAATGCATACTTAGCGACGGCCGACTTTTTGGGTTGATATAATCGACAATTGCTCTTATTGTATGTATATGCAACTTCATATGAACAAGGTATTCTGTACACTTCTGATGTTGACAAAGTGTCAGTACAATATTTAGAAGATCCAATCCGTTGTGATTTTTATGTACGTTGTTCCCAAATTTGAAAATGATTTCTGTTCTTTTCGCCGATTTTCGCGCAGATTCTGGCTTTTGTTTAGGGTGGTGATTGGAGTATTCATAGAGGTACCTGTCAGCCTGGGTGGGTTTGCGATAAACACTGGATAACTAAACAACGAAATGAAAGAAATTTGCTTGCTGTCTCAAGGACAACAGTAAATAGAAAATAAGCTACATTACACTAATTTATAGAGCAAAATTTAACTCATTTTCTGACATAAAATTCAACAGCAATTTGCTTATACCATCACGTCAGTAACAGTTTATACATAATTATTGCTAAGATTTTAACAACGAACTCGTAGAATTAAACAATTTAAATAGTAAAAACCCACCTAATAACGAATTTATTTTGTTTTTTGCTTATATGATGAAAAGTTATGGATGAGTCGTAATGCCGTAATGAGTGTTTGTACATCCTGATTGGATCATTTTTACCAAGTGAACTCAGAAGAACTGGTCAAAAGTAGATTTTTTGCAAAAATTTATAACTTTCTGGTAAATAATACTGGAATATTAGATGTCGTCAAAGCGATAGTTTATGATAGTAAGTTTATAAGGGCCCCCGATGGATACAATTGAATAAGTTGTTTTTGAGCAATTCGAATTTAAATGATTTAGAGAGCAATTTGCACATCCCACCGTATTAACGAGACTAGCCCAACCGAGATATACTAAAGACATTTTGAGAGTTCATAAATTCCACTTCAATTTGTATATCTTGGTTTTTAGCTATAATGCCGAGAAGTTTGTTTAAAATAATAGCAAACATTGCATTAAATGTACGAATATGCGAAAGCCAGCCAGCGGTGCACTGACAATAGCTGTCAAACCACATGGATGGATCTAGAATTTTCTTAAGAAAATTATGGTAAATTGTATTGTTATATGTTTTTGTCAGCAGTTTATTACGTTTTTATTTGCATGACTATTGCCTGTTTCTTCTATATTTTCATTGGTTTATTAAGTTAATGTTTACCTATAGACAGTTTACTGATATTAATTAAGTGAAAAAATGCTGCGATCAAAATTTATAAACATTCATTTTGACGATTTTCTGATTCTCTACAATTTTTCTACGGGAATAATGCATCAAAAAGAAAACGAAAAATAAAACAGTAGACATGATTTGTAAAAATTATATATATATATATATATATATATATATATATATATATATATATATATAACTGTCTCTCCCTTTGTCACCACCTCTCTTACTTTTGAAATTTTAATAGCATGGTTTAGTTTTTATCAGTTCCAATTAGTTTATATAAAATCTCTAGTGACTTGTTTTATTTGCTTTTTGTAAATTGGTAGGCGTTTGTTGTCAGGATATAAAATTGGCATTTATATGCAGGATATCTACCTGATTTAATTATTAAACAAATCTGGTAAATATCCTGAATATAAAAGCCAATTTTATGTCCTGGCAACAAACGCTTTACATAAAGCAAATAAAACAAGTCACCAGAGATTTTGTATGGTCGATCACCAGACCAGCACAACCAGTTCAAATATTTTTCTCTTATTTCATGTTGGTAATGGTTTACTTTTAATGTCACACAACATATTTAACAGAAGTTAACCAATATTCTCATTCGTCCTTGGTTGTAATATAAATACATAAAGTGCCCCAAATTAAAACAACCGATTTCTTGCGAACAAGAAGTAAAGGTCGAGTAAACGTAGAAAAATTATTTGCCGCTGCTTACTCGCTACGAAATAACATTAGGAAAACTATTTTTCCGAAAGTATTAAAACCGGTCCTATACGCATTAGTATTTGCTCTCATAATATCTTTATATGCAATCGATTTTAAATTAGGTTTATATATCTACATTTATCGTTCAGTGTCATTTCAGTAAACGATCACTTCTTGGTAACCTTTAATCCCCTCCACTCGCTGAAGAGACAGCAGCACACCAGTCGCTAGTGGTACATGTAAAGGATTTGGATAATTTGTATTTAAAAGCTATCAGTTTCAAAAATCGCTATATTCGGTTTGCTTCAAAATTATATCATTTTTACCATATTTTTACATATTGCTGTATATATTTAGGTTATTTGCATTTTTACAGCATTTTATGTGATTGTTCTTTGTATTGTATCACGATAACATTTAATGTTCTGAAGTTTTATACCTACCAGTTTATTTACCAATCAAGGCAGGCATAATTATGGACTTGAACAGGAAGAACCAGTTGCGAGGTGTAGATGATATGCCAACGAAATACGGGTTATACCGGCAGTAAGATTTACCAAATAAGAATAATACAAACATTGGTTAAATTTTCATAAACAGAGATTTTGATTGAATTGTGGTGCGGTCATGTTACAAATAATTATGATTCAACTTTTGATGTCTTAGCACCTTCTTTGAGGGAGGTGCAGCTCAGAAATTAGAACAACCAGTAATAATTAGTAGATGTGTCACAATAAATTATGTTTGCAGTCATGTGTACAATATTGAGGTGAGAAAATTGTAAAAAATTGTATGGAATCGGAGAGATAGAATTCGAGAAAATTACTTTAGAATTGAGCCTCCACGGTGGTACTGTGTGCTATATAGCCAAAGACGCTAATCATATCCTACCCATACCTGGTCGCAAAGTGGCCCTAGAGTTTGTAGAGGCTGACACAATTAATTTTAGGCTCGAATTAGTCCAACGTAATTCTGACGTGGATTGTGAAGTGCCATAATATAGGGCAGCACATGTTTTTCAATCTCGTCTCGAATGTAACTTGGTCAGTTATGTTGCCTCTAATAAAGATCATTTGTGATTTACTGCCATAGCCCCCACACTAGAACTCCCAGAGTAATGCACATGCCTTTGTACAGACAACTGATGATTTCACCTTTCACCACGTTGCCTTCTCATCTTCGTCACTAAAGACTATTCTATTTATGTTTCGACTGCAGTCGGTTATGTCGATCCTCAGAGGTGAGCATTAAAACAAAATAAGTTAGTATGAAAACAATCATCTTCCACTTGCTTCTCCTGTTTAGTCTTCCAGAAACCATGACTTGCAACAACGCACTAGGGCATGGAGACTCTAATTCATTCTCTTGCCAATTTCTGTGAATAATAGGACCATCATTTTTCCTTTCATTGGTTTCCTTTAACCAGCATCCATTTGTACAGAATCCTGACCGATTACATTTTGGCGTTAATATTAATATCATCTGCTTTGGTTGGCTTATTATGTCATCACTTTGTTCACATCAAATCAATAAGATAAAATGCACTGGTGGAACACTACGTACTTATATAATATATTATTGGTATATCCGAACAGAAAATATAGTTGCAAGGGTGGCCGTTCTACGGCAATTTTGTTCATTATGGTGGCCGTTCTACGGCAATTTTGTTCACTTCATATCTCTGATTGCCTCTTTCTACTCGCGTGGAACAATTTTATATAAAAAACTTAAGTTGTGAAAATTTCAGTTCACATTACTTTCAGGTAATTATTAATTCATCTCTAACCCCACATTACAGCAAGAATATTAGAGCTCCTTTGGGCATCATCAACACGTTCAGCTAGAAAAAGTACATCAATTGCACACCACAAGTAAAACATTATCTACTTAATTTTTGTTCATCGAAATTTCATAATTTTGTTGTTTGTAGTTGTGCATAATCTTCAAAATATCTAGTTTATTTAAGCCCGATATGAATGGCCTCTTATTTCTTTGAATTGGTACAATATTCACCCTGACATCCTTCTACCAATCAATTATTTTCTGAGTGGTTGATATATTGCTAATTCGTTGTTGACTTACTTTTGATGCTTCAGTTGATATTTCTTATGGTGTACTTTGAGCCTTTTGGTCGTGTCTTTATTTCTTTGCGTTAATCGCTATCTTTACCTCTATCCTGTAGTCATTACCTACATTACAATAATGTTTTCTTTTGATTACGAATAAAAAGGCTGCTTCGTTTTTCGGACATTTGTCAGAATTTGCAAAAGTCAAATATCTGGATTATTTTTTAAATGCGCCCTAGACTTTGAAGGTCTTGTAGAGAGCCTTGACGAACAATCAGTTTGAGCGCTCAAATTCTATCTAGATTATGTAATACTTTCTTTTATTTTCTCTCTTCAGAAAGTTTGGAAAAAATAGATGAAGTTCTTACCCAGAACCTAGTTTGGTTCGTACCTACATACATATCACTTGCGCGAGCCAGGATATAGGACATTTAAAAACGGCAAGGAGGAGGCTTTTGAGTTCTTAATACACGTAGAATTTGCAGACGATTTCCAAAAGACAGAAGGATATTAATTAGACTAATTTTTTTGTACATATTGTAAACAATCCTGTTCATTGTTAATGTTAATTAATTTATATGCTTGAGGTTCTCCAGTTTTAAACAAGGGTCGCACAAGTATTGAATTGCATTCAAGCAGTTTCTTGCCATGCTGGTTATGATACATAGAAGACCAGGGGCGTACCCAGCTTTTGGTTTAGGGAGGGGCAATTAAAAAAAAAGTTCCTTATGGGTGCCTATCAGAAAAAAGTGTCCTAGAGAGACGGGCTAATCAGAATCATGTCTAAGGGTGGGGACCAGTCAGCAAATTTACGAAAAGTTTTGAAGGCTCAAGACAGGTTTTTCAGGTCCACTATCAACTACAATATTAACAATTAAGACTTAAGTATTTCGAAGCATGAAGCAAAATACATGACTATATCAAATAAATTATAAATTTAACTAACTGAAATGAAGGAGAGTCCCATCATATCTTACCGAGTCTCATAAAAAATTCCTTTATAGCAATTTAATTACAATGGTAGGTACCAGCTGATTAACATTTTTTATCAAATTAATCCTACAGTTCAATTATGCAAATAACGTTTATAAATAGTAGTGTAATATTTTTTGTGTTGTATTACTTTTTTCAAAAAGGGTAAAAACTAATGAACGAGTAAAATTTATTAGTTAACAGCTAAAAGAATGTTATTGCCTAATGTGTTGATTTATTTTGCATTACCGCTACTTCAGTTACCCGATAAATAAAACTTGTCTATACCAAAAGTTAACCTTTTTTTTTAAAGAAATGCAGTTTGTGCGGATGAAATATTTTTGTGAAGATTCACTGATTAATCGCAGATCAAAGATGATACCTCCCTTTCAGGATTTAGAAACTTTCAGAAGCAAGATTACGCTATATAAATCTCGCACTTGAAAGATAATTTTCAAACAGTTTCCTCAGAAAAATCAAAAATGTCAGATATTAAGAATGTCTACTTACAAAAAGTTTAAACTGCAAAAAATGTCAAAATTGTTAAAAATATCAGATATCGTAAAATGTAACAATATAAAAAAATAGACTCATCAAAAATGGCCAAAAGTCACAGTAAATCATATAATGTTCACAGCTTGGGCGTCTATTTATTATTGTCTCAATAACTTGACCGATTCAGGTGATATTCACATAATAGATTTTTTTGAGATTTTCAGTAATATATTCTCTCGATTTAAAATAGCAAATCTTTTTCATTTATGCCAAATCCTTTGTTACAGTTTAATTAATAAATTGAGAAATCTTACTGAATAACTTTTAATGCACATCTAACTTGCATCATATCAGTTCACCAGATATTATAGCACGATACCTACATTATCATTTATAAATTAATTTTATTATTTAGGTATTGATCTAAAATTATAAGATAAAAAGCTTTATTAAGCAACGTTAATGAGACGCAAAATATATTTTTAGTATTTTATACTTCTATAACAAATTGTGGAATTATCTTGACAACTACTGACCTAGTATTTTGTTTTCATAATTAGTGTAAGAGTATAAAACCACTTCCATATTATCGACTGTTTAATTTTGAAGTAACCGTATCGATTAACGTTTATACTTTGCTCGTTATTTGCTAATTTCGTTTGCAAGGATTTACATTTTCCTCCATTGTAGTTTTATGTAATTATTTTTATTTTTACGTAATGAGTAGACATGTGGCTATACCTATTTACGTTTGTTATTGATCTTATTTCTCCCCTCAGGCCTTTCTCCGTTAGTAAGATAATAGAGAATCAATAAGTACATCAGACTTACATAACTATAGTAGAATATTTGATATTCGAAAAAAATTACGTTGACCTTCTACCAAAACAGAAAAATTGTGCATATTACTGTAAAACATTTTTCATGGAAAGAAAAAGACTCATATTTAATGTATATAAACATTGAACATAGGTAATCAATTACATAATAATTAATTTTTAAAAAATTGCGATCTGTATCTAGCCACCTTTTGAAAAGTAGAGTATCTTTTTTTTGTTTGTACCCAAAGAGATTCTTATGTGCGCTGAGCTCTTAAGGAGATGCTAGAATAACATTATCTATTTTACAAAACAGCTGCGTCATTTGTTCTTTAGTTTGTATCCAAAGGGATTCTTATACACACTGACCTCTTAAAAGAGCTACAAGTACTTATCACTTTCTTTTGTACGGATACTACAGCATTTGGTTACAAAAGGATAGGTTTCATCACGAATATTTTCATTTGAACCTAAAAGATAAGTGAGCTCTCAAAAAATACCAGAATTACTTAAATAATAGTTTTTAGAGCGCAATAATTGAGAATCGCTTTGGGAACAAATGATACGAAATGGCGGTAAAATACTGTACTGCAATAGATTGCAGGGACTTTCACTCTTGTCTATTCATCCTAATCCGAGGCAAAAATGCTTGATTCGGGGCTTTAATGTTTCCTACGTACAAGAAGGTCACTCCCTTTTTCTTGCGTCTTATTCTTCATTATCATTTTATAATTATAATAAAAATTATATAAACGTATAGTCCATCCATGTTTAAAGTACTGAAGTGAAACATGGTTACTTAACCAACAGAAAATCAATAAATTGGTAATTGAGAGAAAAAATCTAAGATTCATCTTTGGCCCGTATTGTGAAGCCATATCAGGGGTATGGAGACGTGGTAGCAATTGTAAGAGTTATAAAAGCAAACCGTCTGCACTGGGCAGGACACATTATCAGGAACAACAACCAAAGTGATATTTTCTAAATATTTGAACCTGAAAAATAATCTATAGAAACCAAAATGATATTATTTATTTCTGCTGCTTTGACCCTCCAGCCTGTTGATTCCATATTACTTCTCATAAGCAGCTCCACTTGTTAAGTAGTTGGGTCAATAATGTCAAAATTCCATTAGTCTACGTTTTTGGTCCATACCTGAATATGGGCCACTGTAATTGTTTGCCATTTATCTCTAACGTTTGTCAAATTAGTATAAATTTGTAATAAATTCTGAACATCTTTCTTTTAGCTGTTTCGATAATAGAACCTTTAATTGTATCCGATTCATTTTTTATATACCTATTTCCCGAATTTTCATAGGTTAATGTATCAACATTAAGTACAGTACTTGGGTCTAGAGTAGATAATATTTGACTACTGGTAATTTACTAGTCGATATTTAGTTCATTATAGTCATAAACGGTAAGCATTCATTGTAATCTGTATTTTATTGATTGAAACATTGGTTTGTTTTAGTAATGTCTTCTTTATCAATTTTACATTAAAATCCCCTAACAGAAAAATGAAATAAGCAATATATGATGTATATGCCATAGATGTTTAAAGCATGTTTTTTTATGAACAGATGAAATGTACTAACACAGTTTTGCACCCTAACACAAACCTTTATTTTAACGTCGTTTCTACAACTCCAAGTTTGGTTTCCTCCTTGATAATGACAAGTTTGAGTTGTTGAAACGGCGTTGAGTGTTTAAAATAAAGGTTTGGTGTTAGGGTGCAAAACTGTGTGACACACCAAATGTTCCACAGCATTTCCAATATGAACAGATTAAGAAAAGAATATAAACGATACAAGCCTTATAGAAAAATAAATGGCAAAATTCATTTAGTCAGAGAAAAATCGAAATGAAAAAACAGTCTTTCTGTCATTATTAATTAAAATTCTAAAAATTCCTAGAGCCAAAATGCGAATATAAAATGATTTGGGGCAGTTGTGAAGTATATTTGGTTAGTCAAAAAAAAAAGAATAATTATATTATAATGAAGTGTGAGTTTACTCAACAAAAACGCTAAAAGAAATTCTTATTACTATTATTATAATCAAACCAGACTGGAAGTGATTTTTTAGAAAATGTGTGCATATCCTATGCTAAACATTCTTATTAATAGACCAGGGTATAATAAAAAATGTCACTTCTTGGCCGAATTTCGAATAATTTTACTTAAATAATTTGTTTTTAAATTTAATTATAGGTACAAAAAAACATCTTGTTTGTTTTTAATGTTGACCTAACCAGAATTTTTGTATTCGCACTTTGAAAACTCATCTTGCAACAGTCCTATTTTTTATATATTTCTGACTCAGATGTTTATTTTTTAAGAAATACATAAATACAGTTACAAAAGTTGGATATTTGTGTTGCAAAGTTCCAATAATTTAACAGATTTTTCGAATAAATGCCGAAATCTTATTTATAGACGACAAATACATTAAAAACAGCTAGGAACCCTTTCATTAATTTTTATATTGCGTTTTTATAATGTTTTGGTTTCCTTGTTGTTCTGGTAAATAATTTATTTATTAATTTCATAAATTTGCCGTGACAAGAAAATGCTGATTGAATGAAACTTCAACAATTTTTTTGTTTGTAAAGGCTCTTCAAGAAAAAACAGAAATTATTTTGATATGTGGGGAAAACACTCTATATGGAGTAACAGGTAAGTTTTATAATCAACAACATCCAGAAAGAAACTGAATGGAATAATGGTAACATTACTTAAAAAAACTTCCAGTAAGTACGTTGAAGATGGCCATTTTTATTGGTTGAACAGGGATTAAGAAACTTTTCTTTTGGAATAAACAAATTATCAAAGAGAAAATATTACAAAATAAATTTTGGGCGTAGAAACCTAAATATTAAAAGAACGTGATTTTGTTGTTTGCTTGGGATTATGCTCCACATCTAGGACTTTCAGGTATACCTTGAAAAAACAAAAGGGGTCTAAAAGCACGCGGAGCAAAACTCGCATATGGGAAATAGAAGGGAACAGACATCGTAACCATAATGCTGTTAATGCAAATAAAATTGGATAAAAAATAAAGTGCAGTAGTGTAGGTACGTGGTAAATGTGGCCATTATATGAAAATTCAAAAACAAGTTCTCTTGCTGTGGTATATCGATATATGTAATGTAATAACTTGAATCAGAAAAGTTTATAAACTTCATCTAATTAAGTTTCCATTACAGAGTTGAAAATAAAATGAGTTATATCTTTGCTAAAACTAGATTGTAAGCAGGGTGAGCAATATTTTAAGGCGACCATCACAAGTAGCTTGTACAATGTCTAAATTGTTCCAGGGTTTTGGAACAACCAAACACTTTCATCCAGTTTCCTGATACATTAATAGAATCTTTTTAGTTATTTTAGTCTCTGATTTACTCAACAAACAGACAAATTCCGTCAAAATAATGTCATTATTTTTTCCGTTAAACATTAACCTCTAAATACTTGGGAATTCTGTTTTCTCTCTAATTATCGGTAAGCAAAAGAAACTCAAGTTCTTTTCGTTGCGACATTTATAGAAATAATGCTCTGCCCAAACCATTTGAGTACTTCCATGTTTTCTTATCTTTGCTCTTGTTTGCTCATTCTTGTAGGACGCCCTATATAATGAGCTTTTATGACTTTATTCTGTTTACATAATGGGTAAACTTTTTAACAACGTTGTATGTTCATTTGTCTTAATTCTCTTAAGGTCCTTTATTCTCCATTCAATTGACAACGTTTGGAAGTTCAAGAGTTTTATACGAATGTTGAGTTTTTGGAACAAAACAGTATATTATTATGTATTAAAGTAAAAGGCGTAGATTCAGTTTTCGTATTTTTCGTTCATTGGTATTCAACAAAGTTGTCGACAAATATCACTATAACGTACCCCGAAGTTATGTCATCTATAATTAATGTGAATAAATTATGTTAAATGCAATATAAAAACTGAGATGAGAATGTTAGAAATGCCATTTACAACAGTTACCTAATGCGCACATCAGCATTAAGGACGTAGAAAATACAAGTCATAGAAAGGATGATACATATATGTAAGAATTTGTGCTGAATACTTTTGCATAAAAAATATATAGGTCAGTATGGATAACATCTGGAAATATGATGGTTTTTACAATGTAGCAACAATTGGTTATACTTCCTGGCTCCTTTATTTAATTATATTCTTGTACTATACAGTAAATACTTAGCTCTTGGGATTTAACAGCGACGAAATAAACTTTTTATTAGCACGTTCAAAGCCCCACAAAAAAACTTTTCGGAACAGTAACCTTCGTATAATACTGTCATAATTTTTTTATGTTGAACTCAAACCGAGGTCAGAAAATTTGTTCCATACCCCCAAAACTACCCTGTAAAGTAAAAAACACCCCTAAATTGAGATTAAGGTGAAGTCTACCCCTATTATTAATCTAAAATGACAGTATCTACGGAAATTGCTCGAATTGTCAATTTAATTGGGATTCGAAAAGAACTACGCCTAATATGCAAAAACAGCCTAACCTAATTTCAAAATGCAAAAAATCCGTGACGTCAAAAATACCCCTGAATATAGTAGAGTTTAAGAAGAACTCTTTGAGAACCACTTAGAGCTGTTAAATCTCTAGGATTGATGTAGGCGTTTTGCTGAGGGGTCCTCTTCTTCCTCACCGGTGGTGTGTTGCAGTTGCAAATCAACCGTACGAAAACAAGCAACCGGAATGTAACTAGATTCGATTGGACAGCCACTCAAGAAGGTCTTTCTCAATCTCGCCCCATCCAAAGGTATTTTTGACACCAGAGGAAGATTGTGGGGAATACACAAATTTTTTCACCTCCGATTCGGATCCAGCATCAACATATATATATATATATATATATATATATATATATATATATATATATATATATATATATATATAATATAGACTTTTGAATTAAGGGTGTTTTTCGCCCCGTAAATATAAAAATACGATTTTTCAAGCAGTTTCCTTATATACTGTATTTGTATTTATCAGTTTAAAAAGATGATATTTTTTACCCCACTGAAGGTAACGTACGAACTGTAGCAGTAGCCCTCTAGTTCTAGGATGTATAGCTCAATTTAACCCATTTAGGGAGTGTTTTTTGATTTCAAGGGATGATTTTGGGATTCGGATTCAGAGTCAAAAATACATGAGCATAATTAATTGTAATTAAATTTTTGCGGGTACGAAATGCATTAGGTCCCTCATTCTTGAAACCATGCGAATGCTCTACCACTTTTTTTATCAGATATACGGAAGCCTAAAAAAATTTCAAGTTGATAATATCTAAAATTTTGGGTGGTATCCATAATAATTGAAACCAAAATATGAGAACATAATTTCTTAAACAAAATTTTTATTTTAAGTCTGTCAATAAATTCGTATTCCTTAAAGATTACCATTCGATAATACCTGCATATAGGTATAGAAATTTGTTAAAAAGAGAATCGTGACCCCGTAAAGTAATTTGCCTAATGTCAAAGTAATTATTATGTTAATAAGACATTGCAGTATTTTTGGTTAAAACTATTTTAGTACTAAATCCACTCTCCATTAATGTAATATCAATAAAATGTCTTTGAAACCAATTATTATAACCTAAAACCGAATTAATATGTTGTTGTGATATTTCATAATCGGTAATACTTTATGCTAACTAAAATTCCATTAGTCCATTAACCGATGCCTTAAAAAATGATATTTTGACGATTGGCTAAGAACCAACAAAAACTGATATGCATTTTAATAATCAAATAATCATTTCGTATTTTTATATTATACGAATTCTCATTATACGTTCTCATTATACGAATTCTGTTTAAATGTGAGTACCAAAAATTTGGAAACATTAACATCGATGATGTGGTTCTATATATATATATATATATATATATATATATATATATAAAGCATAATATATATATATATGAAAACAAGTTGGTACGGACGGAACTATGTGTAGCTCTCTTGATGGTCCGGGTGTTCGTCCGTTGAAAGTTTTGTCCCTGTAAAGGAACGGTCGCCTGACGTTTCGCCAAAATCTCACTTGGCATTTTCATAAGGCTTTTCCTCTTCTTCCAACACAAAGGATGGCTGCAGGTTCGGACCTTTCCGGACTACTTCGTATCCGAGATCGTCGGCTAGGTCGTTCTCCGCTTGGTCTGCTCTCCGTGGCGTCTGAAGTGGAAGTCAACTTGAACAGAATATAATGTAATGTATAATATATGTACATTTCCCGGAAAATGTGTACTCTTACCTTCGTGTTTTAAGAACAGTTGGAATACAAATAAATTAACAATGTTGGAGTAAAAAAATATTTATATAAATAAACATAATACAAAACGCTTTAATAACGAAAATTATTTTAATTAAAAATTGTAAATGACAAACAAAACATACTTTTCTTTGCATATTATATAATATGTCGTAGGTTATGATCCCAATATTCATAAATACAATTTTCGTCCTAGTTTTCAGGACCAATACGATGGGAATCAAACAAATAATAATAATAATATATATATATATATATATATATATATATATATATATATATATATATATATATATATATATTATACGGGTAAAAAACATCGCTGAATTTTCATAAAATTATCCCATTATTAATTAACACTTTATTAGAGTTTTCGTTCATATTGTAAGTCGGATAATTGTTAAATAAAAGCCTATAATATTTTTATTAGCACTTAATGAAACTAAACATTCGATATTTTAATATTTAATGACCTATAATTTATCACAATACTGCAGATACCATTATAGGCTTTCAGACCGATTTTATACATTATATTGAATAGTTACAAACTTGTTCGTAAACTAATTTTAAAAACGATTTAATTATTTATGAAAACGTTTTGGATGATAATTATAATAACACTATTAATAGTTTAAAAAGATACAGCTGTTAATTGGTTAATAATTTAAGAGGCCGTTACGGTTGCTTTTTTATTTAAAAAAATATGTGTTAGTTGACCGATTTTGATGCGATTTTCTTTAAATTTGGTTTTTTATATAAAATCCCGAAGAATTCATTATATTCTCAATTATTTAATTTTTTTTAATAAAATAATATAGGAGTAGTTAATTAATAATTATATGCAGAAAGATGCTTGTAAATTTTAATGCCTGATGTCAAACTGTCAACATTATTTTATTTAATTCGTTTTAAAATGAATATATAATTTAAAATTTTCAATATTGAAGTAAATAAAAATATATTTTTTATAGTATATAACTTTATAAAACTGACTGAATATGTGTTTGTGCGTCTTTTTTATTACATTTCAACATTTGTTATATTTTTTTTAATCGTCATTTTAAATCAGTGAGAGTAATTTTTATAAATTTTGTTTAACAAATTTCACCTAGTCGGCTTTCTGACATAAATGCTCAAAATTTTGTATAAAATAGACATTTTAATTAAAAAAGATGATCAGCTAATAAATATTTTAGGGGGGTGACTCCTGCCACACTGTATATAGAAAAAAATAGAACGTATTTATTTAATGAACAAATAAATTATACAAACAATGTTTTCTGTCTTGTAGAGAATCTCATATGATTAATTTTAAGAAAATTTACAATTTCAGAATTATTTTTGGTTTCTTGATAATAAATGATTATTTGTTTGTATATTTTGTGTACAAAAAAATGAAAAATAATCTATTCTAATACTATTTTCGGATATTAAAACAGTAATAATAATTATTATAATTTAAAAAAATCAATAATTAATAACTAAAAATTAGAATAACTGGACACTCTAGGTCCTGATAAATTATATTTGTTGTAATGTCATCACGGAGTAAAAAATACTAATTAACAATAGTCTAGTTTTATGAAGAATCTTTTTCTTTTCAGGGAGATATTGTATAAGTGTTTATAACTTGTGACTTGACTTTTTTATTTTCATGTTATACTTTCTATTTTTTCCAAATTTTAGGCTCAATAGTTTCAAGGAAATTTTTTTGTTTTTATTATTTCACCAAAACAAACTTGATTTTCCTTTAGGTTTTTCTGTTAGTTATCAGTGAGTCTCCAATTTCCGTAATTTCTTGAAAATTTTGGACTCAGACAAAGAGGAGAATATTTGCATATTTTTGAAAATATGAATTTTAAAATTATCTCAAAACGAGCTTTCTTTCTACTTTTGGTAAAACTTGATAATATGAGTTTTATTTTACGATTTACTTCCACTCAAATTAAGCTCAAAAATAGGAATTCGATTATTAATACTATGCGCCTGTTATTTGGCCACCGAACTCGTACATTACCAAATTTTAATTTTATTCGCCCAGAATATTCGGAAAAATAATCTGTGGTTATCGTTAAGTGCAAATACATGCCTTTATAACTTCGAAAATTAACCAGCTGGTGGCAATTATTTTCAGTTTTTTTAAGTAGTTGTTTCTTGCTTTGAATGAGGTACTGAATTGTAATGAATCATGTATTTTATGGTTATGTCCATCAGAATGGCTCTTTAATACTTCTCGTTCGGTTTTATTACACCATTTTGTTTTAATAACCAATTACTGTTGTCGCCTATTTTAACTTACTCATTGAGACATTTGGATCCTCTACGAAACACACTGAAAATAGCAACGTAATATTTGAGAGTAATTTTTTTAACAGCTTTTTAAATGATTCTCAGTGTTCTATATTAAATATTTTCGAAAATAAGTTCATCTGAACCTCCAGAATTGTTTCGTATAAACTTTTGTCAGGTATTATAAAGCTAACTAACTGGATCAGTGGAACAAAAATAGACTCGAACGTTGCGAGAAAGTTCAAGGTCATTTACATTCCATAATTATTATCTCATTTTGGTACTTTTTAACGTAAGTTAATCTAGTATCTGTTAAATAACGAAACTCATTTTAGTATATACTTTAAAATACAAGCGAAGCATGTTCCTAATTTTTTTTTTTGTTTTAGTACGGAATCGACGACGACTCTGAAGATGACTTGGCTGATCTGAATGGAATGAAAACTCTCACTCTCAATGATGCTAACAACAGCCTAAAGGATGAGAAAGATTTGGAATCTCAACAGAGACTAGCAGTATTGAGTTTCGAACAAGTGAATCGTCTTAACGAAGTAATGGATGAAGTGGTCTGCATCCAAGGCCGAGGAAACTTTCCAACTCTTGAAATACGCCTCAGAGATCTTGTGAATATCGTAAGAGAAAAATTAGAGGCGGATCCGTCAACTGGCGGTGCTGGAATGAAAGTGAGAGATATTAGACTTAATGGGGGAGCTGCATCTCATGTATTAACTATTGAAAGTCAGCCTTACAATGATCTTGATCTCATTTTTGGAGTAGAATTGTCAAGTACAAGAAATTTCGATAAAGTTAAATTAGCAGTATTAAGCTCCCTATATGAAATGTTACCTGCTGGAGTAAACAGGAAACGTATCTCTACTTGTAGCCTGAAGGAAGCCTATGTCAGCAAAATGGTAAAAGTGAACCAAAACCGTGGTGGTGACAGGTGGTCACTCATTGCTCTTGGTAATTCTCGAGGAAGAGGAGTCGAACTCAAATTTGTGGACAGCATGAGAAGGCAATTTGAATTTTCTGTTGACAGCTTCCAAATTATTTTAGACTCACTACTTCTTTTTTATCAGTGTAGTGAGTTACCTATTAGTGAGAATTTCTATCCAACAGTCGTTGGGGAATCAGTTTACGGAGATTATCAAGAGGCCTTATATCATCTTCAAAAGAAATTGATATGTACAAGACACCCGGAAGAGATAAGGGGTGGAGGATTGCTCAAGTATTGTAACCTACTCGTGAAAAATTACAAACCTGCCAGGCCCGATTACATCAAAACACTACAAAGGTAAGAAGTTCTAATGCATATTTCTTATAACTTAATAATTCATAGTTACTTGGAAATTGAAAAAATAGATTTTTTCCAACGCGCAAAATCAAATCGATAGAACTTATGTTTGAAAAATTAATAAATTTGTCCCCATTACGAATCAATAACTATTTATATTTCAAATGTTTCGCATTTTTTCTGCAATTGAACGTTTAGATCGAACATATAAATTGCTTAGTTACACTCTTGTCTCATAACAAACAGTATGTTGCAATATTAACTGTTTCCTTGCTAAGTTCTGTTTTTGACGAAATTATAAAAATATGTGTTCGCATTGTAAAATTTTAAAAGTGTGTAATTGATTGCGAAATATTTTGAAATTACGTATTTAGTTCACTTTTTGATTTTTGCAGAGTTATTGTTAGGCAGCAGATTTTTGTAAAATCCAATTGGATTCTTCAGATTAAATTTATACTCATTATCCTAGCTGATTTCGGTTGATGTGTAACCATGACTGAAAATATTTTCAATTCACAAATATTTTAAAGTTTATCTATATTTTAAAATAATAGAACTAAAATTAATTTCCACACGTACAATCTGATTATTTGGATCTCGTTTTCAGAAGGTGACATTTTCCCCCTTTAATTTCATTCATTCATTGGTTATTTCCAACAGGAATATAATTAGTTGGAAGTAAATCTAAATATTTCTGAGATTTTGTTATAATTCGGTTTAAGTAATTTTATTAATTTGAAAAAAAAAATTATATGCAGAATTACTTTTATAAATTATCTAATTTTGCATCGGACTACACGTAAAAATAAATTTTCTGAAGTCGAATATCTTGTGTTTATATACTTTATAGTAGTCAGCTATTCGTAATGACGACTTGCAAAGATCTTAGCAAACCTGAGATCCAACAACACATGCTGAGAAAAGAAAGAAAAGGTTACTTGACAAGGTAAAAGTTGCAGAAATGTTTGTTTGTCGCATTTAAATACACAACGCACAATTACACTATAGATGCAAATCCAAATTTCGAATGTGAATGAGAACTGAAATGTACTCTGTTACTCAGGAAAACATTAAAACTATATAGGATTAATATAAATTAAGGTTGTATACAGTTTATAAGCATAGGAATGTTATTTCGGAAAGGGCTTTTCCTTTTCTCTAGAATTTCAGGAAAATCTTAACTAAGTAGCAATGAACATGTCAGTAATGCTTTTAATCTCCACATGAATGTCAAATTAATATTGTAAACCTTCATCATTTTATAAATTAGAACTCCAATTTCAACTCCATCGAACTGGCAATGTAAATTCGAGCAAATAAACTCTAAATAGGGAATTCTGTTGTCAATAGAGTAAATTTGTCAGTCGTATACCGTAGTACTCAGACTTACTCCTTGGTTGGATCTGAGTTTTGTAGTAATCAAGGTAAAAAAACTGTTTGATTGTACCCAAGGTGGCCCAACATTATTCTTCATAAGTCTCGTTTTTATATTTATTAGGACGGTCTCTAATACAATATGGAACAGAACGTTTTTACTGTAACGTCTGCTTGTCACGTTGTTCTGAATCAGACCAAAGTTTACTTCTTCCATCAGCAATAGATCTCACTTCTACGGTGCTATTGTGGAGGATCATCAACATTTTCATTGGGGGAAGGCACAAAAAAATAGAACACTATACAGGCTCACGCCTTTTACTCTTCCCTCTCATTGCTGATAAATTGTATCTGCAATTTTACCCATATAAATTTCACCAAAAGACTGAAACCTAGAACACGAAGAGACGCGACACGAAAACTAACACCATTGTCATCAGATGCAAACTTGTTGTAGTATATATGTTACAGAGCAAGTAAAGAAGCAAGAAGAATAGGCCGAACACTAAAGTATGCCATATGGAATAACAAGCCAGTGAATAAAAGGCAAATATCAAAATAAATAAAACATATTTGCGACCAATTATGACCTATTCTGCAAAAAGAATAGCTGAAACAATATCTACTATTTTGAAAAGGACTAAAATATTAAGGAACATTGCCGGACTTGCTTGTAGAATATTAATGTTTAACCTGTGACTGACAACAACATCAACACAACAAAATTTATCTTCGTTTAGTAGCAATTTTTAGTAAATAATCAGTATCCTTTAGATCGAGTATACACCATTTATCAAACTTGTTGTTGTTAATAAACATAAAAAATATGTTGAAATAGTACTGTATATGAAAACGAAATCTTTTTAACAACTACATCAGGTCTAATAACAAAATGTGTAAATAAAACAAAAACCGGTTGTTCTTTATCTAAATGTAATTAAACAGATATACAAAACTATCACAGCATAAATACAAATAATTTTTGTCACTGTTGTGACGTATTCATGTCGTCTAGACATGAAATTCTGAAATTCACCCTATAGATTTGTTATATTTAAAAAGTCTGTACATTTCAAAGGTTCTAAATGTTTCAAGCTTTATACCATTCTCATGTAAAATTAAAAATGATTATGTTCAACAATATGAAGTGATGTAACTAAAAAAATTTACTATTATTTCGAGATCGATGGTAATATCCACCATCGATCCCGGCAAGGATCAGTTATCAACTACGCGGATGAATTCCCGGAAACCACCTAACACATTTAGTGCCCGCGAAAACTTAAAAACAAATATATATATATATATATATATATATATATATATATATATATATATATATATATATATATATATATATATATATATATATATATATATATATATATACATTCGAGTAACTAGAAGCGAAAGCAGAAGGCTACGAGAATTATGCGAACCGACTTGAAGAGGGCAGATGTGACTCTGCCGAAACGTCGTCATTTTACCATCGATCCCGGCAGGGATCAGTTATCAACTACGCGGATGAATTCCCGGAAACCACCTAAAACATATATATATATATATGAATATGTATTATGAAACTTTGTTTTGTGAGGAATCTCTAAAGCATATTCCCCATTTTTGGCATTGTAGATTGTCTTGTCTTTGTGTAACTAGTTGTTACATGCATGCGGATTTTTCTACAAATATGTGATCATTCCCAAAAAATCTATAAATATAAAGATGTCCCGACTAACATTCAGTACACGACGCCAACTATTAATTGCTAAATTCATTGTGAAAACTTTATTCCCATACAAATCTCGTGTCAAAGAAAAACACACTATTACTTTTAAATATTATCAAATTTTGCTTTAAATGACAATAACATACTGATAAGATCTAAAACATTCGCTTTTATAATTAAATAATTAACCTAATTTATTGTTGCGTATATTTTCAAAAACCTTACCTCGATAAACAAGTATGAGCGTTAATCTAGTGCTTTTACAACTAATTCCAACGGAATAAATTTCATGAAAATATTTTTATACATATTAATAATTTACTTAACTCGCTCGGATATGTGAAAGTGATTGTGACCTCACTCGCTGTTTGTAATTTGATGAATGCAAATGATTATTTATTTACCTATTACTATATAATAGTCCAGAAATATTATGGGAGACGAATCGACTTTGAAACAACGTTATGATTACAACATTAATGTTTGTAATTTACAGAATATGATGTAATAGATCTAAATTTCATAGCATAGCCCACTGTCATGGCACATTGATTAAGTTCTAATATCAAATCAACATGTATGTAAAAAATAAGTGATATACTCTAGGAGAAAAATAGAACCAGTATTAAGATTATGATAAAGGTTAAAGTATCTAACGTGTATTAAAAGTTTAGAAGAATTGTGTTTTGTTTGCTTGCAAGGTCGGAATATATTAAAACAAGTTGAGAGAACTTGAAGTTTGAATATTTCATGCTGTAAATAAAATTAATAATAAAAAGAAAGTTTTGTATAATAAGTTTGTTTATAAAGAGTGAGTTTTTATACTTCCCAAAATGTTTTTCGAGTATTTACGAAATATTTATATATTTAGGAACGTGAGAATTAGTTAACGAAAACACGGAAAATGTGATTTCTAATGTACTAAGCGCGGTTATTAAATGAATTTTTGAACAGAAAGCAAATTACTGCATGAAGAGGAATTCTTTCCTGTGATTGTATATACACTTAACAAAATTTAGACATTGGAGAGGAGCCACAGATCTTACAATACAGAAGAGCTTCTCTGTCTGAAACAATGTAGATAAATGACGGAGCTAGGTTAGGTAAGGTAAGTAGAATCTGTACTCTACGGATAACTAGTGGGGCCAAGCCTAAAAAATAAATGAAACATTTGAGAAACTAAGAGGTCGAATACCACATCTACTAAAAAACATAGTTTAGTGAAAAACAATAGTAAATGGAAGCTGAAAAAAGAAAATAATCATTATTATTAAAATATCTTTTTGATCTAAATTATAAAACGACCATCGTGGTTCCGCACTCTAGGGAATGTGGAGAGCAACTTAACTTCTATTGAGAAACAACCAACCGTTTGCAGTGCTACAAATCGGTTAGTGACTTAATTCACCTGTTGAGGCACCAGTGGCATGATGACTAATTTTGATAAACTATTTAATTAAAGTAAAAAAAAATTTGGCTACAGAAAATAAAAAGTATAAAGTGCATGCCAAAACATACTTTCTTTTGTGTGTACTGAAATACGTTTATATACACCATGTGCTTACGATTATCGTATCATAGGTATGGAGCATCAGGCCAATAACCAGCTAACCCAGTACCCACTAAAACACTTCTTGAGTGTTCAGTTGAGAGTTGGAAACATCCTATGCAAACATATACTACCTCATCCGGCTGGCTCCTTCTTCCGTATTATTCACACCCCGGTTCCATTTTACTTTCTCACCTCTTCTTCTTAGTACTGTATGTAGGAAACAACCCCCCCTGTTATCGTTATTAGCGATGATAAATAAATTTTCTTCATTACCACATTTACTTTCTCTCCTACTATGGTACTAAGCTCTTTCTGTTCGGAGACACATCTCTCACAAATGAAGATTTGGCATGGCCCATCTGTCACTTCACAGTACAGACAAAGCTCGTTTTTTGATTTGCCGATCTTTTTTGTGAATTTATAGAATCTATATTTAGTCAGCACTTGGGTATTATAAAAATTAAATCTTTTATACTGAACATCGAACCATGACTTCAGGTTTCAAATGAGTTTCGTGGTTCACTGACGCTACTGGTTCTTCAACACCCATCCTGATTTGATAATCACGTACATCATTTGGCATTTTTCTATCACTAGACCCACCTATATTTGGTATGATTTTACTCAAAGCCCCACATAGTATTTCCACTTTTTCTTTGTTTTCCGAGAATGTCCGTTGTAAATTAATCTGTCGTCCACACGAATGCATAAGTACTTTACGTACTTGACAAATACTTGTTTTCATAATTGTATCGGACAAAATATATGGTATCAAACCTTGCGGTTGCTAGTTGTTACCCCAAATATTTTAGAAAACAAATCAAGCCAGACCGCAACGGATATACCTCGGATTACAAGTCCAAAGAAAGAGTGGGTATTATGATGTTTTACAATGCACTTGTGTAAAGTTGCTTTTGCACTAGTTTCCTAATATAGGCAAATTTGTAAAAAATGTACACAAGAAGTTATTTGCAGGTGATGGGGTGTTGTGATGGAAAGGTGTTACAATACATCTTGAACCGGCTGACTGACTATAAAGAATAGATTCTATTTTAACTACAATTTCATAAATACAATTTATTAATTAAAATTTACATGTTTCGAACTTCTTAATAGCACAGTTTTTATTTATAAATTAAATGCAAGCGTGAATAAATTAGTTAGTTAGTTTTACCAACTGACAGATGATATTTAAATGTATTAATTCTCGCCTCATATCCGTTCATTTGAGTCCTGATGAATTCAATGGGGTTAAGTTCATTGTGCTAAGGTGGGGATCACAACACCTTAACTTTGCGTTCTTTTACTCTTGCGGGTAACACATTCTTCTTAATTTTGATGTCTATAGTTACATAATTGCACAATATTTTTTACTTCTGGTCGTATTTCTGTTTATTTCATCTGAAATAATAACTGCCATTTTTCATAATTATTACATAATTGCTCGGTAATATATCTATGATTTAACTATTTTAAACACATCCGAACCCATTTATTCGTCGCCTGCTTACGTAGATTTTGACATGAATTCTAACAAGCATCAATCATCAAATCTTTTTTCTCTCCAATATGAGCTATAAACTGCGACCTTTACCAGTTCGATTTTTTAGTTCAGTTGATAATCCGTAACCACATAACGACCACTTGCAACCAGTTTATCTTGCTAAACTTTTTTTCAAAATTCCTTCCAAATAACTGTAAAATTTGAGAACCGTATTAGAAAGTACGAAGAGCCAGACGTCTGCAATTCAGTTCCTGCCCATGAGCACTTTTTTGGCAAAAGTTTCTCATGCATTATGTGCTTAATTCAGCAGATAGATTTAAAGTTGAATACGTAAATACTGCCGAAAAAAAAGTCTTGTGTAATTAGTTGAATTACCTTCGGAAATTTTAAGAGAATGACAAACCGTGATCTGAGAATGTTGTCTATCAAAAGCACATGTCTATGCATGGACCGGCCGTTTAAAAAAAGCATAAACCTGGGGAAGACGCTATAAAATAATATGACCAGAACATGAGCATAAACGAATGTTGATCGCTATCAGATTGTTGTCTTCTAAACTGGATTTCAGTAAAGCAGTTATTCATACCATGATGTTCAAAAATTTAAGAAAGCGAAAATTATGGGCAGAAAGGGTTATCATTTGCAGGGAAATACAGCCGTGAATTAAAACAGAGGGAAGAGATTGACCCAGATACCAAGTAGTCAGGGACTTGTAAAAGTTGGATATCAGGCTATCGGTAAAAGCTGAAAAGCATTATGATTTCAGTTTTCCATATTGGTACTCTTTGAAAACGTGTCACAAGATTGGAGGAAAATGACTGCTGTACCATGCATACTGCCCGCTTATTCATTGTTAATTATCCGACAATATTTATTAAAATGTAAGCGACGTAAGACGTAAGAGTTTCAAAACTGTTATACAAAATGGTTACCCTGTAGGCGCAGCTCCTTAAAACTGCGCGGTGATTATTGAGAAAGAAATAAACCTTTGTAATGCCTTAACAGATGCTCCTTATTTAATTATCATGCCTCGTAATTTAACAAGCTTTTAAGAAATTGATTGTGGAATTGTGATTTGTGATACTCGATCATATTCATAATGAAAGAAAACTATTAAATTAACTTAATTTTTATATCACTTTTAATTTCACTTTGCTGTGACTAGTTTCGGCAAGAGGCTATGCCATTATCAAACAAGAGCAAACTGATACATATTAAATATGCACGTTAAATTTGAATAACTTCCCTGTGTATAATTGAATTGTAATTTACATAGGTTTGTAAGTCGATTAACAATAAAATATTTTGGTATCATTGAAGCAGTCTTTTGATGATGCCGGTTACGGGTCTTAAGAACAATATAATAAAATATTACAACCCCATCGAGTTCGAGTGCGTTTTTTTAAATATTAAAAAGTAATGGGAGTTTCAAAAATTTGAATTATGTTTTTATTTAGATAAAAAAACTAAAAAATGGATAACAAGAGTAAGTGTGTGTGAGCGAGAGAGAGAGGCACAGTATACTTTTAGTTGAAAAATTTAATGAAATGTGACATTTCATGTTAAAATAAACTAATTCCACTTATTCGTTTTTAACTAAATAAAAGCGCGAGTTATAAAATATTGTTTACCTCTGTTTTAATTATAAGACTTTCAGATTATTTGACGTTATAAGACTTTTCCTTTTAACTCATTATGTATTCCTAAACATGATTATGCATAATTTTAGGAATTCTAATAGTAAACCATATTCAAAAATAATTAATAACAAATGACCTTGTCTAGGACATTCTCACATTTTTAGTGGTAAATATCTCGAATCATCAAGCAAAACAATCTCGTTAATTAAGACAATTATCTAGCTGTTTATTTTTTTGTAGAACAATTTATTCTTTATACTTATTCAGTAAGTGGTTTAACGACTCAAATAAGGTTTTTTCAATCTAGACTAGGGAGTTTACTACGACTAATCCGATGCAATCTTGATATTCCACTATCCATTCACCTCGTACCAGAGTGCATTACATCATTAAATGTCGCGTTGAGGAAATTTCAAGATATCCTTGTTCGCATTATTTCTATTATAGAATCGATATGGAAGACTAGTTACTGACTATGTTTTTATTTCGTCATTAGCTTCCGGGTTTAATAATTATTTCAAATAATTATTAAATATGTTTTTTGTATATCAATAAGATTAATAGAATATGTTCAAGCTTTTACTCTTCTTAGAGTTTACAAAATACGAGGATTGTTCAATAGAAATACGTTTAGAGGTGGTAAAGCATTTTTTATTTCTCGCAAAACTCAATAGTGTAAGGATGATGTGCCAAAACTTTCTATTTCATACGCCTTCGTAGGTCTTGGACCGTAACAGTACTTTTCCTATCGACGGTTGATGAGATATTTTTTTATCTTTGGTGATTGTGGATGCCTCTGTTGCATATTTCATATACATTTTAATTCTCGTTAATAGGACATGAAATGTTAAAAGTTTAAGAACAAGTCGTAAAATCGGCTGTTCAAGCATTTTGAAATAGTTAACGATAATTAAGAATAGTGGAATGAATAGTTACCACTGTTGAAGCAGTCAAGTCCAAGACGAGTCTCCATATAGAATTTTCATTTTTATATAAATATCTATTGGCCGACGTCACTCAAATATCACAATAAACACAATAACAAACAAAATGCAAATATTTTAGCCTGTTTCTGGACATAGACCTACTTTTTTTTACAATTTGTCTCTTAACATCGTCAATGCATAGCATTGGAAACGGGGTGTGTCCTGGATCTCGTGCCAAAATAGGAATTCCTTGCTTAGTGCCTGCGCAGTTCTTTCATTTCAGTCATTCAATTGCTTCGGCTACGTCTATTATGTTTGTTATGTTTTCTATTCAGGTGTTTCAACTCCAAATCTCAATTCTGATTGCACACCTTGGCCGAATACTTTAAAACGTTGGTACCTAGATATATTTTTTTATGTACTACTTACCTTCTCAAAAACAGTTCACGTCAGTTTAGTTTCGTTCTAAGGATCTATTAAGTATGCCTTTTGTTTTTGTTAGGTTCAGTTTTACACCGATTTCTCACGGTACTTCGTTCAGCTCCGATGATATCAGCAAATCTGAGTTATTGAGCCTTTTAGTATGATATCCTTGTTATCTTCCAATTATTCTTTGAAAGCATTGTCTAAACCATTCGTAAAACATTTTGTAGAGGCTGTCTCATTTTATTATACCTTATTCTACTATTGTGTGGAAGCATCAGAAGAACACTCAAGGGAAAGACGTTAAAAGAAACACAAATAAAATTTATAGCAATCCCTACACTATTTTACGGATCGCAAACGTGGGCGCCAAGAAAACAAAACTATAGGTAACTGGAGACATCAGAAATGAGATATTTAAGATCGGTAAAGGGTGGCACAGGGTTAGGGTGGTTAGACTGTATATGAAATGAAGATATCAGACAAGAACTGTTGGTACATCCAATAACTGAATTAACAAGAAACTATAAGAATAGACAGAAATAACATGTAATGACGATGTCTCCAGAACGAATATCTCCAAGAATGCTTGATTATAGTCTCATACGACGTAGAAATATTTGCAGACCGAGAACAAGATGGTGAATTTGAAGACGCGAGATGTAAAGACCGACATCTAGGATTTTCGAGTGAAGACGGAACAGGCAAATTGCCTAATCCTGGAAAGGTAGAAGAAGATTATACTTCAAGGAGAATTATATATCGGATGTTTAATAGAGACTTCGTGATTATGAATCAATTGCCCAGTGTTCTGCTGTTTCGAAAGCTTTTTGAAAATCGTCAAAAACCGAGCGTAAATCGAAATTATAATCGCTTCTAAACCCAACTTATACTGTACGCTGTTATCATTCCAGTTTTTATTCAGTAGTTTTAACGTTCAGTAACCAGTTTGATATACTTTTGTTGCATTAATTTCATATTTTTATATTATTTCTATTTCTATGTATGTTCTTGCGCTTTATCGTCCTTCAATTGCCAGTGCATTTTTTAGTCCTTGATTGTTATACTCAGAATGTCTGCTGACGTTAATTATTTTTCTTTCTTTGGTTGAAATTTCGATATGTTGTGTTTTTGTGTGGTTTAAACTCGCATATAATTTTTCCGTTTCTCTTGTCACTTTCTCCAAATCCCCTATTCCTCGTCCATTTTGCCTGTTAATTCAGTTTACGACATTTTATTATCGTGTTTTCCTTTATTATTATTTGTCTGTGTTCCTTCTATTGTTCTTTTAGTATATTGGCTAAGTTTTTTTTTATTTTAGAACCCTGATGTAGGTCTTATACAGTCTTTTGTTAAATAATCCAATGATGTCTCATTTTAGTTTACTTTCTATTTAGTTCTCTTTCAAGTATCTACACCTGTAATTTTCGTACGTTTCCTAATGATGTTTTTCTCTGATAGCCTATTCTAAACTAGTGAATATTGGCACCTCGTGCTTGCTTCCTTTTCTAGCCTTGGTCACACTGCAGGAAACTTGTGTTTTGTTTTTCGTTTCTATGAAGGATATTTAGCATTTCAAAGGACACGTAAGTACGTTTTGGTGTGGGATATAGGAAGGAATATTTGGTTCTGGAAATGATTTAGGTCTTCCCAATTTAGCGATGGGGGAAAACGTCGAGCTCGAGTGACCAAGGACGCTTCTCTGAAGTATGTCTGTTTCTCTACCTTACTCAGTGAGGTATGCTTACCCACTACACATTCAGACATAAACAATATAGTCAAATAAGATTAGATCAAATTTTTTCTACTGAACAATACCTCTTTATTAAATGATTTTTTATTATTGCAGGTATATGTGCTCAAGATTCTTCATTGATTTTGCTGACATCACTCAGCAAAGAGCTAAACTTGAGAATTACCTTCTAAATCACTTCGTTGAGCCTGACGAGGTATCACTCCGGCACCAGTACTTGTTGATTTTGCACGATGTCGTTGAGGAGTCCACAGTATGTTTGATGGGTCACGAAAGGCGACAGACTTTGCAGTTAATTAAAAGTCTGGCATGGCAAGTTCTCTATCAAGACCAACAGCGCATGATGACACAGCAGCCGCCGCCTTTGGTATACGCTAATGGGATAGTGTATGCCCCCATCATTTCAGAATGTTGTTGCCCATGCAATTCATGGATGCAGTGCAGTTCGTGATGCGAATCTTTAAAATCAGAACCGTAATTTGTCGTTACAGAATGACAACACTTCATTTGTAAATATATATGTATAATGAATTTAACTAAATTGACTGTACAGTACTTACTGAAATTTAATGAAGGAGAATCGGGGAAAACAATTGTATCCCTTTGTATTAGATTCATGACTGAAAAAAAAATCATTATTGAGCCTTCTTTAGA
Organism: Octodonta nipae; assembly: GCA_034190945.1. Taxonomy (NCBI): domain Eukaryota; kingdom Metazoa; phylum Arthropoda; class Insecta; order Coleoptera; family Chrysomelidae; genus Octodonta; species Octodonta nipae. Next base: position 173,333,178 of record CM067216.1, read on the forward strand.
TTAGAATCATTTAATAACTAGCATTTATCGTTAATGCATTTTAGTATTCTTAAACTGAATTGGCAGGAACATTCAGGGAAGGCCTTTTGAAGGCAGATCTAATATGGTCTTTTAGTATTTGTCATTTAAACTTTGAACATCTAATCTGTATGTAAAATAGTTATCGAAAAACTGCGTCATTTTGAGAATAATTATCCTTCAATTACTTAAAATAGTGTTGGCAAATTTGTCTCTAATAAAGCTTTCATTTATTGTAAAATCATGATCAGTATAGTCCCAAGATACTGTTCTTACTTGGGTACTTTTGTGAAATTTAAATGATTTGGTGAATAAAGTGTATAGGTTAATTCCATCTAGTTGGCAGCTTAAATTGAAAATTTTGAGATCCAAATAAGTGATTTTAATAGGTTACAAATTGGTCAGATTCGGCCAGAACTTTTGGCCAATTGATCAGCAATACAAAAATGCCCTTAGAGTCTTTACAATTTTTGGCACGTGCTGATAAATACAGTTGGATATCGCAAGACCAATTCCAGCTAATCAGCTTCCTACATTAAAAAAATTGAGAGCCAAATATCGGACCGTAATTGGTGAGCAATATAAAAATATGAAATATTTAAAATGTCAAGGAAACTTAAAAATCTTAGCGCCCTACTTAAATCGTAAAGAGCTCATTCAAAATTATTTTTATTGTTTATGAATTCATAATGGGTGAATGTATTTTGATAAATGGTCAACGTGAACTACGTAATAATTAACAATTAGCCTTAAGATTTCAAATTTTCAATAACTGTCAAACTATGACATTTTGTGACATTAAGGTTACTTATTTACATTTACATTAAAATCATTTTGAATTAGTTCTACAGGATTTACTTCGGGAACTAACATTTTATAGATAACCTTGGAATTCGAAACCCTTTGAACAGGATTGCCGCCTTAATAAAAAAAGAAACCCACCTTACAATAAATGTTAACGGTCTTTCCCATTTTGTAAAATAACATTATTACGGGTAATTAAACTGACGAAAACCAATTTGAAAATATTAAAAATTATATAAATAAAAAAAACAAAATAAAAATAATATAAATTCTATTTAATTGAAACCTAAAAAGCAAGCTGATTTTATTACGTTTCGACTATTCATATACCTAAAGTGGATACTAAATATCCATTCCACATAAGCATTACTACAGGGGACGGTTAAAGCCATCTTAACTATTTGTTTCAATATTGGAATCGCAGTTTTTGACATACTCGGTTACATTGAACTTGAGTCAACCAGTCAGATGTTTTTTTTTTATCGTAAGTAGTGATTAAAAAACAGCCATTAACAGAAGTCCTATGAATATGTTTGTACTACTGCTTAATTATGACAGATTTGTTTAACCAATAAGATTTTGCAGCTTGGGACGCTATCTAGATGAAGTCGTATAGGTTGCCGAGGAAGTGCTGCAGCTGGATTCGTACTAAATTCATTATATTCCTTTTAAAAATACTTAAGTTTTGACTACAAATAATGAAATAATGTATTTCTGACCCAAGTAGTCTATATATATTTAGTTCTCTGTATTATAAAGTAGTCTTTATTAATCTTTTACCATGTTCTTATTTGCCAACCCTGTTTTAATTAGTCACTTTTTAGTTACTCGACATTATTGATGTTCGTGCAATTTATTTGCTTTGTTTTCCTTTCTTTTGTATATTTCATTCCAGTAGCCTAAAAATGAATATACTTTATCCTTAAAGAACTCAAAGTATTCTTTTAAGAAATGATATAATGTAATATTTTGGCGAAATCAAACAAAATTAATTTGAATAATAATAAAAATATTAAAACACAATTGGTTGTCTTTTCTTTCATATTACTTGAATTGTATAATACCTGTGGAAAAAATCCCATTCCAATAATGAAGAGTTTATGGAAACCTAATGTGTTTTTTGTCAATCTAGATGTTGAAAATTATTAAACTCACTGTTTATGGAAAAATCATTATTAACAGTTTTGATGATTGTTTCCGTCTTCGTGAAAATTTATTTTAATTTTTATTGAAATAAACACGGTTAGATAATTTTCACTTATATTTATTATCCGACTTGACCATATAATGTATGGCAGCACACTCCCTCTAAGACATGCATAGCGTACATTTAGGGGAAAATACACTAATTTTCGGACCGTCCGGGCTTTTACTAACAGGACGGCTTTTTGCATCAGTTGGTAAAGATGTTCGTCCAGACCGAGGTATCTCAAATGGTTTAATAGATGTTTTGGGACTACTCCAGTTGTTGTCATAACAATTCGTACCGTTCGAGTGTTGTTCATGTCCCATTCTCTCTGTATTTGAAATTCTAAATCCCTGTATTTGGCTATTTTTGCAGCCTGCTTAATATTTATATTATTGTTGTTAGGGATTGCTATGTCAATTAATGTTGCTTTTCTAGAGACTTTACTACCAAAACTATATCTGGTCTATTGTGAGCAACAGTCTGATCGGTCATTATCGTCCGGTCCCAGTACAGTTTGTAGTTGTTATTTTCTAAAATAGATTCTGGTTTGTATATATAGTAGAGTGTTCTTACCGACTGTGATAGCTCGAGGTTCAGCGTTAGTTTTTGATGCGGTATTTTTGCCACACCATCGTGTCGTTCTTTGTATTCAGTTGCAGCGAACGCTTGGCAACCTCCTGTGATACGCTGGATAGATTCAGATGTTTGGCAACCATATCTGCATCTGTCGTTGTTGATAGAAGGTTTGACGATGTACTTTAGATAGTTCTTAGTTGGAATTACTTGATCTTGCATTGCCAATATAAAGCCTTCCGTTTCAGGAAACATATGACCAGAGATCAACTAGTAGCTCGACGCTGAAGTGTCGACATAATCTTAGTTGACGTCATTTATGTCTTCCATGAAGCGGCTTCTCTTTCCATTTGAGCAGTTTCTGATCACTTGGCTGGTGGTATACTTGAACTTGTTCTGCCTGTCGCAGAGGTGTTGAGTCAACAACCTGACAAATGATTCTGTGTAGATCAGAAAATTCTGCGAGTTTCTGGAAATGATTACACAAATTAGAAATTTGTTGATCACGTAACTTGCCTATATCTGTCAATCCTCTTCCTCCTTCATACCGTGGCAACATTGTACGTTCGACACAGCTTTTTCATGGTGGAGTGATCAATTCGTTGAGCCTGCTTTATTCCAAGTTATTTGTAAGTATGGCCTTCCTCCATGGATTCAATTGAGGTGCCATCTCTCATTTCGTAGGGCCCCTGCTGTATTTTGCCTTTTACTATATTGATAATTCGGCATTTGTCTAGGCCAAATTGCATATGGATGACACTAGAGAACCCTTCTACTATTTTAAGCATATCATACAGCTGTTGTTTCGTAGTGTTTGAGACTGAATCCAAAGTTAGTCGCTTTCAGTTTGTGTGAGAGTGGGTTCATGGCAAGGCAGAACCACAGCGGGCTAAGAGAGTCTCCATGGAATATAACCCTTCTGATTGGGATAGAGTCATTTTTGTATCGAACAGTCGACTTCATTCAGAAAGATTTTGGTTTGCCAGGTAGTCATGACACATTCTAAAAAGTTAACAATACGATTATTTACTTTATAGAGTTTCAGCACCTGAATGAGCCAATCATGTGGAACTGAATCAAAGGCCTTTTTGTAGTCCACATATGCGATGTAGAGATTTCGTCGTTTGGTGTGGGCTTAATTGCAGACAACGGAATCAATTATTAGTTGTTCTTTGCACCCCATCGAGTTTTTCGCCCATCCCTTTTGTTGTTCGGTAATTATGTTGTTTAGTTCACAATGTCTGAAAAGGCGATGATTAATGCACGACATTATAAGTTTGTATAAGGTTGGGAGGCAAGTGATTGGTCAGTACTTTGCTGGGTCCTGTGTACATAGGTTATCCTTTGGTAAGAGGTATGTAGCACCATGCGTAAGGAAACTAGGCATCTTGTGTGGATGGATAATTATGTCATTAATGAGTACTGTTAATTTCTCGTGGGTGGCGTAAATTTTCTTTATCCAGTAATTCTACACACCATCTGGTCCTGGTGCGTTCCAGTTATGGAGGTGTTTCATTATGTTGGACGTGTCTTCCGTTGTAAATGGTTGGTGTTGCATCTTATCACAATTCTGAAATGCAGCCTCCTCCTCGTTAATCCAGCTCGCTCTGGAGTTATGGGAAACTGTTGTGGAAAATTGTGTTTTACAGAACTGCTCGATCGCCGTTTTACTGGGATAACTAGGGGTTTCATTATTATTGATGTTGTTGAGTTTTCTATAAAACCCTTTTTCTGATTTTCGGAATAGTTGTCTAGTTCCGTTGGTTACTGGTTTTGTACCTTCTCCATCGACTTGTGTATACAGAAAGCTTTTGCCGTAGACTATCCAGGCACTGCTGAGTTGTGATGTTTTCTCCATTCCAATGGGAGTGTATTCGGTTATTGTACATGATAGTCTTGACAAGTCTTTCCATTCTGTTGTTCCTGACCCCTCGTTGGCACTCGGTCAGTCTTCCAATGTCTTTCCGAAGAGAATTAATTTTCCCTTCTAGCCTTCTTTGCCAAGGTGGTATTCGAGATGTTTGTCTAAATTGGGGAGGGTCTTGCTTTGGTCTTATTGCGAACCCAATTGTTCTGCAGATGGAAATTGCAGCACAGTAGATGTGTGTAGCGACTCTCACGTATTAGCACCTTAAACATAGTGTGGCAAGATAAATTTGTTCATAGCCTGCAAGACGATACCCAGTTTCTTAGAAGATCTTAGTTTGGGAAGAGTTGGTCTAATCAATGGATCTGTTCCACTATACTCTATAAGAGCTCTTTCCATTTTGGATTTTCTCAAGCAGGTCAGTGTTGGCTGGCTGTTCTTGTTGAAGTTCTTGAATCTCGTTCGCTCTTTGCGCTAAAGGTGTTTCAATCTCTGGATCTGTTGTATTTCGACCAAATAATTCGCGCTCAACTTCGCTCTTTATTTCGTCCAGTTGATCAGGCAAAATAAGGCCATTTCTCAAGAGGACACGATATTGATCTGCGACTCTCTGTTCGGTAACTTGAAGCTTTGGGTACTCACAACAGAACTCTTGATGCACTATTTGGCGATATCAAGTCTTGTCCTGGCCAAGGTTAGTCACTCTGTAAAACGTGCGCATTATAAATTTATTCATGGCGCTAGTCCATTTCATGCGCTGTCTTATCAGTCCCGCTGGCTGCTGATCCTGCGCAACACTTTCTGCGGGTGGAGTTCTCGTTTGACTCCGTTGGTGATGGTCACGTTGTTGCTGTGACTGTATTGGTGACTGTAGCTCTTTGGACGACAGGGGCCCGCCTCCTCAGCACCCTCCCACCGACGTCCCGCATGCTGTCATGTCCAGCGCTGGCAGCGGCTCTTTTCCGAGGCCTCTCCTCCGTAGCCCCATTTTCATGGGTGGTGCCACCAATTGACCCTGATGACCCGGGTAACTCAGAACCGTGGGGTTGTCAGTTCCCAGATGAAATGATTTAAACCAGATCATCCCGTGCGGGTTTTGGGGAAGGGAGAAAGGCTAGGTAGTAGATCAGCGGACACGGAGAAGAACTGTAGTACGGAAAAATTGAAGAAGCAGCTCAAAGGACTGCAAATTTTTTCCAATTTTTCTGAAAAGTCAAGACTGAGGCATTGTGCTTTAGGAACTAAACGGTTAAGAAATATACTGAAGAAGAAAAAAGGTGAAGAGCTAATTGGAAGCACTTAAGGTCTGGTGAGAACAGAAGAAAAGTTTAAGGTCTTTTCATATATGTAAATAGTGACATAATAATTAGTATATTACCATAAATTTTTGTATGAATGTGTTTTACATTAAACTATTATCAAAATTTGTAGGGATCTGACCGTTAGAATCCGACAAAAATTAATAATGAGCTCAGTTTCCACGGTGTACTCATACACTCATCAACCGATTTTCTCTTAAGGAATCTTACCATACACCAGGTGACAAAGAGTTGTTGAATGATGTGGTAAATTTTGTAATAGTCTACCGATAACTTCCTACACGTATTTAACAGGCCATAAATCGGTAGCCGAGGCATCAATCCAATTATGCTAGTCTTAGAAAATGTGGCTACATGTGGTTGTGCGTTTTCTTATTGAAAAGATGTATGGCGAAGGTCCTAATATTCGGCAAATCATGTATTTCAACAATTCTGAAATGGAGCGTTGGCCTATATTAAAAGACCAATGCAAACTACTGCTATAAGCAATAGCTTCCCACACCTTAGTTCGGTGTTCACACACCGTATTCATTTCCTAAATGAGTACGGTGAAGAAATGAATACGCTGAAACAAATGAAGCATTGAAACGCACTGCTGGGATTACGCAAGGCAATGAAAAAGTGAAAAATATTAAGTATGCCGATGACCAAACATATTACAATTACAAAATATGGTCTGGAAAATAAGCGAAACTCGTAAGAAGTAACATATGAAGACAAATATGGGAAAAACAAAGGTAATGCTAGCTGGAAAAATAGTAGTAGTGAGGATTATGCTGGAAGGGCAATAACTGGAACAAATAAGTAAATTTAAATATATGGGAGGAATAATACATTCAACTGGATCTCGCCCTGTGAATATAAATTTGTGTAAAAGTAGTGGAAATAAATTAGAGTGAGTTAGACTGTGTTTTTAAATAAATCCAAGAAGTGAACTGAACCCGAGTGTGAAAAAAACATTACAGTGGTGACAGGTGTGCAGTGTATTTGTGGAACTTTTTGAAGTGAAAAATAAATAGACAGACAATGTTTAAAACAGTGAGTTTGGACCATTTGAAAGTGGCGGACTTCAAAAAAGAACTTGAGGAAAGGGATTTAGAAATTAGTGGGAAGAAAAGTGAATTAATACAACGGCTACGAGATGCCCTAATAAATGAAGGTAACGATCCCGATACTTATTTGTTTGAAGTTTCTGGTAATGAGGACATGAGTATGCTATTGAAGAAAATGGAAGAAAATTCAAAGACTTTAGAGGATAAACTGGAATCATTACAAGATAATTCTAAAACTCTAGAAGATAAATTACTAGAAAATTCTAAATCCTCAGAAGATAAGCTACAAATGTTACAAGATAATTCTAAAACCCTAGAAGACAAATTGCTAGAAAATTCGAAGTCTTTGGAAGATAAGCTACAGAAATCACACGAAAATGCTGAATCCTTAGAAGAAAATTTGAAAAGCATGGTTCAGGAAAATTCAGAAATGCTGGAAGAGAAAATAGTCGAGAATGAGGCTCGGATAGAAGAGCTAAAACAGATAATGGAGGGTGAGATCAGCAAAATAAAAGAACAAGTAGTCTCGATACAAAGGGAAGAAACTCAATCAAAAACCACAAGCAGAAACAGTACAGAGGTACTAGATTCAAAAATTGCCCTCGAGGGGACAAGACACAAAATGAAACCTCCCCAATTTGATGGAAAATCATCATGGACTAATTATCATCGCCAATTCGAGGCTGCAGCTAAGCTAAACGGATGGTCGGCAGAAGAGAAAGCAATAGCATTAACTCTTGCCTTAAGAGGGGACGCTACAGATATTTTACAAACCTTGAATGCCTCTGAGCAAGAAGACTACGAACAACTGGTCAAACATTTAGAACTGAGGTATGGTCAGACACATTTGGAGCACGTCTACCACTCCCAATTGAAAAACCGCCACCAGAGATCAACTGAATCCTTACAAGAGTATGAAGCTGACATTGCCCGTCTGGTTCGCCTTGCCTATCCAGCCACACCGGTAAATGTGATAGAAAGGTTAGCAGTGGACTTCGGGACCACGAAGCCAGACAAGCATTGACCCTAGCTCGACCGACTCAATTAGTGGATGCACTGGCTCGAGCTCTGGAATTCGAGGCAGCGAAAAATACCTGTAGAGGTCAAGCCAGAGTCCGAATCGTCGACGGAGAATCCGAAGATGGCGGAAACGATGAAGCCTCTGTAAGAAAGATAATAGAAGAAGTCCTTACCGAAAAAAGACTAGTGAGATGTCGGAAAGGAAAGCAACGGAGTCCAGACTTCCTCGGCGGGAAAACTAAAGAAGGCCTCTGTAAAGGGACCATCGTCGACCTGTAGCAAACAAGTGTTAACTACCAACGCATATGTCGCTTCGCTACGCAACCACGTTAACAGTGTCTACGTAGATGGCCTTATTAATAGGAGGCAATTTGCAATGCTGCTGAATACTGGTGCGACGAAAACAGTAATAAGGCACAACATTGTTTTAGAGACGATGATAAAACCAACAAAATGGCAACTGCGAACAGCGACAGGAGAAGCAGCGAAAGTCCATGGTGAAATAGAGGTTGAAATGACCTTGGGAAACACAACCTTTCTACATCGGGCATTAGTGGCAGACATCGAAGACGAAGTAATCATTGGAATGGATGTCATGGGCTCCAAGGGATTCCAGTTAAACTTCAAAGATGGAATTCTGCGAGTGAATGACGAAGAAGTGGTGCTTCATGGAAAAGATGACATAATGCTTCGAGCCATCTTATCAGAGGATGTCAATGTTCCGGAAAGAGCTGAAATCATTATAGATGCTTGCTTAGATGGGAAAGCTCAAGCTGGAACAGTAATGATGTTTGATGCCGAAGTCAATGACGGAAATGTAGGCAGAGGAGTCGCACTGGGGAAGACTCCGTTTCGTGCTAGAGAGATTGTCCCAGTAAGAGTAATGAACCTGAATCATTACTCGGTTGTGCTAAAGAAAGGAACAACTTTGGGCCATTGTTCAACAGTTTCCTCTGTAGTCAAAAGCACACAGCATGCAGAAATATCACCAGGTAAACTATCTGAGGAACTGGAAAGACTCATCACCGATTCATCTAAGAATTTGAAACCAAACCAGAGAGCAAAATTGAGGGACATCGTTAGCAACTACCAGGATATCTTCGATGTAGGGAATGGCAAAAGAGGACGAACTGATCTGGTGAAATATAAAATTAATACTGGGGACGCTCAACCTATTCGACAGTCGGCGAGAAGACTACCTCTAGCTAAAAGAGAAGAAGCCGACAAGTTAGTCCGCGAGATGGAGGAAGAAGGTGTTATTGAATCATCCAATAGCCCTTGGGCTTCTCCAGTTGTCTTGGTTAAAAAGAAAGATGGTTCGACCCGATTTTGCGTGGACTATGGGCAATTAAACCACGCTACAAAGAAAGACAGCTATCCCCTTCCAAGAATAGACGATAGATACATTGGCTGGATCAAAGATGTTTTTCACCCTGGACCTGAAGAGCGGTTATTGGCAGGTGGAACTTGCTAAAGAAGACCGAGAAAAGACTGCTTTTACCATCGGCGCAGGACTTTTATCAATTCACGGTGATGCCGTTTGGACTGTGTAATGCTCCAGCAACGTTTGAAAGATTGATGGAAACAGTGTTAAAAGGGCTTTCATGGAAAACGTGTCTGGTGTATTTGACGACATTATCGTGGTTGGAAAATCTTTTGAAGACCACATGAGGAACCTGGAGGAGGTATTTCGGCGACTTCGAAGTTCCGGACTAAGGTTAAGCCCGAAGAAGTGTCAGCTGTTCCAAGAAGAGGTGCAATATCTTGGACATGTAGTTTCAGCACAGGGAGTAGCTGTGGACAAACAGAAAATCAAAGCCGTCCAGGAATGGCCGATACCTAAAGATATCCACCAGTTAAGAAGTTTCTTGGGGTTATGCACGTACTATCGTCGGTACGTAGCCGGATTTGCCAACATCGCCAAGCCACTTACTAGACTGACAGAAGGGAAGGTGCAGTACCAATGGGGCGAGGAATGTCAGCGATCATTCGAGACATTGAAAAGAGCTTTGACGAGTGCTCCCATATTAAGTTATCCTTTGCCAGATGGAGACTTCGTATTATATACCGACGCAAGCAATGTCGGAATTGGTGCTGTGCTTTCGCAGATCCAGGAGGGCCAGGAGAAAGTCATCGGTTATTTCAGCAAGACCTTGAGCAAGCCTGAACGGAATTACTGCGTTACTCGCAGGGAACTCTTGGCTGTGGTAAAGGGGGTAGAACATTTCTATAAGTACCTCTATGGTAAAAGATTCCTCCTGAGGACTGATCATGCAGCACTGAAGTGGCTCTTGCAGTTTAAAAACCCCGAAGGACAAGTGGCCAGATGGATTGAGCGGTTGCAAGAATTCGACTTCGAGACTGAACATCGCGCAGGAACAAGCCATAAGAATGCTTATGCCCTATCGAGGAGACCATGCCCTGATGACTGCAAACATTGTCAGCGAGCTGAAGAAAAAGGGGCTGTTCTCTGTCGAACTACCGCCGTTGATGACCATTGGCAACCTGAGGAGATCCAGAAAGACGAAAAATTAGATCCAGAACTAAAAGAAGTTATCCGGTGGAAGGAAAAAGACCGCAAACCTACGTGGCAAGAGATTTCCCGATATTCACCAACCATAAAGTCTTACTGGAACTCCCTCATCCTAGAGAATGGACTTCTGAAGCGCGTTGTGGAGACTCCAGAGGGGGGAAACGATAGAAAACAGATTGTAGTTCCCAGAAATAGGAGACAAGAGGTTTTGCGAGAGCTACATGATGGTACAACTGGAGGACACCTGGGAGTGACGAAAACCCTGGGGAAGATAAGAGAACGGTTCTATTGGGTGAACTGCCAAGCAGATGTTAAGGATTGGTGCCGGAAATGTACAGTTTGTGCAGCAAGTAATGGGCCTCAGAAGCGAGAGCTTCTCTGATGGAGAAGAACCTGACGAAATTGGCGGTCCCAAAGATAGCCTGCGGGTTGGATGGACTGAATTGGAGGGTGGTGAGAAGTATGATGGAAACAATCTTTCGATTCATTGGCATCAACATCCTGGTATGCTGTCTCAATATTCGCAGCCCAGGTTCGAAGACCGTTGACTGCTATTTCCACCAAACTTCCCGTTGTCGAAATGGAGAGTCCTGCAAATCTCGTCACACCAGGGAGGATTCTAGGACATTCCGGGACGAAATGATCTTAAGGAGGGGGCAATGTTACGAGAATTCATCCGACAGCTGGTGCAATTGGCCATCAACCAGTTCATGGAAGGGACATTATTCCGATAAATTCTGGGAACCCGAAATGTTTGTCTCTCAACCGGCGGACCGCTGTCGTTACTGGGAATTCCCTTAAAGCTTCCAGAACATGATGGAATTTCCCGATGGTTCGTGGACGTACCAGACAATTCCAAGATAAATGTATAAATAAGAAACATCTGGCGATAGGAAGATTCAGTTTTCGTCGGTCGTTTGTACAGTTAAGATAAAATGTAAATAGTAGTTTCTGTGAATATAAATTTGTGTAAAAGTAGTGGAAATAAATTAGAGTGAGTTAGACTGTGTTTTTAAATAAATCCAAGAACTGAACTGAACCCGAGTTTGAAAATAAAAACATTACAATATGAAATGAAGAGGTATTGAGAAGAGTAAAGGAAATAGACCAATAATGCAAACTATAGAAATAAAGAAAGCTAACTGATCGAAAACATTTTAAGGAAAGATTGTATTGAACGGAGAATAATGGAAGAAGAAATTCAAGGTATTAAAAGTAGAGGGAAAACAAAGAATGGAATGCTCTCTGACATTATGAATGGTTGGAATTACGATAAGATGAAACAAGATACCCATAATCGGAATTTTGGAGAAGGTTATGTTGATATGTACCTATCTTAGGACACATTTACTAATATATATTCATTTTCTATTCCACCGTTCACTGCACCACTGCGTTCGGTTACGTCAATGCTTAGGGTTCAGAAGTATGAAAACAATCCAAAATCTTCTTATACGGCGATAATGATATAGTCTTGGTCGGTGTGCAGATGTGGCGTCTACTGTAGATGGCCTCACACAAAACTTAAGTTTAATTATTCGTATGTATTTTCGTACGCGTGAGTAGTATTTATTGGCTTGGCAATACTGAAATTAGAGATTCCGTCTACGGGACTCGGGAAAACCAACTGCTTACATATCAATAAGAATCATGCTCTCAGTCCCAGCTTCTGTTAAGAGAAGCTTCTGAAAGTTACAGTTAGTTAAGTTCTACGTAATCCAAGGGAAATTTAACTGAGTCATGAGTTCTTGTTCTACGCATAATAACAAAGGCACTTTTTACCTTCGACAAGTACGAAAATACTGAAGCCACAAAGGTCTACTGCCTTACATCGTTTTTTGGTCTTAACCTAAACGAACATTAATACAATATATATTTGAGATTAACTTAATATTACAGGGTGTTCTAATGCCTCTTAGTTTATACAAATTATTGTATCTCGCGAAACATTAAAATATTAAATATTAAAAGAAAACCATATAGAGGTCGTCCCATATCTGATTGACAAACAATTAAGTTAAGGTATAAATAAATAATAAAAATAGATCCATTAACAGAACATGTGTTTGTAAACTATTAATGATATATAAGATATGGGGGCACAGAGGTGTTAATGGTTGAAAAAACGTTTAGAAAATTCTGAGTAGCTGGAAAATACTTGAATGAATAGAACTGAGAATTTGTTAAGGGTGATGCATAAAATTTCATTTTTCGCAGTTGTACTAAAGGGCGCTAATTACACAGTTCAAATTGGGTGGTACCACATTTATTTTTTAAAACAAGCTTCCATTGTTTGAAACAAGAAAAAAATACTTATTTTATCTCCATATCTTACCAGGTTTTCGATAATCGTTGCATTCCTGTAGTGAAAGAAACAGTTAAGCCTATGAACGTTTACGTGCAGGATACACGAAATAATGCAATCTATATCTAAAACATTCTTAACAAAAATTTATTGAGTCACAAATACTTTAAAAAAATTACAACGTAAGATACAACACTATTTAAATGTAATTGTAAATAATATTTAAGGAAGTAATGTTTGCACTAAATAACAAACTAAATAGTTCAGAAATTTTCACTTAAAAAAAGTTTAACACTACACATGTTTTGCCCTGTTATGGCTTCGTCAGGTGTACAATGTATTTTAAACAACTAGTGTTGTACCCCAAATTTTTTCTATTTACCTATAGTAATCTCATACAGAACAATTAAAGAGATTAAGAGGAGAGGGCAGGAATTTATATCTAGTTGCTCGTTTAACAAAAGGCCTGAATATTTAAGGTTATTAATTTCTAAAGTTTCTATATAATTCAATTTTAAGCTCTTGTTTTCTGTATGCAAAATTTCGAAATCTTCGTAAATTGGTGATTTTCAGATGCTAAATGTACGGCATAGTTAGATTTTTGATCATTTGTCTCATAACTCCTTCTATGCTCAGAGATGCGTTTTTTTTTTAATTTTCTATATCTGCCACCGATGTAGGTTTTGGGACATGTACCACAACTCAGTTTATATAACCCTGTTTACTATTTTTATCAGTATTTTTTTATTATTTTTGATAGACTTTCCTAAATTATTAGAAGTTTTAAATGCAATGTTTAAATCCTTAAGATCGACTTTATTTTGTGATTTGGTTTGATACGTTAAGTTCTTAAAGATTTTCTCATGTTCTTTTTTAAACGGGTAAACTAAATTGTAATGATTTTTGTAACTGTTTATTCCGGAGAATTAAATCAATCCTTTCTGGGGAGTACCCGTTATTATAAACTATTTGATTTATTAAATTTAATTCAGCCGAAAATTGTGTTTCTCATGATGGGACACTTATGAGCCTATGAACCATAGAAAAATTCCAAATTGATGCCTACAATTTACTCTTATTGATACATCTAAAGCCTGCAATACAGGTTGGCCGAGCGTCGCCAAGTGAACGCCAATACCAAGGTGTAGAGAGAGTATATTTGTATTGTCTTGCCGTCGCTCAGTGTCGCTCGCCTAGTTGGCCGAGGTAAGTCAACCGCCAACCTGTATAGAACTCATTTGGCTTAAGCAGATTTCAAGCGATCTACCGGTTATAACTTTGGTTATGCCCTTGGTTGACAGTGGTTGTACTTTGACATAACCCTTTTGAACAGTGAAAGTAGAACCGAAACTGATTCGCTAGAATGCAATTTGGTTCAACCGGTAAACGTCAAAATCATATGTTTAATTATTTTTGTTTAAGCATATACACGTAACTTTGTACCTCCTGTGGTTATTTAATCGTTCTACTGATAATTTTGATAAAATGGACAGAAATTTATTATTAAATATTTGTGGTGACTTATTTTTTGCTTATGAAGATTGGACTTTTTACCTGTATAGTTTTTTGTTTAGATATAATTTAAATAAATATATAGCCTGCCTTTTTACAAGAGAACATTCCATGGTTCCAAAACAACTGTATCCAGAGATCTGGCTGCTCAGGTATAATTATTATCAATATATTAAATATTTAGAATGCAGAGAAAAACTTTTGAACAATTAATTGGAGCTGTTGTTAGAACTGACAAAAATAAGGTGTTGTATAAAAATATAGTGGAGGACATCATCCCATTGATATTAGTATTCAAATATTCATATTCTTGTGGTACATGGCTAATCAAGATAGTTTAGTAAGCATAAGCAAGTGATAAGATGAAACTTACATTTAGTAGATTTAGCTTAAATATAAACATATTGGTGTAACTGTCTCGCAAATTTCTAAAAATGTAAAACATCGATTACAATTGTAATAACTATCCAAACATTGTATATAAATTAATATTAATTTCCTTGTATTGAAATATTATATGTATTAGAAATAAAAATAAATACATAACCTAAAATGTCATTTTAGAAAGAGACAGTCAATCAAAAACAACTACTGCTTTGGCACAGATCATACAAAGAGAATGCTTTAGGTTATTACGGGTTGAAGATATTTCAAACAATGACGTAACAAAGGGCTCATTTGTGACCTTTTGGTGATGTCATTGGTATTAACCAATACCGCTAGAATGTGTTTGGTTCAAACCACTTAGGAACAATTATAACCGGTAGATCGCTAGAAATCGGCTTTAGCCTTGTATTAATTTGACTACGCTCGCGTGAGCTTAAGCTCGGCCAACGTGTATTGCAGGCATAAAAATTAATTGTTGAATTTTGTTCTACCTCTACGGTGAATACTATGTTAGGGAGGATGTTGTTAATGTATTCAACTAATCTATCTAACTGTATATTTGCTCCTACAAAACGACTTAAAATATTGGTATCAAACAAGTGTATATTATATTGTTTGAAAGTATAAAAAGGAGTACCATAAAAATCATCAACATCAAAGAATCTTTACAAATAATGTCCCTTGATCATATTAATCTATCTATATTGATCATCCTTTCAGGTGCTGTATATAGTATAGTAATAGTGAGGTGCTAAAGTACCGGATATCTAAATTCATTTTTTACGGAATTATGAAAGTAAATGAAAAATTCTGATACAGGTCAATTGTTATATATGAAACTACTACACATTTTGAATAAAATTATTTACCTACCCCTTCAACCCCTTTTGGGCAATAACTGCTCCTAAAAACTCTTTATTCAGCAATATAGAACTTTCTGGTTTTTGGACGTTGGTAATAAAAAAAATCAATTTTTAATTGTTTAAATTCTAAAATAATTAGGTAATTATGCGACAGAAAGAAATAAAGTTTGAAGTAAT
The DNA here is from genome assembly GCA_034190945.1 of Octodonta nipae. Taxonomy (NCBI): domain Eukaryota; kingdom Metazoa; phylum Arthropoda; class Insecta; order Coleoptera; family Chrysomelidae; genus Octodonta; species Octodonta nipae. The sequence continues at coordinate 173,348,797 of CM067216.1, forward strand.
TAACAATATTTACAACAATTATAGTCTAAGACATATGCACAAACTGGGCACCATTCATTTGTTGACAAAAAATAAATGGTGTTGAAATTCTTGGACAATTCTTTGCAACATCTCTGTGCTGATTAAGTTAATTTCTTGCCTTATTTGTTGTTTTAAATCATTAATATTGGCAGATTTTTTATTTAAAATAGCCCCACGAAAAATACTCCAGTGGAGTCATATCGCAAGAATGGGGTGGCCAATCATTTTCGTCACGTCTACTTCTCTAATGTTGCAGAAACAATCTCGTACTGCTGATGCCTGCTGTGGTGTAGATCCATCTTATTGACACCACATGTTTCTATTAATGTTTGCAGGATTAACCGTATCAAGTATTAAAACATTGTAAAGAAGTAACGTCCAGTTAATGGTCCAATTACTATTTTATTCATTATGCCAGCCCAAACTTTAATAGGATCCTGAGTATGACCTTCCCTCATCCAGTGAGGATTTTGCGTACTCCAACAAAGACAATTTTGCTTGTTGACCGTTCCACGTATGGTAAACTGTTGCCTCATCAGAGAATAGCATCTATTCGTAACCATTTCACCAAATTCTAATTTAGGATCAGGATCATCGTCATTTAGTTCCTGAACCAGTTTAATTTTATATGGATTGTGTTTTTTTCCAGAATTCTCAATACAGATGTTTTACCTTAATCATTGTCACCAGTTACTTCTCTTGTAGGTTTCGGTGGATTCTCCTCAACATTTAAAAATATGTCATATTTCTTTTCGTCTTTCAATTATTATTTCCCAAGTATTGGAAGACCTTTGACAGTTCTACATTGACAGAATTTTTGTTCAATACTAGAAGGTCAAGATACTTCCAATTTGAAATATTCTGCAAACCTCAGCAAACGTTCTTGTTTTATTACCAACTCCAATTAATATTAACTAGCTGTCGCCCAGTGGTCGAAATTCGACCAATTGTGTCAATATCTCTGGCAGGTTAAGTAACATGAAAATTTTATCGTGACATTCTATCCTAGGACTTTAGGGAGAACAGCAATTACACAGAACGGATCCAGATTCGGAACCTCTGTGTGATAATTTCCTCGAAAATCCTAGATGTCGGTCTTACATCTCGCTTCTACAAATAAGTAACGAAATTCAAGTTTTTTTCAGATATAATTCATAGAACTTTATTTGTGTTCAAATTCGTAATTCTTAATTTAATATGACAACAATTCAACTGCTAATGGGCTACCCTACATATTTATTTTTTCTAACACCCCTGTATAGCTATAATTGCACTCAATTATCTAACATTTATTAAAATCCTCATTATAATAATTCCATCTCATTATATATTTCCACCACCCTGTATATGCAAATGCTTATGGACCACGCATAATATTTTTTAACATTTTTCAACCACCGGGTAAACCATTCTGTATATGCCACTGCCTATGACCCACCATATTTACTCTTTTTGTTTATGAAATTTTTAATTATCTTCTGTAACTATAATTCTACTCCGACCTATATTTCAATCATTATATATATGGAACTCTTCGTGGTCTACTCTATAAATCATCTTCTATTCTAACATTTTTTATCACCATCCTGTATATCTATAATTCCTCTTACCCTATATTTCATCTTAACTATATATACAACTGCTTATGGGTTACGAAATGTTGCATTTCCATTTCCGCCACCCTGTATATGCATCTATGTATAACATTTTTTGCACCACCCTGTATAACTGTAATTTTACTGCACCTTCTATTTCAATAACCCTGTAAATTCAACCGCTAATGGGCTTCCCTATATAATTATTTTATTAGTTATAATTGCACTCTACTCTATATTTCAAACACCCTAAATATGCAACTGCTTATGTGCCACCCATTAAAAAAATTATTTCTAACATATCTGGAATCGCCTGTATAATTACGATATTCAACGATTACTTTACCCACTAAACAATAACAACGCTTGCATGCCACCTCCAGAAGTACATGCTCTAAGTATATAATAGCATTGGTCTGTCTATATATAATTACTCTATGGTTTGAGTCTGGCGGCAGCGGCACATTCAGTGGCACATTCATTTGTTTGGCATTGACATTATTGACGTAAATAATGAATTTTTATTATATTTTATTTAATGAATGAACCAATATTATAAATTAAGATTAGCATTCTGCACTGAAGGTCGTCAGTAGCTACTAAACAAAACAAAAATGAAGAAAATCGGTTGAGAGACAGAGGAGAAAATGGTACCTAATCGTTTTGTCTTAGCCTATTTATATATAGATATCTTAAGTCTTTGGGTCTCAGAAATGCTCATTAAAATAATTAAATTAATGTTTAAAAACTCCCCAATAAACCATTAATAACAAAAATTTAATTTTAAATACTTTTTAAATGTCACAAAAGATCCTGAATGTGATATATATTTTGGTGTTCGGCACAGCAGTCGCAATATAAGGATGGTGCCTTGATGAGTGTGTAGGGAAAATTCGGGCATCTGCCCTGGTTGGTTACTAATTTGGTTTAACATTCCTCCTTCCATTTATGGTGCTGTAGTATTTCACCAAGAGATAAGCAGCTATTTTCGTACAAGAATGTCTTGAGCATTATGAGCAAAACAGATTAGTGCGAAGTTCATAAGAGTCCACATGAAATCTGCCATTATATTCCTGTACTCCGTAACAAAAGCAACTTTCTTACGGTATTCAGGAAACTGCATGCTAGAGAGCATAGGAAGCCTCGTTGTAGCTTTAGATTTAATATGGTCAAATATTGAACGTATAGTGCGCTCTAGGTATCTTAGTCTTTTATCTCAGCAGGAAACGACGGAGTTACTGATAAATTATTAAAAGACGTTGATAGGCAAACCTTTAGCCATAACACATAACATCAATAAAATAACGCACAAATTGTTTAATCCACAAGAAAGGTAGTGCAGAAGACAATCTGAATTATTACAAATAAGCCTTCTGCCGACTTTGTACTAAGACTCACAGAGCAAGGATAATTTACAAAAGATTGCTCGATAGTTGTAAATTTTTCCGAAAGCATACGTCACAAAGTGGCTGCTAATATTTGCACCGTAACCTTTTCTAATTAAGTTGTTATCAATATCACATAAAACAGATGAAACAAAACCAGAAAAACTCTTCAACTGTCAACAAACAAAGCGCCACAACAACTCGAAAACGGACCCAACACACGATTATACGTCACAAGGTGACTGGTTTTCTTTCGAAAATTTTTCACATTGAACATTTCCATCGAACCAAAGAATGTCAAATACCACTTGTCTTTGCGTTCCTATAGTTCGAGACAGCCTTCGACCTTATAAAATCAAAAGCAGTCATCAGTGCCTGAGAAAACAACCTGTAGGTACGAGGTGTATAGAAACGTTGACCATTATGTATCGGAGAGACAAACCCCAAAATCTGAAATAACACCATACTTGAGAAAAAAACGCTGTATATTACAAAAATCCAAACGTTTCAGTGTCTCAAAAGCGGTGTCCAATATTAGTTTTAAGATATTTATAAATCTAATTCGCTGGTATTTTACGTATTTTTACCTTATGAAATACCACGAATAAAAACATAGCCACTTAGTTAAATAAATATTTATTTTCATATACCTATGTTAATAGTTTAAGAGTTATTTATAACAGTTGAATTAAGGCTAAAGTCAAAATACTGAGGAATAATCTTAAAATAAATTTGGAACTGGGATATTTGTGTCGTTAGCCTAGACTGCAAAATTGGCAGTCTATTTTGGTGAAAACTGCTGTAATTTTCCCCAATAAAAGCTCGTTATTATAAAATTCTGTTATTATTGTTTTCAAACTTTTATTATTTAATTCTTGTGTTTGTTCAAATTCATGCCTCTTATATAAGTAGGCATAATTTTTAAATGCAATTACTAATTCATCTTGTTATACTTAAATGTGGGACAAATGAAGTTCTTTTCATAGAAAAAAGTCTAATCTCTAAATTTCAAACCAAAACATAAAGATTATAGCCTAATATGGCTTGTGCAAATATCGCAAGTTTTCGAAATACAAGGTGTTTGAATTTAAAATTGAATTTCGAAATAATTTTTTATGCGTTTTTAGTGTCTACTTTAAAATTGGTAATTTCATATTTTATTGGCAGCAGGATAACGAATTTGAATTCTGCTAACTGTGAATGGGCGTTCAAATCCATCCAGAAGTCACTTTAACTCGATCATTTTTTGCGTGATTTGCTTTATGTTCAGTGCATGAGGATTTTAAATAAACTTTTACTCTCTAACTGTGTAATAACAAATCAATAACAAACAATAAAAAACTTCAAAGTAAGTATTGCAAATGTCCACCTGTATTTAATACACTTTATAACCCGCTTTCTCAAAGATCTCTGTAAATCATCTATTTTCCGTCGCAAACCTGGAAAGTTATTGCTTCCAATTTCCTTTTTATTGCAACCAAATGTAAAAATTCAGGACTTCTCGGTTGCCAAGCAAATTCAATTCAACAACCAATCCACCGATGATGAGTATTTACGCACTTTCGAAAATAATGTGACGGTGCCCTACTGAGAATAAAACACAAGATTTGCCATAATGCAAGAGATATATCCTTTATTAGTACTTTCAAATGATCTTGAAGGAAATCTGAATAAATGGTCCATTAAATTGTTTGGCAGTTCAAAATGACCAATGAGAAAAACAATATTACTCCACACCAAATGTTAACCCTAAATTGATGCTCAAAACTGTTTTTCTCTTATAGCATGTGGATTTTCAGAATCCAACTAATGACTGTTTTGTTTTTACCACATAAAATTCCTTGTTTGTTAAATGGAACCTTCTCGACTAGAAAACATATATTGTCTTGCGTCTCATGGATTGAAAAATCTCGAAAAGACAGTATCATCATTTCTTTGATAGGTTTTAGTTAACCTAAGAATTCTTTAATGTGATTTACCATAATCCGACTTCTGATTTGAAGTCTCTGTGAGCTAGTTTTTGCCTGAAACTTATAGATGTCTTAATTCATATCGCGATAAAATATTAAATACAATACACCTTGTTGTATACACGAAGTCATCTTATTGTACAGATTTCTTACTATCAGTTCATCTGTGCGGAAGACTTTCTGTAAAGCAGAAACAGCAATTCCTTATCCTTTAGAGAAAAGAAGGAGAATAGAACACTTACCGTTTTTGTCCCGGTGAAACTATTATTGAAGGTTCTAAACTTCTGATATTTGCAGATTTTCCAACGGTCCTTTATGTTCTCTACACTAAGCTGATACATTCGTAATAATGAACTTGTGAAGTCTTTGATGAAACGTTCTCGTAATAATGTTTTTTCATTATTATTCAAAATGACGGAACTTAAGGAAAAGGTTGAGAATGCAACAAAAGGAGAGATAAGTAAGTACTATAAAAATGAAGAACAGAAAAAAATTATGACAAAATTGCAAATATGTGTATTCACCGAAGAATAATGAAAACAAATTATTGGATTAAATAGAAATTCGAGTGACAGCTTAACTAGAGATAAAAATTGAGAAAAAAATCCTTGAGAAAAACGAAAGTCCCACATCATTTCAAGATTGTCATGTAATCTCTGATTCCGTAATTTGCTTTCACAAAAAGATCCAACCTCTACAAACATTACCAGAGCTATGGGATTTAACAGATTGCAATTAGACATATTCTACAAAAACCCTGAAGTTAATGAATGAACAAAGGCATGTTTTCTCCCACATCCATTTACAACACAGACGATATAGGTCTACTACCCCAACAATCCTACTAGTGTAGTTTCCAAGAATTTTTAAAGCGTAGTTGTTATTAATACAAAGAGTTCTACTGTTCATTTTATCCCATCAGCTTTACATTCGGTTGAAAAGGAAAAAAGCAGAATAGCTTGAAGGTCATCATTGGATGAAAGACAATGGAAACCGAGTGGATATATCTGTCTCTTTCTAGTACTGCTGACATAAGCTAGAAGTCATTTGACTGACGCAAACAAACATCAATCAGAAGCAAGCTTAGAGTTTTCTGTTCCTCTCACCTGGCGCGGGGGTTACGATTTTCTCGGGGGAGTTGTTACCAACAATGCAAAATTTCAGTCAAATATACGGAAAACCTTTTTGTATAGGGCCGTATTACCTGCCCGGATGACATTATGAATAAACCAGCGTTGGAAAGTAGTATAGCTGAACTAGAGACCCCTTATAAGTAATTGAGTCTGAACTGGTCGCTGTGGATGAGTGAGGCCATTCGAGAAATTGCTAAGGGGTGGTACCTGTGAAATTTTACCCTTATAATAAATAATTTTATTTCAAGTTTTAATTTTATACAGACACATATTTATATTTCTAGTATAATATCGATAAATGTAATAAATTTAGCAAAATGGAATACCAAAACTCCATGTAGACAGACGATAATGATGGAGCAATTAGTTTTAATGTGCAAAAGGGTGAGGCTGTTGTAAAAGACTTTTACGTTTGTGAATGATTCAGTAAAATATTAAAACATATATATGTAAAGAAATTTGGCTTGTCATTAATTAGTTCTTAAAGCTATGATAGGATATATTTGAAACACGGATACAAATTGTAATAATAGAAAAAATGTTGATTTTAATCTTCAATTACTTAACAATGTAATTCCTATATTATTCAATTCAGATTCCTGTTAAGAAATTTTCTATTAATAAATACTAATAAATGGCATGCAAAATTCTTTACATATACAGGGTGTAAATAGTTTGACTGCATATATTTTAGGTGCAGATAGTACCCACCAAACAAAACAAAAAACTCTTATAACACTATGGTCTAAAGGCCTTAATAAGCAAGAAAATTTGAAATACATGTTGAGTAAATTATTGTCAATGTGGCAACGTCGCGCTAAAAATGAGATTTGCTTGTAGCCTGAATAATAAAGGAGTGAACACCTGTTATTTTTTTGTATTAAATAATTTCATAGTTTCGAGTGCCGGTAGATTTATTTAGGTACATAAAATTTTATGAAATATTATTTTCAAAAATGTACCCTTTTAATATCTATGTATTGAAATGAATATTAATATTTGGCGATTTATTTTATGCATCAAGTTGAAGAAGGGAGGATACAAAGTTGTTTACATTATGATACAAAAATAATGCGATACAAACTATATTAAACAAAACATTTCTTATATGTAGTTCTTTTATGTGTTAAATTCTTCGAGAAATAATTGTTGCTAAGAAATTAATATTACTTATCTTAGACAAATAAAAACCTTTGACCTGCAGGATGTCATTATAATCGAGCTCTGGCGAGCAAACGGATTATTTATAGTAAATATTCAAAATTCAAAATTCTTATTACATTTGCTTTCCCCACAAATTAATAGCATGTCAGGTCTTTACCTAATTGTATGATTGTCACTGTTTGTCACAAAATAATACACTCGAACTCACAATTCACAACAGATTTTATTTATTTTTCCAATTTATATTTTAAAATGAAAATCAAATAACTTACGCTATGTCGAATGTCACGTAAAAATCACTTTCACTTTCTTAAAAGAACCAGGCAGCAAAAAAGCATTCATGGCAGCGGCCAGCTGTAGTACTGAGTATATGCTATGTTTCCACATCTGATCGGAAAAACGTAGAGCAAATTATAACAGAATATTTAGAGTTTAAATAATAATTTTCTTTGTTAATACAGTTATTAAAGGTGTATACGCTATTGAGTATTTACATATTTAGCTTTACAATCATTTTGAAGCCGGAAATAATCTATTATTCACTGTAATAAAGGCTACAGAACTTCTAACTTTTTCATTTTTTTTGGCAAAACTATAGTTTATTTCAGAAAATGTTATAAAGCTTTTTGATTTGTTTTGACCTGAAGTATTGCTCCTCAAAATCTTTGCACTCAAACCGTTTACACCCTGTATGTGTTAATATTATTATAAACTCCGTGGATTCAAAGTCAATTTAATTAAAAGAAGTAATTTTCCCTCTCACTTCCTAGAAACTTTTATTTACAGCATAATACACAACAGCTGATTCGAATATCACAAATATACTACAACATAAGCTCTTCGCCGCACTAACTAACTGCTGCGATGATGGCTCTAGTACAATCCATTATTACTTCTACATTTGCCGAGCTATTTCGAGATTAATTTTTTTGTCCTCCCAGCGATCGATGACGTATTGAAATGAAACCAGGGCCGGCTTAGGTAAATTTCACAACACTGCCCCCTTTAATTCTGATCGTCCCGGTCAGAAACATCCTCTCCATGGTAGGGAGCGAGTCGATCTAAATGGACCACCTTCAACTTAGCCCTGGGGTTTCGACGGATCCGGTAGACGACGTCATTAAGCCTCTTGACCACCTCGTATGGACCATCTCAGGCGGGTGTAAGCTTTGGGGATTTACCCTTGCTCCGTTGGGGGTTGTACAGCCAGACTTTGTCCCTCTCTTGGAACCCGAATGAATTGGCCTTGAGGTCGTATCGCATCTTCATCCGGTCGCTGGTGGCCAACACCTGCGTTCGAGCTAATTCGTGTATTGCCAGGATGTAATGTCTGAGCTGGTCGGCATAATCATCGATGTCTTGGGAAGGTTCTTCGAGGGAGCCAAAAGCCAAATCGCAGCTCTTTTCCGAATAGGATCCTGGCTGGAGTCAGGCCTGTACTATTATATACGGCTGAGCGATATGTTAACAGGAATAGGGGAATATGCTCATCCCAATCATGCTGGTTATTGCTGACGACCTTGGATAGGTGTTGTTCCAAGGTCCTGTTGAATCTTTCCACTATTCTGTCTGACTGTGGGTGCAATGGTGTTATTCTCGTTTTCCTGATCCCCAACATCGTGCAGACCTTCAGGAATACACTCGATTCGAAGTTACGCCCCTAGTCTGAATGTAGTTCCATCGGGACGCCAAACCTGCTGAATTGCTGTTCTACTAGCACCGTCGCTACCGTGGCTGCCTCTTGGTTAGGAATCGCATATGCCTTAGGCCATTTACTGAAGTGATCCATTGCGAAAATGTACTTGTTCCCCCTCTCAGACTGGGGAAACGGACTGGCCACATCGATGGCAATTCTTTCAAATGGGACGTCCACATTGTACTGCTGCATTCTGCCCTTGGTCGGGGTCTTCGGGCCCTTAGTGGCGGCACAGGTGGCACATTTGCCGCACCAAGCTCTGACGTCTTCGAAGTAATTCACCCAGTAGTACCGCTGGCGAACTTTGTCAAGGGTTTTATTCATGCCCAGGTGGCCTCCGGTAATTCCATCATGTACTTCGGTCAGGATGGCTGGTACCTTTTTCTTCGGAACTACCACTTGGGACTTGGTTTCTCGTCCATCAGCGCTTTCCCAAACTCGCTTGAGCATTCCATTGTCTACTCTTAGAGAGTCCCACAGAGCCCATAACGATTTCAGCACGCCGGAGTATCTAGCTACCTCGTCCCATCGTGGCCTGGGTGCCCCTCTCATTTTGAGTGACAAGATTGTCTGCAAATTTCGAGAATAATCCTTCCATTAAATTTTGTTGTTTTTCTTCCATGACAGTGACAAGATTTTGTTGTTCGCTTTTCATCGTAGAAACAAGATTTCGTTGTTTTTCTTCCCTGGCAGTGACAAGATTTTCTAATTCTATTTTACGTTTTTCATCAAAAGATGTCACTAACCTTTGTTGAATTTCTTCCTGATGTTGTTTCTCTTTTTTGTCTCGTTTTTTCAGGATCTGGGTAATTTTTTCATCTAGTCCATCCGTAATCTGTTTTTTTTGTAATCTCGTCCATTTTTTCTTTTTCCATACTTCGGGTTTCCATACATGAAATTGCGATTTTAACTTGACTTGATCCTTCAGTTCTGATCACCAAATTTGTTATAAACTCCGTGGGTTCAAAGTCAATTTAATTAAAAGAACTAATTTTCACTCTCACATTCTAGAAACTTTTATTTACATCAAATATACACAACAGCTGATTCGAATTTCACAAATATAATACAACATTAGCTCGTCGCCGCACTAACTAACTGCTGCGATGATGGGCCGCTCCTTTTAAAATCAGCATCGAATCCTCTAGTACAACCCATTATCAATTCTACAGTTGCGGAGCTATTTCGAGGTTAATTTTTTTGTCCTCCCAACGATCGATGTCTTATTGAAATGAAACCAGGCTTAGGTAAATTTCGCAACAATATTTTATTGAATCATTTACAAATGAAAAAATCTTTTAAAACAGCCGACGTATTTTGCTTATTAAATAATTTGGTCAAGTGCGACTTGAACTCGCATACTAAGTGTTCCGTAGTACCTTCAAGATTCTAATATTCCAGTTTCAGACAAGCAGGGAATAAGTGCATTTTCTTATATTTAGCCTAATATCTTTTAAAGGAAGCGTTTTAAATTTATAAAAATTATACACTTTCATTTTCCACACATAGACTTTTTATTTTATCTGCTTCAGGATTCGCTTGATTTTTATAAGAATACATATGTAAGGTTTAATTTTCTAATTTGGCCCCCAAAAATTAACATTAGAATTTTATTTTACTAATAAAACTTTCAGGGAAACCTTTTATAATCTACTGTCTGAATTTTTAGGCTCTGTAGATTTTAAGATAGAGGGTAAAATAGGTCAAGTTTTAAATTATAAATTATTAAATCTGTTATTCAAATTATTTAAAAATACAAATAAAATATATTTTTCAAAATTTAAATAGTGACGATTCTGAATTAAGTTGATGTTTAATATTTTTGTTAATATCTTTTGAACAAATTATTTAAAAATACGATATATTTGTAATTCACATAATGAGCCTTTTACCTCATATATTACATGACGCGTTTGAAAATTGAATTTTTATTTTCCATTTAATTGTATAATTTGTTCCTAAAATTACTATGGGGGTTCTCTCAATAATTTTTCTTATAATTTCAAGTGAGCCCCAGGACCCCTAATGCGTTAAAAAAATATTATTTTATTTTCCGTTTAATTCTATAATTTGGCCCCCAATATTAATATTAGGGATTTCTTCGTATTTTTTTTGTAAACAAAAAAAAAGGTATTATAGTTTGGGGAATAAAAGGGGGTTTGGGTAATTTTTTTAAATATTTTTGTTAATATATTTTAAAACGTTCATTAAAAAAAATAAAAGAATATATTTGTATTCGTCATAATGAGTCCTGTGATTGGATATATATTACATGATCCCTTAGAAAAAGTTTAATTTTTTATTTTTCATTTAATTCTGTCATTTGCCCCCCAAAATCAATATTAGGGGGTTTCTTCTTATTTTTCTATACAGTTCATGTGAGGGGCTTCACCTCTATATTTTTTTTTCGAATTTTTGCGTCTTATAGTTTCAGGGTAAATTTTTAAATATTTTTGTTAATATCTTTAAATAACTTATTTTACAAATATTAAAAAAAATAATTTGTATTCGTCATAATGAGCCCTATGATTTGATATATTACTTAATCCATTAGAAACAATTATATATTTTTTTATTTTCCATTTAATTCTGTAATTTGCCCCTCCCCCAAAAATTAAAAGTAGAGGTTTCTTATTTTTCCAGTAAAGTTCAGCTCAGACCCTATACCTCTATTTTTTTTCAAAACTTTACGTTTTATAGTTTCGATAAAAAGGGGGGGGGAATGGCTAAATTTTGGTATATTTTCGTTAATATCTTTTTAACTATTTTTTTTAATATAAAAAAAATATATTTGTGTTCCTCAGAATGGGACCTTTCATTTGATGTATTACATGATGCGTTTGAAAATTTTTTATTTTTAAATTTTCATTTTATTCTTTAATTTGCCCCCCAAAATTAATATTAATGGTTTCTCCTTATTTTTCCTGTAAAATTCGGGCAACGTTCTATATTTCCTATTTTTTTCAAAATTTTAGGTTCAGTAGTTTCGGAGATCAGGGGGGTGAACGGTCGATTTTTTTAGTCCCCCCCCCAGAAGTATCAAAATTTCTTCTTTTACGATATGTACTCGTGATTGGGTCACCAAACTATACATTGACACCAAATTTCAACCTCTTCCGTCCAGTGGTTTAGGAGAAAATTGCTGTGATGTGACAGAGGCAGAAATCCGGAGTGATATTATCGTCTGTTTATACATGGAGTTTTGGTGTTCCATTTTGCTAAATTTATTACAACAATCCATATTAAGCTAGAAATATAAATATGAATCTGCATAAAATTAATATTTGCAATAAGATTATTTATTATGTTGATAAAGTTGCACAGGTACCACCCGTTAGCATTTTCTCGATCAGTTCAGCATGGCCAAATATTTTCAATTATTATATGTATTTATGTTCTAAATTTTTGAAAACTGAGATGAAGGGTCTCAAGATCAACTCTTCTACTTTCCAACTCTGTTTTTCATAATGATAGGGTCATCTGGTATTCAATATGGCCTTTTAAAAAAAAGTTCTTCCATAGGTTTGATTAAATTTTGCAAAAACTACATAAATGTTTTAAATATAAAATAAAAAATAATAAACGATTAATTTTCTTATAATTTCGAGTAAACGTTCCGTTATCTATGGAGCCAATCAATGAAATAGAGAGTACAGTAGCTCATTTGATTTATCTACATCATTGCCCATAGTAGCAAACACGGATTTATGGGTAGATTATGTGTAAAAGGTAAAAAACTAAATTGTTACCGATTTTTTCAGGTGTTTTTGTTAACATCCATAAAAAATGTTGATTTTTATGTCAATTAGTCATGTTTTATCATTAGAACACTTTGATGTTGGTTTCGTAAATGACACGAGTTTTTACAGTCATTGACTAGAAACAGTCTGTGTTATCTCCAATTACAGTAATGTCCAAACTTCTCCTCTAGGTGTTCTATCCTGTAGCTGTAATCAGTGAGGTGCAGACATGTCAACAATTACAGATATTTCTAGTAATTTTCTGGAAAACCGTAAATCTCATGTTATAGAAAATTATTTGGCACCTTTTTGTAATAGTCCTTAATAAAATGCATTGTAAATCATCAAAATTGCCCAAGCTATTTTTGAATAATCACTGAGCATACATAAAAAAAAAGATGCCGACGAACTGATCATCTTCTACGTTTTGTCGGTTACAAAAATAGTGGAGAAGGAATGCAGAAAGTTTGCAAAAAAAGGAATTTGTCAGGAGTTGCCTAGAATGAACAATAAAACTGACCTGAAAAATGAGGGCATGAAAATTGTAGGGCGTACTATGGTACTGTTCCTTTCAAATGTGACATTTGTAGGTAAAGATAACATAACATTAATTGTGTTTTAAAACGCCTTTGATACCTATCTATGCGTAATATTAGCAACTTTAGTGTGCAATTTACCACCCGGATCTCTAAGACTGTGTATTTCTATTTTTTAATTTCTTAATTCTAATATCTATTGCCCAAGATTCGTCAAATGTAACATTAATTAATTCTTAAATTTTCTTCATAGCAATGAAATACTTATTAAGTACACAATCTTCGCTTCATTGAATTACAGCCTAGTAGTAGGACCATCAATTTTTGTAATTTAAGTATCCAAATATTTAGTATTTCAATAACCAATTTCTAAAAAAAACTGGATAGTCCACATTTTTTATCTCCCAGCCAAGTTATTGTCATTGCACATTAGTTTTCTACTGTGTGTTTATGTATGATATAAAAAATGTCAATATAAAAATATTTTATTTTATATATCGAAAATATACATTGCAAATATTAACATTAAAAATATATGTACAATATGGTTTGATAACAAATATAAAATAACATAAAGTAAATAAGAAAGAAAAAATTAAGATGTATTTTACACAATTATGATGAAATTATTAATTATATTATATATTTTTGGCATATAACAGACTAAATAAATAAATTACAAATTGTAACAATTTAAAGTAAATATATTCTTCACAGTAACAGCGAGCGAAAATTTGAGAAATCACATAATTTGTTGTTAAGAGCTAATAATAAATATAGACGCAATAAATATAATATGTATTTAATTTTACGTAATTTTAAGTCGAAATTGAAAAATAGCAAAGTTTATTAATCAAGATAAAGGACCAGTAATTAAAGGCATTGTTGAAAGTCATTGAGTTACTTGTAATGTTGCACAGTTTTTCGGCACCTGTACTGGTAACGGGGTTGCAACTGTTCTTTGTAACCTTTTTATTTTCTGGTAACAAGTAGCGAATTTCACCCTTAGTTTTATCATTACTTTTTATAAGTTTATACTCTAGATATCTACTTAGTCAACTTAGTGTAACTAGTAATGAACAGTTGCAAACCAATCAATCCATACATGAAATGCACTGTCGATAATGGAAACTATATGTAGTACAGACTACAGTTTATATTATATATCTTGAAAACCTTCAATTTATGGCTTCCGTCACTCTGCTTAAACTTTTGGAGGTTGTGACGAAGCGATTAACTCTTTAATGTTCACAATGTGTCATTGACACGCAAAGTCGCTAAATAAAAATCGCCCGATCATACCGATATGAAGATATTAAAAAAAGATTAAAAAAGAACTAAAAAGTTGAAAATATAGAAGAAAAAACAAAAGAGCTACAAGAAATAATCGTACATTCGTAGTTGTCAGAACACAGATGCAATAAATCCAACAGTTATTTTTGATCAGTGCCAACCAAACTTAACTCGTCATCTAACTTGTAATAGGATTCAGAATTCAAAATAGGTTTTTGAATTGACAGCTCCTTGGTACAGACTTTCAAGACAGATACAAACTTAGTAGTCTTCGGGATTCAGTGTAGATTTGTGCATGCCAAAGACCAGGCAGCACAGCTGCCAGATCTACTGACAAATCTGTAAATATGCTGATTTTACGGTTTCTCTACGGATTTGGTCCTAATCTAGAGATTTCTGTTAAAAAATGTAAATCAACCACCATCATCATCAAACAAGTATCTGAATTTCAAACACACTTATTAATCGAAGTTTGGTGTGAATATGTAAGGTGTTCAGTTTCAGTTAATATTAACTTACATAAATCTGTAGCAATAATAGTCATAATGGGTCATCAGCTGTTCTGCGTTCAGACCTCGGTGAATCACCAATACCGATTTATCTAAATCTTTATTTTAAAATCTCCGTTCTTCTTCAAGTCTAGTGGCTCAAATAAGAGGGTTCAAACACATTTGCAACGGAACATTACTAATAGAAAAAAATCAACTGGTCAATGAGTAAAATGTTACATTTTGAGTTGCTGCGGTATTAAGACAGGTAATATCTTTATGGTATGGATAAGGGACCACTTTGGCCACGACGCCCTTAGGGTTATTTGATAACAAAATGTGACCAAAAATCATTTTTGGAAAGTCATAATTAAAAAAAGCCTATTATTTGAGACAATAAGGAAATATATGAATATCGTTATCGGTGCCTTTTTTAATGTGTTGGGCTCACTATTAGGCCAACACCGTCACCTAAGATATACATGGTCAAAGTTGCAGTTCTCCCAGCTTTAAAAATATTACTAATTTCATAGGTCATAAAATAAATAGGTACATTATGTCTAAGAAATTTTTATGATGGATCCTGTTGACAAAGGTATGTAGCTTGTTTTAAATGTGTTTTATTCAGTTTCAAGCCTTTAATTTTTTTATTATGGGTTAAATAACAAACAGTAAAAATAACGAAAAGATGTTTTCAATAACAATATAAATTAGTAACTTTGTTATATTTCCGAGCTAGTGATCATTACCAAGAAACCTGATAAAATCACTCTTTTTAAAATGTAATGAACACACTCTCATATGGGGATTTGTATTTTTTAAATTTAAAGCATGTTGCCAGGCATTTAACTCATCTATTTTTTCTGTTTTTCCAAAAAGAAATTCGATATAAACAAAACTGCTACCAGGTTTAGGTATGGCATTAATGAAAGCTAATTTCTAAATTTTCATCGGATTTACTACCACAACCAATGACCGTACAATTAACTCTACACTTATTTTTTGTACGAAGCTTTGATTCTAAAACTAGTACTTTTTTGACCACGTGACCACAGTGATCCGTTGTCAATAATACCAAAGCTGTTATCGGGTGTAAACTATTTGCATCTAATTGAATTATAACCAGCAGAAGATGTTGGTTGACCAAAATTCAAAGGGTGATTAATTTCCAGGCACATCCGTCAAAACAAAGTTCAGTCACCATCACGAATCAGAACTGTCACCGCCCAGTCACAGTAAAAATAGCGACTGTATTCACAATTATCCGTCAAATTTCTTTGACTGTGTCATTTTTAGGGTTCCGTATATACAATATACGGATACTCTTATAATATCACTCCGGATTTCTGCCTGTGTCACATCACAGCCATTTTCTCCTAAACTACTGGACGGAAGAGGTTGAAATTTGGTATCAAGGTATAGTTTGGTGACCCGATCAGGAGTACATATCGTAAAAGAAAAAATTTTGATTCAAGGGGTACTTCTGGGGGGAAAAACTAAAAAAATCGACCGTTCCCCCCCCCTGATCTCCGAAACTACTGAGCCTAAAATTTTGAAAAAAATAGAAAATATAGAACGTTGCCCGAACTTTACAGGAAAAATAAGGAGAAACCATTTATATTAATTTTGGGGGGCAAATTATAGAATTAAATAAAAATTTAAAAATAAAAAAAATTCCAAAGGCATCATGTAATATATCAAATGAAAATATACCAAAATTTACCCATCCCCCCTGATCTCCGAAACTATAAAACGTAAAGTTTTGAAAAAAATAGATTTATAGGTTCTGACCTGAAGTTTACTGGAAAAATAAGGAGAAACCTCTACTTTTAATTTTGGTTGGCAAATTACAGAATTAAATGGAAAATATAAAATTAAAATTGTTTCTAACCCTTCATGTTATATATTCAAATGAAAGGGCTCCTTACGACGAAAAAAATATATTTTTTTCATGTTTTTAAAATAAATTAATTAAAAGATATTAACAAAAATATAAAAAAATTACCCATTTCCCCCCCCCTTATCACCGAAACCATTAGCTGGAAAATTTTGAAAAAAATGGAGGTATAGCCCCTCACCTGAACTTTACTGGAAAAATAAAGAGAAACCCCTAATATTTATTTTGGGGGGCAAATTATAAAATTAAATGGAAAATTAAAATTATTTCTAACCCATCATGTTATATATCAAATGAAAGGGCTCATTATGACGAAAACAAATATATTTTTTTCATATTTTTTAAATTAATTAAAAGATATTAACAAAAATATAAAAAATTTTACCCATCCCCCCCTATCTCCGAAACCATAAGCTAGAAAATTTTGAAAAAACAATGGAGGTATAGCCCCTCACCTGAACTTTACTGGAAAAATAAGGAAAAACCCCTAATATTTTTTTGGGGGGCAAATTATAGAATTAAATGGAAAAAATAAATTTAAAATTGTTTCTAACCCAGCATATTAATTAAAACATATTAACAAAAATATAAAAAATTTTACCCATTCTCCCCCTTATCTCCGAAACCATAAACTAAAAAATTTTGAAAAACTGGAAGTTTAGCCCCTCACCTGAACTTTACTGGAAAAATAAGAAGAAACCCCTAATATTCATTTTGGGGGGCAAATTATAGAATTAAATGGGAAAAAATTATAATTGTTTCTAACGGGTCATGTAATATATCAAATCCCAGGGCTCATTATGACGAATACAAATATATTTTCTTACTTTTTTTTTAAATGAATATTTTAAAATATATTAAAAAAATATTTAAAAAAAATACCCATTCTCCCCGTTATTCCCCAAACTCTAAGACCAAAGTTGAAATTTTACATGGTGCCACTCCCCATAAAGAAACCCTCCATTTTAAAGATATTTGCAGCTCTATTTAAATCCGATAATACCTACGTTTAACTGTTAACTGAAAAATTTTGTACCATCTACCAAATTCCAGATACATGAGAACGCTTCGTACCCAAGCAGGTCTAGTTAAATTTTCTTTACAAAAGTTTTTACCTATAACTAAGAACTTTCTCTAGTATACAATGTGGGTGAAATAAGGGTAAAATAGAATTATATTTATACAGGCTGGATAAAAAAATATTTTATGTAAGCAATTAGGATATTTCATTTTTCTTGAGCTTTTATCGTAGATATGAAATGAGTTGAAAAAAATTTTGGAAGCAGTTGTTTATACAAGGTGATCGGAATATAAGATGGAGTGGAATTATAGTTTATATGGTGGTTAAAAAAATGTTTTATATTCACAAATATTTCACAAGTTCGCCAGTAGCATATTATAGGATGGTTGAAAAATAGCAGAGTATAATTACAGCTATACAGGTGGGTTTGATAAGTATTATAAGGGAATTTTATGATCTACAAGCTGTTTCATATACCGGATAGATGAACTAGAAGGTGGACTAGAATTCAAAGTATACAGGGTGGTGAAAACATGTTACATTCGGTGGCCTATAAGAAATTGCACATACAAGGTTCTTGAAATACAGCGTGGAGTAGAATAATAATTATACAGTGTGGGTAAAAAATGTTTAATTATATAGGATAAAGCATGAGCAGCATATATGGAGTACTTGAAATGTGGGGCGAAGTCAAGTTATCGTTACACAGTGTGAGTCAAACGAGATTAGTAAAAGTTGCAAATGAATGACAGTTTATGAAGTGTGGAGAGAAATTATATATTATACTGTGCTTCAAAAAATATGAGGAAAAATTGTGAAATAGCGTAACTCATAATCAGTTGCACAGTTAGGATATTTGAAATATAGGGAGGAGTAGAGTTAAGTAGTTTAAAATTAAAAAATTATTACGTAGGGTGACCTATAAGCAGTTGCAGTTCTGGTGATATTTATTGGGAATTGATGGATTTATATTTATACAGGGTGGTACAAATGTCAAACTAGGTGGTCGATAAGTATTTGCGCATAAAAGGTGGTTCAAATAGAGGAGTAGAATAATAGTTAAACCATGTAGATATAAAAAAAATCATTTTTTTAAGATAGAACATGAGCTGTTGCATATATGCAATATCTGAAACACAGGGCGAAGTAAAATTATAGTTATACAGTGTGATTAAAACATATTAGAATAAGTTGCATATAACGGGTGGTTGACATATAAGGTGGAGACAAATTATATTTTCCAGAATGGTAAAAAAATATCTCAAAAATGGTTATTTAGCATTAGCATAGACAAGACAGTTGAAATATAGAGTGGATCAGAGTTAAAGTTAAGTGATTAAAAAATGTTATATTTAGTGGCCCCTAAGCATATACATATACAGCGTAGTTGAAATATTTTGTAGAATAAAATTAGGGTTATACAGGATGGTTCAGAAACTGATGTACAAATAAGTTATTATGAGTGACTAATTGGCAGCGGTATATCTAAGATAGTTTAAATATAGATGGAAGTAGAGTTAAAGCTATTGAAGGCAGTTCTAAATAATATTGAATAAAATTGTATTATAGAGTGACCATCAACTCTTGTGCTATGGGTGAAATATGTTGGGGATTGGTGAATTTAGTTATACAGAGTGGTACAAAAAATTTTATATTGCGTGGCCCTTAAGTAGTTGTATATATAAGGTGGTTGAGATGGGGGTTTAGTAGAATTAAAGTTTTCCTGGTGAATTAAAAAATGTTAAATAAGGTAGACCATGAACAGTTGCATCCAGCTATATGGAATACCTGAAATATGGGGCGAAGCAAAATTATATTTATATATTGTGTTTAGCACAATGTTAGAAAAAGGCCGGTTAAAATTATAGTTTACGAAGTGGCACAAAATTTATCAGAAATAATTGTTATATAACGTATATCGTGTAGTAAAACTATAGTTATTTGGATGCCAAATAAACAGCAGCATATACACAAACGTTGCACTCTAGGGTGAAGCAGAGTTACAATTATACAAGGTGGTTCCAAAAAATTTGGAATAAAAATATTATATAATGTGGCCCATAAGCATTTGCACTTTGGGTGAAATGTATTCGGGATTGGTAGATTTATAGTTATGTTATGTGGTTCAGCAAAGTTAGAAAAAATTGTTCTATTGGATAGCACATAAGCTATTTCTTTTTGCAAAGAATTCTACAATCCATACGCGAATGAAATCGCTGGTAACGGCTAGTTCTTGTATAAAACTGAAACTCAAATATATATTTTTTAAATATTAACCGTGCTCATTCTGGACAAATTAATTACTTATCCATCTAGTATATTTTTGAAGTAGTAGATAAGCAAACAATGCAGGATTTTAGGCTTGCTTGGCAGCGACAAATATACTTCATAGGTAAGTAATTATTTTGTACAAAGCGAGCATCTTTTATTTACTTTGTGTGTAAGTACTTAACAACAATTGTATAGTGTTATGTTTTATTAATTAATTTAGACTTTTAATTCCTACTTTTAAGTCGGTTAATATATTTTTTAAATGTTTTATTTTCTATTTTTCAGTTCTTTTTTGTCAAATATTTTTTGCAATACTTTCTTTTCAGTTTTTTAGTTGTATTAGATAACATCAAAAGCCCCGTCATCACACAATGATACATTTTCGTTAAAATTGGCAAGTATTAGTTATGCAAACAAAATGAACTTTTATGCTATGACTTAATAAGCCAAAAATATATTTACTTGTATTAATTATTATTATTGTTGCATTTATAACTTTATTTTTTTGATTTTGTTCTCTGCTAAACACCCTGTGTATGATTGCACAAAATTGCAATTCAAAACTTGATATGCGATCATCTTCTATTAGGCCGAGAGTCTTTGTCACTAAAGGCCTACTTAAAACGGAATGGAAAAATTGTCACGTAAATTGACAGTTAACAGGTATATGAACAAAATGAGATTGTATTGGATTGTTGTGGCTGATACTTGATATAAATCTGTGATGAGAAACACAAAAACGAAAATACACTTCGAGGTTTACACTTTATTGTGATACGACACGTATTTCGGCATACAATGTCTTTATTAAGTTTCACAAACTTCTAACTTATTCTAACTACACAATTATATGTGTATACACATTATAATTTACCTAAATAATTACACAGAGTCATTAAAAAGATTTTAGAATGGGGATGGAGTAAGATGATCTAACTGATTATTTAATTACCCACCCGAATATTTGTATTTATTAACTTCTAGGGACGCGAATAAATTAATTTTATTGGGATTAGTTTCTAAATGTAAATTTTTTACATTATCATTAAAGTTATGATTATCGTCTATTAAACGACGTGCATAAAAAGATCTTGTGCTTAATAACTTCATTTGTGCTCTCTAGTATGGATATTAACATTTCTAAATGTCATACCGATATACAGCTATGCCGCTTTTTATTTGGTACACCCCTGGTTTTCAATTATTATCTACTTTTGATTTGTTGTTCTTGATATATTTGGATATATTATTTGAAGTTTTACAATTAATATTTATGTCCTGTTTCTCTAGAAATGATTTAATTTTATTACTTGTTTCAGCCAGTGCTTCCATTCCCCGTCCCGCTCCCCATCGGGCAATTTTTCTTCAGCAA
Source organism: Octodonta nipae (assembly GCA_034190945.1). Classification (NCBI taxonomy): domain Eukaryota; kingdom Metazoa; phylum Arthropoda; class Insecta; order Coleoptera; family Chrysomelidae; genus Octodonta; species Octodonta nipae. Next base: position 173,370,379 of record CM067216.1, read on the forward strand.
ATCATCAAACTCGTATCTATTTATTTGAAGACTAAATTTCTCTTTCTGTAACATTTTTTCTAAAAACAATAGAAAGCTCCATTGTTCCTCCGCCATTTATTGCATTTTGGGAATATGAAGAATTAGGTCTTTTAACAATCATCCCTTGCAAAATTATTAAAATCGGGTCTATTTATGTTTTATTTCCCTAAGCCGAATCCAAAACCCTTGCTTTCCCCTCATAAATAAATTGTCAAAATAAAATTTGATCTATATTACTTAAGGTTGATTTTATTAGTTCAGTAGTTCTACAGTTTATCTCCACAAACAAACAAGTTTTTCCTCCTTAAATATCTCTATACATAATAAATAGTACAATAACGTGAAATACTTTTAAAATTTGCCTAAATCAGGATGTACAAATTCAAAAGTTATCTCACAGCATGGGGGCCTAGGAGACAGGATGGCAGCTGCTCACGACTGGCCCTTTTTGTGCTTTCGTTAGATATTGTAGTATTTATGAACTTGTAGATTAAATTAAAAATGTAGTTAGTTATTATATTTCCTAGTTAATGTAATAAACCCACATTTATAGTTATGTTCGTATTTATCTAAATAAAATTTCTCTATTTTGAATTTCATCTGGGATTTTCTCTCTTCGCAAAGGTTTCTGAAAAATACAGATAAGTACTTGAATATCAAGGTGTAGTATCTAAGGGCAGTTTGTGGAAACTGCCCGGAACACTAGTTGCTCTCTTATAGAAAAAACTCTCCAACAGGATTAACTGTGAGAAAGTAGGTCTACAGATCTGTCAACTAGTATTCCAGTATAATATGTTGTGTATTTTGTGTTGTACTTATCTGTTTTTTTGTGACGTTTCGATTCCTTATCAGGAATCGTTGTCGAACAATGTTTGTTTAAATGTTTTGCACTATATTCGCTTGACTTTTTTGGTAATGTCAATTGACTGATTAATTGACTTTGAAGTTTCCTTTTTGATGTTCATTCGTCAGAAGTTGTTGCCATGCAACCGGTATCTCTACAGAGGGAATTGAGGAGGCTCGAGTATGGGAACACCCAACGAATGTGGGCGATGAATCGTTCACTATGCATTAAATATATCCTCGTTGCTCCGGAACAGCAGACAACTGTTCCAGCGGATGTGATGATTCCGTACTGGGAAAAGATGTTCACGACACCGAATATATCTACGCCTGGAGTGGAACCACCAGCTCGGCAAATTGCTGGAATTGGAGGAGCTCGAGAGTCTGACGATTAAGCCTCAGTCAGCACCAGGACCAGATAGATTAACAGTGGCCAAATTCAAAGTGACACCTAGGCCAGTAATAGTTCGCATCTTGAATACTCTAGTGTGGCTAGGCGAAATCCCGGAATGCCACAACAAAGCCAAGGTACTGCTAATCCCTAAAAAGGACAACGCTAATGATCCTGGTGATTGGTGATTTTAGACCTATAGCAGTTCAATTAATATGGTTGCGAACACTGAACGGTGTACTGGCAAAGAGGCTAGATAAGTCGATCACTCTAGATTGCAGGCAAAAAGCATTCAGGAGGACCGACGGGGTAGGTGAGAGCACCCTAACGGTTGACCTGTTGCTCAACTCTACTTTCACTGAATTTAAGTCCTGCTTCCTGGCATCGTTAGACATAAGCAAGGCATTCGATTCTCTGAGCCACAATGCAATATTCGATTCGTTGTTCTCATTAGGTGTCCCAGAGCCGTTCATTGATTATATCAGGAACTCATACTCACAGTCCAAAGTCTTTCTTACCAACGGGACGTGGACGTCCGGGATGTTTACCCTCTCAAGAGGAGTCAAACAGGGTGACCCTCTATCCCCAGTCATCTTCAACATTGTAATAGATAGGTTGATTAAATCCCTCCTATCACATATCGGAGCTTACATCGGCTCGTACAGAACTAACTGTCTTGCATACGCTGATGATATAATGCTATATGCAAATACGGCGATTGGACTGGGAGTGCTATTAGATGCGACAAGGAAGTTTCTAGACTCTTGTGGTCTCAGAATTAACACTGCTAAAAGCTTTACCTTGTCGATAAAATGCCAACCAAAAACTAAGAACTGCGTAATAACTGGGGATACGTTGACGGTCTATAAGTCCAAGCTCCGTGTCCTTAAAAGGACGGAAACATTCAAATATCTAGGGATTGAATATAAGACTGAAGGGAAAATTAAAATCGAAATTACCCAAGAACTTGCAGTATGCCTAGAACGCTTAAGACGAGCCCCTTTAAAACCTCAGCAGAGACTGTTCATACTCCGCTCACATCTGATGCCAAAATTCCATCATAAGTTGGTACTAGGGAGGGTGAAGATTGGAGTCCTGAACAAGGCCGATCGGCAAATAAGAGCTGCGGCTAGGCAATGGCTCACTCTACCGACGGATACCAAAATAGGGTTCTTTCACGCCCTTGTCAAATAAGGAGGGTTGGGCTAGGGTTGCCAACTATACTCTATAATAACGTATCTTACTTTATTTTTGGTAATTATACTTTATACTTTTATATACAAATAAAGTATGCAAAAATACTTTATTTTCAACCTTTACTGTGATGCGTAAAACAAAATACTCATTATGGGTACTTAACGATTTATAATTACTGAACGAAATATTTAAAACGGATAATGGAAACGATTTATAATTACTGAACGAAATGTTAGATGTCAGTTCGTCAGTTGTGACATTTGTCACAGATGTCACTCCCTATCGACGAAATTGTACAAAAATAGTCCGTTAGTTTTGTTTATAATTGAAGAATGCATTTTAAAGTAAATATTAATGCTTAAAATGACGAGTAATTCTGATAGCGACACACCAGTAACTCCTAAAAAAGCTAAAATAACTAAAGTTTTACAAAAGTATAAACCTGAGTGGGAAAAACAATACAACTGGATAACAAGTGATCTTCAAAATAAAAGTAATGCAAAATGTATTACCTGCGGCGTGAATTTTACAATCAGTTCAGCTGGCATTGGACAGGTATGAAAATTTATTAATGTGTACAAATATTGTTAAAGCTACGTTGCTTCTCCTTTCGTATAGTTATTTTATTTACATTTTTTAACTTACTTACCTAACCTAATTCATTAGGTTTTTTTACATCTTGACAAAAAAAAGTCACCAGTTTGTATATGGTAGGACTTTGTATTGAAAAGTTTTAAAAAGAGTTATAGTTGCATGCATATTTGAAATTTAGTTTGCATTGATAATTTATACATTATTTTTTAAGCATGATCATGGGAAATTAGTTTCAATGTTTCAAATTCTATGAGTTATTTTAAAAATAATCTTGTTACTTGTTATTATAATAATATTAAAAAAATATATTTTTCATACTAATTGTCAGAATTCTGAAATGTTTATATTCTCATTCACATAATTGTTTTTGGATAAAATTATATTAATAGGGGAAGGTTGCTTAAGTCGTATCGCAGCCTAAGTCGTACCTTAGTTGTTTCGTTAACTAGAATACACTATAGGCAACTTAAAATACTGCATTCGCGTAGCAGAAGGTCATATTTAGTGCACATTCAGAGGAGTTCCGGTAAAGATGGCGGGATAGCCATATGCACATTTATTTCTCACAACAATATTTTAATTTTTGAACGTAAATCTTCATCTACATTTAAATATATGTGCAAAAAGTGTAAATAGTAGTGTTAGTTATCTAGTGTAGTAATTTAAAATTAAGATGATCAAAATATGAAAGGATTTAGATCAGATTTAAAAGTTCCTCTTCTGTGTAAATGAATAATGGAGAATATGCGAAAAAGTGATTTCAAATTTAAACTATTTTCCCCATCCCATAGACGCTATAAAGTGAATAAGACGCTCTTGTAGTGAATTATAAGTTAATTTAGTGGTGGCCGGAACTCCAAGGCTATCCCGCGTTGTATATAGAAATTGTACATAAAAAAGATTTTTTTTATAAATATCACTGGTTTCTGGCTAATAAGATCGGAAAGATCAAAGCCACCCCCGCCTCGCAAGAGACACCCTTGCTGAAGAAGAAGAAGAAGTGCACATTCAATAGTCCGTTCCCGCCGAATATGTTTAGAGAGGTTATGGAAATAATTCGTTTCGTCCCTCGTTCCCATTAATTTTATTGTGTACTTTGGAAGCAACTAAAGTAAGTAAAAGTCAACTAAATATTTGTTTAATGTTAAATATATGTTATACATCTATCCAGTTATTGATTCACACATGGATTTTGTAAAATCTTTACTCTGATATATTTATTAAGGTTATTTGAAGTGGGCATCACATGTTTCTTAAGTCGTACTCACATGTACTTCTTAAGTCGTACCACCGGTACGACTTAAGTTTCCTTACATCTCACGATATCTGTGCAGAAGAAATGTATTTTGATTTTCTTATTTTTAATTACAGATCCAACAAAATGTCAAAAAGAGTATATAATAACTGGAAACAAGAGGATATGGAGGAGGCATTGAATAAATTGCGAAATAATGAAATGGGATTTAATGAGGCACACAGGACCTATAACATCCCTAAACCAACTCTCCGCCGTCATTTGCGTGGATTAAATACTCATACAAGCTTTGGTAGACCAAAAGATCTACCAAAGGAAATGGAAAAAGAATTAACTGAACATGCTCTTAGGCTGGAACATTCTTTTTTCGGGTTAATGGCCAAGGATTTGAGAAAATTGGCATATCAGTTGGCCGAAAAATATAACTTAAAACATCGATTTAACTGCACAAACGGGATGGCAGGGAAGAAATGGTATTATAAATTCATGAAAGACAACCCATCCTTGTCTCTACGAGTTCCAGAAGCAACGTCTATGGCAAGAGCTACTGCCTTTAACAAAGAACGAGTTTATTTGTTCTTTGATAAATACGAGCAAATATTAGACAAATACAACTTTACTGCCAATCAAATATATAATATGGATGAAACCGGCTTATCAACAGTACACAAGCCTTCAAAAATTATTGCAGCAAAAGGAAAGCATCAAGTGGGTGCAGTAACAAGTGGAGAAAGAGGAATGACAACAACATGCATTTGCACCATGAATGCAGCAGGCGAATTTGTACCGCCAATGTTAATTTTCAAACGTGCACGTATGAATGATCACTTGAAATCAGGAGCGCCACCCGGAAGTGTATTTGCGTATTCAAAGAACGGATGGATAACTTCAGAACTTTTCCTGCAGTGGTTAAAACATTTTATTACCTATACACGGTTAGTGAAGAGTGAGCAAAGGCAGGTTCTTCTTCTATTAGACGGTCATTCTACCCACACAAAAAATATTGACGCCATCATACTTGCTCGTGAATATGGTATAATACTACTTTCGTTCCCTTCTCACACAACACACCGCCTTCAGCCATTGGATAGGTCCTTTTTTAAATCACTAAAAACTTATTATAACGAGGCATCATCAGTTTGGCTGAGATCACATCCTGGTGAAACAATTAAGCAATCCAACGTTTCGGAGTTATTGGGCACTGCTTATCCAAAATCAGCTCGCATGGAAATCGCAATGAATGGCTTTAGATGTACAGGATTATGGCCATGTAACAGATATGTCTTTAGAGACGAAGACATTTCTTTTAGTAAGGACAATGTTGTATTACCAAAACCTACTTCTTCAGTCCAAAATACGGAATGCGAAAAAATTGATTCTGCGGAAGAGACTGAGAAATCTCTTCCAACAACTTCATGGACGCCTTCTCAAGTGATCTCACAAATTGATATTAAAACTCTTCCAATTGAAAATTCTACCGATGATTCTATTATTACCTTGCGGCCTGACCCTGCTGATAATATAAAAGAAAACTTAAATGTGATTTCTCCAGTGCCATCCTTGACTGACACATCGCGTAAACGCGTTTTCACTATAGAATTAACGGCTTCTCCGTATAAAGATTACCTCCAAACATGTCTAGAACAGAAAAAGGCTTCTGTGAATCGCAAAATAGTTGCAGAAGAATTCAAAAAGAGAAAAAATAATGATAATAAGGACTGGTATTGTACCCTTTGCGAGGAGGATAGGAAGGAAGATATGATTCAATGCCTAAAATGCAAAATTTGGATGCATGACAAATGTGCTGGGGTGTCAAGACGAATTAAAAAATTCATTTGTATTAATTGCAAATAAATCAATTATTTTTTAACTACTATATAATCTCATTTTTATTTTATTTTAGCATAAGTACGACTTAAGGTATCGGAGGTACGACTTAGGAAACCAGTTTCCTAAGTCGTACCGATTACAATATTTTTGAAATTAGACGTTTAAAAGAAATGTAATCAAAATTGTACAATATTTTTATACAAATAAAGCCAGTATTTACTGATGTTCCCAATAAGTCTCATAACTGACAATTTTGTTAAAAAATTTCCAATTTAAAGTCAATTTTGTTTTAGGGGTACGACTTAAGCAACCTTCCCCTAGATATTTTAATATTTGTCATTCAATTGAAGAATAGGAAATTCTTGATTCAGTATTTGAAAATGGTGATGGTTTAATATGGTGGTGGTTTCAGTTTTTGTTTCTTTCTTTCTATAGATTAAGCAACATCAAAATACTAAGAAGCATAAGATGAAAACTGAAATGAAGAAAACATCTGGTGTATTACAAAATTTCCTTACATCAAATACTAAATCAAGTTGTCAAGGATCTAGTGATGATGAGAATATTACAGCAGCGGAATTAGCATTGACTTTTCACACTGTGAAGCATAATTTATCTTATAATAGCATGGATTGCCTAAATAAATTAAACAAAATTATATTTATAGATTCCAAAATAGCTAGTAAAATACGCTTGGCAAGAACTAAAATGGAAGCTTTAGTGACAGAAGTGTTAGGTCCTATTCTGTGGAAAGTGTAATAAATGATTTACATGATGATGTATTTTTCTGTCTCCAGACAGATGCATCAAATAAAAAGAATATTAAGTTATTTCCTCTCGTAGTGCAATATTTTTCAATAAATGAAGGGATCCAAAATAAACTGATAGATTTTTATGAAAATTCAAATGAATTTGCTGATGGCATGTTAGAAGCTATGTAGAAGTCTATGGATTCCCACAACCTGTCATTCAATCAAGTATCAGGTCTCAGTGCAGACAATTGCAATGCTAATTTTGGCATTCATCACTCATTGTACACAAATATTAAAAAAGAAGTACCAAACCTAATAAAAGGCAACTGTCATGCACACATTATCCATAATACAGTGAAACATGCTATGGGCTACTTGATTTGTGACATAGAAAATATTGTTTTAAAAATATACAGTCATTTTTCGGTATCTGCTTGTAGAAGAGATGATTTAAAAAAATTTGTTACTATGGTTGATGGCGAATTTCACGAAATCAAACGTCATATTGGTACACGTTGGTTATCACTACTTCCAGTCATTGACACCCTTTTACTTAATTGGGCACCAATATGTAATTATTTTATAAGTTTAGGTGATAATTGTGCAATAATTATACAAGAATTATTAAAACTAAGTGATCAACAGGATAGGGAAGTTGTGGAAATTTATCTACACTTTACAAGCCACATGCTTAATATATTTAATAAAACGATAAAACGTCTGGAAGGAAATGATGTAACTATACTAGATGTCTATAATATTATGGATAATTTAAGAAACGAATTAGAACAAAGAAAAACTGATAAGTACTTTGGTTATGAATCAAAAATGAGATTACAAAAAATTCAAAAGTCATCACCCGAAACATTCAATACAGTTATCAATAATTTTGCACTTTTTATTGATATGAGCTTAAATTATATGATAAAATGGTTTGATTTTAGCGAAGATAACTGGCTTTCAATATTAGGAAGTATTGAAAAATGAGGTAAAATTTGAACATTTTGAAATGGTTATTACAAAGGCCAAATTACAAGACAGATTAAATATTAAGATGGACGATGTATATTCCGAATCTATAAGACTTAAAGAGATCCAAAGAAAATTCACTAATGATGATAAAGAATTTTCAGTGAAAAGTAAGGTAGAAAAATGGCAATATATACTTAAAAATGCATCTGATAGCTTACGAAATATAAAAAAAATTATTTCTTACCTACTCTCCATTCCCGCCACTTCAGCTTTCACTGAAAGAGTTTTTTCAGTAATGAATCTAAAGTGGCGAGAAGAGAGAAATAGAGCATCAATAAATTTAATTAAAAACGAATTGTTTATTTATTTAAATTTAAATGTTGATTGTCAAACAAGTTTTGCAACATTTAAAGATAACCAAAAATTGTTAGCATGTGCTAAAAGCACACAAAAATACGTTTTTAAAGCAATAAAAACAAAATTTGAAAAATACTTTTTTTTCTTCCTAATACTTTATTTTTTTCCTATCCAAACCAGTTTATACGTTTTTTTTTTTGTCAAAAAAAGTTGGCAACCCTAGGTTGGGCATCCCCTCCCTCAGGGTGATTTCCCCACGCCTGAGAAGGAACCGCCTCTTAAAGCTCAAACTGGCCCTTGTAGATAATACTCCAGTGGCTAACTTCTATGTCGCTAAGGAAATAGATATTGCAACGAGTAGACTCCGGTTTAATGATCAGACCCTAAAGAGCAGGAGTAAGGCTGATAAATGGTGGGCCGAACGACTTCATCGCTAGTGCGACGGCAAAGGCCTCACAGAGTCCTCAAAAGTCCCACAAGCACACCGGTGGGTGAGAGACCGGGTGATGCTAGTCTCAGGTTCGGACTTTGTCCGCGGGATTAAATTAAAGATCAACGCAATGCCGACCAGATCAAGAACAGTGAGAGGCCGTCCCACAAAGGAAAGAGAGTGCCGTGGGGGATGTGGCACCCCAGAGATGCTCAACCATGTAGTGCAACAGTGCCATCGCACGCACAGGGCTATAATCGATAAACACAAGGCCCTTCTCAATTATTTTCTCCCATCACTTAGCAGAGAGGGCTTTTCTTACCATCTTGAGCAAAGGTTTCGAGTGGGTGGCAGCCACAAGATACATGACCTCATTGCCACCATTATCGATGCCCAAGTGGTCACCGATTCAATATCGCTAGACGTAGCCCAAGATACCAAAAAGACCAAATATATAATTGAAGAACTGACAGACGCTATCAAGAACAAATATGGAGTGGAAAATGTTAAAAGAACGCCATCACTCTGAACTGGAGGGGAATATGGTCCGAGAAATCGAAGAGGGACTTGAATGAGCTAGGCATTCTACCAACAACAGACTTAGCGCCAGTAAGCACAAGAATGACTGTCGGCAGCCTTCATGCTTTCAATATGTTCACTCGTACCACAGCTGTCCGCCCGAGGGGAAGAACTCCAATTAGCAGTTCCCACCAGACGTGCCTACCAGTACGCCTTACAGCAGACCCACCACCAGTCCAAGGAGAGCAGAAGTCCAACCTGTAGAAGCACCATCCTTCAAGTTGACCGCCGCCAGTAGAGAATCAGAACTTATCGTGCTCCCTTCGATACAAAGGGATAATTATATAGAGATACCGGTTGCATGGCAACAACTTCTGACGAATGAACATCAAAAAGGAAACTTCAAAGTCAATTAATCAGTCAATTGACATTACCAAAAAAGTCAAGCGAATATAGTGCAAAACATTCAACCAAACATTGTTCGACAACGATTCCTGATAAGGAATCGAAACGTCACAAAAAAAACAGATAAGTAGAACACAAAATACACAACATATTATACTGGAATACTAGTTGACAAATCTGTAGACCTACTTTCTCACAGTTAATCCTGCGGGAGAGTTTTTTCTATAAGAGACCAACTAGTGTTCCGGGCAGTTTCCACAAACTGCCCTTAGATACTACACCTTGATATTCAAGTACTTAACTTATCTGTATTTTTCAGAAACCTTTGCGAGGAGAGAAAATCCCAGATGAACATTCAAAATAATCATTTACCTTCTCAATCATTTAGAAACTACTTAAAAAATTCTCTAGTCCAAAACCTGCCAATTTAGCTCCGAACTCAAATTATAGGTTATAATCATTCATATGAGATTATTGTATAAAGTTATAGGTGTCTGTAACCTTAGTTTCCAACTGAAGTTTCACAGTTGAAATTGAAAAGTACCACGCCCTTACCAATTAAACGACACCACCAACAAAGAACATACTGTATTATTCACATCAGAAATTGAGCAGAATAACAAACTATCTTTCTTAGATGTTAACAGAATAACATAAACAGAATCTTCATTTGACACAGAAGTTTAAAGAAGTCAACTCACACAAACAGATATCTCTATTGTAACAGTAATCATCCAAATTCCGTAAAAAGGGGCATCATTAAATCTTTATAGAATGCAGGAAAACCCAACTGCTCTAATATCAATAAATTTAGTCAAGAAAAAAGAGATAAAAATAAATACGAATCAATCAGTTGCATTCAACACCAAGCTGCTCTAAACAAAACTGATACCATACCACGTTATGCCAAAACAACCCTACCATACTCACAGGGTCTTTCAAAAAGATTATAAAGAGTGGCCAACAGATTTAATATTAAAACAACAATCAGAACACAAAATACGCTGAAATTAATTGTCAAAAACTAAATCAAATAATGCAACCCAATAAACAAAAAATTGCATTTATAAAATTCCAGGTGAATGTAATAAATTTTATATTGGGGAAATGTTAGAATAAAATTGTCAATATGTCTGGAATCTTGGTCTTAACATACAACTTCAAACTTCAACACAAAACGAAAGCTAAAACAGTCTGCTTTAATTTTATTGAATGAAAGAGGTTGTATCTCTAGTACTTCTATAAAATTCAGCCGTTTCTAGTTCCCAATAATCAAGGATGAAATTAGTAATTAATGCCTTTTGAACAATCCTGTATCAGGATAGTTCATGAGGTTTTTTTCTAGGTTTTCCCTTATGTCTTCTGGTTTGTGAGGAGTATAATCACAATTACTACTAAGGTGGACGTTGTGATTGTGAGCTAGGACATATGTTTTTCTAAGGGAATATTGGAAGAGCTTATGGTTGGCAACATCTAGGTCTTGTACATCTAATTCTTGTAACTGTAGGGGTGTTAGGTTTGGCAACTCATTGGCGGCTGGCATGTCATTGCAACAGTTGAAAGGAATATCCACTGGGTGGTTTCTGTTTGTAATGTTTTGGACATTTTTAGAAGTTCTTGTAGCATGGACCCTTGTGTTGTCGATAAAGGTATTGCAATCGGGTTGGATTTGCATCATTAAATTTGTTTATATGGTTAGTGTCCCGACATCCTCCCCTTTGCATTTGATAGTGATGGCCAGTAGTCTTGAACTCGAGATCAACCAAGTTTACGTCAATCTCTTGGATATTATCCCACTTTCGTAGGTGGCTGCAAGTGTGGCTGCCTGTCTGAGAAGCTGACCTTCGCAGATGGCATCTTTGTCTATATTTAATTAATGGAAACTTTGGAACAGCAGAATTCTTTGATCTCAATTTTGGCGAATGCGCTATCTTATAATAAAACTCTTTCAAATTATTCCAATTTGGAAGACTTTCTTGTTTCAAATAATCTTTAGGGTTTTTTAGTGCTACCCTGTATTTATCAGATTAGCAGTAAATTCTCTGAATTACAACAGTACCTTCTTTATAAGCTGTCTTAATTTTTTTAATTGTCAGTGCAAACGGTTAGTGCTTTATACCCTGAAACTTTTGAAATACACAGACTTTTCGGCAATTGTGGTCTTATTCCCATGAAATCATAAACCACAATTTTATCTATATCGATAAGGAAAGTCCCATAACAAGTTAAGAAATGCCTATTTATATCGCAACAGGAATAACACTATCAAATCCTATTTTAGAACAAGAAGGATATTTTAAACATAAGATCTCTGGCCCTTCAACTATGGTTCAGACCAAATTTTTAATATATAGGTCTTGCAAAACTTTTAATTTAAGAACATACTAGCCACGACCTTCCTTATCCATAGAAATCTTCATGGACAATACTGAAATCAGAATCAACCAAAACGTATACGCTAAAGAGTTGCTTTATTTGCACAAATATATAAAGAATATTTCTTAATTTTGTAAATAAATCCAAATAACAGGATATAATTTAAACAGGACATCAAAATTAATTTTATAGCCCTAACAATTCAAAAAGTGGACAGAAAATACGACTTTTAAATAGTACAAAAACCATAGTTTAAACAATTTTTTTTTAATTTGAAAAAATGTATTTCTCTTCGCCATAATGAGCCCTTTTATGTTTTATATTACATGATACGTTTGAAAAAACTTTAATTTTGTATTTTCCGTTTAATACTTTTGCTACCCAAAATGAATATTAGAGTTTTTCTTTATTTTTTCTATAATATTCACGTAATGCCCTATATCTCTACTTTTTTCAAAATTTTAAGGTTAAAGATTTAATTTTATTAATCAACACTATATTTTATTATAATCACTATTCCTGGTTTTTACTCTGGGACGGATTTAAATAAATCCACTTTGGGCAGTGGTCTAGGAACACCCACCAATTTGACAAACCCACCACCTGTAGAACAAAATTTAAAATAATTTATATTTAAAAAAGAACGGGTTTAAAATAAAAACCGTTTAGAGAACAATTACTATTTTCTGACATATTATTTTTTATCTATAACTATAATTCAACTCCACACGATGTTGCAACCGCTCTCTATAAGTATTAATCCTCTCCACCCTATTGCCACCTTATTGACTGTTTCTATTTTTCGATTGTTTAAATCACTCTGTATATCTATAATTTTACTTACCCCCATATGTCAAGTATACTATTTTTTAAACTGCTCTTGGTCTAGCGTATAATTTAACTGTACCATTTGTTTTAACTACTCAGTATATGCAATTGCTTCCAAAATTTTTTGAACCTATCTCTATAACTATATTAGACCCCGCCCTATAATTCTAATATCCTAACTACTTATGCCTATATAACAAAATTTGTATACACCCTGAATAACTAGAATTTTACTATGCTGTTACTTCAACTCCTTGTATAAGCAGCCACTTATGTTTCATACTATATATAAACACATCTTTTTAACCACCAATGATAATTCTACTCCACCTTATATCACAACCAACCTGTATATGCAACAGCTTCTATAATTCAAATATCCGTACTGCATCTGCTTATTCAACAAGTTGTTAACGTTTTTTGAACAACTCTGTATAATTATAGTTTCACTCCACTCCTATTTCAACCATCTTATATTCACAACTACTTAGGTGCCACCCTATACAACATTTTTGAACCACCTTGTATAGCTTTAATTCTATTCCACCTTATATTTCAAGCATCCTATATATTTACCACCCAATATCACATTTATTTGTATAACTGTAATTTTACCTCGCACTATATTTCAACTGCACACATTGCTTGCTGCTTGAATTTCGATTCACGCACACACACACACCTGCCACCGTACCCGCATAGAAACAACAATTTTTCTTTTCGATACACTAAAGGAATATTTTCTGTCAATTCACTAGACTGTAAGCCCAGTAAAATGAAAACCGTTACACCCTATATGATATACTTTTATGGCATCTTGACATTTAAGCTAGATATTTATGATGAAAATTTGACATTTAATTGATGTCTACGGTTTTTTGCAATTTAATTCCGATTTTCAGAAAAACGGTATGTTTCACGTTAAAGAAAATTATACGGAATGATGCTCTTTGTAGAATACAATTTAAAATATTCAAATTGGTTGAGCTATTTTATAGAAAACAGTGCAGATTCATTGAAATTCACTGAAGTGTAGTCCCTTAATTACGTTTTTTTCTGATTTTCTGGAAAACTCTAAATCAAACGTTTATGGGCGTATCAAGGGGGGGGGCAAGGGGGCACCTGCCCCCTGGTCCTTAAAAACCTGCCATGAGCTATTAAAGCTTCCCAAAAAATTGCCGACTTGCCCCCATGGACCAAAAATTTCTGATTTGTTACTCTCTCTAAGACAATTTTTTTTGCCCCTCCCTAAACCAAAAGCTGGGTAGTTGTCCAATGCGTTTTTAAATAGTCACTGAACTTACATAATAAACAATATGCCAACCCATCGATAACCTCCTCCTTTTTGGAAGTTGGTTAAAAATATATAAAGTAAGTAAAAATCTATTTATATGATGTTTCAAAAAAATAGTAAATGTAAAATAAAAAAAAATTGAGTGCCAATTTTGAATACCTTAAATAGGCACCACCACTTTTGTGCCCATGGGACCTCAGCAACTTAAATCGGGTCCCGATGGGTTCAACTCACTAAATTTACTTCAGAACATAATCTTCTTTATTTCCACACAAATAATTCAGAAATAATATTACACTACTATTCTTAAGCAAAAATATATCGATATAAGAGATGCATATATGATGAATCTTAGAATTATCACGCACGGTATATTGTTTACATTTAGGTACTGCGTACCGTACTGTTTGGTGTTTGAGGACCAGATTGACAGATGATGAATATTGTGATTATCAGATATATTTTTTTAAAATACTAATCATTATTATTTCAGTTCACAAACAAACAAAAGATATATTCAAATTAAAACCTACAAAATATATACATTCCGGAATGATGCGTGCGTCCACTATACATTAAATTACTATTGCATTGCAAATAGTAAGCCACATTCAGTATAAAAGAAAAAGACAAATATAAATAAAAATATAAACATATAAACACAAAAACATATAGGTTATGAACAAAAAAATTAATATTATTTTTTTTCAAAAGATGTTGAATCCTGATCGGTCACAAGAAGACCCCTAGTAAAATAAAGATGAGTCCTCTGATGTTTAAGAAATATGGGTTTGTGCTTATAAACAAAACAGGCGACCCCATAAATGTAAATACCCCTAAGAGTAAGAACTTTTAATTGTCTAAAAGCTTTTTTACATGTTTCACGAAACGATAGGCCGCAGATAGTTCTAATTACTTGTTTTTGTCACAAAAAAACTCTATTTATTTGAGGAAATGACCCGTAACAAGATTCCGTAACGCAAATGGAAATCAAAATTGACATAATACACCGAACGTAGGCCACCCCTATTGCAGTGATTTTTTAACTGCCTAATGCCGTAACAAATTCGCTTTAATTTTTCTCAACGTTTGTCGAAGCGTTTTGACCACGTGAGATTTTCATCAATATCGACTCCCAGTAATTTAACTTCCGAGCTTAGCTTAACATCGGCCATATTAATTACATTTTTATTTTTTTTTAAGCTACAGCTATAGTTTTATCTTCATTTAAGAGTAACGCATTCTTTTGCGACCACTTAATTTACATTTCTATAAACTTGCTATGCAGTATGTTGTTCACAAAAATATTCCTTGAATAATCTATAAATTTTATGAACATTTTACATAAACATTTTAATTTTTGTTTTATTATTTTCCGCTGCTCTATTGTAGTGGAATATCCTTAGTTATATACTCTATGGATTTCATTCTTAAATACAGACAAGTCCAACATGTGTCAATGTTATATTTTCAATTCGGTAGTTAAGCGTAACCGTGACATAAGAAAACGAACACAATTTCAACGCAAACAGATCCTGTGTATGAACATTTATGGCCACAGGTAATGTTAAATCGAATATCACTACCCAAAAGCAATTCCCAGGCAGCCAAAAAATCGGTCACCATAAATTATAGAAATTTTGCTAAACCTATCACCAACAATGAAAAAGCAAACTCGACTTTGGATACTGAATGTAGTATTCAAAATCCGTTACCACCCCCTAAAAGAAGATACAGGGAAATGAAAAAAGTGAGGTTCGATATACAAGAGAGCCTGAGGGTAATTGCTGAAATTCCAGAAGAAATATTGTTGCCATCAGAACCTGAAATCAATAACATCATTCACGTTTGGAATCAGAAGCGGAACAACACACGGACCCAGCTCTAACCAATTTAAATATAGCTTTCCCTCATATAGAAACTGAAGAAAGAACTGAAGAAAGCACAAATGATCCAAACACGAGAAACAGTACGCAAGTAGATGATGTCTCAGTGCCCTCACAAGAATTGTCCGGTTCAGATCAAAGCGAACCACAGTCAACCACTTCTCATCATACTGAGAATTTGAACGTTCATTTTGAAGGAGTTACAACTATTGTTTCTCATAAGAGTTACCACGGGGAAAAAGAGGGCGGTCCAAGTTCTCCACAGGAGGGAGAAACCGCTGATGACAGTTTTGTTTTCGGAGATGCAAAGTTTATGAAGATTATTGCAAATTATGTAAAGGGAAATTTGTTTACCCCTTGTTAATCTTATTGGGGCTACGCTCCTTTAAGGGCTTGTGATTATTTATTTATTTATTGAAACCAGTATAAAGTTTACAATAAAATATTATTATCATTAAATAAACCCACCTAAGGATATGTTCTCTGTTTGCCTGAAACATTGCACATTAAACCTTAAATAAACCAAACATAAATCATACAAGACTCAATCTCTTAAGAACTAACTCAAATCGGTAATTACTTGTATATCTATGAAATGTAAAGATTTGAAAAAAAAATAGAGCTATAGGGTCTGACATGAAGTTTACTGAAAAAATAAGGAGAAATCTCTACTTTTAGTTTTGGGGGGGGGGGCAAATTACACAATTAAATAAAACATATAAAATAAAAATGGTTTCTAACGCATCATGTTATATATCAAATGAAAAGGCTCATTATGACTAAAACTAATATATTTTTTTCATATCTTTAAAATAAATTAATTAAAAGATATTAACTTTAGCTTTATTTCCGGAACCACACTACCTAAAATTTTGAAAATAATTAGGGGTACTGGAGCTCACTTGCAATTTATAAGAAAAAATATTAGAAAACCTTCACAGTAATTTTAGGGACAAATTCAATTTTCAAACGCATCATGTAATATATCAGTTAAAAACCTCATTATGTAAATTACAAATATATCATATTTTTAAATCATTTGTTTAAAAGATATTAACAAAAATATTAAACATCGACCTAATTCCCACTTTAGATAACACAATATTTAAATTTTGAAAAATATATTTTATTTGTGTTTTTAAATAATTTGAATATCAGATTTAATAATTTCTAATTTAAAACTTGATCTATTTTGCCCTTTATTTTACAATCTAGAGAGCCTCAAACTTTAGACAGTAGATTATAAAAGACTTCCCTGAAAGTATATTAGTAAATTAAAACTCTAATGTTAATTTTTGGGGCCAAATTAGAAAGGGAGTTCCAGTGTTATTCGATCAACTGACCCAAGACGGTCTAAATGTTGCCATACAACACCGAAATAACTTCTTTGAGGTTTATAATCCACATATCTATCTGGTTCATGCCATTCTGAGACATTTATTAGCGGATATCATGTATTTAAGAAACATGCGAGTTTGGCTCTTGGAGACTCGGAACAAAACTGCTCCTACTTCAACAAAAATACATAAACATCTTGCAACGATTTCACAGATATAAAAAATGACTAACGAAGATTAGAATAATCAGCTACATTTATGGGGCACTCTACTAAAACTCATAGTGAATGGTACCGGTTGCCTTCTAACATATATTATTTAAATATTTAATTTGACTCCTGCAAACCTCTAATATATGGTTTAAAATTTAGTTATTGTTTTGACATTGATAAACTTTATTTTTTTAAATACTATTCGTTTTGATTTATTCAATTTAGATGACTCAGGTTAAAAAACGGAAATATTTACTTTTCTTTAAATGATTTAATACATGTTACATATCACCTTTCATGACTTATAAATAATAATATGCTGATTAATGTCTAGAATAAAACAATAATCCATTGTAAAGGAATTACGCAGAAACTAAAACAATACCTATATTATATTACTAGATGCACCTGCATAAATGATGATTCTGCATAGTTCCCCATTTCCAGCAGAGATTATAAATAGAATATTCCTAATCATACCAATCTTCATCAAGCTTTTTGAGTTCAACTTAAGACTTTTAACGTTGTTCAGAGCCACAACATTTGGTCTGTTCATTTGCTGTATTAATTATTATAAAATAGTCCTTTTTTGTAACAAGTAGTGATAGTTGTGTTTCAAATAAATTCTGTTGTTTTTTAAAAAAGGGTTTTAAGTGATAAAGCCCCAACAATTGGCGCAGTCAGCAGGATCGGAAAAACAGAGATTTTTGGTGATCCAAGAAAAAACAGAGCAGAAAATTCCAAGATCTGGTGGTTTCCAAACCTTCAACCGAAAGAACCGCACGCACTACAGAGCATCTTCCAGAAAATCAAAGTGAGTAAAGATTTATTATTATTCTGTGAAAATTGCTATATATTTGTTCCCTAAATCCAATTATTTTCCCAAGTCGTTAAAAATAATAAAATACGTGTGTAACAATTTGTAACAATTCCATTAAATGGGTTAGATTTTGGAGTCGAGCGAAAATCGGACAGAATCGAGATCCGCGAGTTTATTTTCGAGGGAATATCGGAAGTAACTTGAGCAATTTTAATTCGAAGTTTTTCATTAAAATTGGGGTGGAATTAAACAAATAAAAATGAGCCAAGAAGACTTAAATCTTATAGAATATAGGATAAGTGAATTATGTCACATTATACTAGAATATGATGGAGATTCAATACTATTAAATACATTTATTAATTCTTGTGACGCAGCATTTGACGTAGCAACAGACCAACAAACATATCTCTTAACTGTACATTTAAAAAACAAACTAAAAGGACGAGCATCTCAACTAATAAACTCACGCGACTTGAAAAATTGGGATCAAATCAAAACTATTTTAAAAACACACTTCGGTGATTCGAGAGACTTAACAAGTCTAATCTACGATTTACAACAAATAAAACAGGGAAACAATGAAAATCCTCAAAACTATGTGCATCGCATAAACGCACATCATTCAAAACTTTACGCCGCGATAAATCAACAAGTAACATTAACCCGAGAACAGAAAACCGCACAGCAAGCGTTAGTCGACAAGGTAGCTTTACAGACACTTTTAGTAGGTCTCGAACATAAGCTAGGTGCAATTGTACGAGCATCGCGACCTTGCAATCTCGCAGAAGCTGCAAATATAGTAAAAACTGAATATCAATTAACGTATCTAGAAAGTAAAAAGCCACAGGTAAATTCCTCAAACTTTCAGAGTAAAAACAAAAAGACATGTAATTATTGCAAAAAGTCGGGACATTTAATTTCAGAATGTCACAAAAACAAACAAAAACAACAAAAAACAAAATAATGATAAATACTATAATCAAAACCGAAATTATCAATATAATTCGGGAAATCAAAGAAATTTCAATCAAGGTATGACTTCCTTTGCGAATAGACATGAAAATAATAATCAAAATCAAAGAGAAAATTATTATCAAAGACCACCTAACCAAAATAATTATAACCAAAATAATTATCAAAATAATTCTTCAAATACAAGAAACATGCAAAATCCTCCAAGAAAAACGTTTCATTTAAACGAACAAAGAGTGGAAATGAAGACTGGCACTTCTACTCATCTCATTCCAACCAGTCAAGCACAGAATTTAGAAAGCCAAGAATAAGATCAGAATTCGTAAACACAAGCAATTCAAATAATTTATTTTATATAAAAACTCATGACGGAAAATATCGCTATTTAATTGATACCGGAGCAAGTATATCAATTTTGAAACCAAATTTATTTGAACAAGAAAAAATAAAAAGCGTAGAACCCATAAGAATTCAAGGTGTAACCAACCAATTTTTTGAAATAAATAAAGCAATAAATTTTGATTTCTTTTTGAAAAATGACGAAATGGAAGTATTCGTACATAACTTAAATATAGAATTTGATGGTTTATTAGGCATAGATTTTTTACAACAATTTGAGTGTCTAGTTGATTTAAAAAATAGAAAACTAATAACCAAATATATAACTTTGCCATTATACAAAGAAAATGAAATTGTCAATGAAATAACTATAGAACCAAGAACCGAACAAATATTCAAGTTA
Source organism: Octodonta nipae (assembly GCA_034190945.1). Taxonomy (NCBI): domain Eukaryota; kingdom Metazoa; phylum Arthropoda; class Insecta; order Coleoptera; family Chrysomelidae; genus Octodonta; species Octodonta nipae. The sequence continues at coordinate 173,390,415 of CM067216.1, forward strand.
AATTGTAATGAAAAAAATGCTGAACTAATTTTACATTCACAGGAAAAAGAAAATGTCATATTGCCAAATTGTGTAATCAAAACGAATGAAAAAGGTGAATTTCTAACGTCTATTTTAAATAAAAGCGAACAAAAGAAAAGAATAATTTTTGATGAATTAATAATTGAACCTTTTATTGAAAATAGTCCAGTAAATAAGAATCAAACATTAATTTTAAATCTACAAAAGGAAAACTTATATTCAAGACAACAACGAGTCGAACAATCCTTGCGTTTAGAACATTTAAATTTTGAAGAAAAAGAAGCAATTACCGCCTTATGTAAACAATATTGTGATATATTTTATTTAGAAAATGATGAATTAACTTTCACAAATACCGTAAAACATAAAATAGATACCGGGCAAGCCAAACCAATTGCAACAAAGTCATATAGATACCCTTATGTCCATAAACAAGAGGTAAAAACCCAAGTAAATCAAATGTTAAAACAAGGAATAATCCAACCATCATCCTCACCTTAGTCATCTCCAGTATGGGTAGTCCCCAAAAAGTTAGACGCCAGTGGTAAGCAGAAATGGAGAATGGTCATAGATTACCGTAAATTAAATGAAGTCACGGTAGATGATAAATATCCGTTGCCTAATATAAATGATTTACTCGACAAATTAGGACATTGCTGTTATTTTACAACCCTTGATCTGGCATCAGGTTTTCATCAAATTGAGATTAATCCAACAGATATAGAAAAAACCGCGTTCACAGTTGAAAATGGTCATTATGAGTTTAAGAGAATGCCATTTGGTTTAAAAAATGCACCCGCGACCTTTCAACGAGTTATGGATAATATTTTAACTGGCATACAAAACGAACGAGCACTTGTATACATGGATGACATCATATCTTATGCTTCATCATTAACAGAAGACATACAAAGACTAAGAGAATTATTCCAAAGACTAAGAATTTCAAATCTTAAATTGCAACCCGATAAATGCGAATTTTTAAAAAAAGAAGTTGCATACTTAGGTCATATAGTGACAGAAGAAGGTGTAAAACCCAATCCAGAAAAGATAAGAGCAGTCAAAGAATTTCCAGTACCAAAAAACGCAAAAGACGTGAAAAGTTTCCTAGGTTTAGCAGGATACTATAGATGATTTATAAAAGATTTTGCCAAAATAGTCAAACCTTTAACTGAATTATTAAAGAAAGATATAAAATTTAACTTTGATGAACATTGCATGAAATCATTTGAAACATTGAAACAAACATTAATAAATTATCCAATTTTACAATATCCTGATTTTGAAAAGGAATTCAATATTACTACAGACGCGAGTAATTATGCGATAGGAGCAGTACTATCACAAGGAAAAATAGGAAAAGATTTGCCTATAGCATACGCATCTAGAACTCTGAATGCTCACGAACAAAAATACTCGACAATCGAGAAAGAATTACTAGCAATAGTATGGGGAGTTGCTAAATATCGGGAATTCGTCTACGGGACAACCTTCAAACTATATACCGATCACCGCCCGATAACATGGTTATTCAATGTAAAAGATCCAGGTTCCAGACTCGCAAGATGGAGATTGAAATTGGAAGAATATAATTATCAAATAATATACAAACCAGGTAAACAAAATACCAATGCCGATGCCTTATCTCGAATAAGAATCAATCATCTCAGAGATTATTCAAAAATATTCTACGGAAGTCCAATAAAAGAAGAAGAAGAAGAAAACGAAGAAAGACCGGATACTCCAAATACAGAAATCGGATATGAAACAATCTTAGAAGAATATAACATTTTTAAGAAACTACACGAATCAAAATCATTAATTGATTATTCTAAATGTAATTTTACTAATGAGAAATTTCTAGATAAACATCAAAAAAAAATTATATCATTCTTAAAGCCAGGCGAATTAACTGATTCACAATTTAAAATAGCTGATGATTTAATTGACTTAAATACAATGTATGAAGAACACAGAATAAATGTTGTCACATCAAAATCCAATCCTAAACGAAAGTATTACCTTATCATCGTTCCACATTTAAATCCTGACCAAGCAATCTTTGAAATTCTTTACTACAATAAAGAGATATTGTTAGAAAACGATAAATACTATATGGAAGAATTAAAAAATGTACCAATTTTAGAAATGCTCTCTTTCATTTTTTCCGATAATGAAATAGAATTTATAACTTGTAACCCAAACATTATAATCCCAGAAAAAGAACAAAGAAATATAATTATCGAAGAAAATCATACAGGAAAAGTTAACATGCATAGAGGTATCCAAGAAACAGTAACAAGAATAAAACGAAAATATCAGTGGGAAAATTTAATCAAAGACGTTGAAAATTTCATAAAAAATTGCGAAGTATGTATTAAATCCAATGCTTGTAGAAAAAATCTATCAAATCCCTTAGTAATAACAGAGACGCCGAAAACACCGTTTGAACGCATTAACCTCGACATATTAGAAATACCAGAGAAAAATTATGTACTTGTGATAAGAGATGAATTTTCTAAATTTACCCAAGCTTATCCAATTGAAAATAAATCCGCGAAAAATGTTGTCAATACACTATTATTATATTTTATGCACTACGGTACGCCGCTAAGAATACATTGTGACAGAGGTAGAGAATTCGATAACCAATTAATGAGAGATCTATGTACTCTTTATAATATTAAACTAACATTTTCATCAGTCAATCATCCACAAAGCAATGGTTCAATCGAAAGATTTATGAGTACCTTATTGGAAATGATAAGATCAACAGTTACTGAAAAACCGGGAGATCATCCACTAACATGCATCCCATATGCAGTTATATGCTATAATAATTCTATAAGTAGTACACATGGTTATACGCCATACGAACTAATTTTTGGTCACACAAATTCAAGACCATCTGAAAAATTATTTAATCAAGAAGAACTAATTTCGAAATATGTACGTCAACTAAATAATAAAATTTCATATTTTTATAAAGTAGCAAGAGAAAAAACAATTTTGAAAAAATTCAAATCTAAAGAACGTCACGATCAAAAAGCAAAACCAAAACCAAAAGATATTGAAGTAAATGATTTTATATTCATAAAAGAGTCACAGATAAAACATAAACTAAGTAACAAATCGAATGGTCCTTATAAAGTGATACAAATATTAAGAAATAATGCTTTAAAAATCAAAGACTTAGAAACGAACAGAGAATTCACAATTAACTCAGATTCTTTTCAGATGAAATACATCATCATTCTTGCTGTACTAATCACAGTAAGTCAAGCAAATAATTATAAAATTTCAACTCTAAATAACACTTTAGGAATACAATATTATCATGAATCAGACTTAAATGTATCAAATGAAAAATGGAAATTACTAGTTGTCAAAGACATTACAATTTTATTAGATTCCTTCAAAAATGATATTTCAATTTTAAACCACATAAAGCAATTAATTGAAAGAGACACTCCAAGACTTATAGCATTTTACACTGAAGTCAAACCTCATATTACAATGTTAAATAAAATAATAATGACAATCAGTCAAAAATTTAGTGAAATTAAAAATGATATTAACCCTTATGACCCAAAAGAATTTAATTTAAATAACACTCGTACGAAACGAGGAGCTTTTAATTTTATAGGCTCAGTATGGAAAGCAATTACGGGAAATCTAGATAGTACAGATGGTGAATATTACGATAAAGTCATAAATGAAGTCGAAGAAGACGAAAGAGCTCTAGAAAATTTAATGAAAAATCAAATCACTGTAACTAATTCTGTAATAAAAAACTTTAACTATACAATACGCAAATTACAAATAGACGAGCAAACATTTAATGAAAATCTTCACAAAATAGAAAACGCTATTTTCAACATATCAGATAACCAAAATTTTTATGATTCAAAGCTTCAAATTATAAATATATGTGAACAATTATTAGAGTCATTCATTCTAATAGAAAATGAACTTAACGATATCATTGATTCAGTCACATTCGCAAGACTCAAAAGCATCCATCCATCGGTAATTCAACCCGAAGATCTTATATTCCAATTAAGACTAATTTCCACAAGTTTAAGCACACATGTTTTACCAATGTTACCAAATCTAGAAAATATTCCAAAATATCTTGATATAATTGAACTTCAAGCTTATCAATCCGATAATAAAATTGTCTTTATTTTACCAATTCCTTTAGTAGAGCCTGAAGAATACAAACTCCTACATGTTTACTCTTTACCAATTTTTAATCAAAAAACCAAATTGTCTTACCTTATCTTAAACACATATAAGTATATAGCTGTTAGCAGAGATAATAATCTTTATATTACAATTGATAATTTGGAAAAATGCAAAAGCATCGAATCAGAAACAAAAATATGTTACAACTTAATCGCATATCCAATCGATGAACTCGCACCCTGCGAAATAAAAGTAATCAAATCCATAAAGTTACCAGAAAATTGCCAAACCATTGAAGTTAACATCGAAGACTACAAAGTGCAACATATATCTGAAAACGAATGGTTAATCGTCACCAATGCCCTTTTACCAATCAGTGTCCAATGCAAAGAAGATACGACGAAAACAATAAATATAAATACAAATTCAATCCTGAAGTTACAACCTCATTGTATATGTTACGTTGGTTCAATCAGAATACAGTCAAGCAAAAACTACAAATCAGAAGATTCCAGAGTCATCGAAACTCCAAACATTCCCTATGAATGTTGCGAAGAAACAAAAAGTGCGCGAAATGTGTTTAAATTAAAGCCTTTAAAAATTCAAAAACTCGAACTTGATGAACTTAATATTGCAGAACATAAGTTAGATCATTATTCCGAAGAACTTGATGATATAATAAATAGACCTTTTACTCAAAGACATACCCAGTGGTTAACAATTTTGTGTATCGTATTAATTGTACTAATTATTTCAATTTTCATTATTTACAAATGTCGAAAAAGATGTAGAAAGCAGTTACCAGCAATTATATTCCCAACAATAAACGCAGAACCAGGACAATCCAGAAGCCTATTAAGAAGATTCAGACCACGAAGAAGATCTTCAATTCGAGATGAAAACATAATAGAAATGCAAGAACCCGCAATCTAACTAAACAAATTGTAAGTTTCAACAAATGTAATATTATTAATTTTAATTTTAAATTTTGTAATTTTATCAATTTTAAATAAGAGGGGGAGGAGTGTTACATATCACCTTTCATGACATAAATAATAATATGCTGATTAATGTCTAGAATAAAACAATAATCCATTGTAAAGGAATTACGCAGAAACTAAAACAATACCTATATTATATTACTAGATGCACCTGCATAAATGATGATTCTGCATAGTTCCCCATTTCCAGCAGAGATTATAAATAGAATATTCCTAATCATACCAATCTTCATCAAGCTTTTTGAGTTCAACTTAAGACTTTTAACGTTGTTCAGAGCCACAACATTTGGTCTGTTCATTTGCTGTATTAATTATTATAAAATAGTCCTTTTTTGTAACAAGTAGTGATAGTTGTGTTTCAAATAAATTCTGTTGTTTTTTAAAAAAGAGTTTTAAGTGATAAAGCCCCAACATACATTTAACACAGAAAAGAAATCAATACAGGTCCTAAATTATTAAATAGCGAATATGTATATATGTATATCAAATATAATGTTTATTTCACTAAATAACTATTTTTTTAGAACTGCAAAGGTTAAATTTATGGCCTTAAAAACATTTCTTGCTTCAACCTTTTTAAATTCTTAAACATATATTAGCTCAGGATTTAAATGAAATGAGATTAAAATGTGACAATGCTGTAGGAAGCAATGTAAACGTATTACCTTTTCACGGAATGTCATGTTGCCTAAGATATAAAATTTATTCAATATGTATACACTAGAGCTCACCTTGAGCTATAGATCTAACTGAAGTTGAGTGAACCGTTGAAAGAATGTTATTATACAGCGTGTATATCCATGGAGTTTTGGTAGGCCAAGTACGGTGGAGTCTCAGTAGACCTACATAGATAGATAGATAGATACCAAATTTATCTATCTTCAGATAGATAAATTTGGTTATAGTGCCGTATTAATTTTTTAATGCTGTGATTAATTTACAAACAAACGAGAAAAATATTTTTTGAAAAAGTCCAAGAACTGGTCGATATATATATTGTTGTTACTTAGGATGTTTTCACGAATATGAAATGTCAGTGAAGGTTCTCGGGATTCTCGTGTGTATGGTTTAGTTGTCTTAGTCAGTAACAACATCGGTTATGATGAGTGAGATCTCATCGAACGTCAAACTGTTTTTTCTAAGTCGATACACACGAGAATCCCGAAAATCTTCAATCACATATATATATATATATATATATATATATATATATATATATATATATACACATATATAATTTCAGGTAGAAACTACTTTTGTTCTATTTTAGGTGCACTTGAAACATAATGGCCTCAAAATTAGAACTAATAATTTTCTGCCTATATGGATACAATTTACCCTAGAAAGAACACAACCAACAACTTGGCACACTTAGAAAAAAATAAATTCATACATCTGCAATGAAGGAACACCTGTTAGTTTATATTCAGATGTCATATTGCAAGCTGCTGCTAAAGTTTGTGTAGAGGCATATAAAATGAGAGACAATATTGGAAAAGGAAATAGCTTGCATACACTCTCTTAAGGTATTAAAACTCATATCAGCGAGCGTTAAGAGAAAAATTGAGGACATTTGTCTAAAAGTCCACGAGTAAAAGCAGATTGTTCTTAATTGAAATCTAACAACCTAACACTCATTAAAAGATGAATTAGTGGCAGCAGTGGTTTAAGTGGACACACTGAGTCAGCGCCATATATCACAAAAGAATCGCGCTCAGGCATTACCCATTCCTTGGAATTCACTGCACCACACTGTTTGTTACAAAGAGAAATTGTGTTTTGAGAGATCGAAAGTTATTTTATTTATTTATTTGTTATTTTCTTATTCCATAGCTATTAATCTTTTTGCTGAATTATCATTTCGGCGTATAAGTTGTCATTAAGGATTCATTTCACAGTAAATTAGGAACCAACGTTCTTCTTATTCAGTCATAAAATTAAAAAATGGGACATTTCCAAAGTGGGCAAAGTGAGTCGACCCACTGTGTAGCTATCCGCTAATGTTTCCAATTATACCCGAATATGCTTATAATACTGGCATTTTTCTGTAACAGAATGCGATAGAAAGTCTTCACCATCTGGTTGAATGAACAGTGAAAGAAAATCCTTCTATATTGATTATGGATAACAAAAATAATCATTTATTAAAAATATTAGCAATAACCTGACTTTTATATTAATATACACACCTGATTCACTGTTCCCCCAAGGTTGACTGGCTTTGTATACCCTTAAGGACACAGGAGTAACAATGTAGTTCCTAAACAATCCCTAATACCAAACAACCAAACAACTACACAAACTGTTCAGTGGAATAATGAAAGCCACGTTAACACACAGGATCCACAATTTTAACCGAAAATTTGCAGCACAAGATTCTCAACCTTGAAATTGAAGACATGCTGAAGAAGCTAGAAAACGACCTAGCAAAACGTTCCTTAACGTTTTATTGGTGCCAAACCCAACAAAACTATCTATATTCAACGATCTCACCAAAGAAGAAAGTTTAAATTTAAACATATTAGACATGGGTTTTTTCATCAATCTCAAGCATGTACATGGGGCAGATGCAGTTCATTTGATGAAATTTAGGACCACTATTATTTTTATTATTCATAAACGATTTATGCAATGTTTTAGAATGTAACAAATTACTGTTTGCGGATAATTTAAAAATATATATGCCGATCTCTTCCCCAGAGGACAGCATTAAATTACAAGAGCAGATTGATATGTTGCAAGACTGGTGTCTGAAAAATCAACTGTATTTGAATATATCCAAATGTAAGATCGTAACGTATTGTCGTAAAAATACACCGGTGAAACATCCATACTCAATTAACCATATTGTACTAGAGCGCACGAATACAATCAAAGATCTAGGAGTCCATTTTGACAATCAACTTAAGTTTAATGATCATATTAATATCACCGTTAATTCTGCTTATCGTACTTATGGTTTTATATATAGGGTAGTAGTCAAATGAGCAAAGCGAATTATCAAAGACTCAATCAAAGAACTGTTTAGTTATGAATTATATGTCCGGTCGATTTTTAATGCTATCTACAAAAAAATCGACAGCCATGTAGCAGAAACAAATAGCAAGATAAAAACTCTCGAGCTGAAAGTAAACACACTAGAGAAAAAAAATTGACGATTTGATGCAGGCCGACAAAACAAACAATTTATGCATTTATGGAATTCTAGAAGAAAACAATGAACATTTGAGCAATAAGATTGTAGGCACTTTCCAGGGAACAGGCTTAGAAGCTATTGCACAAAGAATTAGAAAATCACACCGAGTTGGTAAAAAATTACATAGTGAAAAACCTCGTCCAGTGATTATAAAGTTTAACACTTTGGAAGACAAGAAGACCGTTATGAAGAATTGCACACAGTTTAAAAACAATCGCTTATTTATCTGTGAAGATTTAACAAAAGTGAAGTTAGATTTGTTAAACGCCGCAAAAAAAAAGCTAGGAAAAATGAAGGTATGGACAGTAAATGGTTCCGTCCACACTAAGATGGACAACAAAATTATAAAAATCAGTGATTTGCGTCAACTCCAAGAATTAGAATCTAAATAATTTTTCGTACTAAGAAATGCCATTCTAAAACTATTAAAAATTATAAATAATGTAATAAAAGTAAATTTTTTGATTTAACTCTGACATCATGCACTGTAAAAATATATACTATATATTTTTTATTTTCTTCTCCTTCACTGTAAATAGTACATTTAAATTTTCGTGAGTCCTACGTTTCTGGCAAAAAATGAACAATGTTCTTACTAATTTTAGTGAGGGGGAGATTGAGGCAGAGGAATTCGATTACATAAACGATGAATTTTTAGGTAATTTTAGCTCATTACCTGGTAGATCCTTAAATATAATACATTTTAATGTTAGAAGTTTGCAAAAAAATTTTGATGAACTCTTAGTGTATCTAGAAAGTTGTAAATATGAAAACATTGACGTGATAGTATTGTCGGAGACAAGAAAAATTCCAGGGGTAAGTTGTTTTAAAATCATGGGTTTTAATATTATCTATAATGAATCTTATCAAAATCAGAATGACGGTATGGTGGTATATTTAAAAGATGATTTACACGTCATTAATCTGCATACTGTAGTATTAACGGAAACGAAACTTTTGCGTATTGAGATATCGCTGGCAAACTTTACGTTTGGCTTAACGGCGTCTTATAGATTGCTCTCGACAAATGGTTCACTTTTTATAAAAGAACTAGAGAATCATTTTTTAAATATCCATAGACAAAAAACGGAAATTTTTATAGGCGACATTAACATTAACCTTCACAATAAAGATGTAGATAATATTGTAAATAACTATTTTTGTATGCTAAATGGACAAGGCTTTGTTTCTTACATCAATGCTTTTACCAGGGTGCAAGCGGGTAGTAAATCCATCATTGACCACATTTTTGTGAATAATAAACATGAAAGTATGAAGATGAAATCTTTTATAATTAAAACAACTTTAAGTGATCATTACACTACGTTTTTATCGATTAATTTACATAACTCTTACAAAAGTATTACTCCGGCACAAAGTTACCATATAATAGATTACAAAAATATTAACTTAGCTTTACAGTCTGAAACCTGGAACGAAGTTATTGAAGAACACGTTGTAAATAAAAGTTATTATAGATTCATTCGAAAAATAAATTTTTATATCAGTCAAAACACAATTACTAAAAAGGTAAATAAACATAGACGTAAACTAAAACCCTGGATCACCCAAGGACTCGTTATATCAATAAACAATAGGGACAAACTGAAAAAACGACTAACAGCGGATTTTACTCAAGAGAAATCTAATGCATACAAAGTCTACAGAAACAAATTAAATTCATTAATTAAGTTACAGAAAAACAATTATTATAAAAACAAAATAAATTTAGCTAAAAAAATTATAAAAAAGTTTGGCAAATAATAAACAAAATCTCAAACAATCAAAAACAAAAAAATACAGAGAAATATGATATAGAAAGTCCTTTGAGCACAAAATTATCCAACGATATTGAAATAGCGACTTCTTTCAATTTGTTTTTTACAAAAATAGGTAAAAAATGTCGGAAAGTATTAATAAGGTAACTAATGTGAATAATAAAGTGATCACAAGAAAAGATTCCATGTTTTTGACTCCGATCACCAAAGACGAATTAGATATTGCTATTAATAACTTAAAAAGTAAGGCAGCACCAGGTCCAGACAATATATCAAGTAGATTTATTAAAACTTGTCATAATTATTAATATCCATTAATGTATATAATAAATTTAGCCTTTGATAGTGGTATTACACCAACATAATTTAAAAATTCCATTACGAAACCTATATTTAAATCCGGAAGTAAAAAGGAACTAACAAATTACAGACCTATAACTATAATAAACAATTTTGCAAAAATTTTTGAATTGTGTCTAAAAAATAGATTATTAAACTATTTAACAAAAAACAAGATACTTAACCCTAATCAGTATGGATTTCAAAAGAATATTTCCACTGAAGATGCAATCCTGTCCCTAACAAAAGATATTTTAATAAATATGGATGCTGGTAAAAAGTGTCTAGCAGTGTTTCTCGATCTAGCGAAAGCATTCGATACAGTAAATCATGAGCTGCTCCTTATACGAATGGAAAAAATTGGTGTCCGAGGAAATGTTCTTAAGATTTTCCAAAGCTACCTATCGAATAGATTTCAAGTAGTAAAAATAAATGATACGATTAGCCATCCAATACTTGTTAACATGGGCATTCCACAAGGGACAATATTAGGCCCGATTTTATTTCTTCTGTATATAAATTCATTAGGTAGCCTTTCATTAAATGGGAAAATTATATCTTACGCTGACGATACAGTAGTTTTATTTGAAAGTGAAACTTGGAAGGATGCTTACGAAAAAGCAGAACTTGGAATGCAAACTCTTAAAAGTTGGCTAGATGTAAGTATTTTAAGTTTAAACCTATCTAAGACCAGGTTTATTACGTTTTCTATAGACAGTGTAGATCAACCGGATAACGAAAAAATCAAAATTCATGAAAGCTCATATAAAAAATTTTCAACTTGTTCATGTAAATATATAAACAAAACGACAAATATTAAATATTTTGGGGTCATAGTTGATCAGCACCTAAAGTGGAAAGAACATGTAAACTCCTTGTCAACCAGATTGAGAACGCTAATCCCTAAGTTTTATCATCTCAGAAATATCTTAGACCGGAAAAATATGATAATAGTTTTTAATGCTTTGGCCGAGTCGATCCTAAGGTATTGCATCAGCGTATGGGGTGGTTGTTATAGTACTACATTGTTGTGTGTTAACGTATTACTTAGAACTATTTTAAAAATTATATTAAATAAGGATAGAGGTTTCCCTACAAATTTATTGATGGAAGAATCAAACACTTTAAGTATTCCCCAATTGTATATACTTCAATGTCTAGTATTTATATTAAAAAAACATCACTTTGAGCTTCGCTTACCGAATATCCTTACAAGAAGCACTGCTACAGAGCAACTCATAACGCCACTATTTAAAAAACGTCACACACAAAGAAGTATATGGTATTTTGGACCAAAATTTTTTAACTCTTTACCCGCTCACATTAAAACGGTGGGGTCCTTAAACAAATTTAAAAACGAACTTAAAGCTTTTATTAAAAGTCATGACTCCGAATTTCACAAATATTTATTAACAACAACTTTTATTCAAGATTAAAGTAAAAATTTTTTGACACTTTCTAGTTTTTGGGTTTAGGAGTCTACCAGTCTAGTTTGGTATTTTGTATTCTTAGTAGCTTCGCTCACTGACAAATTTCTCGCCTTTCTCCTCTTTCACATGCCATTAATTTAGTGAATATTGTATGCTTTGTTTAACACTGTTAATACATTATTACAAATATGGTTGGTCTGTGTGGACTTGATCACTTATACACAAAACAAGCATTTCATGTTTAGGTGTTGAAGTGAACGTTTCTGTCCTGCGGATAAACCATAAAGTGAAATATTTTCCTATTATATAATTATTTATTGATATGTATATGTGCCATTATAATTGTAGTATTAATTGTAATAGTAACTGTAACTGAACAAATTGAATAAATTGAATTGAAAAAATTGAATTGAATATATACGAACTGTAGAAATTTTGACAACCCCTCGGCACTATCTGCCTTATACATTAGCCTAGTAAGGTCAAAATTGGAGTACGGAGGCATCATTTGGAACCCAATATACACACAATATGCAGATGGTATTGAGAAAGTGCAGAAAAAGTTCTTAAAATTCCTAAACTTTAAAGTAACGGGACACTATCCACCAAGAGGAAGCAACTATCTGAACTTGCTTCATAGATTTGGCTTTGTGTCGTTGGCTAATCGTAGATGTCAAGCATCAGTTACATTTCTACATAAATTGTTGAAAGGTAGTGTGGATAGTCCACAACTACTATCTCAAATTAATATTTTAGTCCCTAGATTGAACTCGAGACGAAGTGATACATTTTTATGTAAAACACCTAAAACCAATATATTATTAAAATCACCTTTGCATTTAATGTGCAGAAATGCAAACAAGAATCCAATATTTGTGACATTTTTACATGCAACTTATATGATTTGAGAAAGGCTTGTCGTATTACATTTAATTAATATCTTATATTAAGAAAAAAGTTCATTCACTAATTTTACATTTTGACTCAAGCAGATATTACTTAGTATGTTATTATCATCATTATCTTACTCTTATTAAATTATTATCATCATTATTTTACTCTTATTAAATTACTGCAACCAGAAAAATATTATTCTGTTTTTTATCTTGTTTATACTTATTGTTATTAGGTCTGTTTATTATTACGACACTACTGTCATCATAATTATATTATTATCTATTTTAGTATGTATGTTTTTACATTTTTATTTTAATAACTTTTCTATATTGTTAATATTTTTAGATTCGTATTTTAAATTAAGATTTCTTTATTTTTGTTCTTGAATTTACTATTTTATTGTAGAATTATTTCATTGTAAAATTGCTCTGTAAATGGGTAACTGTTGGGCAATAAACGCTATTATTATTATTATTATTATCATACCACAGCAGAAAGATATTGTTGATCCACGTATTAGAAAAGTCCATTTCAATAATGCGGTAGCATGTGCACATGCAATAAATGAAATTAATTCCGAATTCAAGGAAAGAGTTACGTCACTTAATGATCCAGAAGTTGTTCAAAATATCAGTGGTCTCTACTAGTGTATGACCCGAAAGTGTTTGGTCATTTCATGAAACATTGACATAACAAGAAATAGAACAAAGACGAAAGCCCTGGCCTGTAAGTGGTGGTAGTGAACTGTACTAAGACTTAAACATGTATCTGAATCAACCTTGGTCTCTCTAAAAGCTGATGCCCTTGCTTGTCAGTTTTAAGC